>CM045931.1:10991457-11700071 GCA_025177825.1 Aechmea fasciata | reverse complement strand
TAGTCTAATAATGTTGTTCCTGCTTTTGGTTCTTGTGAACGTAGACAACGATACGTTGCCAATATACACTCTCGGGGCATAATAGAACAATATAATTGGGTTTTACTCTTTGTTCGGTGGAATGAGAAAAAGTACTGTTTCCAAAGTTATACTGTTTGGGCGCAACTGAGTAGTCTTATGTTGTTCCTGTTTTGGTTCTTGTGAACGTAGACAACGAAACGTTGCCAATATACACTCTCGGGGCATAATAGAACTATATAATTAGGTTTCACTCTTTGTTCGGTTGAATGAGAAAAAGTACTGTTTCTAAAGTTATACTGTTAGGGCGCAACTAAGTAGTCTAATGTTGTTCCGGTTTTGGTTCTTGTGAACGTAGACAACGATACGTTGCCAATATACACTCTCGGGGCATAATAGAACAATATAATTGGGTTTTACTCTTTGTTGGGTGGAATGAGAAAAAGTACTGTTTCCAATGTTATACTGTTAGGGCGCAACTGAGTAGTGTAATGTTGTTCCGGTTTTGGTTCTTGTGAACGTAGACAAAGATACATTGCCAATATACACTCTCGGGGCATAATAGAACAATATATTTTGGTTTCACTCTTTGTTCGGCTGAATGAGAAAAAGTACTGTTTCAAAAGTTATACTGTTAGGGCGCAACTGAGTAGTCTAATGTTGTTCCGGTTTTGGTTCTTGTGAACGTAGACAACGATACGTTGCCAATATACACTCTCGGGCGATAATAGAACAATATAATTGGGTTTTACTCTTTGTTCGGTTGAATGAGAAAAAGTACTGTTTCTAGAGTTATATTGTTAGGGCGCAACTGAGTAGTCTAATGTTGTTCCGGTTTTGGTTCTTGTGAACGTAGACAACGATACGTTGCCAATATACACTGTCGGGGCATAATAGAACAATATAATTAGGTTTCACTCTTTGTTCGGTGGAATGAGAAAAAGTACTGTTTCCAAAGTTATACTGTTAGGGCGCAACTGAGTAGTCTAATGTTGTTCCGGTTTTGGTTCTTATGAACGTAGACAACGATACGTTGCCAATATACACTCTCGGGGCATAATAGAACTATATAATTAGGTTTAACTCTTTGTTCGGTTGAATGAGAAAAAGTACTGTTTCTAAAGTTATACTGTTAGGGCGCAACTGAGTAGTCTAATGTTGTTCGGTTTTGGTTCTTGTGAACGTAGACAATGATACGTTGCCAATATACACTCTCGGGGCATAATAGAACTATATAATTAGGTTTAACTCTTTGTTCGGTTGAATGAGAAAAAGTACTGTTTCCAAAGTTATACTGTTTGGGCGCAACTGAGTAGTCTTATGTTGTTCCTGTTTTGGTTCTTGTGAACGTAGACAACGAAACGTTGCCAATATACACTCTCGGGGCATAATAGAAATATATAATTAGGTTTCACTCTTTGTTCGGTTGAATGAGAAAAAGTACTGTTTCTAAAGTTATACTGTTAGGGCGCAACTAAGTAGTCTAATGTTGTTCGGTTTTGGTTCTTGTGAACGTAGACAATGATACGTTGCCAATATACACTCTCGGGGCATAATAGAACAATATAATTGGGTTTTAATCTTTGTTGGGTGGAATGAGAAAAAGTACTGTTTCCAAAGTTATACTGTTAGGGCGCAACTGAGTAGTCTTATGTTGTTCCGGTTTTGGATCTTGTGAACGTAGACAACGATACGTTGCCAATATACACTCTCGGGGCATAATAGAACAATATAATTAGGTTTCACTCTTTGTTCGGTTGAATGAGAAAAAGTACTGTTTCTAAAGTTATACTGTTAGGGCGCAACTGAGTAGTCTAATAATGTTGTTCCGGTTTTGGTTCTTGTGAACGTAGACAACGATACGTTGCCAATATACACTCTCGGCGCATAATAGAACAATATAATTGGGTTTTACTCTTTGTTCGGTGGAATGAGAAAAAGTACTGTTTCCAAAGTTATACTGTTTGGGCGCAACTGAGTAGTCTTATGTTGTTCCGGTTTTGGTTCTTGTGAACGTAGACAACGATACGTTGCCAATATACACTCTCGGGGCATAATAGAACTATATAATTAGGTTTCACTCTTTGTTCGGTTGAATGAGAAAAAGTACTGTTTCTAAAGTTATACTGTTAGGGCGCAACTAAGTAGTCTAATGTTGTTCCTGCTTTTGGTTCTTGTGAACGTAGACAACGATACGTTGCCAATATACACTCTCGGGCATAATAGAACAATATAATTGGGTTTTACTCTTTGTTGGGTGGAATGAGAAAAGTACTGCTTTCCAATGTTATACCGTTAGGCGCAATCGAGTAGTGTAATGTTGTTCCTGCTTTGGTTCTTGTGAACGTAGACAACGATACATTGCCAATATACACTCTCGGGACATAATAGAACAATATATTTTGGTTTCACTCTTTGTTCGGTTGAATAAGAAAAAGTACTGTTTCAAAAGTTATACTGTTAGGGCGCAACTGAGTAGTCTAATGTTGTTCCGGTTTTGGTTCTTGTGAACGTAGACAACGATACGTTGCCAATATACACTCTCGGGGCATAATAGAACAATATAATTGGGTTTTACTCTTTGTTCGGTTGAATGAGAAAAAGTACTGTTTCTAGAGTTATATTGTTAGGGCGCAACTGAGTAGTCTAATGTTGTTCCGGTTTTGGTTCTTGTGAACGTAGACAACGATACGTTGCCAATATACACTCTGGGCATAATAGAACAATATAATTGGGTTTTACTCTTTGTTCGGTGGAATGAGAAAAGTACTGTTTCCAAAGTTATACTGTTAGGGCGCAACCGAGTAGTGTAATGTTGTTCCGGTTTTGGTTCTTGTGAACGTAGACGACGATACGTTGCCAATATACACTCTCTGGGCATAATAGAACTATATAATTAGGTTTCACTCTTTGTTCGGTTGAATGAGAAAAAGTACTGTTTCTAAAGTTATACTGTTAGGGCGCAACTGAGTAGTCTAATGTTGTTCCTGCTTTGGTTCTTGTGAACGTAGACAACGATACGTTGCCAATATACACTCTCGGGGCATAATAGAACTATATAATTAGGTTTAACTCTTTGTTCGGTTGAATGAGAAAAAGTACTGTTTCTAAAGTTATACTGTTAGGGCGCAACTGAGTAGTCTAATGTTGTTCCGGTTTTGGTTCTTGTGAACGTAGACAACGATACGTTGCCAATATACACTCTCGGGGCATAATAGAACTATATAATTAGGTTTAACTCTTTGTTCGGTTGAATGAGAAAAAGTACTGTTTCTAAAGTTATACTGTTAGGGCGCAACTGAGTAGTCTAATGTTGTTCCGGTTTTGGTTCTTGTGAACGTAGACAATGATACGTTGCCAATATACACTCTCGGGGCATAATAGAACTATATAATTAGGTTTCACTCTTTGTTCGGTTGAATGAGAAAAAGTACTGTTTCTAAAGTTATACTGTTAGGGCGCAACTGAGTAGTCTAATGTTGTTCCGGTTTTGGTTCTTGTGAACGTAGACAATGATACGTTGCCAATATACACTCTCGGGGCATAATAGAACAATATAATTGGGTTTTACTCTTTGTTCGGTGAAATGAGAAAAGTACTGCTTTCCAAAGTTATACCGTTTGGGCAACCGAGTAGTCTTATGTTGTTCTGTTTTGGTTCTTGTGAACGTAGACAACGAAACGTTGCCAATATACACTCTCGGGCATAATAGAACTATATAATTAGGTTTCACTCTTTGTTCGGTTGAATGAGAAAAAGTACTGTTTCTAAAGTTATACCGTTAGGGCGCAACTAAGTAGTCTAATGTTGTTCCGGTTTTGGTTCTTGTGAACGTAGACAACGATACGTTGCCAATATACACTCTCGGGGCATAATAGAACAATATAATTGGGTTTTACTCTTTGTTGGTTGGAATGAGAAAAAGTACTGTTTCTAAAGTTATACTGTTAGGGCGCAACTGAGTAGTCTTATGTTGTTCCGGTTTTGGATCTTGTGAACGTAGACAACGAAACGTTGCCAATATACACTCTCGGGGCATAATAGAAATATATAATTAGGTTTCACTCTTTGTTCGGTTGAATGAGAAAAAGTACTGTTTCTAAAGTTATACTGTTAGGGCGCAACTGAGTAGTCTAATGTTGTTCCGGTTTTGGTTCTTGTGAACGTAGACAACGATACGTTGCCAATATACACTCTCGGGGCATAATAGAACAATATAATTGGGTTTTAATCTTTGTTGGATGGAATGAGAAAAAGTACAGTTTCCAAAGTTATACTGTTAGGGCGCAACTGAGTAGTCTTATGTTGTTCCGGTTTTGGATCTTGTGAACGTAGACAACGATACGTTGCCAATATACACTCTCGGGGCATAATAGAACAATATAATTAGGTTTCACTCTTTGTTCGGTTGAATGAGAAAAAGTACTGTTTCTAAAGTTATACTGTTAGGGCGCAACTGAGTAGTCTAATGTTGTTCCGGTTTTGGTTCTTGTGAACGTAGACAACTATACGTTGCCAATATACACTCTCGGGGCATAATAGAACAATATAATTGGGTTTTACTCTTTGTTCGGTGGAATGAGAAAAGTACCGTTTCCAAAGGTATACTTTTTGGGCCGAACCGAGTAGTCTTATGTTGTTCCGGTTTTGGTTCTTGTGAACGTAGACAACGAAACGTTGCCAATATACACTCTCGGGGCATAATAGAAATATATAATTAGGTTTCACTCTTTGTTCGGTTGAATGAGAAAAAGTACTGTTTCTAAAGTTATACTGTTAGGGCGCAACTAAGTAGTCTAATGTTGTTCCGGTTTTGGTTCTTGTGAACGTAGACAACGATACGTTGCCAATATACACTCTCGGGGCATAATAGAACAATATAATTGGGTTTTACTCTTTGTTGGGTGGAATGAGAAAAAGTACTGTTTCCAAAGTTATACTGTTAGGGCGCAACTGAGTAGTGTAATGTTGTTCCGGTTTTGGTTCTTGTGAACGTAGACAAAGATACATTGCCAATATACACTCTCGGGACATAATAGAACAATATATTTTGGTTTCACTCTTTGTTCGGTTGAATAAGAAAAAGTACTGTTTCAAAAGTTATACTGTTAGGGCGCAACTGAGTAGTCTAATGTTGTTCCGGTTTTGGTTCTTGTGAACGTAGACAACGATACGTTGCCAATATACACTCTCGCGATAATAGAACAATATAATTGGGTTTTACTCTTTGTTCGGTTGAATGAGAAAAAGTACTGTTTCTAGAGTTATATTGTTAGGGCGCAACTGAGTAGTCTAATGTTGTTCCGGTTTTGGTTCTTGTGAACGTAGACAACGATACGTTGCCAATATACACTCTCGGGGCATAATAGAACAATATAATTGGGTTTTACTCTTTGTTCGTTGGAATGAGAAAAAGTACTGTTTCCAAAGTTATACTGTTAGGGCGCAACTGAGTAGTGTAATGTTGTTCCGGTTTTGGTTCTTATGAACGTAGACGACGATACGTTGCCAATATACACTCTCGGGGCATAATAGAACTATATAATTAGGTTTAACTCTTTGTTCGGTTGAATGAGAAAAAGTACTGTTTCTAAAGTTATACTGTTAGGGCGCAACTGAGTAGTCTAATGTTGTTCCGGTTTTGGTTCTTGTGAACGTAGACAATGATACGTTGCCAATATATACTCTCGGGGCATAATAGAACAATATAATTGGGTTTTACTCTTTGTTCGGTGGAATGAGAAAAAGTACTGTTTCCAAAGTTATACTGTTTGGGCGCAACTGAGTAGTCTTATGTTGTTCCGGTTTTGGTTCTTGTGAACGTAGACAACGAAACGTTGCCAATATACACTCTCGGGGCATAATAGAAATATATAATTAGGTTTCACTCTTTGTTCGGTTGAATGAGAAAAAGTACTGTTTCTAAAGTTATACTGTTAGGGCGCAACTAAGTAGTCTAATGTTGTTCCGGTTTTGGTTCTTGTGAACGTAGACAACGATACGTTGCCAATATACACTCTCGGGGCATAATAGAACAATATAATTGGGTTTTAATCTTTGTTGGGTGGAATGAGAAAAAGTACTGTTTCCAAAGTTATACTGTTAGGGCGCAACTGAGTAGTCTTATGTTGTTCCGGTTTTGGATCTTGTGAACGTAGACAACGATACGTTGCCAATATACACTCTCGGGGCATAATAGAACAATATAATTAGGTTTCACTCTTTGTTCGGTTGAATGAGAAAAAGTACTGTTTCTAAAGTTATACTGTTAGGGCGCAACTGAGTAGTCTAATAATGTTGTTCCGGTTTTGGTTCTTGTGAACGTAGACAACGATACGTTGCCAATATACACTCTCGGGGCATAATAGAACAATATAATTGGGTTTTACTCTTTGTTCGGTTGAATGAGAAAAAGTACTGTTTCTAAAGTTATACTGTTAGGGCGCAACTGAGTAGTCTAATGTTGTTCCTGTTTTGGTTCTTGTGAACGTAGACAACGAAACGTTGCCAATATACACTCTCGGGGCATAATAGAACTATATAATTAGGTTTCACTCTTTGTTCGGTTGAATGAGAAAAAGTACTGTTTCTAAAGTTATACTGTTAGGGCGCAACTAAGTAGTCTAATGTTGTTCCGGTTTTGGTTCTTGTGAACGTAGACAACGATACGTTGCCAATATACACTCTCGGGGCATAATAGAACAATATAATTGGGTTTTACTCTTTGTTGGGTGGAATGAGAAAAAGTACTGTTTCCAAAGTTATACTGTTAGGGCGCAACTGAGTAGTGTAATGTTGTTCCGGTTTTGGTTCTTGTGAACGTAGACAAAGATACATTGCCAATATACACTCTCGGGGCATAATAGAACAATATAATTAGGTTTCACTCTTTGTTCGGTTGAATAAGAAAAAGTACTATTTCTAAAGTTATACTGTTAGGGCGCAACTGAGTAGTCTAATGTTGTTCCGGTTTTGGTTCTTGTGAACGTAGACAACGATACGTTGCCAATATACACTCTCGGGGCATAATAGAACAATATAATTGGGTTTTACTCTTTGTTCGATTGAATGAGAAAAAGTACTGTTTCTATAGTTATATTGTTAGGGCGCAACTGAGTAGTCTAATGTTGTTCCGGTTTTGGTTCTTGTGAACGTAGACAACGATACGTTGCCAATATACACTCTCGGCGCATAATAGAACAATATAATTGGGTTTTACTCTTTGTTCGGTGGAATGAGAAAAAGTACTGTTTCCAAAGTTATACTGTTAGGGCGCAACTGAGTAGTGTAATGTTGTTCCGGTTTTGGTTCTTGTGAACGTAGACGACGATACGTTGCCAATATACACTCTCGGGGCATAATAGAACTATATAATTATGTTTAACTCTTTGTTCGGTTGAATGAGAAAAAGTACTGTTTCTAAAGTTATACTGTTAGGGCGCAACTGAGTAGTCTAACGTTGTTCCGGTTTTGGTTCTTGTGAACGTAGACAACGATACGTTGCCAATATACACTCTCGGGGCATAATAGAACTATATAATTAGGTTTAACTCTTTGTTCGGTTGAATGAGAAAAAGTACTGTTTCTAAAGTTATACTGTTAGGGCGCAACTGAGTAGTCTAATGTTGTTCCGGTTTTGGTTCTTGTGAACGTAGACAACGATACGTTGCCAATATACACTCGGGCATAATAGAACAATATAATTGGGTTTCACTCTTTGTTCGGTGGAATGAGAAAAAGTACTGTTTCCAAAGTTATACTGTTTGGGCGCAACTGAGTAGTCTTATGTTGTTCCGGTTTTGGTTCTTGTGAACGTAGACAATGATACGTTGCCAATATACACTCTCGGGGCATAATAGAACTATATAATTAGGTTTCACTCTTTGTTCGGTTGAATGAGAAAAAGTACTGTTTCTAAAGTTATACTGTTAGGGCGCAACTGAGTAGTCTAATGTTGTTCCGGTTTTGGTTCTTGTGAACGTAGACAATGATACGTTGCCAATATATACTCTCGGGGCATAATAGAACAATATAATTGGGTTTTACTCTTTGTTCGGTGGAATGAGAAAAAGTACTGTTTCTAAAGTTATACTGTTAGGGCGCAACTGAGTAGTATAATGTTGTTCCGGTTTTGGTTCTTGTGAACGTAGACAACTAAACGTTGCCAATATACTCTCTCGGAGCATAATAGAACTATATAATTGGGTTTCACTCTTTGTTCGGTTGAATGAGAAAAAGTACTGTTTCTAAAGTTATACTGTTAGGGCGCAACTAAGTAGTCTAATGTTGTTCCTGCTTTGGTTCTTGTGAACGTAGACTCCGATACGTTGCCAATATACACTCTCGGGGCATAATAGAACAATATAATTGGGTTTTACTCTTTGTTCGGTGGAATGAGAAAAAGTACTGTTTCCAAAGTTATACTGTTAGGGCGCACCTGAGTAGACTTATGTTGTTCCTTTTGGATCTTAGAACGTAGACAACGATACGTTGCCAATATACACTCTCGGGGCATAATAGAACAATATAATTAGGTTTCACTCTTTGTTCGGTTGAATGAGAAAAAGTACTGTTTCTAAAGTTATACTGTTAGGGCGCAACTGAGTAGTCTAATAATGTTGTTCCTGTTTTGGTTCTTGTGAACGTAGACAACGATACGTTGCCAATATACACTCTCCGGGCATAATAGAACAATATAATTGGGTTTTACTCTTTGTTCGGTGGAATGAGAAAAAGTACTGTTTCCAAAGTTATACTGTTTGGGCGCAACTGAGTAGTCTAATGTTGTTCCGGTTTTGGTTCTTGTGAACGTAGACAAAGATACACTGCCAATATACACTCTCGGGGCATAATAGAACAATATATTTTGGTTTCACTCTTTGTTCTTGAATGAGAAAAAGTACCGTTTCAAAAGTTATACCGTTAGGCGCAAATCGAGTAGTCTAATGTTGTTCCGGTTTGGTTCTTGTGAACGTAGACAATGATACGTTGCCAATATACACTCTCGGGGCAAAATAGAACAATATAATTGGGTTTTACTCTTTGTTCGGTGGAATGAGAAAAGTAATCGTTTCTAGAGTTATATTGTTAGGGCGCAACCGAGTAGTCTAATGTTGTTCCGGTTTTGGTTCTTGTGAACGTAGACAACGATACGTTGCCAATATACACTCTCGGGGCATAATAGAACAATATAATTGGGTTTTACTCTTTGTTCGGTGGAATGAGAAAAAGTACTGTTTCCAAAGTTATACTGTTAGGGCGCAACTGAGTAGTGTAATGTTGTTCCGGTTTTGGTTCTTATGAACGTAGACGACGATACGTTGCCAATATACACTCTCGGGGCATAATAGAACTATATAATTAGGTTTAACTCTTTGTTCTTGAATGAGAAAAAGTACCGTTTCTAAAGTTATACTGTTAGGGCGCAACTGAGTAGTCTAATGTTGTTCCGGTTTTGGTTCTTGTGAACGTAGACAATGATACGTTGCCAATATACACTCTCGGGGCATAATAGAACAATATAACTGGGTTTTACTCTTTATTCGGCGGTATGAGAAAAGGTACTGTTTCCAAAGTTATACTGTTTGGGCGCAACTGAGTAGTCTTATGTTGTTCCTGTTTTGGTTCTTGTGAACGTAGACAACGAAACGTTGCCAATATACACTCTCGGGGCATAATAGAAATATATAATTAGGTTTCACTCTTTGTTCGGTTGAATGAGAAAAAGTACTGTTTCTAAAGTTATACTGTTAGGGCGCAACTAAGTAGTCTAATGTTGTTCCGGTTTTGGTTCTTGTGAACGTAGACAACGATACGTTGCCAATATACACTCTCGGGGCATAATAGAACAATATAATTGGGTTTTAATCTTTGTTGGGTGGAATGAGAAAAAGTACTGTTTCCAAAGTTATACTGTTAGGGCGCAACTGAGTAGTCTTATGTTGTTCCGGTTTTGGATCTTGTGAACGTAGACAACGATACGTTGCCAATATACACTCTCGGGGCATAATAGAACAATATAATTAGGTTTCACTCTTTGTTCGGTTGAATGAGAAAAAGTACTGTTTCTAAAGTTATACTGTTAGGGCGCAACTGAGTAGTCTAATAATGTTGTTCCGGTTTTGGTTCTTGTGAACGTAGACAACGATACGTTGCCAATATACACTCTCGGGGCATAATAGAACAATATAATTAGGTTTCACTCTTTGTTCGGTTGAATGAGAAAAAGTACTGTTTCCAAAGTTATACTGTTTGGGCGCAACTGAGTAGTCTTATGTTGTTCCGGTTTTGGTTCTTGTGAACGTAGACAACGATACGTTGCCAATATACACTCTCGGGGCATAATAGAACTATATAATTAGGTTTCACTCTTTGTTCGGTTGAATGAGAAAAAGTACTGTTTCTAAAGTTATACTGTTAGGGCGCAACTAAGTAGTCTAATGTTGTTCCGGTTTTGGTTCTTGTGAACGTAGACAACGATACGTTGCCAATATACACTCTCGGGGCATAATAGAACAATATAATTGGGTTTTACTCTTTGTTGGGTGGAATGAGAAAAAGTACTGTTTCCAAAGTTATACTGTTAGGGCGCAACTGAGTAGTGTAATGTTGTTCCGGTTTTGGTTCTTGTGAACGTAGACAAAGATACATTGCCAATATACACTCTCGGGACATAATAGAACTATATAATTAGGTGTCACTCTTTGTTCTTGAATAAGAAAAAGTACTGTTTCTAAAGTTATACTGTTAGGGCGCAACTGAGTAGTCTAATGTTGTTCCGGTTTTGGTTCTTGTGAACGTAGACAACGATACGTTGCCAATATACACTCTCGATAATAGAACAATATAATTGGGTTTTACTCTTTGTTCTTGAATGAGAAAAAGTACTGCTTTCTAGAGTTATATTGTTAGCGCGCAACCGAGTAGTCTAATGTTGTTCCGGTTTTGGTTCTTGTGAACGTAGACAACGATACGTTGCCAATATACACTCTCGGGGCATAATAGAACAATATAATTGGGTTTTACTCTTTGTTCGGTGGAATGAGAAAAAGTACTGTTTCCAAAGTTATACTGTTAGGGCGCAACTGAGTAGTCTAATGTTGTTCCGGTTTTGGTTCTTATGAACGTAGACCACGATACGTTGCCAATATACACACTCGGGGCATAATAGAACAATATAATTGGGTTTCACTCTTTGTTCGGTTGAATGAGAAAAAGTACTGTTTCTAAAGTTATACTGTTAGGGCGCAACTGAGTAGTCTAATGTTGTTCCGGTTTTGGTTCTTGTGAACGTAGACAATGATACGTTGCCAATATACACTCTCGGGGCATAATAGAACAATATAATTGAGTTTTACTCTTTGTTCGGTTGAATGAGAAAAAGTACTGTTTCTAAAGTTATACTGTTAGGGCGCAACTGAGTAGTCTTCTGTTGTTCCGGTTTTGGTTCTTGTGAACGTAGACAACGAAACGTTGCCAATATACACTCTCGGGGCATAATAGAAATATATAATTAGGTTTCACTCTTTGTTCGGTTGAATGAGAAAAAGAACTGTTTCTAAAGTTATACTGTTAGGGCGCAACTAAGTAGTCTAATGTTGTTCCGGTTTTGGTTCTTGTGAACGTAGACAACGATACGTTGCCAATATACACTCTCGGGGCATAATAGAACAATATAATTGGGTTTTAATCTTTGTTGGGTGGAATGAGAAAAAGTCCTGTTTCCAAAGTTATACTGTTAGGGCGCAACTGAGTAGTCTTATGTTGTTCCGGTTTTGGATCTTGTGAACGTAGACAACGATACGTTGCCAATATACACACTCGGGGCATAATAGAACAATATAATTAGGTTTCACTCTTTGTTCGGTTGAATGAGAAAAAGTACTGTTTCTAAAGTTATACTGTTAGGGCGCAACTGAGTAGTCTAATAATGTTGTTCCGGTTTTGGTTCTTGTGAACGTAGACAACGATACGTTGCCAATATACACTCTCGGGGCATAATAGAACAATATAATTAGGTTTCACTCTTTGTTCGGTTGAATGAGAAAAAGTACTGTTTCCAAAGTTATACCGTTTGGGCGCAATCGAGTAGTCTTATGTTGTTCCTGTTTTGGTTCTTGTGAACGTAGACAACGAAACGTTGCCAATATACACTCTCGGGGCATAATAGAACTATATAATTAGGTTTCACTCTTTGTTCGGTTGAATGAGAAAAAGTACTGTTTCTAAAGTTATACTGTTAGGGCGCAACTAAGTAGTCTAATGTTGTTCCGGTTTTGGTTCTTGTGAACGTAGACAACGATACGTTGCCAATATACACTCTCGGGGCATAATAGAACAATATAATTGGGTTTTACTCTTTGTTGGGTGGAATGAGAAAAAGTACGGTTTCCAATGTTATACCGTTAGGGCGCAACCGAGTAGTGTAATGTTGTTCCGCTTTGGTCCTTGGAACGTATACAACGATACGTTGCCAATATACACTCTCGGGGCATAATAGAACAATATAATTAGGTTTCACTCTTTGTTCGGTTGAATGAGAAAAAGTACTGTTTCTAAAGTTATACTGTTAGGGCGCAACTGAGTAGTCTAATAATGTTGTTCCGGTTTTGGTTCTTGTGAACGTAGACAACGATACGTTGCCAATATACACTCTCGGGGCATAATAGAACAATATAATTGGGTTTTACTCTTTGTTCGGTTGAATGAGAAAAAGTACTGTTTCTAGAGTTATATTGTTAGGGCGCAACTGAGTAGTCTAATGTTGTTCCGGTTTTGGTTCTTGTGAACGTAGACAACGATACGTTGCCAATATACACTCTCGGGGCATAATAGAACAATATAATTGGGTTTTACTCTTTGTTCTGGAATGAGAAAAAGTACTCGTTTCCAAAGTTATACCGTTAGGCGCAACCGAGTAGTGTAATGTTGTTCCTGGTTTTGGTTCTTGTGAACGTAGACGACGATACGTTGCCAATATACACTCTCGGGGCATAATAGAACTATATAATTAGGTTTAACTCTTTGTTCGGTTGAATGAGAAAAAGTACTGTTTCTAAAGTTATACTGTTAGGGCGCAACTGAGTAGACTAATGTTGTTCCGGTTTTGGTTCTTGTGAACGTAGACAACGATACGTTGCCAATATACACTCTCGGGGCATAATAGAACTATATAATTAGGTTTAACTCTTTGTTCGGTTGAATGAGAAAAAGTACTGTTTCTAAAGTTATACTGTTTGGGCGCAACTGAGTAGTCTTATGTTGTTCCGGTTTTGGTTCTTGTGAACGTAGACAACGATACGTTGCCAATATACACTCTCGGGGCATAATAGAACTATATAATTAGGTTTAACTCTTTGTTCGGTTGAATGAGAAAAAGTACTGTTTCTAAAGTTATACTGTTAGGGCGCAACTGAGTAGTCTAATGTTGTTCCGGTTTTGGTTCTTGTGAACGTAGACAATGATACGTTGCCAATATACACTCTCGGGGCATAATAGAACTATATAATTAGGTTTCGCTCTTTGTTCGGTTGAATGAGAAAAAGTACTGTTTCTAAAGTTATACTGTTAGGGCGCAACTGAGTAGTCTAATGTTGTTCCGGTTTTGGTTCTTGTGAACGTAGACAATGATACGTTGCCAATATACACTCTCGGGGCATAATAGAACGATATAATTAGGTTTCACTCTTTGTTCGGTTGAATGAGAAAAAGTACTGTTTCTAAAGTTATACTGTTAGGGCGCAACTGAGTAGTCTAATATTGTTCTGCTTTTGGTTCTTGTGACAGTAGACAACGAAACGTTGCCAATATACACTCTCGGGCATAATAGAACTATATAATTAGGTTTCACTCTTTGTTCGGTTGAATGAGAAAAGTACTGCTTTCTAAAGTTATACCGTTAGTGGCGCAACTAAGTAGTCTAATGTTGTTCCTGGTTTGGTTCTTGTGAACGTAGACAACGATACGTTGCCAATATACACTCTCGGGCATAATAGAACAATATAATTGGGTTTTACTCTTTGTTGGGTGGAATGAGAAAAGTACTGCTTTCCAAAGTTATACCGTTAGGGCGCAATCCGAGTAGTCTTATGTTGTTCCGCTTTGGATCTTGTGAACGTAGACAACGATACGTTGCCAATATACACTCTCGGGCATAATAGAACAATATAATTAGGTTTCACTCTTTGTTCGGTTGAATGAGAAAAAGTACTGTTTCTAAAGTTATACTGTTAGGGCGCAACTGAGTAGTCTAATAATGTTGTACCGGTTTTGGTTCTTGTGAACGTAGACAACGATACGTTGCCAATATACACTCTCGGCGCATAATAGAACAATATAATTGGGTTTTACTCTTTGTTCGGTGGAATGAGAAAAAGTACTGTTTCCAAAGTTATACTGTTAGGGCGCAAGTGAGTAGTGTAATGTTGTTCCGGTTTTGGTTCTTGTGAACGTAGACAACGATACGTTGCCAATATACACTCTCGGGGCATAATAGAACAATATAATTAGGTTTCACTCTTTGTTCGGTTGAATGAGAAAAAGTACTGTTTCGAAAGTTATACTGTTAGGGCGCAACTGAGTAGTCTAATGTTGTTCCGGTTTTGGTTCTTGTGAACGTAGACAATGATACGTTGCCAATATACACTCTCGGGGCATAATAGAACAATATAATTGGGTTTTACTCTTTGTTCGGTTGAATGAGAAAAAGTACTGTTTCTAGAGTTATATTGTTAGGGCGCAACTGAGTAGTCTAATGTTGTTCCGGTTTTGGTTCTTGTGAACGTAGACAACGATACGTTGCCAATATACACTCTCGGGGCATAATAGAACAATATAATTGGGTTTTACTCTTTGTTCGGTGGAATGAGAAAAAGTACTGTTTCCAAAGTTATACTGTTAGGGCGCAACTGAGTAGTGTAATGTTGTTCCGGTTTTGGTTCTTGTGAACGTAGACAACGATATGTTGCCAATATACACTCTCGGGGCATAATAGAACTATATAATTAGGTTTCACTCTTTGTTCGGTTGAATGAGAAAAAGTACTGTTTCTAAAGTTATACTGTTAGGGCGCAACTGAGTAGTCTAATGTTGTTCCGGTTTTGGTTCTTGTGAACGTAGACAATGATACGTTGCCAATATACACTCTCGGGGCATAATAGAACAATATAATTGGGTTTTACTCTTTGTTCGGTGGAATGAGAAAAAGTAGTTTCCAAAGTTATACCGTTTGGGCGCAACCGAGTACTCTTATGTTGTTCCTGTTTTGGTTCTTGTGAACGTAGACAACGATACGTTGCCAATATACACTCTCGGGGCATAATAGAAATATATAATTAGGTTTCACTCTTTGTTCGGTTGAATGAGAAAAAGTACTGTTTCTAAAGTTATACTGTTAGGGCGCAACTAAGTAGTCTAATGTTGTTCCGGTTTTGGTTCTTGTGAACGTAGACAACGATACGTTGCCAATATACACTCTCGGGGCATAATAGAACAATATAATTGGGTTTTAATCTTTGTTGGGTGGAATGAGAAAAAGTCCTGTTTCCAAAGTTATACTGTTAGGGCGCAACTGAGTAGTCTTATGTTGTTCCGGTTTTGGATCTTGTGAACGTAGACAACGATACGTTGCCAATATACACTCTCGGGGCATAATAGAACAATATAATTAGGTTTCACACTTTGTTCGGTTGAATGAGAAAAAGTACTGTTTCTAAAGTTATACTGTTAGGGCGCAACTGAGTAGTCTAATAATGTTGTTCCGGTTTTGGTTCTTGTGAACGTAGACAACGATACGTTGCCAATATACACTCTCGGGGCATAATAGAACAATATAATTGGGTTTTACTCTTTGTTCGGTTGAATGAGAAAAAGTACTGTTTCTAAAGTTATACTGTTAGGGCGCAACTGAGTAGTCTAATGTTGTTCCGGTTTTGGTTCTTGTGAACGTAGACAACGAAACGTTGCCAATATACACTCTCGGGGCATAATAGAACTATATAATTAGGTTTCACTCTTTGTTCGGTTGAATGAGAAAAAGTACTGTTTCTAAAGTTATACTGTTAGGGCGCAACTAAGTAGTCTAATGTTGTTCCGGTTTTGGTTCTTGTGAACGTAGACAACGATACGTTGCCAATATACACTCTCGGGGCATAATAGAACAATATAATTGGGTTTTACTCTTTGTTGGGTGGAATGAGAAAAAGTACTGTTTCCAATGTTATACTGTTAGGGCGCAACTGAGTAGTGTAATGTTGTTCCGGTTTTGGTTCTTGTGAACGTAGACAAAGATACATTGCCAATATACACTCTCGGGACATAATAGAACAATATATTTTGGTTTCACTCTTTGTTCGGTTGAATAAGAAAAAGTACTGTTTCAAAAGTTATACTGTTAGGGCGCAACTGAGTAGTCTAATGTTGTTCCGGTTTTGTTTCTTGTGAACGTAGACAATGATACGTTGCCAATATACACTCTCGGGGCATAATAGAACAATATAATTGGGTTTTACTCTTTGTTCGGTTGAATGAGAAAAAGTACTGTTTCTAAAGTTATACTGTTAGGGCGCAACTGAGTAGTCTAATGTTGTTCCGGTTTTGGTTCTTGTGAACGTAGACAACGATACGTTGCCAATATACACTCTCGGCGCATAATAGAACAATATAATTGGGTTTTACTCTTTGTTCGGTGGAATGAGAAAAAGTACTGTTTCCAAAGTTATACTGTTAGGGCGCAACTGAGTAGTGTAATGTTGTTCCGGTTTTGGTTCTTGTGAACGTAGACGACGATACGTTGCCAATATACACTCTCGGGGCATAATAGAACTATATAATTAGGTTTAACTCTTTGTTCGGTTGAATGAGAAAAAGTACTGTTTCTAAAGTTATACTGTTAGGGCGCAACTGAGTAGACTAATGTTGTTCCGGTTTTGGTTCTTGTGAACGTAGACAACGATACGTTGCCAATATACACTCTCGGGGCATAATAGAACTATATAATTAGGTTTCACTCTTTGTTCTTGAATGAGAAAAAGTATCGTTTCCAAAGTTATACTGTTTGGGCGCAACCGAGTAGTCTTATGTTGTTCCTGTTTTGGTTCTTGTGAACGTAGACAACGATACGTTGCCAATATACACTCTCGGGGCATAATAGAACTATATAATTAGGTTTCACTCTTTGTTCGGTTGAATGAGAAAAAGTACTGTTTCCAAAGTTATACTGTTTGGGCGCAACTGAGTAGTCTTATGTTGTTCCTGTTTTGGTTCTTGTGAACGTAGACAATGATACGTTGCCAATATACACTCTCGGGGCATAATAGAACTATATAATTAGGTTTCACTCTTTGTTCGGTTGAATGAGAAAAAGTACTGTTTCTAAATTTATACTGTTAGGGCGCAACTGAGTAGTCTAATGTTGTTCCGGTTTTGGTTCTTGTGAACGTAGACAACGATACGTTGCCAATATATACTCTCGGGGCATAATAGAACAATAAAATTAGGTTTTACTCTTTGTTCGGTGGAATGAGAAAAAGTACTGTTTCCAAAGTTATACCGTTTGGGCGAAACTGAGTAGTCTTATGTTGTTCCGGTTTTGGTTCTTGTGAACGTAGACAACGATACGTTGCCAATATACACTCTCGGGGCATAATAGAACTATATAATTAGGTTTCACTCTTTGTTCGGTTGAATGAGAAAAAGTACTGTTTCTAAAGTTATACTGTTAGGGCGCAACTAAGTAGTCTAATGTTGTTCCGGTTTTGGTTCTTGTGAACGTAGACAACGATACGTTGCCAATATACACTCTCGGGGCATAATAGAATAATATAATTGGGTTTTACTCTTTGTTCGGTGGAATGAGAAAAAGTACTGTTTCCAAAGTTATACTGTTTGGGCGCAACTGAGTAGTCTTATGTTGTTCCGGTTTTTGTTCTTGTGAACGTAGACAACGATACGTTGCCAATATACACTCTCGGGGCATAATAGAACAATATAATTAGGTTTCACTCTTTGTTCGGTTGAATGAGAAAAAGTACTGTTTCTAAAGTTATACTGTTAGGGCGCAACTGAGTAGTCTAATAATGTTGTTCCGGTTTTGGTTCTTGTGAACGTAGACAACGATACGTTGCCAATATACACTCTCGGGGCATAATAGAACAATATAATTGGGTTTTACTCTTTGTTCGGTTGAATGAGAAAAAGTACTGTTTCCAATGTTATACTGTTAGGGCGCAACTGAGTAGTGTAATGTTGTTCCGGTTTTGGTTCTTGTGAACGTAGACAAAGATACGTTGCCAATATACACTCTCGGGGCATAATAGAACAATATAATTTGGTTTCACTCTTTGTTCGGTTGAATGAGAAAAAGTACTGTTTCAAAAGTTATACTGTTAGGGCGCAACTGAGTAGTCTAATGTTGTTCCGGTTTTGGTTCTTGTGAACGTAGACAATGATACGTTGCCAATATATACTCTCGGGGCATAATAGAACAATATAATTGGGTTTTACTCTTTGTTCGGTGGAATGAGAAAAAGTACTGTTTCTAGAGTTATATTGTTAGGGCGCAACTGAGTAGTCTAATGTTGTTCCGGTTTTGGTTCTTGTGAACGTAGACAACGATACGTTGCCAATATACACTCTCGGGGCATAATAGAACAATATAATTGGGTTTTACTCTTTGTTCGGTAGAATGAGAAAAAGTACTGTTTCCAAAGTTATACTGTTAGGGCGCAACTGAGTAGTCTAATGTTGTTCCGGTTTTGGTTCTTGTGAACGTAGACAACGATACGTTGCCAATATACACTCTCGGGGCATAATAGAACAATATAATTGGGTTTCGCTGTTTGTTCGGTTGAATGAGAAAAAGTACTGTTTCTAAAGTTATACTGTTAGGGCGCAACTGAGTAGTCTAATGTTGTTCGGTTTTGGTTCTTGTGAACGTAGACAACGATACGTTGCCAATATACACTCTCGGGGCATAATAGAACAATATAATTGGGTTTTACTCTTTGTTCGGTGGAATGAGAAAAAGTACTGTTTCCAAAGTTATACTGTTTGGGCGCAACTGAGTAGTCTTATGTTGTTCCGGTTTTGGTTCTTGTGAACGTAGACAACGATACGTTGCCAATATACACTCTCGGGGCATAATAGAAATATATAATTAGGTTTCACTCTTTGTTCGGTTGAATGAGAAAAAGTACTGTTTCTAAAGTTATACTGTTAGGGCGCAACTAAGTAGTCTAATGTTGTTCCGGTTTTGGTTCTTGTGAACGTAGACAACGATACGTTGCCAATATACACTCTCGGGGCATAATAGAACAATATAATTGGGTTTTAATCTTTGTTGGCTGGAATGAGAAAAGTCCCGTTTCCAAAGTTATACCGTTAGGGCGCAACCGAGTAGTCTTATGTTGTTCGGTTTTGGATCTTGTGAACGTAGACAACGATACGTTGCCAATATACACTCTCGGGGCATAATAGAACAATATAATTAGGTTTCACTCTTTGTTCGGTTGAATGAGAAAAAGTACTGTTTCTAAAGTTATACTGTTAGGGCGCAACTGAGTAGTCTAATAATGTTGTTCCGGTTTTGGTTCTTGTGAACGTAGACAACGATACGTTGCCAATATACACTCTCGGGGCATAATAGAACAATATAATTGGGTTTTACTCTTTGTTCGGTGGAATGAGAAAAAGTACGTTTCCAAAGTTATACCGTTAGGGCGCAACGAGTAGTGTAATGTTGTTCCTGCTTTGGTTCTTGTGAACGTAGACAAAGATACGTTGCCAATATACACTCTCGGGGCATAATAGAACAATATATTTTGGTTTCACTCTTTGTTCGGTTGAATGAGAAAAAGTACTGTTTCAAAAGTTATACTGTTAGGGCGCAACTGAGTAGTCTAATGTTGTTCCGGTTTTGGTTCTTGTGAACGTAGACAACGATACGTTGCCAATATACACTCTCGGGCGATAATAGAACAATATAATTGGGTTTTACTCTTTGTTCGGTTGAATGAGAAAAGTACTGCTTTCTAGAGTTATATTGTTCAACTGAGTAGTCTAATGTTGTTCCGGTTTTGGTTCTTGTGAACGTAGACAACGATACGTTGCCAATATACACTCTCCGGGCATAATAGAACAATATAATTGGGTTTTACTCTTTGTTCGGTGGAATGAGAAAAAGTACTGTTTCCAAAGTTATACTGTTTGGGCGCAACTGAGTAGTCTTATGTTGTTCCGGTTTGGTTCTTGTGAACGTAGACAACGATACGTTGCCAATATACACTCTCGGGGCATAATAGAACAATATAATTAGGTTTTACTCTTTGTTCGATTGAATGAGAAAAAGTACTGCTTTCTAAAGTTATACCGTTAGGGCGCAAATCGAGTAGTCTAATGTTGTTCCGGTTTTGGTTCTTGTGAACGTAGACAACGATACGTTGCCAATATACACTCTCGGGGCATAATAGAACAATATAATTGGGTTTTACTCTTTGTTCGGTTGAATGAGAAAAAGTACTGTTTCCAAAGTTATACTGTTTGGGCGCAACTGAGTAGTCTTATGTTGTTCCTGTTTTGGTTCTTGTGAACGTAGACAACGATACGTTGCCAATATACACTCTCGGGGCATAATAGAAATATATAATTAGGTTTCACTCTTTGTTCGGTTGAATGAGAAAAAGTACTGTTTCTAAAGTTATACTGTTAGGGCGCAACTAAGTAGTCTAATGTTGTTCCGGTTTTGGTTCTTGTGAACGTAGACAACGATACGTTGCCAATATACACTCTCGGGGCATAATAGAACAATATAATTGGGTTTTAATCTTTGTTGGGTGGAATGACAAAAAGTACTGTTTCCAAAGTTATACTGTTAGGGCGCAACTGAGTAGTCTTATGTTGTTCCGGTTTTGGATCTTGTGAACGTAGACAACGATACGTTGCCAATATACACTCTCGGGGCATAATAGAACAATATAATTAGGTTTCACTCTTTGTTCGGTTGAATGAGAAAAAGTACTCTTTCTAAAGTTATACTGTTAGGGCGCAACTGAGTAGTCTAATAATGTTGTTCCGGTTTTGGTTCTTGTGAACGTAGACAACGATACGTTGCCAATATACACTCTCGGCGCATAATAGAACAATATAATTGGGTTTTACTCTTTGTTCGGTGGAATGAGAAAAAGTACTGTTTCCAAAGTTATACTGTTAGGGCGCAACTGAGTAGTGTAATGTTATTCCGGTTTTGGTTCTTGTGAACGTAGACAACGATACGTTGCCAATATACACTCTCGGGGCATAATAGAACAATATAATTGGGTTTTACTCTTTGTTCGGTGGAATGAGAAAAAGTACTGCTTTCAAAAGTTATACCGTTAGGCGCAAATCGAGTAGTCTAATGTTGTTCCTGCTTTGGTTCTTGTGAACGTAGACAACGATACGTTGCCAATATACACTCTCATAATAGAACAATATAATTGGGTTTTACTCTTTGTTCGGTTGAATGAGAAAAAGTACGTTTCTAGAGTTATTTTGTTAGGGCGCAACCGAGTAGTCTAATGTTGTTCCGCTTTGGTTCTTGTGAACGTAGACAACGATACGTTGCCAATATACACTCTCCATAATAGAACAATATAATTGGGTTTACTCTTTGTTCGGTGGAATGAGAAAAGTACGTTTCCAAAGTTATACCGTTTGGGCGCAACCGAGTAGTCTTATGTTGTTCCTGCTTTTGGTTCTTAGAACGTAGACAACGATACGTTGCCAATATACACTCTCGGGCATAATAGAACAATATAATTAGGTTTCACTCTTTGTTCGGTTGAATGTGAAAAAGTACTGTTTGTAAAGTTATACTGTTAGGGCGCAACTGAGTAGTCTAATGTTGTTCCGGTTTTGGTTCTTGTGAACTTAGACAACGATACGTTGCCAATATACACTCTCGGGGCATAATAGAACAATATAATTAGGTTTCACTCTTTGTTCGGTTGAATGAGAAAAAGTACTGTTTCTAAAGTTATACTGTTAGGGCGCAACTGAGTAGTCTTATGTTGTTCCGGTTTTGGTTCTTGTGAACGTAGACAACGAAACGTTGCCAATATACACTCTCGGGGCATAATAGAACTATATAATTAGGTTTCACTCTTTGTTCGGTTGAATGAGAAAAAGTACTGTTTCCAAAGTTATACTGTTAGGGCGCAACTGAGTAGTCTAATGTTTTTCCGGTTTTGGTTCTTGTGAACGTAGACAACGATACGTTGCCAATATACACTCTCGGGGCATAATAGAACAATATAATTGGGTTTTACTCTTTGTTCGGTGGAATGAGAAAAAGTACTGTTTCCAAAGTTATACTGTTAGGGCGCAAGTGAGTAGTGTAATGTTGTTCCGGTTTTGGTTCTTGTGAACGTAGACAACGATACGTTGCCAATATACACTCTCGGGGCATAATAGAACTATATAATTAGGTTTCACTCTTTGTTCGCTTGAATGAGAAAAAGTACTGTTTCTAAAGTTATACTGTTAGGGCGCAACTGAGTAGTCTAATGTTGTTCCGGTTTTGGTTCTTGTGAACGTAGACAATGATACGTTGCCAATATACACTCTCGGGGCATAATAGAACAATATAATTGGGTTTTACTCTTTGTTCGGTGGAATGAGAAAAAGTACTGTTTCCAAAGTTATACTGTTTGGGCGCAACTGAGTAGTCTTATGTTGTTCCGGTTTTGGTTCTTGTGAACGTATACAACGATACGTTGCCAATATACACTCTCGGGGCATAATAGAACTATATAATTAGGTTTCACTCTTTGTTCGGTTGAATGAGAAAAAGTACTGTTTCTAAATTTATACTGTTAGGGCGCAACTGAGTAGTCTAATGTTGTTCCGGTTTTGGTTCTTGTGAACGTAGACAATGATACGTTGCCAATATACACTCTCGGGGCATAATAGAACAATATAATTGGGTTTTACTCTTTGTTCGGTGGAATGAGAAAAAGTACTGTTTCCAAAGTTATACTGTTTGGGCGCAACTGAGTAGTCTTATGTTGTTCCGTCTTTGGATCTTAGAACGTAGACAACGATACGTTGCCAATATACACTCTCGGGGCATAATAGAACAATATAATTAGGTTTCACTCTTTGTTCGGTTGAATGAGAAAAAGTACTGTTTCTAAAGTTATACTGTTAGGGCGCAACTGAGTAGTCTAATAATGTTGTTCCGGTTTTGGTTCTTGTGAACGTAGACAACGATACGTTGCCAATATACACTCTCGGCGCATAATAGAACAATATAATTGGGTTTTACTCTTTGTTCGGTGGAATGAGAAAAAGTACTGTTTCCAAAGTTATACTGTTAGGGCGCAACTGAGTAGTGTAATGTTGTTCCGGTTTTGGTTCTTGTGAACGTAGACAAAGATACATTGCCAATATACACTCTCGGGACATAATAGAACAATATATTTTGGTTTCACTCTTTGTTCGGTTGAATGAGAAAAAGTACTGTTTCAAAAGTTATACTGTTAGGGCGCAACTGAGTAGTCTAATGTTGTTCCGGTTTTGGTTCTTGTGAACGTAGACAACGATACGTTGCCAATATACACTCTCGGGCGATAATAGAACAATATAATTGGGTTTTACTCTTTGTTCGGTTGAATGAGAAAAAGTACTGTTTTAGAGTTATATTGTTAGGGCGCAACTGAGTAGTCTAATGTTGTTCCGGTTTTGGTTCTTGTGAACGTAGACAACGATACGTTGCCAATATACACTCTCGGGGCATAATAGAACAATATAATTGGTTTTACTCTTTGTTCGGTGGAATGAGAAAAAGTACTGTTTCCAAAGTTATACTGTTAGGGCGCAACTGAGTAGTGTAATGTTGTTCCGGTTTTGGTTCTTGTGAACGTAGACGACGATACGTTGCCAATATACACTCTCGGGGCATAATAGAACTATATAATTAGGTTTAACTCTTTGTTCGGTTGAATGAGAAAAAGTACTGTTTCTAAAGTTATACTGTTAGGGCGCAACTGAGTAGTCTAATGTTGTTCCGGTTTTGGTTCTTGTGAACGTAGACAATGATACGTTGCCAATATATACTCTCGGGGCATAATAGAACAATATAATTGGGTTTTACTCTTTGTTCGGTGGAATGAGAAAAAGTATTGTTTCCAAAGTTATACTGTTTGGGCGCAACTGAGTAGTCTTATGTTGTTCCTGTTTTGGTTCTTGTGAACGTAGACAACGAAACGTTGCCAATATACACTCTCGGGGCATAATAGAAATATATAATTAGGTTTCACTCTTTGTTCGGTTGAATGAGAAAAAGTACAGTTTCTAAAGTTATACTGTTAGGGCGCAACTGAGTAGTCTAATGTTGTTCCGGTTTTGGTTCTTGTGAACGTAGACAACGATACGTTGCCAATATACACTCTCGGGGCATAATAGAACAATATAATTGGGTTTTAATCTTTGTTGGATGGAATGAGAAAAAGTACAGTTTCCAAAGTTATACTGTTAGGGCGCAACTGAGTAGTCTTATGTTGTTCCGGTTTTGGATCTTGTGAACGTAGACAACGATACGTTGCCAATATACACTCTCGGGGCATAATAGAACAATATAATTAGGTTTCACTCTTTGTTCGGTTGAATGAGAAAAAGTACTGTTTCTAAAGTTATACTGTTAGGGCGCAACAGAGTAGTCTAATAATGTTGTTCCGGTTTTGGTTCTTGTGAACGTAGACAACGATACGTTGCCAATATACACTCTCGGCGCATAATAGAACAATATAATTGGGTTTTACTCTTTGTTCGGTGGAATGAGAAAAAGTACTGTTTCCAAAGTTATACTGTTAGGGCGCAACTGAGTAGTGTAATGTTGTTCCGGTTTTGGTTCTTGTGAACGTAGACAAAGATACATTGCCAATATACACTCTCGGGGCATAATAGAACAATATAATTGGGTTTTACTCTTTGTTCGGTGGAATGAGAAAAAGTACTGTTTCCAAAGTTATACTGTTAGGGCGCAACTGAGTAGGGTAATGTTGTTCCGGTTTTGGTTCTTGTGAACGTAGACAACGATACGTTGCCAATATACACTCTCGGGGCATAATAGAACAATATAATTAGGTTTCACTCTTTGTTCGGTTGAATGAGAAAAAGTACTCTTTCTAAAGTTATACTGTTAGGGCGCAACTGAGTAGTCTAATGTTGTTCCGGTTTTGGTTCTTGTGAACGTAGACAACGATACGTTGCCAATATACACTCTCCGGGCATAATAGAACAATATAATTGGGTTTTACTCTTTGTTCGGTGGAATGAGAAAAAGTACTGTTTCCAAAGTTATACTGTTTGGGCGCAACTGAGTAGTCTTATGTTGTTCCGGTTTTGGTTCTTGTGAACGTAGACAACGATACGTTGCCAATATACACTCTCGGGGCATAATTGAAATATATAATTAGGTTTCACTCTTTGTTCGGTTGAATGAGAAAAAGTACTGTTTCTAAAGTTATACTGTTAGGGCGCAACTGAGTAGTCTAATGTGGTTCCGGCTTTGGTTCTTGTGAACGTAGATAACGCTACGTTGCCAATATACACTCTCGGGGCATAATAGAACAATATAATTGGGTTTTAATCTTTGTTGGGTGAAATGAGAAAAAGTACTGTTGCCAAAGTTATACTGGTAGGGAGCAACTGAGTAGTCTTATGTTGTTCAGGTTTATGATCTTGTGAACGTAGACAACGATACGTTGCCAATATACACTCTCGGGGCATAATAGAACAATATAATTAGGTTTCACACTTTGTTCGGTTGAATGAGAAAAAGTACTCTTTCTAAAGTTATACTGTTAGGGCGCAACTGAGTAGTCTAATAATGTTGTTCCGGTTTTGGTTCTTGTGAACGTAGACAACGATACGTTGCCAATATACACTCTCGGGGCATAATAGAACAATATAATTAGGTTTCACTCTTTGTTCTGGAATGAGAAAAAGTACTCGTTTCCAAAGTTATACCGTTAGGGCGCAACCGAGTAGTGTAATGTTGTTCCTTTTGGTTCTTGTGAACGTAGACAAAGATACATTGCCAATATACACTCTCGGGCATAATAGAACAATATATTTTGGTTTCACTCTTTGTTCGGTTGAATGAGAAAAAGTAATCGTTTCAAAAGTTATACTGTTAGGGCGCAACTGAGTAGTCTAATGTTGTTCCGGTTTTGGTTCTTGTGAACGTAGACAACGATACGTTGCCAATATACACTCTCGGGCCATAATAGAACAATATAATTGGGTTTTACTCTTTGTTCGGTTGAATGAGAAAAAGTACTGTTTCTAGAGTTATATTGTTAGGGCGCAACTGAGTAGTCTAATGTTGTTCCGGTTTTGGTTCTTGTGAACGTAGACAACGATACGTTGCCAATATACACTCTCCGGGCATAATAGAACAATATAATTGGGTTTACTCTTTGTTCGGTGGAATGAGAAAAAGTACTGTTTCCAAAGTTATACTGTTAGGGCGCAACTGAGTAGTCTTATGTTGTTCCGGTTTTGGTTCTTGTGAACGTAGACAACGATACGTTGCCAATATACACTCTCGGGGCATAATAGAACTATATAATTAGGTTTCACTCTTTGTTCGGTTGAATGTGAAAAAGTACTGTTTCTAAAGTTATACTGTTAGGGCGCAACTGAGTAGTCTAATGTTGTTCGGTTTTGGTTCTTGTGAACTTAGACAACGATACGTTGCCAATATACACTCTCAGGGCATAATAGAACAATATAAATAGGTTTCACTCTTTGTTCCGTTGAATGAGAAAAAGTACTGTTTCTAAAGTTATACTGTTAGGGCGCAACTGAGTAGTCTTATGTTGTTCCGGTTTTGGTTCTTGTGAACGTAGACAACGAAACGTTGCCAATATACACTCTCGGGGCATAATAGAACTATATAATTAGGTTTCACTCTTTGTTCGGTGGAATGAGAAAAAGTACTGTTTCTAAAGTTATACTGTTAGGGCGCAACTGAGTAGTCTAATGTTGTTCCGGTTTTGGTTCTTGTGAACGTAGACAACGATACGTTGCCAATATACACTCTCGGGGCATAATAGAACAATATAATTGGGTTTTACTCTTTGTTCGGTGGAATGAGAAAAAGTACTGTTTCCAAAGTTATACTGTTAGGGCGCAACTGAGTAGTGTAATGTTGTTCCGGTTTTGGTTCTTGTGAACGTAGACAACGATACGTTGCCAATATACACTCTCGGGGCATAATAGAACTATATAATTAGGTTTCACTCTTTGTTCGGTTGAATGAGAAAAAGTACTGTTTCTAAAGTTATACTGTTAGGGCGCAACTGAGTAGTCTAATGTTGTTCCGGTTTTGGTTCTTGTGAACGTAGACAACGATACGTTGCCAATATACACTCTCGGGGCATAATAGAACAATATAATTGGGTTTTACTGTTTGTTCGGTGGAATGAGAAAAAGTACTGTTTCCAAAGTTATACTGTTTGGGCGCAACTGAGTAGTCTTATGTTGTTCCGGTTTTGGTTCTTGTGAACGTATACAACGATACGTTGCCAATATACACTCTCGGGGCATAATAGAACTATATAATTAGGTTTCACTCTTTGTTCGGTTGAATGAGAAAAAGTACTGTTTCTAAAGTTATACTGTTAGGGCGCAACTGAGTAGTCTAATGTTGTTCCGGTTTTGGTTCTTGTGAACGTAGACAATGATACGTTGCCAATATACACTCTCGGGGCATAATAGAACAATATAATTGGGTTTTACTCTTTGTTCGGTGGAATGAGAAAAAGTACTGTTTCCAAAGTTATACTGTTTGGGCGCAACTGAGTAGTCTTATGTTGTTCCTGTTTTGGTTCTTGTGAACGTAGACAACGAAACGTTGCCAATATACACTCTCGGGGCATAATAGAACTATATAATTAGGTTTCACTCTTTGTTCGGTTGAATGAGAAAAAGTACTGTTTCTAAAGTTATACTGTTAGGGCGCAACTAAGTAGTCTAATGTTGTTGCTTTGGTTCTTGTGAACGTAGACAACGATACGTTGCCAATATACACTCTCGGGCATAATAGAACAATATAATTGGGTTTTACTCTTTGTTGGGTGGAATGAGAAAAGTACCGTTTCCAAAGTTATACCGTTAGGGCGCAACCGAGTAGTCTTATGTTGTTCCTGCTTTTGGGTCTTGTGAACGTACACAACGATACGTTGCCATTATACACTCTCGGGGCATAATAGAACAATATAATTAGGTTTCACTCTTTGTTCGGTTGAATGAGAAAAAGTACTGTTTCTAAAGTTATACTGTTAGGGCGCAACTAAGTAGTCTAATGTTGTTCCGGTTTTGGTTCTTGTGAACGTAGACAACAATACGTTGCCAATATACACTCTCGGGGCATAATAGAACAATATAATTGGGTTTCACTCTTTGTTCGGTGGAATGAGAAAAAGTACTGTTTCTAAAGTTATACTGTTAGGGCGCAACTGAGTAGTCTAATGTTGTTCCGGTTTTGGTTCTTGTGAACGTAGACAAAGATACATTGCCAATATACACTCTCGGGGCATAATAGAACAATATATTTTGGTTTCACTCTTTGTTCGGTTGAATGAGAAAAAGTACTGTTTCAAAAGTTATACTGTTAGGGCGCAACTGAGTAGTCTAATGTTGTTCCGGTTTTGGTTCTTGTGAACGTAGACAACGATACGTTGCCAATATACACTCTCGGGCGATAATAGAACAATATAATTGGGTTTTACTCTTTGTTCGGTTGAATGAGAAAAAGTACTGTTTCTAGAGTTATATTGTTAGGGCGCAACTGAGTAGTCTAATGTTGTTCCGGTTTTGGTTCTTGTGAACGTAGACAACGATACGTTGCCAATATACACTCTCCGGGCATAATAGAACAATATAATTGGGTTTTACTCTTTGTTCGGTGGAATGAGAAAAAGTACTGTTTCCAAAGTTATACTGTTTGGGCGCAACTGAGTAGTCTTATGTTGTTCCGGTTTTGGTTCTTGTGAACGTAGACAACGATACGTTGCCAATATACACTCTCGGGGCATAATAGAACTATATAATTAGGTTTCACTCTTTGTTCGGTTGAATGTGAAAAAGTACTGTTTCTAAAGTTATACTGTTAGGGCGCAACGGAGTAGTCTAATGTTGTTCCGGTTTTGGTGCTTGTGAACGTAGACAACGATACGTTGCCAATATACACTCTCGGGGCATAATAGAACAATATAATTAGGTTTCACTCTTTGTTCGGTTGAATGAGAAAAAGTACTGTTTCTAAAGTTATATTGTTAGGGCGCAACTGAGTAGTCTAATGTTGTTCCGGTTTTGGTTCTTGTGAACGTAGACAACTAAACGTTGCCAATATACACTCTCGGGGCATAATAGAACAATATAATTGGGTTTCACTATTTATTTGGTTGAATGAGAAAAAGTACTGTTTCTAAAGTTATACTGTTAGTGCGCAACTGAGTAGTCTAATGTTGTTCCGGTTTTGGTTCTTGTGAACGTAGACAACGATACGTTGCCAATATACACTCTCGGGGCATAATAGAACAATATAATTGGGTTTTACTCTTTGTTCGGTGGAATGAGAAAAAGTACTGTTTCCAAAGTTATACTGTTAGGCGCATAATCGAGTAGTCTAATGTTGTTCCGGTTTTGGTTCTTGTGAACGTAGACAACGATACGTTGCCAATATACACTCTCGGGGCATAATAGAACTATATAATTAGGTTTCACTCTTTGTTCGCTTGAATGAGAAAAAGTACTGTTTCTAAAGTTATACTGTTAGGGCGCAACTGAGTAGTCTAATGTTGTTCCGGTTTTGGTTCTTGTGAACGTAGACAATGATACGTTGCCAATATACACTCTCGGGGCATAATAGAACAATATAATTGGGTTTTACAGTTTGTTCGGTGGAATGAGAAAAAGTACTGTTTCCAAAGTTATACTGTTTGGGCGCAACTGAGTAGTCTAATGTTGTTCCGGTTTTGGTTCTTGTGAACGTAGACAACGATACGTTGCCAATATACACTCTCGGGCATAATAGAACTATATAATTAGGTTTCACTCTTTGTTCGGTTGAATGAGAAAAAGTACTGTTTCTAAATTTATACTGTTAGGGCGCAACTGAGTAGTCTAATGTTGTTCCGGTTTTGGTTCTTGTGAACGTAGACAATGATACGTTGCCAATATACACTCTCGGGGCATAATAGAACAATATAATTGGGTTTTACTCTTTGTTCGGTGGAATGAGAAAAAGTACTGTTTCCAAAGTTATACTGTTTGGGCGCAACTGAGTAGTCTTATGTTGTTCCGTTTTTGGTTCTTGTGAACGTAGACAACGATACGTTGCCAATATACACTCTCGGGGCATAATAGAACTATATAATTAGGTTTCACTCTTTGTTCGGTTGAATGAGAAAAAGTACTGTTTCTAAAGTTATACTGTTAGGGCGCAACTAAGTAGTCTAATGTTGTTCCGGTTTTGGTTCTTGTGAACGTAGACAACGATACGTTGCCAATATACACTCTCGGGGCATAATAGAACAATATAATTGGGTTTTACTCTTTGTTCGGTGGAATGAGAAAAAGTACTGTTTCTAAAGTTATACTGTTAGGGCGCAACTGAGTAGTCTAATGTTGTACCGGTTTTGGTTCTTGTGAACGTAGACAACGATACGTTGCCAATATACACTCACGGGGCATAATAGAACAATATAATTGGGTTTCACTCTTTGTTCGGTTGAATGAGAAAAAGTACTGTTTCTAAAGTTATACTGTTAGGGCGCAACTAAGTAGTCTAATGTTGTTCCGGTTTTGGTTCTTGTGAACGTAGACAACGATACGTTGCCAATATACACTCTCGGGGCATAATAGAACAATATAATAGGGTTTCAATCTTTCTTCGGCTGAATGAGAAAAAGTACTGTTTCCAAAGTTATACTGTTAGGGCACAACTGAGTAGTGTAATGTTGTTCCGGTTTCGGTTCTTGTGAACGTAGACAAAGATACCTTGCCAATATACACTCTCGGGGCATAATAGAACAATATATTTTGGTTTCACTCTTTGTTCGGTTGAATGAGAAAAAGTTTCAAAAGTTATACCGTTAGGGCGCAACCGAGTAGTCTAATGTTGTTCCGGTTTGGTTCTTGTGAACGTAGACAACGATACGTTGCCAATATACACTCTCGGGCAATAATAGAACAATATAATTGGGTTTTACTCTTTGTTCGGTTGAATGAGAAAAAGTACTGTTTCTAGAGTTATACTGTTAGGGCGCAACTGAGTAGTTTAATGTTGTTCCGGTTTTGGTTCTTGTGAACGTAGACAACGATACGTTGCCAATATACACTCTCGGGGCATAATAGAACAATATAATTGGGTTTTACTCTTTGTTCGGTGGAATGAGAAAAAGTACTGTTTCTAAAGTTATACTGTTAGGGCGCAACTGAGTAGTCTAATGTTGTTCCGGTTTGGTTCTTGTGAACATAGACAAAGATACGTTGCCAATATACACTTTCGGTGCATAATAGAACTATATAATTAGGTTTCACTCTTTGTTCGGTTGAATGAGAAAAAGTACAGTTTCTAAAGTTATACTGTTAGGGCGCAACTGAGTAGTCTAATGTTGTTCCGGTTTTGGTTCTTGTGAACGTAGACAACGATACGTTGCCAATATACACTCTCGGGGCACAATAGAACAATATAATTGGGTTTTACTCTTTGTTCGGTGAAATGAGAAAAAGTACTGTTTCCAAAGTTATTCTGTTAGGGCGCAACTGAGTAGTCTAATGTTGTTCCGGTTTTGGATCTTGTGAACTTAGACAACGATACGTTGCCAATATACACTCTCGGGGCATAATAGAACAATGTAAATAGGTTTCACTCTTCGTTCGGTTGAATGAGAAAAAGTACTGCTTTCTAAAGTTATACCGTTAGGGCGCAACCGAGTAGTCTAATGTTGTTCCTGCTTTGGTTCTTGTGAACGTAGACAACGATACGTTGCCAATTTACACTCTCGGGTCACAATAGAACAATATAATTGGGTTTCACTCTTTGTTCGGTGGAATGAGAAAAAGTACTGTTTCCAAAGTTATACTGTTAGGGCGCAACTGAGTAGTCTTATGTTGTTCCGGTTTTGGTTCTTGTGAACGTAGACGACGATACGTTGCCAATATACACTCTCGGGGCATAATAGAACTATATAATTAGGTTTCACTCTTTGTTCGCTTGAATGAGAAAAAGTACTGTTTCTAAAGTTATACTGTTAGGGCGCAACTGAGTAGTCTAATGTTGTTCCGGTTTTGGTTCTTGTGAACGTAGACAACGATACGATGCCAATTTTCACGCTCGGGGCATAACAGAACAATATAATTGGGTTTCACTCTTTGTTCTGGAATGAGAAAAAGTATTGTTTCCAAAGTTATACTGTTTGGGCGCAACTGAGTAGTCTTATGTTGTTCCGGTTTTGGTTCTTGTGAACGTATACAACGATACGTTGCCAATATACACTCTCGGGGCATAATAGAACTATATAATTAGGTTTCACTCTTTGTTCGGTTGAATGAGAAAAAGTACTGTTTCTAAAGTTATACTGTTAGGGCGCAACTGAGTAGTCTAATGTTGTTCCGGTTTTGGTTCTTGTGAACTAGGACAACGATACGTTGCCAATATACACTCTCAGGGCATAATAGAACAATATAATTGGGTTTTACTCTTTGTTCGGTGGAATGAGAAAAAGTACTGTTTCCAAAGTTATACTGTTTGGGCGCAACTGAGTAGTCTTATGTTGTTCCGGTTTTGGTTCTTGTGAACGTAGACAACGATACGTTGCCAATATACACTCTCGGGGCATAATAGAACAATATAATTGGGTTTTACTCTTTGTTCGGTGGAATGAGAAAAAGTACTGTTTCCAAAGTTATACTGTTAGGGCGCAACTGAGTAGTGTAATGTTGTTCCGGTTTTGGTTCTTGTGAACGTAGACAAAGATACATTGCCAATATACACTCTCGGGGCATAATAGAACAATATATTTTGGTTTCACTCTTTGTTCGGTTGAATGAGAAAAAGTACTGTTTCAAAAGTTATACTGTTAGGGCGCAACTGAGTAGTCTAATGTTGTTCCGGTTTTGGTTCTTGTGAACGTAGACAACGATACGTTGCCAATATACACTCTCGGGCGATAATAGAACAATATAATTGGGTTTTACTCTTTGTTCGGTTGAATGAGAAAAAGTACTGTTTCTAGAGTTATATTGTTAGGGCGCAACTGAGTAGTCTAATGTTGTTCCGGTTTTGGTTCTTGTGAACGTAGACAACGATACGTTGCCAATATACACTCTCCGGGCATAATAGAACAATATAATTGGGTTTACTCTTTGTTCGGTGGAATGAGAAAAAGTACTGTTTCCAAAGTTATACTGTTTGGGCGCAACTGAGTAGTCTTATGTTGTTCCGGTTTTGGTTCTTGTGAACGTAGACAACGATACGTTGCCAATATACACTCTCGGGGCATAATAGAACTATATAATTAGGTTTCACTCTTTGTTCGGTTGAATGAGAAAAAGTACTGTTTCTAAAGTTATACTGTTAGGGCGCAACTGAGTAGTCTAATGTTGTTCCGGTTTTGGTTCTTGTGAACTTAGACAACGATACGTTGCCAATATACACTCTCGGGGCATAATAGAACAATATAAATAGGTTTCACTCTTTGTTCCGTTGAATGAGAAAAGTACTGTTTCTAAAGTTATACTGTTAGGGCGCAACTGAGTAGTCTTATGTTGTTCCGGTTTTGGTTCTTGTGAACGTAGACAACGAAACGTTGCCAATATACACTCTCGGGGCATAATAGAACTATATAATTAGGTTTCACTCTTTGTTCGGTTGAATGAGAAAAAGTACTGTTTCTAAAGTTATACCGTTAGGCGCAACGAGTAGTCTAATGTTGTTCCGGCTTTGGTTCTTGTGAACGTAGACAACGATACGTTGCCAATATACACTCTCGGGGCATAATAGAACAATATAATTAGGTTTCACTCTTTGTTCGGTTGAATGAGAAAAAGTACTGTTTCTAAAGTTATACTGTTAGGGCGCAACTGAGTAGTGTAATGTTGTTCCGGTTTTGGTTCTTGTGAACGTAGACGACGATACGTTGCCAATATACACTCTCGGGGCATAATAGAACAATATAATTAAGTTTCACTCTTTGTTCGCTTGAATGAGAAAAAGTACTGTTTCCAAAGTTATACTGTTAGGGCGCAAGTTAGTAGTGTAATGTTGTTCCGGTTTTGGTTCTTGTGAACGTAGACAACGATACGTTGCCAATATACACTCTCAGGGCATAATAGACCTATATAATTAGGTTTCACTCTTTGTTCGGTTGAATGAGAAAAGTACTGTTTCCAAAGTTATACTGTTAGGGCGCAACTGAGTAGTCTAATGTTGTTCCGGTTTTGGTTCTTGTGAACGTAGACAACGATACGTTTCCAATATACACTCTCGGGGCATAATAGAACAATATAATTAGGTTTCACTCTTTGTTCGGTTGAATGAGAAAAAGTACTGTTTCCAAAGTTATACTGTTAGGGCGCAACTGAGTAGTGTAATGTTGTTCCGGTTTTGGTTCTTGTGAACGTAGACAACGATACGTTGCCAATATACACTCTCGGGGCATAATAGAACTATATAATTAGGTTTCACTCTTTGTTCGGTTGAATGAGAAAAAGTACTGTTTCTAAAGTTATACTGTTAGGGCGCAACTGAGTAGTCTAATGTTGTTCCGGTTTTGGTTCTAGCGAACGTAGACAATGATACGTTGCCAATATACACTCTCGGTGCATAATAGAACAATATAATTGGGTTTTACTCTTTGTTCGGTGAAATGAGAAAAAGTACTGTTTCTAAAGTTATACTGTTAGGGCGCAACTGAGTAGTCTAATGTTGTTCCGGTTTTGGATCTTGTGAACTTAGACAACGATACGTTGCCAATATAAACTCTCGGGGCATAATAGAACAATATAAATAGGTTTCACTCTTTGTTCGGTTGAATGAGAAAAAGTACTGTTTCTAAAGTTATACTGTTAGGGCGCAACTGAGTAGTCTAATGTTGTTCCGTTTTTGGTTCTTGTGAACGTAGACAACGATACGTTGCCAATATACACTCTCGGGGCATAATAGAACAATATAATTGGGTTTTACTCTTTGTTCGGTGGAATGAGAAAAAGTACTGTTTCCAAAGTTATACTGTTAGGCGCAAATCGAGTAGTCTTATGTTGTTCCGGTTTTGGTTCTTGTGAACGTAGACAACGATACGTTGCCAATATACACTCTCGCGGCATAATAGAACTATATAATTAGGTTTCACTCTTTGTTCGGTTGAATGAGAAAAAGTACTGTTTCTAAAGTTATACTGTTAGGGCGCAAATCGAGTAGTCTAATGTTGTTCCGGTTTTGGTTCTTGTGAACGTAGACAACGATACGTTGCCAATATACACTCTCGGGGCATAATAGAACAATATAATTGGGTTTTACTGTTTGTTCGGTGGAATGAGAAAAAGTACTGTTTCCAAAGTTATACTGTTTGGGCGCAACTGAGTAGTCTTATGTTGTTCCGGTTTTGGTTCTTGTGAACGTATACAACGATACGTTGCCAATATACACTCTCGGGGCATAATAGAACTATATAATTAGGTTTCACTCTTTGTTCGGTTGAATGAGAAAAAATTCCTTTTTCTAAATTTTTATTGTTAGGGCGCAACTGAGTAGTCTAATGTTGTTCCGGTTTTGGTTCTTGTGAACGTAGACAATGATACGTTGCCAATATACACTCTCGGGGCATAATAGAACAATATAATTGGGTTTTACTCTTTGTTCGGTGGAATGAGAAAAAGTACTGTTTCCAAAGTTATACTGTTTGGGCGCAACTGAGTAGTCTTATGTTGTTCCGGTTTTGGTTCTTGTGAACGTAGACAACGATACGTTGCCAATATACACTCTCGGGGCATAATAGAACAATATAATTGGGTTTTACTCTTTGTTCGGTGGAATGAGAAAAAGTACTGTTTCCAAAGTTATACTGTTAGGGCGCAACTGAGTAGTGTAATGTTGTTCCGGTTTTGGTTCTTGTGAACGTAGACAAAGATACATTGCCAATATACACTCTCGGGGCATAATAGAACAATATATTTTGGTTTCACTCTTTGTTCGGTTGAATGAGAAAAAGTACTGTTTCAAAAGTTATACTGTTAGGGCGCAACTGAGTAGTCTAATGTTGTTCCGGTTTTGGTTCTTGTGAACGTAGACAACGATACGTTGCCAATATACACTCTCGGGGCATAATAGAACAATATAATTGGGTTTTACTCTTTGTTCGGTTGAATGAGAAAAAGTACTGTTTCTAAAGTTATACTGTTAGGGCGCAACTGAGTAGTCTAATGTTGTTCGGTTTTGGTTCTTGTGAACGTAGACAACGATACGTTGCCAATATACACTCTCCGGGCATAATAGAACAATATAATTGGGTTTACTCTTTGTTCGGTGGAATGAGAAAAAGTACTGTTTCCAAAGTTATACTGTTTGGGCGCAACTGAGTAGTCTTATGTTGTTCCTGTTTTGGTTCTTGTGAACGTAGACAACGATACGTTGCCAATATACACTCTCGGGGCATAATAGAACTATATAATTAGGTTTCACTCTTTGTTCGGTTGAATGAGAAAAAGTACTGTTTCTACAGTTATACCGTTAGGGCGCAACTGAGTAGTCTAATGTTGTTCCGGTTTTGGTTTTTGTGAACTTAGACAACGATACGTTGCCAATATACACTCTCAGGGCATAATAGAACAATATAAATAGGTTTCACTCTTTGTTCGGTTGAATGAGGAAAAGTACTGTTTCTAAAGTTATACTGTTAGGGCGCAACTGAGTAGTCTAATGTTGTTCCGGTTTTGGTTCTTGTGAACGTAGACAACGAAACGTTGCCAATATACACTCTCGGGCATAATAGAACTATATAATTAGGTTTCACTCTTTGTTCTATTGAATGAGAAAAAGTACGTTTCTAAAGTTATACCGTTAGGGCGCAACCGAGTAGTCTAATGTTGTTCCTTTGGTTCTTGTGAACGTAGACAACGATACGTTGCCAATATACACTCTCGGGCATAATAGAACAATATAATTGGGTTTTACTCTTTGTTCGGTGGAATGAGAAAAAGTACGTTTTCCAAAGTTATACCGTTAGGCGCAAATCGAGTAGTGTAATGTTGTTCCGGTTTTGGTTCTTGTGAACGTAGACGACGATACGTTGCCAATATACACTCTCGGGGCATAATAGAACAATATAATTAGGTTTCACTCTTTGTTCGCTTGAATGAGAAAAAGTACTGTTTCCAAAGTTATACTGTTAGGGCGCAAGTTAGTAGTGTAATGTTGTTCCGGTTTTGGTTCTTGTGAACGTAGACAACGATACGTTGCCAATATACACTCTCAGGGCATAATAGAACTATATAATTGGGTTTTACTGCTTTGTTCTGGAATGAGAAAAAGTACCGTTTCCAAAGTTATACCGTTTGGGCGCAACCGAGTAGTCTTATGTTGTTCCTTTGGTTCTTGTGAACGTATACAACGATACGTTGCCAATATACACTCTCGGGGCATAATAGAACTATATAATTAGGTTTCACTCTTTGTTCGGTTGAATGAGAAAAAGTACTGTTTCTAAATTTATACTGTTAGGGCGCAACTGAGTAGTCTAATGTTGTTCCGGTTTTTGTTCTTGTGAACGTAGACAACGATACGTTGCCAATATACACTCTCGGGGCATAATAGAACAATATAATTGGGTTTTACTCTTTGTTCGGTGGAATGAGAAAAAGTACGTTTCCAAAGTTATACCGTTTGGGCGCAACCGAGTAGTCTTATGTTGTTCCTGCTTTTGGTTCTTGTGAACGTAGACAACGAAACGTTGCCAATATACACTCTCGGGGCATAATAGAACTATATAATTAGGTTTCACTCTTTGTTCGGTTGAATGAGAAAAAGTACTGTTTCTAAAGTTATACTGTTAGGGCGCAACTAAGTAGTCTAATGTTGTTCCGGTTTTGGTTCTTGTGAACGTAGACAACGATACGTTGCCAATATACACTCTCGGGGCATAATAGAACAATATAATTGGGTTTTACTCTTTGTTGGGTGGAATGAGAAAAAGTACTGTTTCGAAAGTTATACTGTTAGGGTGAACGTAGACAACGATACGTTGCCATTCTACACTCTTGGGGCATAATAGAACAATATAATTGGGTTTCACTCTTTGTTCGGTTGAATGAGAAAAAGTACTGTTTCTAAAGTTATACTGTTAGGGCGCAACTAAGTAGTCTAATGTTGTTCCGGTTTTGGTTCTTGTGAACGTAGACAACGATACGTTGCCAATATACACTCTCGGGGCATAATAGAACAATATAATTGGGTTTTACTCCTTGTTCTGGAATGAGAAAAAGTACTGTTTCTAAAGTTATACTGTTAGGGCGCAACTGAGTAGTCTAATGTTGTTCCGGTTTTGGTTCTTGTGAACGTAGACAAAGATACCTTGCCAATATACACTCTCGGGGCATAATAGAACAATATATTTTGGTTTCACTCTTTGTTCGGTTGAATGAGAAAAAGTACTGTTTCAAAAGTTATACTGTTAGGGCGCAACTGAGTAGTCTAATGTTGTTCCGGTTTTGGTTCTTGTGAACGTAGACAACGATACGTTGCCAATATACACTCTCGGGCAATAATAGAACAATATAATTGGGTTTTACACTTTGTTCGGTGGAATGAGAAAAAGTACTGTTTCTAAAGTTATACTGTTAGGGCGCAACTGAGTTGTCTAATGTTGTTCCGGTTTGGTTCTTGTGAACGTAGATAACGATTTGTTTGCAATATACACTCTCGGGGCATAATAGAACAATATAATTGGGTTTTACTCTTTGTTCGGTGGAATGAGAAAAAGTACTGTTTCCAAAGTTATACTGTTAGGGCGCAACTGAGTAGTGTAATGTTGTTCCGGTTTTGGTTCTTGTGAACGTAGAAAACGATACGTTGCCAATATACACTCTCGGGGCATAATAGAACAATATAATTAGGTTTCACTCTTTGTTCGGTTGAATGAGAAAAAGTACTGTTTCTAAAGTTATACTGTTAGTTAAATCGAGTAGACTAATGTTGTTCCGGTTTTGGTTCTTGTGAACGTAGACAATGATACGTTGCCAATATACACTCTCTGGGCATAATAGAACAATATAATTGGGTTTTACTCTTTGTTCGGTGAAATGAGAAAAAGTACTGTTTCCGAAGTTATACTGTTAGGGCGCAACTGAGTAGTCTAATGTTGTTCCGGTTTTGGATCTTGTGAACTTAGACAACGATACGTTGCCAATATACACTCTCGGGGCAAACTAGAACAATATAATTAGGTTTCACTCTTTGTTCGGTTGAATGAGAAAAAGTACTGTTTCTAAAGTTATACTGTTAGGGCGCAACTGAGTAGTCTAATGTTGTTCCGGTTTTGGTTCTTGTGAACGTAGACAACGATACGTTGCCAATATACACTCTCGGGGCACAATAGAACAATATAATTGGGTTTTACTCTTTGTTCGGTGGAATGAGAAAAAGTACTGTTTCCAAAGTTATACTGTTAGGGCGCAACTGAGTAGTCTAATGTTGTTCCTGTTTTGGTTCTTGTGAACGTAGACAACGATACGTTGCCAATATACACTCTCGGGGCATAATAGAACAATATAATTAGGTTTTACTCTTTGTTCGGTTGAATGAGAAAAAGTACTGTTTCTAAAGTTATACTGTTAGGGCGCAACTGAGTAGTCTAATGTTGTTCCGGTTTTGGTTCTTGTGAACGTAGACAATGATACGTTGCCAATATACACTCTCGGGGCATAATAGAACAATATAATTGGGTTTTACTCTTTGTTCGGTGGAATGAGAAAAAGTACTGTTTCCAAAGTTATACTGTTTGGGCGCAACTGAGTAGTCTTATGTTGTTCCTGTTTTGGTTCTTGTGAACGTAGACAACGAAACGTTGCCAATATACACTCTCGGGGCATAATAGAACTATATAATTAGGTTTCACTCTTTGTTCGGTTGAATGAGAAAAAGTACTGTTTCTAAAGTTATACTGTTAGGGCGCAACTAAGTAGTCTAATGTTGTTCCGGTTTTGGTTCTTGTGAACGTAGACAACGATACGTTGCCAATATACACTCTCGGCGCATAATAGAACAATATAATTGGGTTTTACTCTTTGTTCGGTGGAATGAGAAAAAGTACTGTTTCCAAAGTTATACTGTTAGGGCGCAACTGAGTAGTGTAATGTTGTTCCGGTTTTGGTTCTTGTGAACGTAGACAAAGATACATTGCCAATATACACTCTCGGGGCATAATAGAACAATATAATTTGGTTTCACTCTTTGTTCTTGAATGAGAAAAAGTAGCTTTCAAAAGTTATACCGTTAGGCGCAACCGAGTAGTCTAATGTTGTTCCGGTTTTGGTTCTTGTGAACGTAGACAACGATACGTTGCCAATATACACTCTCGGGGCATAATAGAACAATATAATTGGGTTTCACTCTTTGTTCGGTTGAATGAGAAAAAGTACTGTTTCTAAAGTTATACTGTTAGGGCGCTACTGAGTAGTCTAATGTTGTTCCGGTTTTGGTTCTTGTGAACGTAGACAACGATACGTTGCCAATATACACTCTCGGGGCATAATAGAACAATATAATTGGGTTTTACTCTTTGTTCGGTGGAATGAGAAAAAGTACTGTTTCCAAAGTTATACTGTTAGGGCGCAACTGAGTAGTGTAATGTTGTTCCGGTTTTGGTTCTTGTGAACGTAGACGACGATACGTTGCCAATATACACTCTCGGGGCATAATAGAACTATATAATTAGGTTTCACTCTTTGTTCGGTTGAATGAGAAAAAGTACAGTTTCTAAAGTTATACTGTTAGGGCGCAACTGAGTAGTCTTATGTTGTTCCGGTTTTGGTTCTTGTGAACGTAGACAACGATACGTTGCCAATATACACTCTCGGGGCATAATAGAACAATATAATTGGGTTTTACTCTTTGTTCGGTGGAATGGGAAAAAGTACTGTTTCCAAAGTTATACTGTTAGGGCGCAACTGAGTAGTCTAATGTTGTTCCGGTTTTGGTTCTTGTGAACTTAGACAACGATACGTTGCCAATATACACTCTCGGGGCATAATAGAACAATATAAATAGGTTTCACTCTTTGTTCGGTTGAATGAGAAAAAGTACTGTTTCTAAAGTTATACTGTTAGGGCGCAACTGAGTAGTCTAATGTTGTTCCGGTTTTGGTTCTTGTGAACGTAGACAACGATACGTTGCCAATATACACTCTCGGGGCACAATAGAACAATATAATTGGGTTTTACTCTTTGTTCGGTGGAATGAGAAAAAGTACTGTTTCCAAAGTTATACTGTTAGGGCGCAACCGAGTAGTCTTATGTTGTTCCGGTTTTGGTTCTTGTGAACGTAGACGACGATACGTTGCCAATATACACTCTCGGGGCATAATAGAACTATATAATTAGGTTTCACTCTTTGTTCGCTTGAATGAGAAAAAGTACTGTTTCTAAAGTTATACTGTTAGGGCGCAACTGAGTAGTCTAATGTTGTTCCGGTTTTGGTTCTTGTGAACGTAGACAATGATACGTTGCCAATATACACTCTCGGGGCATAATAGAACAATATAATTGGGTTTTACTGTTTGTTCGGTGGAATGAGAAAAAGTACTGTTTCCAAAGTTATACTGTTTGGGCGCAACTGAGTAGTCTTATGTTGTTCCGGTTTGGTTCTTGTGAACGTATACAACGATACGTTGCCAATATACACTCTCGGGGCATAATAGAACAATATAATTAGGTTTCACTCTTTGTTCGGTTGAATGAGAAAAAGTACTGTTTCTAAATTTATACTGTTAGGGCGCAACTGAGTAGTCTAATGTTGTTCCGGTTTTGGTTCTTGTGAACGTAGACAACGATACGTTGCCAATATACACTCTCGGGGCATAATAGAACAATATAATTGGGTTTTACTCTTTGTTCGGTGGAATGAGAAAAAGTACTGTTTCCAAAGTTATACTGTTTGGGCGCAACTGAGTAGTCTTATGTTGTTCCGGTTTTGGTTCTTGTGAACGTAGACAACGATACGTTGCCAATATACACTCTCGGGGCATAATAGAACAATATAATTGGGTTTTACTCTTTGTTCGGTGGAATGAGAAAAAGTACTGTTTCCAAAGTTATACTGTTAGGGCGCAACTGAGTAGTGTAATGTTGTTCCGGTTTTGGTTCTTGTGAACGTAGACAACGATACATTGCCAATATACACTCTCGGGGCATAATAGAACAATATATTTTGGTTTCACTCTTTGTTCGGTTGAATGAGAAAAAGTACAGTTTCAAAAGTTATACTGTTAGGGCGCAACTGAGTAGTCTAATGTTGTTCCGGTTTTGGTTCTTGTGAACGTAGACAACGATACGTTGCAAATATACACTCTCGGGGCATAATAGAACAATATAATTGGGTTTTACTCTTTGTTCTTGAATGAGAAAAAGTACGTTTCTAGAGTTATATTGTTAGGGCGCAACCGAGTAGTCTAATGTTGTTCCGGTTTTGGTTCTTGTGAACGTAGACAATGATACGTTGCCAATATACACTCTCGGGGCATAATAGAACAATATAATTGGGTTTACTCTTTGTTCGGTGGAATGAGAAAAAGTACTGTTTCCAAAGTTATACTGTTTGGGCGCAACTGAGTAGTCTTATGTTGTTCCGGTTTTGGTTCTTGTGAACGTAGACAACGATACGTTGCCAATATACACTCTCGGGGCATAATAGAACTATATAATTAGGTTTCACTCTTTGTTCGGTTGAATGTGAAAAAGTACTGTTTCTAAAGTTATACTGTTAGGGCGCAACTGAGTAGTCTAATGTGGTTCCGGTTTTGGTTCTTGTGAACTTAGACAACGATACGTTGCCAATATACACTCTCGGGGCATAATAGAACAATATAAATAGGTTTCACTCTTTGTTCCGTTGAATGAGAAAAAGTACTGTTTCTAAAGTTATACTGTTAGGGCGCAACTGAGTAGTCTTATGTTGTTCCTGCTTTGGTTCTTGTGAACGTAGACAACGATACGTTGCCAATATACACTCTCGGGCATAATAGAACTATATAATTAGGTTTCACTCTTTGTTCGGTTGAATGAGAAAAGTACTGCTTTCTAAAGTTATACCGTTAGGCGCAACCGAGTAGTCTAATGTTGTTCCGCTTTGGTTCTTGTGAACGTAGACAACGATACGTTGCCAATATACACTCTGGCATAATAGAACAATATAATTGGGTTTTACTCTTTGTTCTATGGAATGAGAAAAAGTACCGTTTCCAAAGTTATACCGTTAGGGCGCAAATCGAGTAGTGTAATGTTGTTCCTGCTTTGGTTCTTGTGAACGTAGACGACGATACGTTGCCAATATACACTATCAGGGCATAATAGAACAATATGATTAGGTTTCACTCTTTGTTCGCTTGAATGAGAAAAAGTACTGTTTCTAAAGTTATACTGTTAGGGCGCAACTGAGTAGTCTAATGTTGTTCCGGTTTTGGTTCTTGTGAACGTAGACAATGATACGTTGCCAATATACACTATCGGGCATAATAGAACAATATAATTGGGTTTTACTCTTTGTTCGGTGAATGAGAAAAGTACTGCTTTCCAAAGTTATACCGTTTGGGCGCAACCGAGTAGTCTTAATGTTGTTCCTGCTTTGGTTCTTGTGAACGTATACAACGATACGTTGCCAATATACACTCTCGGGGCATAATAGAACTATATAATTAGGTTTCACTCTTTGTTCGGTTGAATGAGAAAAAGTACTGTTTCTAAATTTATACTGTTAGGGCGCAACTGAGTAGTCTAATGTTGTTCCGGTTTTGGTACTTGTGAACGTAGACAACGATACGTTGCCAATATACACTCTCGGGGCATAATAGAACAATATAATTAGGTTTTACTCTTTGTTCGGTGGAATGAGAAAAAGTACTGTTTCCAAAGTTATACTGTTTGGGCGCAACTGAGTAGTCTTATGTTGTTCCTGTTTTGGTTCTTGTGAACGTAGACAACGAAACGTTGCCAATATACACTCTCGGGGCATAATAGAACTATATAATTAGGTTTCACTCTTTGTTCGGGTGAATGAGAAAAAGTACTGTTTCTAAAGTTATACTGTTAGGGCGCAACTGAGTAGTCTAATGTTGTTCCGGTTTTGGTTCTTGTGAACGTAGACAACGATACGTTGCCAATATACACTCTCGGGCATAATAGAACAATATAATTGGGTTTTACTCTTTGTTGGGTGGAATGAGAAAAGTACTGCTTTCCAAAGTTATACCGTTAGGGCATTAATCGAGTAGTCTAATGTTGTTCCGGTTTTGGTTCTTGTGAACGTAGACAACGATACGTTGCCATTATACACTCTCGGGGCATAATAGAACAATATAATTGGGTTTCACTCTTTGTTCGGTTGAATGAGAAAAAGTACTGTTTCTAAAGTTATACTGTTAGGGCGCAACTAAGTAGTCTAATGTTGTTCCGGTTTTGGTTCTTGTGAACGTAGACAACGATACGTTGCCAATATACACTCTCGGGGCATAATAGAACAATATAATTGGGTTTTACTCTTTGTTCGGTGGAATGAGAAAAAGTACTGTTTCCAAAGTTATACTGTTAGGGCGCAACTGAGTAGTGTAATGTTGTTCCGGTTTTGGTTCTTGTGAACGTAGACAAAGATACCTTGCCAATATACACTCTCGGGGCATAATAGAACAATATATTTTGGTTTTACTCTTTCTATTGTTGAATGAGAAAAAGTACCGTTTCAAAAGTTATACCGTTAGGGCGCAATCGAGTAGTCTAATGTTGTTCCTGCTTTGGTTCTTGTGAACGTAGACAACGATACGTTGCCAATATACACTCGGGCAATAATAGAACAATATAATTGGGTTTTACTCTTTGTTCTATTGAATGAGAAAAAGTACTCGTTTTCTAGAGTTATATTGTTAGGCGCAACCGAGTAGTCTAATGTTGTTCCTGCTTTGGTTCTTGTGAACGTAGACAACGATACGTTGCCAATATACACTCTCGGGCATAATAGAACAATATAATTGGGTTTTACTCTTTGTTCGGTGAATGAGAAAAAGTACTCGTTTCCAAAGTTATACCGTTAGGGCGCAACCGAGTAGTGTAATGTTGTTCCTGCTTTGGTTCTTGAGAACGTAGACGACGATACGTTGCCAATATACACTCTCGGGCATAATAGAACTATATAATTAGGTTTCACTCTTTGTTCTTGAATGAGAAAAAGTACGCTTTCTAAAGTTATACCGTTAGGGCGCAAATCGAGTAGTCTAATGTTGTTCCGGTTTTGGTTCTTGTGAACGTAGACAACGATACGTTGCCAATATACACTCTGGGCACAATAGAACAATATAATTGGGTTTTACTCTTTGTTCTATGAAATGAGAAAAAGTACCTGCTTTCAAAGTTATACCGTTAGGGCGCAACCGAGTAGTCTAATGTTGTTCCGGCTTTTGGATCTTGTGAACTTAGACAACGATACGTTGCCAATATACACTCTCGTGGCATAATAGAACAATATAAATAGGTTTCACTCTTTGTTCGTTGAATGAGAAAAAGTACTGCTTTCTAAAGTTATACCGTTAGGGCGCAACTGAGTAGTCTAATGTTGTTCCGGTTTTGGTTCTTGTGAACGTAGACAACGATACGTTGCCAATATACACTCTCGGGGCACAATAGAACAATATAATTGGGTTTTACTCTTTGTTCGGTGGAATGAGAAAAAGTACTGTTTCCAAAGTTATACTGTTAGGGCGCAACTGAGTAGTCTAATGTTGTTCCGGTTTTGGTTCTTGTGAACGTAGACAACGATACGTTGCCAATATACACTCTCGGGCATAATAGAACTATATAATTGGTTTTCACTATTTGTTCTTTTGAATGAGAAAAAGTACTGTTTATAAAGTTATAATGTTAGGGCGCAACGGAGTAGTCTAATGTTGTTCCGGTTTTGGTTCTTGTGAACGTAGACAATGATACGTTGCCAATATACACTCTCGGGGCATAATAGAACAATATAATTGGGTTTTACTCTTTGTTCGGTGGAATGAGAAAAAGTAATCGTTTCCAAAGTTATACCGTTTGGGCGCAACCGAGTAGTCTTATGTTGTTCCTGCTTTTGGTTCTTAGAACGTAGACAACGAAACGTTGCCAATATACACTCTCGGTGCATAATAGAAATATATAATTAGGTTTCACTCTTTGTTCGGTTGAATGAGAAAAAGTACTGTTTCTAAAGTTATACTGTTAGGGCGCAACAAAGTAGTCTAATGTTGTTCCGGTTTTGGTTCTTGTGAACGTAGACAACGATACGTTGCCAATATACACTCTCGGGGCATAATAGAACAATATAATCGGGTTTTAATCGTTGTTCTGGAATGAGAAAAAGTACGTTTCCAAAGTTATACCGTTAGGGCGCAACCGAGTAGTGTAATGTTGTTCCGGTTTGGTTCTTGTGAACGTAGACAAAGATACATTGCCAATATACACTCTGGGCATAATAGAACAATATATTTTGGTTTCACTCTTTGTTCGGTTGAATGAGAAAAAGTACAGTTTCAAAAGTTATACTGTTAGGGCGCAACTGAGTAGTCTAATGTTGTTCCGGTTTTGGTTCTTGTGAACGTAGACAACGATACGTTGCCAATATACACTCTCGGGCGATAATAGAACAATATAATTGGGTTTTACTCTTTGTTCTTGAATGAGAAAAAGTACCGTTTCTAGAGTTATATTGTTAGGGCGCTACCGAGTAGTCTAATGTTGTTCCGGTTTGGTTCTTGTGAACGTAGACAACGATACGTTGCCAATATACACTCGGGCATAATAGAACAATATAATTGGGTTTTACTCTTTGTTCTGGAATGAGAAAAGTCGTTTCCAAAGTTATACCGTTAGGGCAATCGAGTAGTGTAATGTTGTTCCTGCTTTGGTTCTTGTGAACGTAGACGACGATACGTTGCCAATATACACTCTCGGGCATAATAGAACTATATAATTAGGTTTCACTCTTTGTTCTTGAATGAGAAAAAGTACTGCTTTCTAAAGTTATACCGTTAGGGCGCAACCGAGTAGTCTAATGTTGTTCCTTTTGGTTCTTGTGAACGTAGACAACGATACGTTGCCAATATACACTCTCGGGGCATAATAGAACAATATAATTGGGTTTTACTCTTTGTTCGGTGAAATGAGAAAAAGTACTGTTTCTAAAGTTATACTGTTAGGGCGCAACTGAGTAGTCTAATGTTGTTCCGGTTTTGGTTCTTGTGAACTTAGACAACGATACGTTGCCACTATCCACTCTCGTGGCATTATAGAACAATATAATTGGGTTTCACTCTTTGTTCGGTTGAATGAGAAAAAGTACTGGTTCTAAAGTTATACTGTTAGGGCGCAACTGAGTAGTCTAATGTTGTTCCGGTTTTGGTTCTTGTGAACGTAGACAACGATACGTTGCCAATATACACTCTCGGGCACAATAGAAAAATATAATTGGGGTTTACTCTTTGTTCGGGGGGATGAGAAAAAATACTGCTTTCCAAAGTTATACCGTTAGGGCGCAACCGAGTAGTCTTATGTTGTTCCTGCTTTGGTTCTTGTGAACGTAGACAACGATACGTTGCCAATATACACTCTCGGGCATAATAGAACTATATAATTAGGTTTCACTCTTTGTTCGGTTGAATGAGAAAAAGTACTGCTTTCTAAAGTTATACCGTTAGGGCGCAACCGAGTAGTCTAATGTTGTTCCGCTTTGGTTCTTGTGAACGTAGACAAAGATACGTTGCCAATAGACACTCTCGGGGCATAATAGAACAATATAATTAGGTTTTACTCTTTGTTCGGTGGAATGAGAAAAAGTACTGTTTCTAAAGAGATACTGTTAGGGCGCAACTGAGTAGTCTAATGTTGTTCCGGTTTTGGTTCTTGTGAACGTAGACAACGATACGTTTCCAATATACACTCTCGGGGCATAATAGAACTATATAATTGGGTTTTACTCTTTGTTCGGTGGAATGAGAAAAAGTACTGTTTCCAAAGTTATACTGTTTGGGCGCAACTAAGTAGTCTAATGTTGTTCCTGCTTTGGTTCTTGTGAACGTAGACAACGATACGTTGCCAATATACACTCTCGGGCATAATAGAACAATATAATTGGGTTTTACTCTTTGTTGGGTGGAATGAGAAAAAGTACGTTTCCAAAGTTATACCGTTAGGGCGCAATCGAGTAGTCTTATGTTGTTCCTGGATCTTGTGAACGTAGACAACGATACGTTGCCATTATACACTCTCGGGGCATAATAGAACAATATAATTAGGTTTCACTCTTTGTTCGGTTGAATGAGAAAAAGTACTGTTTCTAAAGTTATACTGTTAGGGCGCAACTGAGTAGTCTAATAATGTTGTTCCGGTTTTGGTTCTTGTGAACGTAGACAACGATACGTTGCCAATATACACTCTCGGGGCATAATAGAACAATATAATTAGGTTTCACTCTTTGTTCTGGAATGAGAAAAAGTACTGTTTCTAAAGTTATACTGTTAGGGCGCAACTGAGTAGTCTAATGTTGTTCCGGTTTTGGTTCTTGTGAACGTAGACAAAGATACACTGCCAATATACACTCGGGCATAATAGAACAATATATTTTGGTTTCACTCTTTGTTCGGTTGAAAGATAAAAAGTACCGTTTCAAAAGTTATACTGTTAGGGCGCAACTGAGTAGTGTAATGTTGTTCCGGTTTTGGTTCTTGTGAACGTAGACAACGATACGTTGCCAATATACACTCTCGGGCCATAATAGAACAATATAATTGGGTTTTACTCTTTGTTCGGTTGAATGAGAAAAAGTACTGTTTCTATAGTTATATTGTTAGGGCGCAACTGAGTAGTCTAATGTTGTTCCGGTTTTGGTTCTTGTGAACGTAGACAACGATACGTTGCCAATATACACTCTCCGGGCATAATAGAACAATATAATTGGGTTTTACTCTTTGTTCGGTGGAATGAGAAAAAGTACTGTTTCCAAAGTTATACTGTTAGGGCGCAACTGAGTAGTCTTATGTTGTTCCGGTTTTGGTTCTTGTGAACGTAGACAACGATACGTTGCCAATATACACTCTCGGGGCATAATAGAACAATATAATTAGGTTTCACTCTTTGTTCTGTTGAATGAGAAAAAGTACTGTTTCTAAAGTTATACTGTTAGGGCGCAACTGAGTAGTCTTATGTTGTTCCGGTTTTGGTTCTTGTGAACGTAGACAACGATACGTTGCCAATATACACTGTCGGGGCATAATAGAACAATATAATTAGGTTTCACTCTTTGTTCGGTTGAATGAGAAAAAGTACTGTTTCTAAAGTTATACTGTTAGGGCGCAACTGAGTAGTCTTATGTTGTTCCTTTTGGTTCTTAGAACGTAGACAACGAAACGTTGCCAATATACACTCTCGGGCATAATAGAACTATATAATTAGGTTTCACTCTTTGTTCGGTTGAATGAGAAAAAGTACTGTTTCTAAAGTTATACCGTTAGGCGCAACCGAGTAGACTAATGTTGTTCCTGCTTTGGTTCTTGTGAACGTAGACAACGATACGTTGCCAATATACACTCTCGGGGCATAATAGAACAATATAATTAGGTTTCACTCTTTGTTCGGTTGAATGAGAAAAAGTACTGTTTCCAAAGTTATACTGTTAGGGCGCAACTGAGTAGTGTAATGTTGTTCCGGTTTTGGTTCTTGTGAACGTAGACAACGATACGTTGCCAATATACACTCTCGGGGCATAATAGAACTATATAATTAGGTTTCACTCTTTGTTCTATTGAATGAGAAAAAGTACTGTTTCTAAAGTTATACTGTTAGGGCGCAACTGAGTAGTCTAATGTTGTTCCGGTTTTGGTTCTTGTGAACGTAGACAATGATACGTTGCCAATATACACTCTCGGGGCATAATAGAACAATATAATTGGGTTTTACTGTTTGTTCGGTGGAATGAGAAAAAGTACTGTTTCCAAAGTTATACTGTTTGGGCGCAACTGAGTAGTCTTATGTTGTTCCGGTTTTGGTTCTTGTGAACGTATACAACGATACGTTGCCAATATACACTCTCGGGGCATAATAGAACAATATAATTGGGTTTTACTCTTTGTTCGGTTGAATGAGAAAAAGTACTGTTTCTAAAGTTATACTGTTAGGGCGCAACTGAGTAGTCTAATGTTGTTCCGGTTTTGGTTCTTGTGAACGTAGAAAACGATACGTTGCCAATATACACTCTCGGGGCATAATAGAACTATATAATTAGGTTTCACTCTTTGTTCGGTTGAATGAGAAAAAGTACTGTTTCTAAAGTTATACTGTTAGGGCGCAACTGAGTAGTCTTATGTTGTTCCTGTTTTGGTTCTTGTGAACGTAGACAACGAAACGTTGCCAATATACACTCTCGGGGCATAATAGAACTATATAATTAGGTTTCACTCTTTGTTCGGTTGAATGAGAAAAAGTACTGTTTCTAAAGTTATACCGTTAGGGCGCAAATGAGTAGTCTAATGTTGTTCCGGTTTTGGTTCTTGTGAACGTAGACAACGATACGTTGCCAATATACACTCTCGGGGCATAATAGAACAATATAATTGGGTTTCACTCTTTGTTCGGTTGAATGAGAAAAAGTACTGTTTCTAAAGTTATACTGTTAGGGCGCAACTGAGTAGTCTAATGTTGTTCCGGTTTTGGATCTTGTGAACGTAGACAACGATACGTTGCCATTATACACTCTCAGGGCATAATAGAACAATATAATTAGGTTTCACTATTTGTTCGGTTGAATGAGAAAAAGTACTGTTTCTAAAGTTATACTGTTAGGGCGCAACTGAGTAGTCTAATGTTGTTCCGGTTTTGGTTCTTATGAACGTAGACAACGATACGTTGCCAATATACACTCTCGGGGCATAATAGAACAATATAATTGGGTTTTACTCTTTGTTCGGTGGAATGAGAAAAAGTACCGTTTCCAAAGTTATACCGTTAGGGCCCAACCGAGTAGTCTTATGTTGTTCCGCTTTGGTTCTTGTGAACGTAGACAACGATACGTTGCCAATATACACTCTCGGGCATAATAGAACTATATAATTAGGTTTCACTCTTTGTTCTATTGAATGAGAAAAGTACTGCTTTCTAAAGTTATACCGTTAGGGCGCAACCGAGTAGTCTAATGTTGTTCGTTTTGGTTCTTGTGAACGTAGACAACGATTGCCAATATACACTCTCGGGCATAATAGAACAATATAATTGGGTTTTACTCTTTGTTCGGTGGAATGAGAAAAAGTACTGTTTCTAAAGTTATACTGTTTGGGCGCAACTGAGTAGTCTTATGTTGTTCCTGTTTTGGTTGTTGTGAACGTAGACAACGAAACGTTGCCAATATACACTCTCGGGGCATAATAGAACTATATAATTAGGTTTCACTCTTTGTTCGGTTGAATGAGAAAAAGTACCGTTTCTAAAGTTATACTGTTAGGGCGCAACTGAGTAGTGTAATGTTGTTCCTGCTTTGGTTCTTGTGAACGTAGACAACGATACGTTGCCAATATACACTCTCGGGGCATAATAGAACAATATAATTGGGTTTTACTCTTTGTTGGGTGGAATGAGAAAAAGTACTGTTTCCAAAGTTATACTGTTAGGCGCCAACTGAGTAGTCTTATGTTGTTCCTGCTTTGATCTTGTGAACGTAAACAACGATACGTTGCCAATATACACTCTCGGGGCATAATAGAACAATATAATTAGGTTTCACTCTTTGTTCGGTTGAATGAGAAAAAGTACTGTTTCTAAAGTTATACTGTTAGGGCGCAACTGAGTAGTCTAATAATGTTGTTCCGTTTTTGGTTCTTGTGAACGTAGACAACGATACGTTGCCAATATATACTCTCGGGGCATAATAGAACAATATAATTGGGTTTTACTCTTTGTTCGGTGGAATGAGAAAAAGTACTGTTTCTAAAGTTATACTGTTAGGGCGCAACTGAGTAGTCTAATGTTGTTCCGGTTTTGGTTCTTGTGAACGTAGACAAAGATACACTGCCAATATACACTCTCGGGCATAATAGAACAATATATTTTGGTTTCACTCTTTGTTTTGAATGAGAAAAAGTACCGTTTCAAAAGTTATACCGTTAGGCGCAACCGAGTAGTCTAATGTTGTTCCTGCTTTGGTTCTTGTGAACGTAGACAACGATACGTTGCCAATATACACTCTCGGGCATAATAGAACAATATAATTGGGTTTTACTCTTTGTTCTTGAATGAGAAAAAGTACCGTTTCTAGAGTTATATTGTTAGGCGCAAACCGAGTAGTCTAATGTTGTTCCTGCTTTGGTTCTTGTGAACGTAGACAACGATACGTTGCCAATATACACTCTCGGGCATAATAGAACAATATAATTGGGTTTTACTCTTTGTTCTGGAATGAGAAAAAGTACTGCTTTCCAAAGTTATACCGTTTTGGCGCAAACCGAGTAGTCTTATGTTGTTCCTGCTTTGGTTCTTGTGAACGTAGACAACGATACGTTGCCAATATACACTCGGGCATAATAGAACTATATAATTAGGTTTCACTCTTTGTTCTTGAATGTGAAAAAGTACCGTTTCTAAAGTTATACCGTTAGGCGCAACCGAGTAGTCTAATGTTGTTCCTGCTTTGGTTCTTGTGAACTTAGACAACGATACGTTGCCAATATACACTCTCGTGCATAATAGAACAATATAAATAGGTTTCACTCTTTGTTCCGTTGAATGAGAAAAAGTACCGTTTCTAAAGTTATACCGTTAGTGGCGCAACCGAGTAGTCTTATGTTGTTCCGTTTTGGTTCTTAGAACGTAGACAACGAAACGTTGCCAATATACACTCTCGGGGCATAATAGAACTATATAATTAGGTTTCACTCTTTGTTCGGTTGAATGAGAAAAAGTACTGTTTCTAAAGTTATACTGTTAGGGCGCAACTGAGTAGACTAATGTTGTTCCGGTTTTGGTTCTTGTGAACGTAGACAACGATACGTTGCCAATATACACTCTCGGGGCATAATAGAACAATATAATTGGGTTTTACTCTTTGTTCGGTGGAATGAGAAAAAGTACTGTTTCCAAAGTTATACTGTTAGGGCGCAACTTAGTAGTGTAATGTTGTTCCGGTTTTGGTTCTTGTGAACGTATACGACGATACGTTGCCAATATACACTCTCGGGGCATAATAGAACTATATAATTAGGTTTCACTCTTTGTTCGGTTGAATGAGAAAAAGTACCGTTTCTAAAGTTATACTGTTAGGGCGCAACTGAGTAGTCTAATGTTGTTCCGGTTTTGGTTCTTGTGAACGTAGACAATGATACGTTGCCAATATACACTCTCGGGGCATAATAGAACAATATAATTGGGTTTCACTCTTTGTTCGGTTGAATGAGAAAAAGTAATCGTTTCCAAAGTTATACCGTTTGGGCGCAACCGAGTAGTCTTATGTTGTTCCGGTTTTGGTTCTTGTGAACGTATACAACGATACGTTGCCAATATACACTCTCGGGGCATAATAGAACAATATAATTGGGTTTCACTCTTTGTTCGGTTGAATGAGAAAAGTACTGTTTCCAAAGTTATACTGTTAGGGCCCAAATGAGTAGTCTTATGTTGTTCCTGTTTTGGTTCTTAGAACGTAGACAACGAAACGTTGCCAATATACACTCTCGGGCATAATAGAACTATATAATTAGGTTTCACTCTTTGTTCTATTGAATGAGAAAAAGTACGTTTCTAAAGTTATACCGTTAGGGCGCAACCGAGTAGTCTTATGTTGTTCCGCTTTGGTTCTTGTGAACGTAGACAACGATACGTTGCCAATATACACTCTCGGGCATAATAGAACAATATAATTGGGTTTTACTCTTTGTTCGGTGGAATGAGAAAAAGTACTGTTTCCAAAGTTATACTGTTTGGGCGCAACTGAGTAGTCTTATGTTGTTCCGGTTTTGGTTCTTGTGAACGTAGACAACGATACGTTGCCAATATACACTCTCGGGGCACAATAGAACAATATAATTGGGTTTTACTCTTTGTTCGGTGGAATGAGAAAAAGTACTGTTTCCAAAGTTATACTGTTTGGGCGCAACTGAGTAGTCTAATGTTGGTCCGGTTTTGGTTCTTGTGAACGTTGGCATCGATACGTTGCCAATATACACTCTCGGGGCATAATAGAACAATATAATTAGGTTTCACTCTCTGTTCGGTTGAATGAGAAAAAGTACTGTTTCTAAAGTTATACTGTTAGGGCGCAATTGAGTAGTCTAATGTTGTTCCGGTTTTGGTTCTTGTGAACGTAGACAACGATACGTTGCCAATATACACTCTCGGGCATAATAGAACAATATAATTTGGTTTCACTCTTTGTTCGGTTGAATGAGAAAAAGTACTGTTTCAAAAGTTATACTGTTAGGGCGCAACTGAGTAGTCTAATGTTGTTCCGGTTTTGGTTCTTGTGACCGTAGACAACGATACGTTGCCAATATACACTCTCGGGGCACAATAGAACAATATAATTGGGTTTTACTCTTTGTTCGGTTGAATGAGAAAAAGTACTGTTTCCAAAGTTATACTGTTAGGGCGCAACTGAGTAGTCTAATGTTGTTCCGGTTTTGGTTCTTGTGAACTTAGACAACGATACGTTGCCAATATACACTCTCGTGGCATAATAGAACAATATAGATAGGTTTCACTCTTTGTTTGAATGAGAAAAAGTACTGTTTCTAAAGTTATACTGTTAGGGCGCAACTGAGTAGTCTAATGTTGTTCCGGTTTTGGTTCTTGTGAACGTAGACAACGATACGTTGCCAATATACACTCTCGGGCACAATAGAACAATATAATTGGGTTTTACTCTTTGTTCGGTGGAATGAGAAAAAGTAATCGTTTCCAAAGTTATACCGTTTGGGCGCAATCGAGTAGTCCTATGTTGTTCCTGCTTTGGTTCTTGTGAACGTAGACAACGATACGTTGCCAATATACACTCTCGGGGCATAATAGAACTATATAATTAGGTTTCACTCTTTGTTCGGTTGAATGAGAAAAAGTACTGTTTCTAAAGTTATACTGTTAGGGCGCAATTGAGTAGTGTAATGTTGTTCCGGTTTTGGTTCTTGTGAACGTAGACAACGATACGTTGCCAATATACACTCTCGGGGCATAATAGAACAATATAATTGGGTTTCACTCTTTGTCTTTTGAATGAGAAAAGTACTGCTTCAAAAGTTATACCGTTAGGCGCAACCGAGTAGTCTAATGTTGTTCCTGCTTTGGTTCTTGTGAACGTAGACAACGATACGTTGCCAATATACACTCGGGCATAATAGAACTATATAATTAGGTTTCACTCTTTGTTTGAATGAGAAAAAGTACCGTTTCTAAAGTTATACCGTTAGTGAACCGAGTAGTGTAATGTTGTTCCTGCTTTGGTTCTTGTGAACGTAGACAACGATACGTTGCCAATATACACTCTCGGGGCATAATAGAACAATATAATTTGGTTTCACTCTTTGTTCTATTGAATGAGAAAAAGTACCTGCTTTCAAAAGTTATACCGTTAGGCGCAATCGAGTAGTCTAATGTTGTTCCTGCTTTGGTTCTTAGAACGTAGACAACGATACGTTGCCAATATACACTCGGGCATAATAGAACAATATAATTGGGTTTCACTCTTTGTTCTATTGAATGAGAAAAAGTACCGTTTCTAAAGTTATACCGTTAGTAACAACCGAGTAGTCTAATGTTGTTCCTGCTTTTGGTTCTTGTGAACGTAGACAACGATACGTTGCCAATATACACTCTCGGTGCATAATAGAACAATATAATTAGGTTTTACTCTTTGTTCGGTTGAATGAGAAAAAGTACTGTTTCCAAAGTTATACTGTTTGGGCGCAACTGAGTAGTCCTATGTTGTTCCGGTTTTGGTTCTTGTGAACGTAGACAACGATACGTTGCCAATATACACTCTCGGGGCATAATAGAACTATATAATTAGGTTTCACTCTTTGTTCGGTTGAATGAGAAAAGTACCGTTTCTAAAGTTATACCGTTAGGGCGCAATCGAGTAGTCTAATGTTGTTCCTGCTTTGGTTCTTGTGAACGTAGACAACGATACGTTGCCAATATACACTCTGGGCATAATAGAACAATATAATTAGGTTTCACTCTTTGTTCTATTGAATGAGAAAAAGTACACGTTTCTAAAGTTATACTGTTAGGGCGCAACTGAGTAGTCTAATGTTGTTCCGGTTTTGGTTCTTGTGAACGTAGACAACGATACGTTGCCAATATACACTCTCTGGGCACAATAGAACAATATAATTGGGGTTTTACTCTTTGTTCTTGAATGAGAAAAGTACTGCTTTCCAAAGTTATACCGTTAGGGCGCAACCGAGTAGTCTAATGTTGTTCCGCTTTGGTTCTTAGAACTTAGACAACGATACGTTGCCAATATACACTCTCGTGGCATAATAGAACAATATAAATAGGTTTCACTTTGTTCTATGAATGAGAAAAGTAATCGTTTCTAAAGTTATACCGTTAGCAGGCGCAACCGAGTAGTCTAATGTTGTTCCTGCTTTGGTTCTTAGAACGTAGACAACGATACGTTGCCAATATACACTCTCGGGCACAATAGAACAATATAATTGGGTTTTACTCTTTGTTCGGTGGAATGAGAGAAAAGTACTGTTTCCAAAGTTATACCGTTTGGGCGCAACCGAGTAGTCCTATGTTGTTCCGGTTTGGTTCTTGTGAACGTAGACAACGATACGTTGCCAATATACACTCTCGGGCATAATAGAACTATATAATTAGGTTTCACTCTTTGTTCGGTTGAATGAGAAAAGTACCGTTTCTAAAGTTATACTGTTAGGGCACAACTGAGTATTCTAATGTTGGTCCGGTTTTGGTTCTTGTGAACGTTGGCATCGATACGTTGCCAATATACACTCTCGGGGCAAAATAGAACAATATAATTTGGTTTCACTCTTTGTTCGGTTGAATGAGAAAAAGTACTGTTTCTAAAGTTATACTGTTAGGGCGCAACTGAGTAGTCTAATGTTGTTCCGGTTTTGGTTCTTGTGAACGTAGACAACGATACGTTGCCAATATACACTCTCGGGGCATAATAGAACTATATAATTAGGTTTCACTCTTTGTTCGGTTGAATGAGAAAAAGTACTGTTTCTAAAGTTATACTGTTAGGGCGCAACTGAGTAGTCTAATGTTGTTCCGGTTTTGGTTCTTGTGAACGTAGACAAAGATACGTTGCCAATATACACTCTCGGGGCATAATAGAACAATATAATTTGGTTTCACTCTTTGTTCGGTTGAATGAGAAAAAGTACTGTTTCAAAAGTTATACTGTTAGGGCGCAACTGAGTAGTCTAATGTTGTTCCGGTTTTGGTTCTTGTGAACGTAGACAACGATACGTTGCCAATATACACTCTCGGGGCATAATAGAACAATATAATTAGGTTTCACTCTTTGTTCGGTTGAATGAGAAAAAGTACTGTTTCTAAAGTTATACTGTTAGGGCGCAACTGAGTAGTCTAATGTTGTTCCGGTTTTGGTTCTTGTGAACTTAGACAACGATACGTTGCCAATATACACTCTCGGGGCATAATAGAACAATATAATTGGGTTTTACTCTTTGTTCGGTGGAATGAGAAAAAGTACTGTTTCCAAAGTTATACTGTTTGGGCGCAACTGAGTAGTCTTATGTTGTTCCGGTTTTTGTTCTTGTGAACGTAGACAACGATACGTTGCCAATATACACTCTCGGGGCATAATAGAACTATATAATTAGGTTTAACTCTTTGTTCGGTTGAATGAGAAAAAGTACTGTTTCTATAGTTATACTGTTAGGGCGCAACTGAGTAGTCTAATGTTGTTCCGGTTTTGGTTCTTGTGAACGTAGACAACGATACGTTGCCAATATACACTCTCGGGGCATAATAGAACAATATAATTTGGTTTTACTCTTTGTTCGGTGGAATGAGAAAAAGTACTGTTTCTAAAGTTATACTGTTAGGGCGCAACTGAGTAGTCTTATGTTGTTCCGGTTTTGGTTCTTGTGAACGTAGACAACGATACGTTGCCAATATACACTCTCGGGGAATAATAGAACTATATAATTAGGTTTCACTCTTTGTTCGGTTGAATGAGAAAAAGTACTGTTTCTAAAGTTATACTGTTAGGGCGCAACTGAGTAGTCTAATGTTGTTCCGGTTTTGGTTCTTGTGAACGTAGACAATGATACGTTGCCAATATACACTCTCGAGGCATAATAGAACAATATAATTGGGTTTTACTCTTTGTTCGGTGGAATGAGAAAAAGTACTGTTTCCAAAGTTATACTGTTTGGGCGCAACTGAGTAGTCTTATGTTGTTCCGGTTTTGGTTCTTGTGAACGTATACAACGATACGTTGCCAATATACACTCTCGGGGCATAATAGAACAATATAATTGGGTTTTACTCTTTGTTCGGTGGAATGAGAAAAAGTACTGTTTCCAAAGTTATACTGTTTAACTGAGTAGTCTAATGTTGTTCCTGTTTTGGTTCTTGTGAACGTAGACAACGATACGTTGCCAATATACACTCTCGGGGCATAATAGAACTATATAATTAGGTTTCACTCTTTGTTCGGTTGAATGAGAAAAAGTACTGTTTCTAAAGTTATACTGTTAGGGCGCAACTGAGTAGTCTAATGTTGTTCCGGTTTTGGTTCTTGTGAACGTAGACAACGATACGTTGCCAATATACACTCTCGGGGCATAATAGAACAATATAATTGGGTTTTGCTCTTTGTTCGGTGGAATGAGAAAAAGTACTGTTTCCAAAGTTATACTGTTAGGGCGCAACTGAGTAGTCTTATGTTGTTCCGGTTTTGGTTCTTGTGAACGTAGACAACGATACGTTGCCATTATACACTCTCGGGGCATAATAGAACAATATAATTAGGTTTCACTCTTTGTTCGGTTGAATGAGAAAAAGTACTGTTTCTAAAGTTATACTGTTAGGGCGCAACTGAGTAGTCTAATAATGTTGTTCCGGTTTTGGTTCTTGTGAACGTAGACAACGATACGTTGCCAATATACACTCTCGGCGCATAATAGAACAATATAATTGGGTTTTACTCTTTGTTCGGTGGAATGAGAAAAAGTACTGTTTCCGAAGTTATACTGTTAGGGCGCAACTGAGTAGTCTAATGTTGTTCCGGTTTTGGATCTTGTGAACTTAGACAACGATACGTTGCCAATATACACTCTCAGGGCATAATAGAACAATATAATTAGGTTTCACTCTTTGTTCGGTTGAATGAGAAAAAGTACTGTTTCTAAAGTTATACTGTTAGGGCGCAACTGAGTAGTCTAATGTTGTTCCGATTTTGGTTCTTGTGAACGTAGACAACGATACGTTGCCAATATACACTCTCGGGGCATAATACAACAATATAATTGGGTTTTACTCTTTGTTCGGTTGAATGAGAAAAAGTACTGTTTCTAAAGTTATACTGTTAGGGCGCAACTGAGTAGTCTAATGTTGTTCCGGTTTTGGTTCTTGTGAACGTAGACAACGATACGTTGCCAATATACACTCTCCGGGCATAATAGAACAATATAATTGGGTTTTACTCTTTGTTCGGTGGAATGAGAAAAAGTACTGTTTCCAAAGTTATACTGTTAGGGCGCAACTGAGTAGTCTAATGTTGTTCCGGTTTTGGTTCTTGTGAACGTAGACAACGATACGTTGCCAATATACACTCTCGGGGCATAATAGAACAATATAAATAGGTTTCACTCTTTGTTCGGTTGAATGAGAAAAAGTAATGTTTCTAAAGTTATACTGTTAGGGCGCAACTGAGTAGTCTAATGTTGTTCCGGTTTTGGTTCTTGTGAACGTAGACAACGATACGTTGCCAATATACACTCTCGGGGCATAATAGAACAATATAATTGGGTTTTACTCTTTGTTCGGTGGAATGAGAAAAAGTACTGTTTCCAAAGTTATACTGTTTGGGCGCAACTGAGTAGTCTTATGTTGTTCCGGTTTTGGTTCTTGTGAACGTAGACAACGATACGTTGCCAATATACACTCTCGGGGCATAATAGAACTATATAATTAGGTTTCACTCTTTGTTCGGTTGAATGAGAAAAAGTACTGTTTTTAAAGTTATACTGTTAGGGCGCAACTGAGTAGTGTAATGTTGTTCCGGTTTTGGTTCTTGTGAACGTAGACAAAGATACGTTGCCAATATACACTCTCGGGGCATAATAGAACAATATAATTTGGTTTCACTCTTTGTTCGGTTGAATGAGAAAAAGTACTGTTTCAAAAGTTATACTGTTAGGGCGCAACTGAGTAGTCTAATGTTGTTCCGGTTTTGGTTCTTGTGAACGTAGACAACGATACGTTGCCAATATACACTCTCAGGGCATAATAGAACAATATAATTGGGTTTTACTCTTTGTTCGGTGGAATGAGAAAAAGTACTGTTTCCAAAGTTATACTGTTAGGGCGCAACTGAGTAGTCTAATGTTGTTCCGGTTTTGGTTCTTGTGAACTTAGACAACGATACGTTGCCAATATACACTCTCAGGGCATAATAGAACAATATAAATAGGTTTCACTCTTTGTTCGGTTGAATGAGAAAAAGTACTGTTTCTAAAGTTATACTGTTAGGGCGCAACTGAGTAGTCTAATGTTGTTCCGGTTTTGGTTCTTGTGAACGTAGACAACGATACGTTGCCAATATACACTCTCTGGGCACAATAGAACAATATAATTGGGTTTTACTCTTTGTTCGGTGAAATGAGAAAAGTATCTGTTTCCAAAGTTATACTTGTTTGGGCGCAACCGAGTAGTCCTATGTTGTTCCGGTTTTGGTTCTTGTGAACGTAGACAACGATACGTTGCCAATATACACTCTCAGGGCATAATAGACCTATATAATTAGGTTTCACTCTTTGTTCGGTTGAATGAGAAAAAGTACTGTTTCCAAAGTTATACTGTTAGGGCGCAACTGAGTAGTGTAATGTTGTTCCGGTTTTGGTTCTTGTGAACGTAGACAAAGATACGTTGCCAATATACACTCTCGGGGCATAATAGAACAATATAATTAGGTTTCACTCTTTGTTCGGTTGAATGAGAAAAAGTACTGTTTCTAAAGTTATACTGTTAGGGCGCAACTGAGTAGTCTAATGTTGTTCCGGTTTTGGTTCTTGTGAACGTAGACAACGATACGTTGCCAATATACACTCTCGGGGCACAATAGAACAATATAATTGGGTTTTACTCTTTGTTCGGTGGAATGAGAAAAAGTACTGTTTCCAAAGTTATACTGTTAGGGCGCAACTGAGTAGTCTAATGTTGTTCCAGTTTTGGTTCTTGTGAACGTAGACAACGATACGTTGCCAATATACACTCTCGGGGCATAATAGAACTATATAATTAGGTTTCACTCTTTGTTCGGTTGAATGAGAAAAAGTACTGTTTCTAAAGTTATACTGTTAGGGCGCAACTGAGTAGTCTAATGTTGTTCCGGTTTTGGTTCTTGTGAACGTAGACAAAGATACGTTGCCAATATACACTCTCGGGGCATAATAGAACAATATAATTTGGTTTCACTCTTTGTTCGGTTGAATGAGAAAAAGTACTGTTTCTAAAGTTATACTGTTAGGGCGCAACTGAGTAGTCTAATGTTGTTCCGGTTTTGGTTCTTGTGACCGTAGACAACGATACGTTGCCAATATACACTCTCGGGGCATAATAGAACAATATAATTGGGTTTTACTCTTTGTTCGGTGAAATGAGAAAAAGTACTGTTTCTAAAGTTATACTGTTAGGGCGCAACTGAGTAGTCTAATGTTGTTCCGGTTTTGGATCTTGTGAACTTAGACAACGATACGTTGCCAATATACACTCTCAGGGCATAATAGAACAATATAAATAGGTTTCACTCTTTGTTCGGTTGAATGAGAAAAAGTACTGTTTCTAAAGTTATACTGTTAGGGCGCAACTGAGTAGTCTAATGTTGTTCCGGTTTTGGTTCTTGTGAACGTAGACAACGATACGTTGCCAATATACACTATCGGGGCACAATAGAACAATATAATTGGGTTTTACTCTTTGTTCGGTGGAATGAGAAAAAGTACTGTTTCCAAAGTTATACTGTTTGGGCGCAACTGAGTAGTCCTATGTTGTTCCGGTTTTGGTTCTTGTGAACGTAGACAACGATACGTTGCCAATATACACTCTCGGGGCATAATAGAACTATATAATTAGGTTTCACTCTTTGTTCGGTTGAATGAGAAAAAGTACTGTTTCTAAAGTTATACTGTTAGGGCGCAATTGAGTAGTGTAATGTTGTTCCGGTTTTGGTTCTTGTGAACGAAGAAAACGATACGTTGCAAATATACCCTCTGGGGCATAATAGAACAATATAATTTGGTTTCACTCTTTGTTCGGTTGAATGAGAAAAAGTACCGTTTCTAAAGTTATACTGTTAGGCGCAACCGAGTAGTCTAATGTTGTTCCGGTTTTGGTTCTTGTGAACGTAGACAACGATACGTTGCCAATATACACTCTCGGGCATAATAGAACTATATAATTAGGTTTCACTCTTTGTTCGGTTGAATGAGAAAAAGTACTTGTTTCTAAAGTTATACCGTTAGGGCGCAATTGAGTAGTGTAATGTTGTTGCTTTGGTTCTTGTGAACGTAGACAAAGATACGTTGCCAATATACACTCTCGGGGCATAATAGAACAATATAATTTGGTTTCACTCTTTGTTCGGTTGAATGAGAAAAAGTACTGTTTCTAAAGTTATACTGTTAGGGCGCAACTGAGTAGTCTAATGTTGTTCCGAGTTTGGTTCTTGTGAACGTAGACAACGATACGTTGCCAATATACACTCTCGGGGCATAATAGAACAATATAATTGGGTTTCACTCTTTGTTCGGTTGAATGAGAAAAAGTACTGTTTCTAAAGTTATACTGTTAGGGCGCAACTGAGTAGTCTAATGTTGTTCGGTTTTGGTTCTTGTGAACGTAGACAACGATACGTTGCCAATATACACTCTCCGGGCATAATAGAACAATATAATTGGGTTTCATTCTTTGTTCGGTTGAATGAGAAAAAGTACTGTTTCCAAAGTTATACTGTTAGGGCGCAACTGAGTAGTCTTATGTTGTTCCGGTTTTGGTTCTTGTGAACGTAGACAACGATACGTTGCCAATATACACTCTCGGGGCATAATAGAACTATATAATTAGGTTTAACTCTTTGTTCGGTTGAATGAGAAAAAGTACTGTTTCTAAAGTTATACTGTTAGGGCGCAACTGAGTAGTCTAATGTTGTTCCGGTTTTGGTTCTTGTGAACGTAGACAATGATACGTTGCCAATATACACTCTCGGGGCATAATAGAACAATATAATTGGGTTTTACTCTTTGTTCGGTGGAATGAGAAAAAGTACTGTTCCCAAAGTTATACTGTTAGGGCGCAACTGAGTAGTCTTATGTTGTTCCGGTTTTGGTTCTTGTGAACGTAGACAACGATACGTTGCCAATATACACTCTCGGGGAATAATAGAACTATATAATTAGGTTTCACTCTTTGTTCGGTTGAATGAGAAAAAGTACTGTTTCTAAAGTTATACTGTTAGGGCGCAACTGAGTAGTCTAATGTTATTCCGGTTTTGGTTCTTGTGAACGTAGACAATGATACGTTGCCAATATACACTCTCGGGGCATAATAGAACAATATAATTGGGTTTTACTCTTTGTTCGGTGGAATGAGAAAAAGTACTGTTTCCAAAGTTATACTGTTTGGGCGCAACTGAGTAGTCTTATGTTGTTCCGGTTTTGGTTCTTGTGAACGTATACAACGATACGTTGCCAATATACACTCTCGGGGCATAATAGAACAATATAATTGGGTTTTACTCTTTGTTCGGTGGAATGAGAAAAAGTACTGTTTCCAAAGTTATACTGTTTGGGCGCAACTGAGTAGTCTTATGTTGTTCCTGTTTTGGTTCTTGTGAACGTAGACAACGAAACGTTGCCAATATACACTCTCGGGGCATAATAGAACTATATAATTAGGTTTCACTCTTTGTTCGGTTGAATGAGAAAAAGTACTGTTTCTAAAGTTATACTGTTAGGGCGCAACTGAGTAGTCTAATGTTGTTCCGGTTTTGGTTCTTGTGAACGTAGACAACGATACGTTGCCAATATACACTCTCGGGGCATAATAGAACAATATAATTGGGTTTTACTCTTTGTTGGGTGGAATGAGAAAAAGTACTGTTTCCAAAGTTATACTGTTAGGGCGCAACTGAGTAGTCTTATGTTGTTCCGGTTTTGGATCTTGTGAACGTAGACAACGATACGTTGCCATTATACACTCTCGGGGCATAATAGAACAATATAATTAGGTTTCACTCTTTGTTCGGTTGAATGAGAAAAAGTACTGTTTCTAAAGTTATACTGTTAGGGCGCAACTGAGTAGTCTAATAATGTTGTTCCGGTTTTGGTTCTTGTGAACGTAGACAACGATACGTTGCCAATATACACTCTCGGGGCATAATAGAACAATATAATTGGGTTTTACTCTTTGTTCGGTGGAATGAGAAAAAGTACTGTTTCCGAAGTTATACTGTTAGGGCGCAACTAAGTAGTCTAATGTTGTTCCGGTTTTGGATCTTGCGAACTTAGACAACGATACGTTGCCAATATACACTCTCAGGGCATAATAGAACAATATAAATAGGTTTCACTCTTTGTTCGGTTGAATGAGAAAAAGTACTGTTTCTAAAGTTATACTGTTAGGGCGCAACTGAGTAGTCTAATGTTGTTCCGATTTTGGTTCTTGTGAACGTAGACAACGATACGTTGCCAATATACACTCTCGGGGCACAATACAACAATATAATTGGGTTTTACTCTTTGTTCGGTTGAATGAGAAAAAGTACTGTTTCTAGAGTTATATTGTAAGGGCGCAACTGAGTAGTCTAATGTTGTTCCGGTTTTGGTTCTTGTGAACGTAGACAACGATACATTGCCAATATACACTCTCCGGGCATAATAGAACAATATAATTGGGTTTTACTCTTTGTTCGGTGGAATGAGAAAAAGTACTGTTTCTAAAGTTATACTGTTAGGGCGCAACTGAGTAGTCTAATGTTGTTCCGGTTTTGGTTCTTGTGAACGTAGACAACGATACGTTGCCAATATACACTCTCGGGGCATAATAGAACTATATAAATAGGTTTCACTCTTTGTTCGGTTGAATGAGAAAAAGTAATGTTTCTAAAGTTATACTGTTAGGGCGCAACTGAGTAGTCTAATGTTGTTCCGGTTTTGGTTCTTGTGAACGTAGACAACGATACGTTGCCAATATACACTCTCGGGGCACAATAGAACAATATAATTGGGTTTTACTCTTTGTTCGGTGGAATGAGAAAAAGTACTGTTTCCAAAGTTATACTGTTTGGGCGCAACTGAGTAGTCTTATGTTGTTCCGGTTTTGGTTCTTGTGAACGTAGACAACGATACGTTGCCAATATACACTCTCGGGGCATAATAGAACTATATAATTAGGTTTCACTCTTTGTTCGGTTGAATGAGAAAAAGTACTGTTTCTAAAGTTATACTGTTAGGGCGCAACTGAGTAGTGTAATGTTGTTCCGGTTTTGGTTCTTGTGAACGTAGACAAAGATACGTTGCCAATATACACTCTCGGGGCATAATAGAACAATATAATTTGGTTTCACTCTTTGTTCGGTTGAATGAGAAAAAGTACTGTTTCAAAAGTTATACTGTTAGGGCGCAACTGAGTAGTCTAATGTTGTTCCGGTTTTGGTTCTTGTGAACGTAGACAACGATACGTTGCCAATATACACTCTCGGGGCACAATAGAACAATATAATTGGGTTTTACTCTTTGTTCGGTGAAATGAGAAAAAGTACTGTTTCTAAAGTTATACTGTTAGGGCGCAACTGAGTAGTCTAATGTTGTTCCGGTTTTGGATCTTGTGAACTTAGACAACGTAATAGAACAATATAATTGGGTTTTACTCTTTGTTCGGTGGAATGAGAAAAAGTACTGTTTCCAAAGTTATACTGTTAGGGCGCAACTGAGTAGTCTAATGTTGTTCCGGTTTTGGTTCTTGTGAACGTAGACAACGATACGTTGCCAATATACACTCTCGGGGCACAATAGAACAATATAATTGGGTTTTACTCTTTGTTCGGTGGAATGAGAAAAAGTACTGTTTCCAAAGTTATACTGTTTGGGCGCAACTGAGTAGTCTTATGTTGTTCCGGTTTTGGTTCTTGTGAACGTAGACAACGATACGTTGCCAATATACACTCTCGGGGCATAATAGAACTATATAATTAGGTTTCACTCTTTGTTCGGTTGAATGAGAAAAAAGTACTGTTTCTAAAGTTATACTGTTAGGGCGCAACTGAGTAGTGTAATGTTGTTCCGGTTTTGGTTCTTGTGAACGTAGACAAAGATACGTTGCCAATATACACTCTCGGGGCATAATAGAACAATATAATTTGGTTTCACTCTTTGTTCGGTTGAATGAGAAAAAGTACTGTTTCAAAAGTTATACTGTTAGGGCGCAACTGAGTAGTCTAATGTTGTTCCGGTTTTGGTTCTTGTGAACGTAGACAACGATACGTTGCCAATATACACTCTCGGGGCATAATAGAACAATATAATTGGGTTTCACTCTTTGTTCGGTTGAATGAGAAAAAGTACTGTTTCTAAAGTTATACTGTTAGGGCGCAACTGAGTAGTCTAATGTTGTTCGGTTTTGGTTCTTGTGAACGTAGACAACGATACGTTGCCAATATACACTCTCCGGGCATAATAGAACAATATAATTGGGTTTCATTCTTTGTTCAGTTGAATGATAAAAAGTACTGTTTCCAAAGTTATACTGTTAGGGCGCAACTGAGTAGTCTTATGTTGTTCCGGTTTTTGTTCTTGTGAACGTAGACAACGATACGTTGCCAATATACACTCTCGGGGCATAATAGAACTATATAATTAGGTTTAACTCTTTGTTCGGTTGAATGAGACAAAGTACTGTTTCTAAAGTTATACTGTTAGGGCGCAACTGAGTAGACTAATGTTGTTCCGGTTTTGGTTCTTGTGAACGTAGACAATGATACGTTGCCAATATACACTCTCGGGGCATAATAGAACAATATAATTAGGGTTTACTCTTTGTTCGGTGGAATGAGAAAAAGTACTGTTTCCAAAGTTATACTGTTAGGGCGCAACTGAGTAGTCTTATGTTGTTCCGGTTTTGGTTCTTGTGAACGTAGACAACGATACGTTGCCAATATACACTCTCGGGGAATAATAGAACTATATAATTAGGTTTCACTCTTTGTTCGGTTGAATGAGAAAAAGTACTGTTTCTAAAGTTATACTGTTAGGGCGCAACTGAGTAGTCTAATGTTGTTCGGTTTTGGTTCTTGTGAACGTAGACAATGATACGTTGCCAATATACACTCTCGGGGCATAATAGAACAATATAATTGGGTTTTACTCTTTGTTCGGTGGAATGAGAAAAAGTACTGTTTCCAAAGTTATACTGTTTGGGCGCAACTGAGTAGTCTTATGTTGTTCCTGTTTTGGTTCTTGTGAACGTAGACAACGAAACGTTGCCAATATACACTCTCGGGGCATAATAGGACTATATAATTAGGTTTCACTCTTTGTTCGGTTGAATGAGAAAAAGTACTGTTTCTAAAGTTATACTGTTAGGGCGCAACTAAGTAGTCTAATGTTGTTCCGGTTTTGGTTCTTGTGAACGTAGACAACGATACGTTGCCAATATACACTCTCGGGGCATAATAGAATAATATAATTGGGTTTCACTCTTTGTTGGGTAGAATGAGAAAAAGTACTGTTTCTAAAGTTATACTGTTAGGGCGCAACTGAGTAGTCTTATGTTGTTCCGGTTTTGGATCTTGTGAACGTAGACAACGATACGTTGCCAATATACACTCTCGGGGCAAATAGAACAATATAATTAGGTTTCACTCTTTGTTCGGTTGAATGAGAAAAAGTACTGTTTCAAAAGTTATACTGTTAGGGCGCAACTGAGTAGTCTAATGTTGTTCCGGTTTTGGTTCTTGTGAACGTAGACAACGATACGTTGCCAATATACACTCTCGGGGCATAATAGAACAATATAATTGGGTTTTACTCTTTGTTCGGTGGAATGAGAAAAAGTACTGTTTCCAAAGTTATACTGTTAGGGCGCAACTGAGTAGTGTAATGTTGTTCCGGTTTTGGTTCTTGTGAACGTAGACAAAGATACGTTGCCAATATACACTCTCGGGGCATAATAGAACAATATATTTTGGTTTCACTCTTTGTTCGGTTGAATGAGAAAAAGTACTGTTTCAAAAGTTATACTGTTAGGGCGCAACTGAGTAGTCTAATGTTGTTCCGGTTTTGGTTCTTGTGAACGTAGACAACGATACGTTGCCAATATACACTCTCGGGCCATAATAGAACAATATAATTGGGTTTTACTCTTTGTTCGGTTGAATGAGAAAAAGTACTGTTTCTAGAGTTATACTGTTAGGGCGCAACTGAGTAGTCTAATGTTGTTCCGGTTTTGGTTCTTGTGAACGTAGACAACGATACGTTGCCAATATACACTCTCGGGGCATAATAGAACAACATAATTGGGTTTTACTCTTTGTTCGGTGGAATGAGAAAAAGTACTGTTTCCAAAGTTATACTGTTTGGGCGCAACTGAGTAGTCTTATGTTGTTCCGGTTTTGGTTCTTGTGAACGTAGACAACGATACGTTGCCAATATACACTCTCGGGGCATAATAGAACTATATAATTAGGTTTCACTCTTTGTTCGGTTGAATGTGAAAAAGTACTGTTTCTAAAGTTATACTGTTAGGGCGCAACTGAGTAGTCTAATGTTGTTCCGGTTTTGGTTCTTGTGAACGTAGACAACGATACGTTGCCAATATACACTCTTGGGGCATAATAGAACAATATAATTGGGTTTTACTCTTTGTTCGGTTGAATGAGAAAAAGTACTGTTTCTAAAGATATACTGTTAGGGCGCAACCGAGTAGTCTAATGTTGTTCCGGCTTTGGTTCTTGTGAACGTAGACAACGATACGTTACCAATATACACTCTCCGGGCATAATAGAACAATATAATTGGGTTTCACTCTTTGTTCGGTTGAATGAGAAAAAGTACTGTTTCCAAAGTTATACTGTTAGGGCGCAACTGAGTAGTCTTATGTTGTTCCGGTTTTTGTTCTTGTGAACGTAGACAACGATACGTTGCCAATATACACTCTCGGGGCATAATAGAACTATATAATTAGGTTTAACTCTTCGTTCGGTTGAATGAGAAAAAGTACTGTTTCTAAAGTTATACCGTTAGGGCGCAATCGAGTAGTCTAATGTTGTTCCTGCTTTGGTTCTTAGAACGTAGACAACGAAACGTTGCCAATATACACTCTCGGGGCATAATAGAACTATATAATTAGGTTTCACTCTTTGTTCGGTTGAATGAGAAAAAGTACTGTTTCTAAAGTTATACTGTTAGGGCGCAACTGAGTAGTCTAATGTTGTTCCGGTTTTGGTTCTTGTGAACGTAGACAACGATACGTTGCCAATATACACTCTCGGGGCATAATAGAACTATATAATTAGGTTTCACTCTTTGTTCGGTTGAATGAGAAAAAGTACTGTTTCTAAAGTTATACTGTTTGGGCGCAACTGAGTAGTCTTATGTTGTTCCGGTTTTGGTTCTTGTGAACGTAGACAACGATACGTTGCCAATATACACTCTCGGGGCAAAATAGAACTATATAATTAGGTTTCACTCTTTGTTCGGTTGAATGAGAAAAAGTACTGTTTCTAAAGTTATACTGTTAGGGCGCAACTGAGTAGTGTAATGTTATTCCGATTTTGGTTCTTGTGAACGTAGACAAAGATACGTTGCCAATATACACTCTCGGGGCATAATAGAACAATATAATTTGGTTTCACTCTTTGTTCGGTTGAATGAGAAAAAGTACTGTTTCAAAAGTTATACTGTTAGGGCGCAACTGAGTAGTCTAATGTTGTTCCGGTTTTGGTTCTTGTGAACGTAGACAACGATACGTTGCCAATATACACTCTCGGGGCACAATAGAACAATATAATTGGGTTTTACTCTTTGTTCGGTGAAATGAGAAAAAGTACTGTTTCCAAAGTTATACTGTTAGGGCGCAACCGAGTAGTCTAATGTTGTTCGGTTTTGGATCTTGTGAACTTAGACAACGATACGTTGCCAATATACACTCTCGGGCATAATAGAACAATATAAATAGGTTTCACTCTTTGTTCGGTTGAATGAGAGAAAAGTACCGTTTCTAAAGTTATACCGTTAGGCGCAACCGAGTAGTCCAATGTTGTTCCGGTTTGGTTCTTGTGAACGTAGACAACGATACGTTGCCAATATACACTCTCGGGCACAATAGAACAATATAATTGGGTTTTACTCTTTGTTCGGTGGAATGAGAAAAGTACTTGTTTCCAAAGTTATACCGTTTGGGCGCAACCGAGTAGTCCTATGTTGTTCCGGTTTTGGTTCTTGTGAACGTAGACAACGATACGTTGCCAATATACACTCTCGGGCATAATAGAACTATATAATTAGGTTTCACTCTTTGTTCGGTTGAATGAGAAAAAAATCGTTTCTAAAGTTATACCGTTAGGGCGCAACTGAGTAGTCTAATGTTGTTCCGGTTTTGGTTCTTGTGAACGTAGACAACGATACGTTGCCAATATACACTCTCGGGGCATAATAGAACAATATAATTTGGTTTTACTCTTTGTTCGGTGGAATGAGAAAAAGTACTGTTTCCAAAGAGATACTGTTAGGGCGCAACTGAGTAGTCTAATGTTGTTCCGGTTTTGGTTCTTGTGAACGTAGACAACGATACGTTGCCAATATACACTCTCGGGGCATAATAGAACTATATAATTAGGTTTCACTCTTTGTTCGGTTGAATGAGAAAAAGTACTGTTTCTAAAGTTATACTGTTAGGGCGCAATTGAGTAGTGTAATGTTGTTCCGGTTTTGGTTCTTGTGAACGTAGACAAAGATACGTTGCCAATATACACTCTCGGGGCATAATAGAACAATATAATTTGGTTTCACTCTTTGTTCGGTTGAATGAGAAAAAGTACTGTTTCTAAAGTTATACTGTTAGGGCGCAACTGAGTAGTCTAATGTTGTTCCGGTTTTGGTTCTTGTGAACGTAGACAACGATACGTTGCCAATATACACTCTCGGGCCATAATAGAACAATATAATTGGGTTTTACTCTTTGTTCGGTTGAATGAGAAAAAGTACTGTTTCTAGAGTTATACTGTTAGGGCGCAACTGAGTAGTCTAATGTTGTTCCGGTTTTGGTTCTTGTGAACGTAGACAACGATACGTTGCCAATATACACTCTCCGGGCATAATAGAACAATATAATTGGGTTTTACTCTTTGTTCGGTGGAATGAGAAAAGTCTTGTTTCCAAAGTTATACTGTTAGGGCGCAACTGAGTAGTCTAATGTTGTTCCGGTTTTGGTTCTTGTGAACGTAGACAACGATACGTTGCCAATATACACTCTCGGGGCATAATAGAACTATATAATTAGGTTTCTCTCTTTGTTCGGTTGAATGAGAAAAAGTACTGTTTCTAAAGTTATACTGTTAGGGCGCAACTGAGTAGTCTAATGTTGTTCCGGTTTTGGTTCTTGTGAACGTAGACAACGATACGTTGCCAATATACACTCTCGGGGCACAATAGAACAATATAATTGGGTTTTACTCTTTGTTCGGTTGAATGAGAAAAAGTACTGTTTCTAGAGTTATATTGTTAGGGCGCAACTGAGTAGTCTAATGTTGTTCCGGTTTTGGTTCTTGTGAACGTAGACAACGATACGTTGCCAATATACACTCTCCGGGCATAATAGAACAATATAATTGGGTTTTACTCTTTGTTCGGTTGAATGAGAAAAAGTACTGTTTCCAAAGTTATACTGTTAGGGCGCAACTGAGTAGTCTTATGTTGTTCCGGTTTTTGTTCTTGTGAACGTAGACAACGATACGTTGCCAATATACACTCTCGGGGCATAATAGAACTATATAATTAGGTTTCACTCTTTGTTCGGTTGAATGTGAAAAAGTACTGTTTCTAAAGTTATACTGTTAGGGCGCAACTGAGTAGTCTAATGTTGTTCCGGTTTTGGTTCTTGTGAACGTAGACAACGAAACGTTGCCAATATACACTCTCGGGGCATAATAGAACAATATAAATAGGTTTCACTCTTTGTTCGGTTGAATGAGAAAAAGTACTGTTTCTAAAGTTATCCTGTTAGGGCGCAAATGAGTAGTCTAATGTTGTTCCGGTTTTGGTTCTTGTGAACGTAGACAACGATACGTTGCCAATATACACTCTCGGGGCATAATAGAACAATATAATTGGGTTTTACTCTTTGTTCGGTGGAATGAGAAAAAGTACTTTTTCCAAAGTTATACTGTTTGGGCGCAACTGAGTAGTCTTATGTTGTTCCGGTTTTGGTTCTTGTGAACGTAGACAACGATACGTTGCCAATATACACTCTCGGGGCATAATAGAACTATATAATTAGGTTTCACTCTTTGTTCGGTTGAATGAGAAAAAGTACTGTTTCTAAAGTTATACTGTTAGGGCGCAACTGAGTAGTCTAATGTTATTCCGATTTTGGTTCTTGTGAACGTAGACAAAGATACGTTGCCAATATACACTCTCGGGGCATAATAGAACAATATAATTTGGTTTCACTCTTTGTTCGGTTGAATGAGAAAAAGTACTGTTTCTAAAGTTATACTGTTAGGGCGCAACTGAGTAGTCTAATGTTGTTCCGGTTTTGGTTCTTGTGAACGTAGACAACGATACGTTGCCAATATACACTCTCGGGGCACAATAGAACAATATAATTGGGTTTTACTCTTTGTTCGGTGAAATGAGAAAAAGTACTGTTTCCAAAGTTATACTGTTAGGGCGCAACTGAGTAGTCTAATGTTGTTCCGGTTTTGGATCTTGTGAACTTAGACAACGATACGTTGCCAATATACACTCTCAGGGCATAATAGAACAATATAAATAGGTTTCACTCTTTGTTCGGTTGAATGAGAAAAAGTACTGTTTCTAAAGTTATACTGTTAGGGCGCAACTGAGTAGTCCAATGTTGTTCCGGTTTTGGTTCTTGTGAACGTAGACAACGATACGTTGCCAATATACACTCTCGGGCACAATAGAACAATATAATTGGGTTTTACTCTTTGTTCGGTGGAATGAGAAAAAGTACTGTTTCCAAAGTTATCTTTGTTTGGGCGCAACCGAGTAGTCCTATGTTGTTCCGGTTTTGGTTCTTGTGAACGTAGACAACGATACGTTGCCAATATACACTCTCGGGCATAATAGAACTATATAATTAGGTTTCACTCTTTGTTCGGTTGAATGAGAAAAAAACTGCTTTCTAAAGTTATACTGTTAGGGCGCAATTGAGTAGTGTAATGTTGTTCCGGTTTTGGTTCTTGTGAACGTAGACAACGATACGTTGCCAATATACACTCTCGGGGCATAATAGAACAATATAATTTGGTTTCACTCTTTGTTCGGTTGAATGAGAAAAGTCTGTTTCAAAAGTTATACCGTTAGGGCGCAACCGAGTAGTCTAATGTTGTTCGGTTTTGGTTCTTGTGAACGTAGACAACGATACGTTGCCAATATACACTCTCGGGCATAATAGAACTATATAAATAGGTTTCACTCTTTGTTCGGTTGAATGAGAAAAAGTACTGTTTCTAAAGTTATACTGTTAGGGCGCAACTGAGTAGTATAATGTTGTTCCGGTTTTGGTTCTTGTGAACGTAGACAATGATACGTTGCCAATATACACTCTCGGGGCATAATAGAACAATATAATTTGGTTTCACTCTTTGTTCGGTTGAATGAGAAAAAGTACTGTTTCTAAAGTTATACTGTTAGGGCGCAAATCGAGTAGTCTAATGTTGTTCCGGTTTTGGTTCTTGTGAACGTAGACAACGATACGTTGCCAATATACACTCTCGGGGCATAATAGAACAATATAATTGGGTTTCACTCTTTGTTCGGTTGAATGAGAAAAAGTACTGTTTCTAAAGTTATACTGTTAGGGCGCAACTGAGTAGTCTAATGTTGTTCGGTTTTGGTTCTTGTGAACGTAGACAACGATACGTTGCCAATATACACTCTCGGGGCATAATAGAACAATATAATTGGGTTTTACTCTTTGTTCGATCGAATGAGAAAAAGTACTGTTTCCAAAGTTATACTGTTTGGGCGCAACTGAGTAGTCTTATGTTGGTCCGGTTTTGGTTCTTGTGAACGTAGACAACGATACGTTGCCAATATACACTCTCGGGGCATAATAGAACTATATAATTAGGTTTAACTCTTTGTTCGGTTGAATGAGAAAAAGTACTGTTTCTAAAGTTATACTGTTAGGGCGCAACTGAGTAGACTAATGTTGTTCCGGTTTTGGTTCTTGTGAAAGTAGACAATGATACGTTGCCAATATACACTCTCGGGGCATAATAGAACAATATAATTAGGTTTTACTCTTTGTTCGGTGGAATGAGAAAAATCTGTTTCCAAAGTTATACTGTTAGGGCGCAACTGAGTAGTCTTATGTTGTTCCGGTTTTGGTTCTTGTGAACGTAGACAACGATACGTTGCCAATATACACTCTCGGGGAATAATAGAACTATATAATTAGGTTTCACTCTTTGTTCGGTTGAATGAGAAAAAGTACCGTTTCTAAAGTTATACTGTTAGGGCGCAACTGAGTAGTCTAATGTTATTCCGGTTTTGGTTCTTGTGAACGTAGACAATGATACGTTGCCAATATACACTCTCGGGGCATAATAGAACAATATAATTGGGTTTTACTCTTTGTTCGGTGGAATGAGAAAAAGTCTTGTTTCCAAAGTTATACTTGTTTGGGCGCAACGAGTAGTCTTATGTTGTTCTGTTTTGGTTCTTGTGGACATAGACAACGAGACGTAGCCAATTTACACTCTCGGGGCATAATAGGACTATATAATTAGGTTTCACTCTTTGTTCGGTTGAATGAGAAAAAGTACTGTTTCTAAAGTTATACTGTTAGGGCGCAACTAAGTAGTCTAATGTTGTTCCGGTTTTGGTTCTTGTGAACGTAGACAACGATACGTTGCCAATATACACTCTCGGGGCATAATAGAACAATATAATTGGGTTTTACTCTTTGTTGGGTAGAATGAGAAAAATCGTTTCCAAAGTTATACTGTTAGGGCGCAACTGAGTAGTCTTATGTTGTTCCGGTTTTGGATCTTGTGAACGTAGACAACGATACGTTGCCAATATACACTCTCGGGGCAAATAGAACAATATAATTAGGTTTCACTCTTTGTTCGGCTGAATGAGAAAAAGTACTGTTTCTAAAGTTATACTGTTATGGCGCAACTGAGTAGTCTAATGTTGTTCCGATTTTGGTTCTTGTGAACGTAGACAACGATACGTTGCCAATATACACTCTCGGGGCATAATAGAACAATATAATTGGGTTTTACTCTTTGTTCGGTTGAATGAGAAAAAGTACTGTTTCCAAAGTTATACTGTTAGGGCGCAACTGAGTAGTGTAATGTGGTTCCGGTTTTGGTTCTTGTGAACGTAGACAAAGATACATTGCCAATATACACTCTCGGGGCATAATAGAACAATATATTTTGGTTTCACTCTTTGTTCGGTTGAATGAGAAAAAGTACTGTTTCAAAAGTTATACTGTTAGGGCGCAACTGAGTAGTCTAATGTTGTTCCGGTTTTGGTTCTTGTGAACGTAGACAACGATACGTTGCCAATATACACTCTCGGGCCATAATAGAACAATATAATTGGGTTTTACTCTTTGTTCGGTTGAATGAGAAAAAGTACTGTTTCTAGAGTTATACTGTTAGGGCGCAACTGAGTAGTCTAATGTTGTTCCGGTTTTGGTTCTTGTGAACGTAGACAACGATACGTTGCCAATATACACTCTCCGGGCATAATAGAACAATATAATTGGGTTTTACTCTTTGTTCGGTGGAATGAGAAAAAGTACTGTTTCCAAAGTTATACTGTTTGGGCGCAACTGAGTAGTCTTATGTTGTTCCGGTTTTGATTCTTGTGAACGTAGACAACGATACGTTGCCAATATACACTCTCGGGGCATAATAGAACTATATAATTAGGTTTCACTCTTTGTTCGGTTGAATGTGAAAAAGTACTGTTTCTAAAGTTATATTGTTAGGGCGCAACTGAGTAGTCTAATGTTGTTCCGGTTTTGGTTCTTGTGAACGTAGACAACGATACGTTGCCAATATACACTCTCGGGGCACAATAGAACAATATAATTGGGTTTTACTCTTTGTTCGGTTGAATGAGAAAAAGTACTGTTTCTAAAGTTATACTGTTAGGGCGCAACTGAGTAGTCTAATGTTGTTCCGGTTTTGGTTCTTGTGAACGTAGACAACGATACGTTGCCAATATACACTCTCCGGGCATAATAGAACAATATAATTGGGTTTTACTCTTTGTTCGGTGGAATGAGAAAAAGTACTGTTTCCAAAGTTATACTGTTTGGGCGCAACTGAGTAGTCTTATGTTGTTCCGGTTTTGGTTCTTGTGAACGTAGACAACGATACGTTGCCAATATACACTCTCGGGGCATAATAGAACTATATAATTAGGTTTCACTCTTTGTTCGGTTGAATGTGAAAAAGTACTGTTTCTAAAGTTATACTGTTAGGGCGCAACTGAGTAGTCTAATGTTGTTCCGGTTTTGGTTCTTGTGAACGTAGACAACGATACGTTGCCAATATACACTCTCGGGGCATAATAGAACAATATAAATAGGTTTCACTCTTTGTTCGGTTGAATGAGAAAAAGTACTGTTTCTAAAGTTATACTGTTAGGGCGCAACTGAGTAGTCTAATGTTGTTCCGGTTTTGGTTCTTGTGAACGTAGACAACGATACGTTGCCAATATACACTCTCGGGGCACAATAGAACAATATAATTGGGTTTTACTCTTTGTTCGGTGGAATGAGAAAAAGTACTGTTTCCAAAGTTATACTGTTTGGGCGCAACTGAGTAGTCTTATGTTGTTCCGGTTTTGGTTCTTGTGAACGTAGACAACGATACGTTGCCAATATACACTCTCGGGGCATAATAGAACTATATAATTAGGTTTCACTCTTTGTTCGGTTGAATGAGAAAAAGTACTGTTTCTAAAGTTATACTGTTAGGGCGCAATTGAGTAGTGTAATGTTATTCCGATTTTGGTTCTTGTGAACGTAGACAAAGATACGTTGCCAATATACACTCTCGGGGCATAATAGAACAATATAATTTGGTTTCACTCTTTGTTCGGTTGAATGAGAAAAAAGTACTGTTTCTAAAGTTATACTGTTAGGGCGCAACTGAGTAGTCTAATGTTGTTCCGGTTTTGGTTCTTGTGACCGTAGACAACGATACGTTGCCAATATACACTCTCGGGGCATAATAGAACAATATAATTGGGTTTTACTCTTTGTTCGGTGAAATGAGAAAAAGTACTGTTTCTAAAGTTATACTGTTAGGGCGCAACTGAGTAGTCTAATGTTGTTCCGGTTTTGGTTCTTGTGAACGTAGACAACGATACGTTGCCAATATACACTCTCGGGGCATAATAGAACAATATAAATAGGTTTCACTCTTTGTTCGGTTGAATGAGAAAAAGTACTGTTTCTAAAGTTATACTGTTAGGGCGCAACTGAGTAGTCCAATGTTGTTCCGGTTTTGGTTCTTGTGAACGTAGACAACGATACGTTGCCAATATACACTCTCGGGGCATAATAGAACAATATAATTGGGTTTTACTCTTTGTTCGGTGGAATGAAAAAAAGTACTGTTTCCAAAGTTATACTGTTTGGGCGCAACTGAGTAGTCTTATGTTGTTCCGGTTTTGGTTCTTGTGAACGTAGACAACGATACGTTGCCAATATACACTCTCGGGGCATAATAGAACTATATAATTAGGTTTCACTCTTTGTTCGGTTGAATGAGAAAAAGTACTGTTTCTAAAGTTATACTGTTAGGGCGCAACTGAGTAGTCTAATGTTGTTCGGTTTTTGTTCTTGTGAACGTAGAACATGGTACGTTGCCAATATACACTCTCGGGGCATAATAGAACAATATAATTTGGTTTCACTCTTTGTTCGGTTGAATGAGAAAAAGTACTGTTTCAAAAGTTATACTGTTAGGGCGCAACTGAGTAGTCTAATGTTGTTCCGGTTTTGGTTCTTGTGAACGTAGACAACGATACGTTGCCAATATACACTCTCGGGGCATAATAGAACTATATAATTAGGTTTCACTCTTTGTTCGGTTGAATGAGAAAAAGTACTGTTTCTAAAGTTATACTGTTAGGGCGCAATTGAGTAGTGTAATGTTGTTCCGGTTTTGGTTCTTGTGAACGTAGACAAAGATACGTTGCCAATATACACTCTCGGGGCATAATAGAACAATATAATTAGGTTTCACTCTTTGTTCTGAATGAGAAAAAGTACGTTTCAAAAGTTATAATGTTAGGGCGCAAATCGAGTAGTCTAATGTTGTTCCGGTTTTGGTTCTTGTGAACGTAGACAACGATACGTTGCCAATATACACTCTCGGGGCATAATAGAACAATATAATTGGGTTTCACTCTTTGTTCGGTTGAATGAGAAAAAGTACTGTTTCTAAAGTTATACTGTTAGGGCGCAACTGAGTAGTCTAATGTTGTTCGGTTTTGGTTCTTGTGAACGTAGACAACGATACGTTGCCAATATACACTCTCCGGGCATAATAGAACAATATAATTGGGTTTCACTCTTTGTTCGGTTGAATGAGAAAAATCGTTTCCAAAGTTATCTTGTTAGGCGCAAATCGAGTTGTCTTATGTTGTTTCGGTTTTGGTTCTTGTGAACGTAGACAACGATACGTTGCCAATATACACTCTCGGGGCATAATAGAACTATATAATTAGGTTTAACTCTTTGTTCGGTTGAATGAGAAAAAGTACTGTTTCTAAAGTTATACTGTTAGGGCGCAACTGAGTAGACTAATGTTGTTCCGGTTTTGGTTCTTGTGAACGTAGACAATGATACGTTGCCAATATACACTCTCGGGGCATAATAGAACAATATAATTGGGTTTTACTCTTTGTTCGGTGGAATGGGAAAAAGTACTGTTTCCAAAGTTATACTGTTAGGGCGCAACTGAGTAGTCTTATGTTGTTCCGGTTTTGGTTCTTGTGAACGTAGACAACGATACGTTGCCAATATACACTCTCGGGGCATAATAGAACTATATAATTAGGTTTCACTCTTTGTTCGGTTGAATGAGAAAAATCGTTTCTAAAGTTATACTGTTAGGGCGCAACTGAGTAGTCTAATGTTGTTCCGGTTTTGGTTCTTGTGAACGTAGACAATGATACGTTGCCAATATACACTCTCGGGGCATAATAGAACAATATAATTGGGTTTTACTCTTTGTTCGGTGGAATGAGAAAAAGTATTGTTTCCAAAGTTATACTGTTTGGGCGCAACTGAGTAGTCTTATGTTGTTCCTGTTTTGGTTCTTGTGAACGTAGACAACGAAACGTTGCCAATATACACTCTCGGGGCATAATAGAACTATATAATTAGGTTTCACTCTTTGTTCGGTTGAATGAGAAAAAGTACTGTTTCTAAAGTTATACTGTTAGGGCGCAACTGAGTAGTCTAATGTTGTTCCGGTTTTGGTTCTTGTGAACGTAGACAACGATACGTTGCCAATATACACTCTCGGGGCATAATAGAACAATATAATTGGGTTTTACTCTTTGTTGGGTGGAATGAGAAAAAGTACTGTTTCGAAAGTTATACTGTTAGGGCGCAACTGAGTAGTCTTATGTTGTTCCGGTTTTGGATCTTGTGAACGTAGACAACGATACGTTGCCAATATACACTCTCGGGGCATAATAGAACAATATAATTAGGTTTCACTCTTTGTTCGGTTGAATGAGAAAAAGTACTGTTTCTAAAGTTATACTGTTAGGGCGCAACTGAGTAGTCTAATGTTGTTCCGGTTTTGGTTCTTGTGAACGTAGACAACGATACGTTGCCAATATACACTCTCGCGCATAATAGAACAATATAATTGGGTTTTACTCTTTGTTCGGTGGAATGAGAAAAGTACTGTTTCCAAAGTTATACTTGTTAGGGCGCAATCGAGTAGTGTAATGTTGTTCCGGTTTTGGTTCTTGTGAACGTAGACAAAGATACATTGCCAATATACACTCTCGGGGCATAATAGAACAATATATTTTGGTTTCACTCTTTGTTCGGTTGAATGAGAAAAAGTACTGTTTCAAAAGTTATACTGTTAGGGCGCAACTAAGTAGTCTAATGTTGTTCCGGTTTTGGTTCTTGTGAACGTAGACAACGATACGTTGCCAATATACACTCTCGGGCCATAATAGAACAATATAATTGGGTTTTACTCTTTGTTCGGTTGAATGAGAAAAAGTACTGTTTCTATAGTTATATTGTTAGGGCGCAACTGAGTAGTCTAATGTTGTTCCGGTTTTGGTTCTTGTGAACGTAGACAACGATACGTTGCCAATATACACTCTCGGGGCATAATAGAACAATATAATTGGGTTTTACTATTTGTTCGGTGGAATGAGAAAAAGTACTGTTTCCAAAGTTATACTGTTTGGGCGCAACTGAGTAGTCTTTTGTTGTTCCGGTTTTGATTCTTGTGAACGTAGACAACGATACGTTGCCAATATACACTCTCGGGGCATAATAGAACTATATAATTAGGTTTCACTCTTTGTTCGGTTGAATGTGAAAAAGTACTGTTTCTAAAGTTATACTGTTAGGGCGCAACTGAGTAGTCTAATGTTGTTCCGGTTTTGGTTCTTGTGAACGTAGACAACGATACGTTGCCAATATACACTCTCGGGGCACAATAGAACAATATAATTGGGTTTTACTCTTTGTTCGGTTGAATGAGAAAAAGTACTGTTTCTAGAGTTATATTGTTAGGGCGCAACTGAGTAGTCTAATGTTGTTCCGGTTTTGGTTCTTGTGAACGTAGACAACGATACGTTGCCAATATACACTCTCGGGGCATAATAGAACAATATAATTGGGTTTTACTCTTTGTTCGGTGGAATGAGAAAAAGTACTGTTTCCAAAGTTATACTGTTTGGGCGCAACTGAGTAGTCTAATGTTGTTCCGGTTTTGGTTCTTGTGAACGTAGACAACGATACGTTGCCAATATACACTCTCGGGGCATAATAGAACAATATTATTTGGTTTTACCCTTTGTTCTGGTGAATGTGAAAAAAATCGTTTCTAAAGTTATACTGTTAGGGCGCAACTGAGTAGTCTAATGTTGTTCCGGTTTTGGTTCTTGTGAACGTAGACAACGAAACGTTGCCAATATACACTCTCGGGGCATAATAGAACAATATAAATAGGTTTCACTCTTTGTTCGGTTGAATGAGAAAAAGTACTGTTTCTAAAGTTATACTGTTAGGGCGCAAATGAGTAGTCTAATGTTGTTCCGGTTTTGGTTCTTGTGAACGTAGACAACGATACGTTGCCAATATTCACTCTCGGGGCATAATAGAACAATATAATTGGGTTTTACTCTTTGTTCGGTGGAATGAGAAAAGTACTGTTTCCAAAGTTATACTGTTTGGGCGCAACTGAGTAGTCTTATGTTGTTCCGGTTTTGGTTCTTGTGAACGTAGACAACGATACGTTGCCAATATACACTCTCGGGGCATAATAGAACTATATAATTAGGTTTCACTCTTTGTTCGGTTGAATGAGAAAAAGTACTGTTTCTAAAGTTATACTGTTAGGGCGCAACTGAGTTGTCTAATGTTATTCCGATTTTGGTTCTTGTGAACGTAGACAACGATACGTTGCCAATATACACTCTCGGGGCATAATAGAACAATATAATTGGGTTTTACTCTTTGTTCGGTGGAATGAGAAAAAGTACTGTTTCAAAAGTTATACTGTTAGGGCGCAACTGAGTAGTCTAATGTTGTTCCGGTTTTGGTTCTTGTGACCGTAGACAACGATACGTTGCCAATATACACTCTCGGGGCATAATAGAACAATATAATTGGGTTTTACTCTTTGTTCGGTGAAATGAGAAAAAGTACTGTTTCCAAAGTTATACTGTTAGGGCGCAACTGAGTAGTCTAATGTTGTTCCGGTTTTGGTTCTTGTGAACTTAGACAACGATACGTTGCCAATATACACTCTCGGGGCATAATAGAACAATATAATTAGGTTTCACGCTTTGTTCGGTTGAATGAGAAAAAGTACTGTTTCTAAAGTTATACTGTTAGGGCGCAACTGAGTAGTCCAATGTTGTTCCGGTTTTGGTTCTTGTGAACGTAGACAACGATACGTTGCCAATATACACTCTCGGAGCAGAATAGAACAATATAATTGGGTTTCACTCTTTGTTCGGTTGAATGAGAAAAAGTACTGTTTCTAAAGTTATACTGTTAGGGCGCAATTGAGTAGTGTAATGTTATTCCGATTTTGGTTCTTGTGAACGTAGACAAAGATACGTTGCCAATATACACTCTCGGGGCATAATAGAACAATATAATTTGGTTTCACTCTTTGTTCGGTTGAATGAGAAAAAGTACTGTTTCAAAAGTTATACTGTTAGGGCGCAACTGAGTAGTCTAATGTTGTTCCGGTTTTGGTTCTTGTGAACGTAGACAACGATACGTTGCCAATATACACTCTCGGGGCATAATAGAACTATATAATTAGGTTTCACTCTTTGTTCGGTTGAATGAGAAAAAGTACTGTTTCTAAAGTTATACTGTTAGGGCGCAACTGAGTAGTGTAATGTTGTTCCGGTTTTGGTTCTTGTGAACGTAGACAAAGATACGTTGCCAATATACACTCTCGGGGCATAATAGAACAATATAATTTGGTTTCACTCTTTGTTCGGTTGAATGAGAAAAAGTACTGTTTCTAAAGTTATACTGTTAGGGCGCAACTGAGTAGTCTAATGTTGTTCCGGTTTTTGTTCTTGTGAACGTAGACAACGATACGTTGCCAATATACACTCTCGGGGCATAATAGAACAATATAATTGGGTTTCACTCTTTGTTCGGTTGAATGAGAAAAAGTACTGTTTCTAAAGTTATACTGTTAGAGCGCAACTGAGTAGTCTAATGTTGTTCCGGTTTTGGTTCTTGTGAACGTAGACAACGATACGTTGCCAATATACACTCTCGGGGCATAATAGAACAATATAATTGGGTTTCATTCTTTGTTCGGTTGAATGAGAAAAAGTACTGTTTCCAAAGTTATACTGTTAGGGCGCAACTGAGTAGTCTTATGTTGTTCCGGTTTTTGTTCTTGTGAACGTAGACAACGATACGTTGCCAATATACACTCTCGGGGCATAATAGAACAATATAATTAGGTTTAACTCTTTGTTCGGTTGAATGAGAAAAAGTACTGTTTCTAAAGTTATACTGTTAGGGCGCAACTGAGTAGTCTAATGTTGTTCCGGTTTTGGTTCTTGTGAACGTAGACAATGATACGTTGCCAATATACACTCTCGGGGCATAATAGAACAATATAATTGGGTTTTACTCTTTGTTCGGTGGAATGAGAAAAAGTACTGTTTCCAAAGTTATACTGTTAGGGCGCAACTGAGTAGTCTTATGTTGTTCCGGTTTGGTTCTTGTGAACGTAGACAACGATACGTTGCCAATATACACTCTCGGGGCATAATAGAACTATATAATTAGGTTTCACTCTTTGTTCGGTTGAATGAGAAAAAGTACTGTTTCTAAAGTTATACTGTTAGGGCGCAACTGAGTAGTCTAATGTTATTCCGGTTTTGGTTCTTGTGAACGTAGACAATGATACGTTGCCAATATACACTCTCGGGGCATAATAGAACAATATAATTGGGTTTTACTCTTTGTTCGGTGGAATGAGAAAAAGTACTGTTTCCAAAGTTATACCGTTTGGGCGCAACCGAGTAGTCTTATGTTGTTCTGTTTTGGTTCTTGTGAACGTAGACAACGATACGTTGCCAATATACACTCTCGGGGCATAATAGAAATATATAATTAGGTTTCACTCTTTGTTCGGTTGAATGAGAAAAAGTACTGTTTCTAAAGTTATACTGTTAGGGCGCAACTAAGTAGTCTAATGTTGTTCCGGTTTTGGTTCTTGTGAACGTAGACAACGATACGTTGCCAATATACACTCTCGGGGCATAATAGAACAATATAATTGGGTTTACTCTTTGTTGGGTGGAATGAGAAAAAGTACTGTTTCCAAAGTTATACTGTTAGGGCGCACCTGAGTAGTCTTATGTTGTTCCGGTTTTGGATCTTGTGAACGTAGACAACGATACGTTGCCAATATACACTCTCGGGGCATAATAGAACAATATAATTGGGTTTCACTCTTTGTTCGGTTGAATGAGAAAAAGTACTGTTTCTAAAGTTATACTGTTAGGGCGCAACCGAGTAGTCTAATGTTGTTCCGGTTTTGGTTCTTGTGAACGTAGACAACGATACGTTGCCAATATACACTCTCGGGGCATAATAGAACAATATAATTAGGTTTTACTCTTTGTTCGGTTGAATGAGAAAAAGTACTGTTTCCAAAGTTATACTGTTAGGGCGCAACTGAGTAGTGTAATGTTGTTCCGGTTTTGGTTCTTGTGAACGTAGACAAAGATACATTGCCAATATACACTCTCGGGGCATAATAGAACAATATATTTTGGTTTCACTCTTTGTTCGGTTGAATGAGAAAAAGTACTGTTTCAAAAGTTATACTGTTAGGGCGCAACTGAGTAGTCTAATGTTGTTCCGGTTTTGGTTCTTGTGAACGTAGACAACGATACGTTGCCAATATACACTCTCGGGCCATAATAGAACAATATAATTGGGTTTTACTCTTTGTTCGGTTGAATGAGAAAAAGTACTGTTTCTAGAGTTATACTGTTAGGGCGCAACTGAGTAGTCTAATGTTGTTCGGTTTTGGTTCTTGTGAACGTAGACAACGATACGTTGCCAATATACACTCTCCGGGCATAATAGAACAATATAATTGGGTTTCACTCTTTGTTCGGTTGAATGAGAAAAAGTACTGTTTCTAAAGTTATACTGTTAGGGCGCAACTGAGTAGTCTTATGTTGTTCCGGTTTTGTTTCTTGTGAACGTAGACAACGATACGTTGCCAATATACACTCTCGGGGCATAATAGAACTATATAATTAGGTTTCACTCTTTGTTCGGTTGAATGTGAAAAAGTACTGTTTCTAAAGTTATACTGTTAGGGCGCAACTGAGTAGTCTAATGTTGTTCCGGTTTTGGTTCTTGTGAACGTAGACAACGATACGTTGCCAATATACACTCTCGGGGCACAATAGAACAATATAATTGGGTTTTACTCTTTGTTCGGTTGAATGAGAAAAAGTACTGTTTCTAAAGTTATACTGTTAGGGCGCAACTGAGTAGTCTAATGTTGTTCGGTTTTGGTTCTTGTGAACGTAGACAACGATACGTTGCCAATATACACTCTCCGGGCATAATAGAACAATATAATTGGGTTTTACTCTTTGTTCGGTGGAATGAGAAAAAGTACTGTTTCCAAAGTTATACTGTGAGGGCGCAACTGAGTAGTCTTATGTTGTTCCGGTTTTTGTTCTTGTGAACGTAGACAACGATACGTTGCCAATATACACTCTCGGGGCATAATAGAACTATATAATTAGGTTTCACTCTTTGTTCGGTTGAATGTGAAAAAGTACTGTTTCTAAAGTTATACTGTTAGGGCGCAACTGAGTAGTCTAATGTTGTTCCGGTTTTGGTTCTTGTGAACGTAGACAACGATACGTTGCCAATATACACTCTCGGGGCATAATAGAACAATATAATTAGGTTTCACTCTTTGTTCGGTTGAATGAGAAAAAGTACTGTTTCAAAAGTTATACTGTTAGGGCGCAACTGAGTAGTCTAATGTTGTTCCGGTTTTGGTTCTTGTGAACGTAGACAACGATACGTTGCCAATATACACTCTCGGGGCATAATAGAACTATATAATTAGGTTTCACTCTTTGTTCGGTTGAATGAGAAAAAGTACTGTTTCCAAAGTTATACTGTTAGGGCGCAACTGAGTAGTGTAATGTTGTTCCGGTTTTGGTTCTTGTGAACGTAGACAAAGATACGTTGCCAATATACACTCTCGGGGCATAATAGAACAATATAATTTGGTTTCACTCTTTGTTCGGTTGAATGAGAAAAAGTACTGTTTCAAAAGTTATACTGTTAGGGCGCAACTGAGTAGTCTAATGTTGTTCCGGTTTTTGTTCTTGTGAACGTAGACAACGATACGTTGCCAATATACACTCTCGGGGCATAATAGAACAATATAATTGGGTTTCACTCTTTGTTCGGTCGAATGAGAAAAAGTACTGTTTCTAAAGTTATACTGTTAGGGCGCAACTGAGTAGTCTAATGTTGTTCGGTTTTGGTTCTTGTGAACGTAGACAACGATACGTTGCCAATATACACTCTCCGGGCATAATAGAACAATATAATTGGGTTTCACTCTTTGTTCGGTTGAATGAGAAAAAGTACTGTTTCCAAAGTTATACTGTTAGGGCGCAACTGAGTAGTCTTATGTTGTTCCGGTTTTTGTTCTTGTGAACGTAGACAACGATACGTTGCCAATATACACTCTCGGGGCATAATAGAACTATATAATTAGGTTTAACTCTTTGTTCGGTTGAATGAGAAAAAGTACTGTTTCTAAAGTTATACTGTTAGGGCGCAACTGAGTAGACTAATGTTGTTCCGGTTTTGGTTCTTGTGAACGTAGACAATGATACGTTGCCAATATACACTCTCGGGGCATAATAGAACAATATAATTGGGTTTTACTCTTTGTTCGGTGGAATGAGAAAAAGTACTGTTTCCAAAGTTATACTGTTAGGGCGCAACTGAGTAGTCTTATGTTGTTCCGGTTTTGGTTCTTGTGAACGTAGACAACGATACGTTGCCAATATACACTCTCGGGGCATAATAGAACTATATAATTAGGTTTCACTCTTTGTTCGGTTGAATGAGAAAAAGTACTGTTTCTAAAGTTATACTGTTAGGGCGCAACTGAGTAGTCTAATGTTGTTCCGGTTTTGGTTCTTGTGAACGTAGACAATGATACGTTGCCAATATACACTCTCGGGGCATAATAGAACAATATAATTGGGTTTTACTCTTTGTTCGGTGGAATGAGAAAAAGTACTGTTTCCAAAGTTATACTGTTTGGGCGCAAATCGAGTAGTCTTATGTTGTTCCTGTTTTGGTTCTTGTGAACGTAGACAACGATACGTTGCCAATATACACTCTCGGGGCATAATAGAACTATATAATTAGGTTTCACTCTTTGTTCGGTTGAATGAGAAAAAGTACTGTTTCTAAAGTTATACTGTTAGGGCGCAACTAAGTAGTCTAATGTTGTTCCGGTTTTGGTTCTTGTGAACGTAGACAACGATACGTTGCCAATATACACTCTCGGGGCATAATAGAACAATATAATTGGGTTTTACTCTTTGTTGGGTGGAATGAGAAAAAGTACGTTTCCAAAGTTATACCGTTAGGCGCAATCGAGTACTCTTATGTTGTTCCGCTTTTGGATCTTGTGAACGTAGACAAAGATACGTTGCCAATATACACTCTCGGGGCATAATAGAACAATATAATTGGGTTTTACTCTTTGTTCGGTGGAATGAGAAAAAGTACCGTTTCCAAAGTTATACTGTTAGGGCGCAACTGAGTAGTCTAATGTTGTTCCGGTTTTGGTTCTTGTGAACGTAGACAACGATACGTTGCCAATATACACTCTCGGCGCATAATAGAACAATATAATTGGGTTTTACTCTTTGTTCGGTGGAATGAGAAAAAGTACTGTTTCCAAAGTTATACTGTTAGGGCGCAACTGAGTAGTGTAATGTTGTTCCGGTTTTGGTTCTTGTGAACGTAGACAAAGATACATTGCCAATATACACTCTCGGGGCATAATAGAACAATATATTTTGGTTTCACTCTTTGTTCGGTTGAATGAGAAAAAGTACATTTTCAAAAGTTATACTGTTAGGGCGCAACTGAGTAGTCTAATGTTGTTCCGGTTTTGGTTCTTGTGAACGTAGACAACGATACGTTGCCAATATACACTCTCGGGCCATAATAGAACAATATAATTGGGTTTTACTCTTTGTTCGGTTGAATGAGAAAAAGTACTGTTTCTAGAGTTATACTGTTAGGGCGCAACTGAGTAGTCTAATGTTGTTCCGGTTTTGGTTCTTGTGAACGTAGACAACGATACGTTGCCAATATACACTCTCCGGGCATAATAGAACAATATAATTGGGTTTTACTCTTTGTTCGGTGGAATGAGAAAAAGTACTGTTTCCAAAGTTATACTGTTTCGGCGCAACAACGATACGTTGCCAATATACACTCTCGGGGCATAATAGAACTATATAATTAGGTTTCACTCTTTGTTCGGTTGAATGTGAAAAAGTACTGTTTCTAAAGTTATACTGTTAGGGCGCAACTGAGTAGTCTAATGTTGTTCCGGTTTTGGTTCTTGTGAACGTAGACAACGATACGTTGCCAATATACACTCTCGGGGCATAATAGAACAATATAATTAGGTTTCACTCTTTGTTCGGTTGAATGAGAAAAAGTACTCTTTCTAAAGTTATACTGTTTATGGCGCAACTGAGTAGTCTAATAATGTTGTTCCGGTTTTGGTTCTTGTGAACGTAGACAACGATACGTTGCCAATATACACTCTCCGGGCATAATAGAACAATATAATTGGGTTTTACTCTTTGTTCGGTGGAATGAGAAAAAGTACTGTTTCCAAAGTTATACTGTTTGGGCGCAACTGAGTAGTCTTATGTTGTTCCGGTTTTTGTTCTTGTGAACGTAGACAACGATACGTTGCCAATATACACTCTCGGGGCATAATAGAACTATATAATTAGGTTTCACTCTTTGTTCGGTTGAATGTGAAAAAGTACTGTTTCTAAAGTTATACTGTTAGGGAGCAACTGAGTAGTCTAATGTTGTTCCGGTTTTGGTTCTTGTGAACGTAGACAACGATACGTTGCCAATATACACTCTCGGGGCATAATAGAACAATATAATTAGGTTTCACTCTTTGTTCGGTTGAATGAGAAAAGTACCGTTTCTAAAGTTATACCGTTAGGCGCAAATCGAGTAGTGTAATGTTGTTCCGGTTTTGGTTCTTGTGAACGTAGATAACGATACGTTGCCAATATACACTCTCGGGGCATAATAGAACTATATAATTAGGTTTCACTCTTTGTTCGGTTGAATGAGAAAAAGTACTGTTTCTAAAGTTATACTGTTAGGGCGCAACTGAGTAGTGTAATGTTGTTCCGGTTTTGGTTCTTGTGAACGTAGACAAAGATACGTTGCCAATATACACTCTCCGGGCATAATAGAACAATATAATTGGGTTTTACTCTTTGTTCGGTGGAATGAGAAAAAGTACTGTTTCCAAAGTTATACTGTTAGGCGCAACCGAGTAGGCTAAAGTTGTTCCGTTTTTTGTTCTTGTGAACGTAGACAACGATACGTTGCCAATATACACTCTCGGGGCATAATAGAACAATATAATTGGGTTTCACTCTTTGTTCGGTTGAATGAGAAAAAGTACTGTTTCTAAAGTTATACTGTTAGGGCGCAACTGAGTAGTCTAATGTTGTTCGGTTTTGGTTCTTGTGAACGTAGACAACGATACGTTGCCAATATACACTCTCCGGGCATAATAGAACAATATAATTGGGTTTCATTCTTTGTTCGGTTGAATGAGAAAAAGTACTGTTTCCAAAGTTATACTGTTAGGGCGCAACTGAGTAGTCTTATGTTGTTCCGGTTTTTGTTCTTGTGAACGTAGACAACGATACGTTGCCAATATACACTCTCGGGGCATAATAGAACTATATAATTAGGTTTAACTCTTTGTTCGGTTGAATGAGAAAAAGTACTGTTTCTAAAGTTATACTGTTAGGGCGCAACTGAGTAGACTAATGTTGTTCCGGTTTTGGTTCTTGTGAACGTAGACAATGATACGTTGCCAATATACACTCTCGGGGCATAATAGAACAATATAATTGGGTTTTACTCTTTGTTCGGTGGAATGAGAAAAAGTACTGTTTCCAAAGTTATACTGTTAGGGCGCAACTGAGTAGTCTTATGTTGTTCCGGTTTTGGTTCTTGTGAACGTAGACAACGATACGTTGCCAATATACACTCTCGGGGCATAATAGAACTATATAATTAGGTTTCACTCTTTGTTCGGTTGAATGAGAAAAAGTACTGTTTCTAAAGTTATACTGTTAGGGCGCAACTGAGTAGTCTAATGTTGTTCCGGTTTTGGTTCTTGTGAACGTAGACAATGATACGTTGCCAATATACACTCTCGGGGCATAATAGAACAATATAATTGGGTTTTACTCTTTGTTCGGTGGAATGAGAAAAAGTACTGTTTCCAAAGTTATACTGTTTGGGCGCAACTGAGTAGTCTTATGTTGTTCCTGTTTTGGTTCTTGTGAACGTAGACAACGAAACGTTGCCAATATACACTCTCGGGGCATAATAGAACTATATAATTAGGTTTCACTCTTTGTTCGGTTGAATGAGAAAAAGTACTGTTTCTAAAGTTATACTGTTAGGGCGCAACTAAGTAGTCTAATGTTGTTCCGGTTTTGGTTCTTGTGAACGTAGACAACGATACGTTGCCAATATACACTCTCGGGGCATAATAGAACAATATAATTGGGTTTTACTCTTTGTTGGGTGGAATGAGAAAAAGTACTGTTTCCAAAGTTATACTGTTAGGGCGCAACTGAGTAGTCTTATGTTGTTCCGGTGTTGGATCTTGTGAACGTAGACAAAGATACGTTGCCAATATACACTCTCGGGGCATAATAGAATAATATAATTGGGTTTCACTCTTTGTTCGGTTGAATGAGAAAAAGTACTGTTTCTAAAGTTATACTGTTAGGGCGCAACTGAGTAGTCTAATGTTGTTCCGGTTTTGGTTCTTGTGAACGTAGACAACGATACGTTGCCAATATACACTCTCGGGGCATAATAGAACAATATAATTGGGTTTTACTCTTTGTTCGGTGGAATGAGAAAAAGTACTGTTTCCAAAGTTATACTGTTAGGGCGCAACTGAGTAGTCTAATGTTGTTCCGGTTTTGGTTCTTGTGAACGTAGACAAAGATACGTTGCCAATATACACTCTCGGGGCATAATAGAACAATATATTTTGGTTTCACTCTTTGTTCGGTTGAATGAGAAAAAGTACTGTTTCAAAAGTTATACTGTTAGGGCGCAACTGAGTAGTCTAATGTTGTTCCGGTTTTGGTTCTTGTGAACGTAGACAACGATACGTTGCCAATATACACTCTCGGGCCATAATAGAACAATATAATTGGGTTTTACTCTTTGTTCGGTTGAATGAGAAAAAGTACTGTTTCTAAAGTTATACTGTTAGGGCGCAACTGAGTAGTCTAATGTTGTTCCGGTTTTGGTTCTTGTGAACGTAGACAACGATACGTTGCCAATATACACTCTCCGGGCATAATAGAACAATATAATTGGGTTTTACTCTTTGTTCGGTGGAATGAGAAAAGGACTGTTTCCAAAGTTATACTGTTTGGGCGCAACTGAGGAGTCTTATGTTGTTCCGGTTTTGGTTCTTGTGAACGTAGACAACGATACGTTGCCAATATACACTCTCGGGGCATAATAGAACTATATAATTAGGTTTCACTCTTTGTTCGGTTGAATGTGAAAAAGTACTGTTTCTAAAGTTATACTGTTAGGGCGCAACTGAGTAGTCTAATGTTGTTCCGGTTTTGGTTCTTGTGAACGTAGACAACGATACGTTGCCAATATACACTCTCGGGGCATAATAGAACAATATAATTGGGTTTTACTCTTTGTTCGGTTGAATGAGAAAAAGTACTGTTTCTAGAGTTATATTGTTAGGGCGCAACTGAGTAGTCTAATGTTGTTCCGGTTTTGGTTCTTGTGAACGTAGACAACGATACGTTGCCAATATACACTCTCATAATAGAACAATATAATTGGGTTTCACTCTTTGTTCGGTTGAATGAGAAAAAGTACTGTTTCTAAAGTTATACTGTTAGGGCGCAACTGAGTAGTCTTATGTTGTTCCGGTTTTTGTTCTTGTGAACGTAGACAACGATACGTTGCCAATATACACTCTCGGGGCATAATAGAACTATATAATTAGGTTTCACTCTTTGTTCGGTTGAATGTGAAAAAGTACTGTTTCTAAAGTTATACTGTTAGGGCGCAACTGAGTAGTCTAATGTTGTTCCGGTTTTGGTTCTTGTGAACGTAGACAACGAAACGTTGCCAATATACACTCTCGGGGCATAATAGAACAATATAAATAGGTTTCACTCTTTGTTCGGTTGAATGAGAAAAAGTACTGTTTCAAAAGTTATACTGTTAGGGCGCAACTGAGTAGTCTAATGTTGTTCCGGTTTTGGTTCTTGTGAACGTAGACAACGATACGTTGCCAATATACACTCTCGGGCATAATAGAACTATATAATTAGGTTTCACTCTTTGTTCGGTTGAATGAGAAAAAGTACTGTTTCTAAAGTTATACTGTTAGGGCGCAATTGAGTAGTGTAATGTTGTTCCGGTTTTGGTTCTTGTGAACGTAGACAAAGATACGTTGCCAATATACACTCTCGGGGCATAATAGAACAATATAATTTGGTTTCACTCTTTGTTCGGTTGAATGAGAAAAAGTACTGTTTCTAAAGTTATACTGTTAGGGCGCAACTGAGTAGTCTAATGTTGTTCCGGTTTTTGTTCTTGTGAACGTAGACAACGATACGTTGCCAATATACACTCTCGGGGCATAATAGAACAATATAATTGGGTTTCACTCTTTGTTCGGTTGAATGAGAAAAAGTACTGTTTCTAAAGTTATACTGTTAGGCGCAATTGAGTATTGTAATGTTGTTCGGTTTTGGTTCTTGTGAACGTAGACAACGATACGTTGCCAATATACACTCTCCGGGCATAATAGAACAATATAATTGGGTTTCACTCTTTGTTCGGTTGAATGAGAAAAATCTTGTTTCCAAAGTTATACCGTTAGGCGCAAATCGAGTAGTCTTATGTTGTTCCGGTTTTTGTTCTTGTGAACGTAGACAACGATACGTTGCCAATATACACTCTCGGGGCATAATAGAACTATATAATTAGGTTTAACTCTTTGTTCGGTTGAATGAGAAAAAGTACTGTTTCTAAAGTTATACTGTTAGGGCGCAACTGAGTAGTCTAATGTTGTTCCGGTTTTGGTTCTTGTTAACGTAGACAATGATACGTTGCCAATGTACACTCTCAGGGCATAATAGAACAATATAATTGGGTTTCACTCTTTGTTCGGTGGAATGAGAAAAAGTACTGTTTCCAAAGTTATACTGTTAGGGCGCAACTGAGTAGTCTTATGTTGTTCCGGTTTTGGTTCTTGTGAACGTAGACAACGATACGTTGCCAATATACACTCTCGGGGAATAATAGAACTATATAATTAGGTTTCACTCTTTGTTCGGTTGAATGAGAAAAAGTACTGTTTCTAAAGTTATACTGTTAGGGCGCAACTGAGTAGTCTAATGTTATTCCGGTTTTGGTTCTTGTGAACGTAGACAATGATACGTTGCCAATATACACTCTCGGGGCATAATAGAACAATATAATTGGGTTTTACTCTTTGTTCGGTGGAATGAGAAAAAGTATTGTTTCCAAAGTTATACTGTTTGGGCGCAACTGAGTAGTCTTATGTTGTTCCGGTTTTGGTTCTTGTGAACGTAGACAACGAAACGTTGCCAATATACACTCTCGGGGCATAATAGAACTATATAATTAGGTTTCACTCTTTGTTCGGTTGAATGAGAAAAAGTACTGTTTCTAAAGTTATACTGTTAGGGCGCAACTAAGTAGTCTAATGTTGTTCCGGTTTTGGTTCTTGTGAACGTAGACAACGATACGTTGCCAATATACACTCTCGGGGCATAATAGAACAATATAATTGGGTTTTACTCTTTGTTGGGTGGAATGAGAAAAAGTACTTGTTTCCAAAGTTATACCGTTAGGCGCAATCGAGTAGTCTTATGTTGTTCCAGCTTTTGGTTCTTGTGAACGTAGACAACGATACGTTGCCAATATACACTCTCGGGGCATAATAGAACAATATAATTAGGTTTCACTCTTTGTTCGGTTGAATGAGAAAAAGTACTGTTTCTAAAGTTATACTGTTAGGGCGCAACTGAGTAGTCTAATGTTGTTCCGGTTTTGGTTCTTGTGAACGTAGACAACGATACGTTGCCAATATACACTCTCGGCGCATAATAGAACAATATAATTGGGTTTTACTCTTTGTTCGGTGGAATGAGAAAAAGTACTGTTTCCAAAGTTATACTGTTAGGGCGCAACTGAGTAGTGTAATGTTGTTCCGGTTTTGGTTCTTGTGAACGTAGACAAAGATACATTGCCAATATACACTCTCGGGGCATAATAGAACAATATATTTTGGTTTCACTCTTTGTTCGGTTGAATGAGAAAAAGTACTGTTTCAAAAGTTATACTGTTAGGGCGCAACTGAGTAGTCTAATGTTGTTCCGGTTTTGGTTCTTGTGAACGTAGACAACGATACGTTGCCAATATACACTCTCGCCATAATAGAACAATATAATTGGGTTTTACTCTTTGTTCGGTTGAATGAGAAAAAGTACTGTTTCTAAAGTTATACTGTTAGGGCGCAACTGAGTAGTCTAATGTTGTTCCGGTTTTGGTTCTTGTGAACGTAGACAACGATACGTTGCCAATATACACTCTCCGGGCATAATAGAACAATATAATTGGGTTTTACTCTTTGTTCGGTGGAATGAGAAAAAGTACTGTTTCCAAAGTTATACTGTTTGGGGGCAACTGAGTAGTCTTATGTTGTTCCGGTTTGTTTCTTAGAACGTAGACAACGATACGTTGCCAATATACACTCTCGGGGCATAATAGAACTATATAATTAGGTTTCACTCTTTGTTCGGTTGAATGTGAAAAAGTACTGTTTCTAAAGTTATACTGTTAGGGCGCAAATGAGTAGTCTAATGTTGTTCCGGTTTTGGTTCTTGTGAACGTAGACAACGATACGTTGCCAATATACACTCTCGGGGCATAATAGAACAATATAATTGGGTTTTACTCTTTGTTCGGTTGAATGAGAAAAAGTACTGTTTCTAGAGTTATATTGTTAGGGCGCAACTGAGTAGTCTAATGTTGTTCCGGTTTTGGTTCTTGTGAACGTAGACAACGATACGTTGCCAATATACACTCTCCGGGCATAATAGAACAATATAATTGGGTTTTACTCTTTGTTCGGTGGAATGAGAAAAAGTACTGTTTCCAAAGTTATACTGTTTGGGCGCAACTGAGTAGTCTTATGTTGTTCCGGTTTTGGTTCTTGTGAACGTAGACAACGATACGTTGCCAATATACACTCTCGGGGCATAATAGAACTATATAATTAGGTTTCACTCTTTGTTCGGTTGAATGTGAAAAAGTACTGTTTCTAAAGTTATACTGTTAGGGCGCAACTGAGTAGTCTAATGTTGTTCCGGTTTTGGTTCTTGTGAACGTAGACAACGATACGTTGCCAATATACACTCTCGGGGCATAATAGAACAATATAAATAGGTTTCAATCTTTGTTCGGTTGAATGATGAGAAAAGTACTGCTTTTCAAAAGTTATACCGTTAGGGCGCAAATCGAGTAGTCTAATGTTGTTCCGGTTTTGGTTCTTGTGAACGTAGACAACGATACGTTGCCAATATACACTCTCGGGGCATAATAGAACTATATAATTAGGTTTCACTCTTTGTTCGGTTGAATGAGAAAAAGTACTGTTTCTAAAGTTATACTGTTAGGGCGCAACTGAGTAGTGTAATGTTGTTCCGGTTTTGGTTCTTGTGAACGTAGACAAAGATACGTTGCCAATATACACTCTCGGGGCATAATAGAACAATATAATTTGGTTTCACTCTTTGTTCGGTTGAATGAGAAAAAGTACTGTTTCAAAAGTTATACTGTTAGGGCGCAACTGAGTAGTCTAATGTTGTTCCGGTTTTTGTTCTTGTGAACGTAGACAACGATACGTTGCCAATATACACTCTCGGGGCATAATAGAACAATATAATTGGGTTTCACTCTTTGTTCGGTGGAATGAGAAAAAGTACTGTTTCTAAAGTTATACTGTTAGGGCGCAACTGAGTAGTCTAATGTTGTTCGGTTTTGGTTCTTGTGAACGTAGACAACGATACGTTGCCAATATACACTCTCCGGGCATAATAGAACAATATAATTGGGTTTCATTCTTTGTTCGGTTGAATGAGAAAATGTCACGCCCCGAGACCGCTACCAATTTGGTTCGGTTCGAGAACGCCGATCAGGCGCCGAACGGACAGCACCTCCCCTGTCCGCCCAAGGCTCGACAACAAGTCATGTACAAAGAATTGCCCAGGAAATGAAATTCTACATCATACATGACAAAAAGATGCACCTAAAGGTGCGAACAACAATAAGAGCAAGATACAAGTATTCCATACAAGTAATATAAAGAGAGAAGAGTCTAACTATTACAATCATTCAACATTCGTTTACATTGTTTATCTTCAAAATATAAATACATGTTCATCTCCCAAAATGTAGGTTACATCATTTCTTTATACAATTTTGACTCCAAAATATACCACGGGTGGCTCTAATGCAAGTAGGTGGCCACTATCAACTAGGGCGCGATGCCCTTACCACGATCCTCCTCGACCGCCCGTGAGCTAGTACCTGTGATAGAGTGGGGTGAGAACTAACTTCCTTAGTTCCTGGGCTCGGCCACCGACCCCACCGATCTCCCCACTAGGTCTAAGCAGCAAAAGCAGTAGATAGATAGATAGATAATTTAAGGTCAGAATCGCGGTAAGTAAAGCATGATATAAACAATGCAACTATCGCTATGCTCGAAACAACAAGATCATGATATAGTTATGAAATATCTATCATGCTACTATGTTCCAATCAAGTATGTATGAAATACTCATTATGTTCTTATGTTATTACCCAATCCTTGGCTAGCCCGTAGGCACGCCCACGACTCAACACATTCAACCTCATGGGTTGTCCGCGGGACCCCACATAGGCTATCCCTCGGGACCCCACATAGGCTATCCCTATCGAATCACGTGCCAAGACCTCCGGAGACTCGCACTACTCGTGTGGAGCGACCAACCACGAGCGCTGAGCAGACTGTGTGAGTATGATCTTCTCCTCCATTTGGAGGGCATCCACGCAGGGGAAATCATACATAGGTGTTCTCTAACACTATGTCACATACCATTGTCATTCATCAAGTTCTATGCTTGGTTCTTGTAGCTCTAGTGTTCTTTACACTAAGTTCAATACCACTAGTCATCATGTGATCTACTTGGTATACATGTCACTAGTATTCTTTATACTATGTCATAATGTTAATCATCAAGTTGTATACTTGGTTCACATTCACATATCTCTAGTGTTCTTTACACTAAGTCATAACGTCATAACGTCAATTATCAAGCTCTATACTTGGTTCATGTATCTCTAGTTGATAATCATGCATAATTAAATTGTCTCTAGGGTTCAATGTCATTATACTCATTCCTTTGCTTCCTATGTCCAAATGCAAGCCTATGGTGCCGCACGATAAGGAAGGTATGCAAGCATACTCCTATGTCCTAATGCAACACCATAGTCACGCACGATAAGGAGGCACACTAGAATAGTCATTTAATCATACTAACCCTATCATGCATGAAAACTATATACATATGTACATATATATGCAATATGACCAATATTTACTTAGACATAAAAGGGAGCCCAACGGCTTCGGTAAGACACCCCCACCTTTTGGGACGTTCCTTGAAGCAACAACGCCGCTTTCGTTGCCTCCAATGCCTACTTTGACTCCTCGGGTCAAAACCAAAGTGAAAGCCTTTGTTTGGCTCGGATCGCTTAAACCGTTCGCCGAATCGACGAACCGTCGCCTCGCACGCGTTCGTGGACCTAACAATATGTTAGAAATGAGGTTAAAAGAGATCAAAACCCCTTCCTAAGAAAAGCCCCAATTTGAGCCCTAGATTTTGCCCCCGAGCAAAATCCCGCGTTAAACTCGAATCGACGGTGTAAATCACTTCTTAGAGATGCTAGGGTTCCATAAAAATTATCCCCAAAGGATAAAACCCATCCTAGCAAAGTCTACCATGAAAGCTCACAAGAGCTTACCTCAAGTAGAAGCTCCAATGGTGGAGAGGAAGAAGATGAAGCTAAGGATCTTCCTCTTAGCTTGCTTCTCCACCAAAATCTCCTTCTACTTCTCCTTCTCCTTCTTCTATCCTCTTCTCCTTCTTCTTGCTGTTAGAGAGAGAGAGAGGAGGGAAATGTGTGAAGAGGTGTGTGGGGGAAATGAGAAATGAGAGGGTGAAATGCCCTCTATAGGCTCTATTGTAACAAAATGCCAAAAGCCCCCTCAACAATTCAAACTGCACCAAACTGGGCATTTTCGGGCTGCAGGGACCGGACATCCCCTCAATGTCCGGACAGCACTCTGCGAAATCCATTTTTGCCCATTTGACAGCTTACTGTGTCCGGACAGCACCCATTGTCCGGACAGCCATTGTCCGGACAGCACTTTCTTGTCCGGACCCGGTCTCCTCGGCCCAACATTTAAGGACTTAGCCAAATTTCAGCGTTTTTCGTTTCTTCTCCGTTTTCGCTCGTTTTCGCTCGTCTTGCCTCCGATTCTTTTCAAATCGCACCGAGACTTTCCAAACATGTTTTCGAACACTTTTTCATCATCTTTTCATCCACGCTAATGTCGGATTCAGCTCGCAACCCGACATAGCTCTTCGGGTTCCGTTTTCGCGCCTACGCGCACAAAAACGCCCGAAGGCTTCGAACTTCACCGGGAGCAACTCCGGTGCACTTTTTGCCTTCGGATCAACTTCGAACTTCCCGAAGTCCATCCAATCGACAATCAGTCGATTCTAAACATGGTGCAACTCTCGGATTTCGAGAATTCACGGATTGGCTTACGAAAAACCCTCAGGCCAGTTTCTCCAGCGTACGGGGTCCGGTCTTCACGGATTGTCCGGACAATGGATGTCCGGACATTCCTCATTGTCCGGATCCCGAGAGCTAGTATTTCTTCCCCACATGTGGCATCCGGTCTCCATGGGATGTCCAGGTCTCCAAAAGCTGAGAATGGACGGTTTGCACCATTTGCGATCGGGTCTACTCTAATGCACTTTTTGGCTTAGATTCAGCTTCGATCTCTCCGATTCTCACCACTACGACACTTAGTCGATTCCGGATGAAGTACAATCCTCATGTTTTGAGAATTCACTTTCTTACATCCTCCCCGCCTTAAAAAGAGTTTCGTCCTCGAAACGAACCCTTATATTAAACTTAACTCAAACTTAAATTTAAATTCATACCTCACTCCTCGAATAAATAAGGATGATGCGTTTTCATCTCACTCTCGAGTTCCCAAGTGGCTTCACGATCGTCGTGATTACTCCACCGAACTCGAACATAAGGAATTTCACGATTCCGCAATTTGCGCACCTCCCGAGCAATAATTGCCACCGGAAATTCTTCGTAGCTCAAGTCCTCTTGAAGCTCCGGCGGTTCAAACATCATGGCATGTTCGGGATTGTAAACATATTTCCGAAGGTTGGAAATGTGAAACACGTTGTGAACGTCCGCTAGGTGCGGCGGCAATGCAATCCGATATGCTACCGCTCCAATACGTTCCAACACTTCGAACGGTCCAATGTATCGAGGACTTAGCTTTCCTCGAACTCCAAACCGCCTCACGCCTCTCATAGGCGAAACCTTCAAGAACACGCGGTCTCCTACCGAGAATTCCAAGTCTCTTCGCGCTTATTCGCATAACCCATTGTCTCGATTGTGCGTAAGCATCGGATTGGCGAGCAAGGCGAACTTTCTCTTCGGCCTCTCGCAATACTTCGGGACCAACCACGGCCCGCTCACCCACATCACCCCAGTGTACTGGAGATCGGCACTTCCGCCCATAGAGGACCTCAAACGGTGCCATCTCCACACTAGCCTGGTAGCTATTGTTGTGGCGAACTCGGCCATCGGCAAATATTTGGCCCAACTTCCTTTTTAGTCAAGGACACACGCCCGCAACATATCCTCCAGGATCTGAATAGTCCTCTCTGACTGTCCATCTGTCTGAGGGTGAAATGCGGTGCTAAACTCGAGTCGCGTGCCAAGGGCCTCTTGTAGACTTTTCCAGAAATGTGAGGTGAATCGGGGATCCCGATCTGATACAATCGACTTCGGCACCCCATGCAATCTGACCACCTCATCAAGATATACCTGCGCCAGTTTCTCGCCCGACCAGGTAGTGTGGATCGGTAGAAAGTGTGCGGACTTTGACATATGCGGTCCACAATCACCCAAATCGCGTCGTGGCCGCCCGTCGAACGAGGCAATCCGACCCACGAAATCCATCGCGATATCCTCCCACTTCCAAAGCGGGATAGGTAGGCTTTGAAGCTTTCCTGCTTGGTATCGGCGCTCCGCCTTTACTTGTTGACATACTAAACATTGCGCCACAAAGCGCCCAATGTCCGCTTTCATCCCCGGCCACCAGTACTGCATTTTCAAGTCCTTGTACATCTTGGTGCCGCCCGGGTGAATACTATAAGGAGCCCGATGAGCTTCCTCCAAAATCAGTTTTCGGACCTCTTCATTCTCGGGTACACACCACCGGTTGCGGAACCGGAGTGCACCCGCAGCATCCCCGGTGAAGTCGCCACCGTGCCCGCTCTCAATGTCTCACCGCACCTTTTGGAGATTAGGGTCCACAGATTGAAGACTCTTGATCCGCTCCAACAAGGTCGGTGTAACAATAAGAGCCGCTAAAATAGCCGGTACTTCTGGAGCTACTACCTCAAGATCTAGCCGTTTCATCTCCAAGCATAATTGATCCTGAGCCGTAACCTTCAACGCAAGATTCTCTACCGACTTTCTGCTAAGAGCATCGGCGACTACATTCGCCTTCCCGGGGTGGTAAAGGATCGAGACATCATAATCCTTTAATAACTCTAACCACCGCCGTTGGCGCATATTCAGCTCTTTCTGCGTAAATAAATACTTCAGACTTTTGTGGTCCGTGTATATCTCGCAACGCGCGCCATAAAGATAATGTCTCCACAACTTAAGAGCAAATACCACAGCGGCTAGCTCTAAGTCATGGATAGGGTAGTTCTTCTCATAGGTCTTCAACTGACGGGACGCATATGCGATTACCTTCCCACGCATCGAGAACACACCCCAAGCCTGAATAAGACGCGTCGCTATAAACCACGAAGTCTTCGCCTTGCACCGGCAACGCGAGCACCGGAGTCGAAGTCAATCTATCCTTCAACTCTTGGAAACTCCGGTCGCACTCGTCGCTCCAAATAAACTTGGTGCCTTTCTTCGTTAGACGGGTAAGTGGAATTACAATTTTAGAGAAACCTTCCACGAACCGCCTATAATAGCCCGCTAAGCCCACAAAGCTTCGGACTTCCGTGACATTCGTAGGGCGCGGCCAATCCTTGATTGCCTCTATTTTCCTAGGGTCAACAGAAATTCCGCCCTCAGAAATAACGTGCCCCAGAAATGCAACTTCCCTCAGCCAAAAGTCGCACTTCTTCAGTTTGGCATATAACTTCTCCTCCCGAAGGATTTGAAGTACTAAGCGTAAATGCTCCGCATGTTCCTCGTCACTGCGGGAATAGACCAGTATGTCATCTATGAAGACTACCACAAACTGGTCTAAGTACTTCCTGAAGACACGGTGCATTAAGTCCATGAACGCTTCCGGGGCATTCGTGAGCCCAAACGGCATCACCGTGAATTCATAATGTCCGTGCACGCGTACGGAATGCGGTTTCGAACATCCTCGGCTTAATCCTCAAGCGATGATAGCTTTGATTGGAGGTCAATCTTTGAGTAAACACTCGACCCACATTGATCGAACAAGTCATCGATTCGAGCGGTAACGGATACTTGTTTTTGATTGTGACTTTGTTCAACTCGCGATAATCTACGCAAAGTCGAAACGATCCGTCCTTCTTCCGCACAAACAATACGGGGCTCCCCACGGCGATACACTCGGCCGGATGAACTCCTTATCAAGAAGATCCAACAACTGAGCCCTCAACTCTCTTAATTCCGCCGGCGCCATCCGATACGGAGCCTTCGAAATCGGCGCGGTCCCGGGAACCAAGTCGATTACAAACTCGATTTCCCACTCCGGCGGTATTCCCGGTAATTCGGTAGGAAATACGTCGGGGAATTTCAGAACTTCCGATAGTTCCTCAAGTGTCGGGGTTACCCACTCAACTTCTACAACGGTCGCCAAGTAGGCCGCGCAACCGCTGCCGACTAGTTTCCTCGCTCTCGTCGCCGACACTGTCGCGGCGAAGCAAGAACTCTTACACGCCTTGTAGACAAGTTCCTCTTGTCCTGGCTCACGAAACGTGATCACTTTCTCTTTGCAGTCAATCGACGCATAGTATTTCGAAAGCCAGTCCATGCCCAATATCACGTCAAAATCCTTCAACCCTTTTAGCACTAAGGTTCGGATTGGCATTATCCAGTCACCTATCTGCACTGGACATGCAGGGCATTCTTTATATATATGAATTACCTGACCGGGGCTATCCATTCGCCACACCTTTTCACAAGCCTTTATATCTATATCATGAGCTCGTGCAAAGGATTTACTTATGATTGAATTAGTGGCACCCGTTTCAAACAAAGCTCTGGAGCGTACTCCATTAACTAAAACCATACACTTACAACTTCACGATGTTCGCCGGGTTCCTCCACTTGGGCCGGAGCGGCGAATACCGTCCGCTCGGCGGCCTCGTGTCAACTCGGGGCGACGCGGAGCCATCGCGCGTCCGGCCGACATAGCGGCGGTGGAGCTCCTCCATAGTAAGCCGGCGTCGGCTGAGTCGATGCCAGCGACGATGGCGGGGCCCTCGGCTGACGATTGCGGCTAATATGCCCTTCTTGTCCACGGTTGTAGCACTTGCCCGGCGTTGCACGCATTGATGTGCCCGATGATTCCCGCCACCACAAATAGTGCACCTCTGCGGTCCACGACTCCACGACTGCGTTCGTGGGTTCTTCGGGGGCTTCTTAGAACTTGATTGTCCCCCCGAAGGACCACCTGATCGCTTCTTTCCCTTATCCTTGGACGCCGCCATAAGCTCACGTTCCTCGCGCACATGAGCGTCACCGTGCTCCGCCCACAGTGCACGATCAAAAATCTCAGCATAAGTAGTGAGCTTCAATATTTGCACCGCCCGATATATGCTCGGCCTGAGTCCTCGCAAGAACCAGTCCGCACGGTCTCGGTCGTCTCGCACAACTTCCGGAACACAGTCTATAATGTGGGAGAATTCCTGCTCGAACTCCGCTACAGAGCGGTCTCCCTGCCTCAAAGTTCTGAACTTCTCCTGCAACTTTCGCTTCACCGTGTCCGGGAAGTAGTTGGCGTACATTTCCCTCTTGAACTCCTCCCGGGTGATAGGTGGGAGATCGGAAGGCCTATCACGCTTCAGTCGCTGCCACCACACCTTCGCCGTCTTCGCGAGACAATGCGTGGCGAAGTAGACCTTGTCTTGTTCCGAGGTGTGAAAGTCCCCGAACATCGTTTCCATTGAGTCAATCCATGACTCCACTATCTCTGGCTCCACTTGTCCGCCTTCGAAGATTGGTGGGTGGAACTTCATGAACCTGATAAGGGCCGTCAACAACCGCCCTTGTTCCGTTCCCTCGGCCGAAGCATCGGGGTTGCCGAACCCGACGCCGCCGGAAGTGCACTCGCCGGCGGAGGACACGCCGCCACCGGAACTGCTGCCACACCCTCGCCCTCAGCCGCCTCAGGTACGTGTACTGGGGGCGCGGGTGGAGCACGATTCTCGGCCGTCGCTGCAGCCGTCGCCGCTATCTGTTGCTCCATTAGCTCTTGGAGCCGATCGAACCGACCCGTCAACGCAGTCATCTGCGTTCGTAACTCCTGCACCTCGCTAGGGCCCGTCGACTCTGGCGCCAAAGGGGGTCCAGGTAGATCCGGGTCTCCCGACGATGATGCCGGACCCGACCTACGCGTGTAGCGTCTCGGAGGCATTAGTTCCTGAAACGCAATAACTGGGTTAGTTATCTTAACCCATCTACTTACTCGTGATTAACAATCTACGAGACTCAACATTTAAAATTAGGCGGAAGCACACAAGTGTACTTATTCTAGACTCTCGGTGTCATGTTGTCGGCCGCCCAACACAAACACTTCAAGCCAAGAACTAATACCCTTGAATCCATCTCTATTCAATACTAGAGACATCTCAACCGTTACTTCGACCCAATCGAATTAACTTCCGCCACATGGCATAGGTCCACGTTTCGCTCACGCACCTATAGCCTTAGGGTTCACCGTCCTAGGGTTTCCTAGGTCCATCCTAGACTCTCTCTTTACTTGCTCTTAATTTCTCTGATACCAAAAGAATACCTATCACGCCCCGAGACCGCTACCAATTTGGTTCGGTTCGAGAACGCCGATCAGGCTCCTGTCCGCCCAAGGCTCGACAACAAGTCATGTACAAAGAATTGCCCAGGAAATGAAATTCTACATCATACATGACAAAAAGATGCACCTAAAGGTGCGAACAACAATAAGAGCAAGATACAAGTATTCCATACAAGTAATATAAAGAGAGAAGAGTCTAACTATTACAATCATTCAACATTCGTTTACATTGTTTAACTTCAAAATATAAATACATGTTCATCTCCCAAAATGTAGGTTACATCATTTCTTTATACAATTTTGACTCCAAAATATACCACGGGTGGCTCTAATGCAAGTAGGTGGCCACTATCAACTAGGGCGCGATGCCCTTACCACGATCCTCCTCCTCGGCGTGAGCTAGTACTGTGATAGAGTGGGGTGAGAACTAACTTCCTTAGTTCCCAGTGGGCTCGACCACCGACCCCACCGATCTCCCCACTAGGTCTAAGCAGGCAAAAGCAGGTAGATAGATAGATAGATAATTTAAAGCTGTAACTGCGGTAAGTAAAGCATGATATAAACAATGCAACTACTGCTATGCCTGAAACAACAAGATCATGATATAGTTATGAAATATCTATCATGCTACTATGTTCCAATCAAGTATGTATGAAATACTCATTATGTTCTTATGTTATTACCCAATCCTTGGCTAGCCCGTAGGCACGCCACGACTCAACACATTCAACCTCATGGGTTGTCTGCGGGACCCCACATAGGCTATCCCTCGGGACCCCACATAGGCTATCCCTATCGAATCACGTGCCAAGACCTCAGGAGACTCGCACTACTCGTGTGGAGCGACCAACCACGCGAAGCGGTGTGTGAGTATGATCTTCTCCTCCATTTGGAGGGCATCCGTGAGGGAAATCATACATAGGTGTTCTCTAACACTATGTCACATACCATTGTCATTCATCAAGTTCTATGCTTGGTTCTTGTAGCTCTAGTGTTCTTTACACTAAGTTCAATACCACTAGTCATCATGTGATCTACTTGGTATACATGTCACTAGTATTCTTTATACTATGTCATAATGTTAATCATCAAGTTGTATACTTGGTTCACATTCACATATCTCTAGTGTTCTTTACACTAAGTCATAACGTCATAACGTCAATTATCAAGCTCTATACTTGGTTCATGTATCTCTAGTTGATAATCATGCATAATTAAATTGTCTCTAGGGTTCAATGTCATTATACTCATTCCTTTGCTTCCTATGTCCAAATGCAAGCCTATGGTGCCGCACGATAAGGAAGGTATGCAAGCATACTCCTATGTCCTAATGCAACACCATAGTCACGCACGATAAGGAGGCACACTAGAATAGTCATTTAATCATACTAACCCTATCATGCATGAAAACTATATACATATGTACATATATATGCAATATGACCAATATTTACTTAGACATAAAAGGGAGCCCAACGGCTTCGGTAAGACACCCCCCACCTTTTGGGACGTTCCTTGAAGCAACAACGCCGCTTTCGTTGCCTCCAATGCCTACTTTGACTCCTCGGGTCAAAACCAAAGTGAAAGCCTTTGTTTGGCTCGGATCGCTTAAACCGTTCGCCGAATCGACGAACCGTCGCCTCGCACGCGTTCGTGGACCTAACAATATGTTAGAAATGAGGTTAAAAGAGATCAAAACCCCTTCCTAAGAAAAGCCCCAATTTGAGCCCTAGATTTTGCCCCGAGCAAAATCCCGCGTTAGAGCTCGAATCGACGGTGTAAATCACTTCTTAGAGATGCTAGGGTTCCATAAAAATTATCCCCAAAGGATAAAACCCATCCTAGCAAAGTCTACCATGAAAGCTCACAAGAGCTTACCTCAAGTAGAAGCTCCAATGGTGGAGAGGAAGAAGATGAAGCTAAGGATCTTCCTCTTAGCTTGCTTCTCCACCAAAATCTCCTTCTACTTCTCCTTCTCCTTCTTCTATCCTCTTCTCCTTCTTCGTGCTGTTAGAGAGAGAGAGGAGGGAAATGTGTGAAGAGGTGTGTGGGGGAAATGAGAAATGAGAGGGTGAAATGCCCTCTATAGGCTCTATTGTAACAAAATGCCAAAAGCCCCCTCAACAATTCAAACTGCACCAAACTGGGCATTTTCGGGCTGCAGGGCCCGGACATCCCCTCAATGTCCAGGACAGCACTCTGCGAAATCCATTTTTGCCCAGTTGACAGCTTACGGTGTCCGGACAGCATCCATTGTCCGGACAGCCATTGTCCGGACAGCACTTTCTTGTCCGGACCCAGTGGGTCTCCTCAGCCCAACATTTAAGGACTTAGCCAAATTTCAGCATTTTTCGTTTCTTCTCCGTTTTCGCTCGTTTTCGCTCGTCTTGCTTCCGATTCTTTTCAAATCGCACCGAGACTTTCCAAACATGTTTTCGAACCCCTTTTCATCACCTTTTCATCCACGCTAATGTCGGATTCAGCTCGCAACCCGACATAGCTCTTCGGGTTCCGTTTTCGCGCCTACGCGCACAAAAACGCCCGAAGGCTTCGAACTTCACCGGGAGCAACTCCGGTGCACTTTTTGCCTTCGGATCAACTTCGAACTTCCCGAAGTCCATCTAATCGACAATCAGTCGATTCTAAACATGGTGCAACTCTCGGATTTCGAGAATTCACGGATTGGCTTACGAAAAACCCTCAGGCCAGTTTCTCCAGCGTACGGGGTCCGGTCTTCACGGATTGTCCGGACAATGGATGTCCGGACATTCCTCATTGTCCGGATCCCGAGAGCTAGTATTTCTTCCCCTGCACAGCAGGGCTCCTTGTGGCATCCGGTCTCCATGGGATGTCCGGTCTCCACTGGCCAAAAACTGCAGAATGGAGCAGTTTGCACCATTTGCGATCGGGGTCTACTCTAATGCACTTTTTGGCTTAGATTCAGCTTCGATCTCTCCGATTCTCACCACTACGACACTTAGTCGATTCCGGATGAAGTACAATCCTCATGTTTTGAGAATTCACTTTCTTACAGAAAAAGTACTGTTTCCAAAGTTATACTGTTAGGGCGCAACTGAGTAGTGTAATGTTGTTCCGGTTTTGGTTCTTGTGAACGTAGACGACGATACGTTGCCAATATACACTCTCGGGGCATAATAGAACTATATAATTAGGTTTCACTCTTTGTTCGGTTGAATGAGAAAAAGTACTGTTTCTAAAGTTATACTGTTAGGGCGCAACTGAGTAGTCTAATGTTGTTCCGGTTTTGGTTCTTGTGAACGTAGACAATGATACGTTGCCAATATACACTCTCGGGGCATAATAGAACAATATAATTGGGTTTTACTCTTTGTTCGGTGGAATGAGAAAAAGTATTGTTTCCAAAGTTATCTTTGTTAGGGCGCAAATGAGTAGTCTAATGTTGTTCCGGTTTTGGTTCTTGTGAACGTAGACAACGATACGTTGCCAATATACACTCTCGGGGCATAATAGAACCATATAATTAGGTTTCACTCTTTGTTCGGTTGAATGAGAAAAATCTTTGTTTCTAAAGTTATCTTTGTTAGGCGCAAGCGAGTAGTCTAATGTTGTTCCGGTTTTGGTTCTTGTGAACGTAGACAATGATACGTTGCCAATATACACTCTCGGGGCATAATAGAACAATATAATTGGGTTTTACTCTTTGTTCGGTGGAATGAGAAAAAGTACTGTTTCCAAAGTTATCTTTGTTAGGGCGCAACTGAGTAGTCTAATGTTGTTCCGGTTTTGGTTCTTGTGAACGTAGACAACGAAACGTTGCCAATATACACTCTCGGGGCATAATAGAACTATATAATTAGGTTTCACTCTTTGTTCGGTTGAATGAGAAAAAGTACTGTTTCTAAAGTTATCTTGTTAGGCGCAACTGAGTAGTCTAATGTTGTTCCGGTTTTGGTTCTTGTGAACGTAGACAACGATACGTTGCCAATATACACTCTCGGGGCATAATAGAACAATATAATTGGGTTTTACTCTTTGTTGGGTGGAATGAGAAAAATCTTGTTTCCAAAGTTATCTTTGTTAGGCGCAAGTGAGTAGTCTTATGTTGTTCCGGTTTTGGATCTTGTGAACGTAGACAACGATACGTTGCCAATATACACTCTCGGGGCATAATAGAACAATATAATTAGGTTTCACTCTTTGTTCGGTTGAATGAGAAAAAATCTTGTTTCTAAAGTTATCTTGTTAGGCGCAAGTGAGTAGTCTAATGTTGTTTCGGTTTTGGTTCTTGTGAACGTAGACAACGATACGTTGCCAATATACACTCTCGGCGCATAATAGAACAATATAATTGGGTTTTACTCTTTGTTCGGTGGAATGAGAAAAAGTACTGTTTCCAAAGTTATACTGTTAGGGCGCAACTGAGTAGTGTAATTTTGTTCGTGTTTTGGTTCTTGTGAACGTAGACAAAGATACATTGCCAATATACACTCTCGGGGCATAATAGAACAATATATTTTGGTTTCACTCTTTGTTCGGTAGAATGAGAAAACAAATTGTTTCAAAAGTTATACTGTTAGGGCGCAACTGAGTAGTCTAAAGTTGTTCCGGTTTTGGTTCTTGTGAACGTAGACAACGATACGTTGCCATTATACACTCTCGGGCCATAATAGAACAATATAATTGGGTTTCACTCTTTGTTCGGTTGAATGAGAAAAATCTTGTTTCTAGAGTTATATTGTTAGGCGCAAGAGTAGTCTAATGTTGTTCGGTTTTGGTTCTTGTGAACGTAGACAACGATACGTTGCCAATATACACTCTCGGGCATAATAGAACAATATAATTGGGTTTTACTCTTTGTTCGGTGGAATGAGAAAAAAATCTTGTTTCCAAAGTTATCTTGTTTGGGGGCAAGTGAGTAGTCTAATGTTGTTCCGGTTTTGTTTCTTGTGAACGTAGACAACGATACGTTGCCAATATACACTCTCGGGGCATAATAGAACTATATAATTAGGTTTCACTCTTTGTTCGGTTGAATGAGAAAAAGTACTGTTTCTAAAGTTATACTGTTATGGCGCAACTGAGTAGTCTAATGTTGTTCCGGTTTTGGTTCTTGTGAACGTAGACAACGATACGTTGCCAATATACACTCTCGGGGCACAATAGAACAATATAATTTTGTTATACTCTGTGTTCGGTTGAATGAGAAAAAGTACTGTTTCTAAAGTTATACTGTTAGGGCGCAACTGAGTAGTCTAATGTTGTTCCGGTTTTGGTTCTTGTGAACGTAGACAACGATACGTTGCCAATATACACTCTCGGGCATAATAGAACAATATAATTGGGTTTTACTCTTTGTTCGGTGGAATGAGAAAAATCTTGTCTCCAAAGTTATCTTTGTTTGGGCGCAAGCGAGTAGTCTTATGTTGTTCCGGTTTTGTTCTTGTGAACGTAGACAACGATACGTTGCCAATATACACTCTCGGGGCATAATAGAACTATATAATTAGGTTTCACTCTTTGTTCGGTTGAATGTGAAAAATCTTTGTTTCTAAAGTTATCTTTTGTTAGGCGCAGAGTAGTCTAATGTTGTTCCGGTTTTGGTTCTTGTGAACGTAGACAACGAAACGTTGCCAATATACACTCTCGGGGCATAATAGAACAATATAAATAGGTTTCACTCTTTGTTCGGTTGAATGAGAAAAAGTAATGTTTCTAAAGTTATACTGTTAGGGCGCAACTGAGTAGTCTAATGTTGTTCCGGTTTTGGTTCTTGTGAACGTAGACAACGACACGTTGCCAATATACACTCTCGGGGCACAATAGAACAATATAATTGGGTTTTACTCTTTGTTCGGTGGAATGAGAAAAATCTTTGTTTCCAAAGTTATCTTGTTTGGGCGCATGAGTAGTCTAATGTTGTTCCGGTTTTGGTTCTTGTGAACGTAGACAACGATACGTTGCCAATATACACTCTCGGGGCATAATAGAACTATATAATTAGGTTTTACTCTTTGTTCGGTGGAATGAGAAAAAGTACTGTTTCTAAAGTTATACTGTTAGGGCGCAATTGAGTAGTGTAATGTTGTTCCGGTTTTGGTTCTTGTGAACGTAGACAAAGATACGTTGCCAATATACACTCTCGGGGCATAATAGAACAATATAATTTGGTTTCACTCTTTGTTCGGTTGAATGAGAAAAATCTTGTTTCTAAAGTTATACTGTTAGGGCGCAACTGAGTAGTCTAATGTTGTTCCGGTTTTGGTTCTTGTGAACGTAGACAACGATACGTTGCCAATATACACTCTCGGGGCACAATAGAACAATATAATTGGGTTTTACTCTTTGTTCGGTGAAATGAGAAAAATCTTTGTTTCCAAAGTTATCTTTGTTAGGCGCAAGCGAGTAGTCTTATGTTGTTCCGGTTTTGGATCTTGTGAACTTAGACAACGATACGTTGCCAATATACGCTCTCAGGGCATAATAGAACAATATAAATAGGTTTCACTCTTTGTTCGGTTGAATGAGAAAAAGTACTGTTTCTAAAGTTATACTGTTAGGGCGCAACTGAGTAGTCTAATGTTGTTCCGGTTTTGGTTCTTGTGAACGTAGACAACGATACGTTGCCAATATACACTCTCGGGGCACAATAGAACAATATAATTGGGTTTTACTCTTTGTTCGGTGGAATGAGAAAAAGTACTGTTTCTAAAGTTATACTGTTAGGGCGCAACTGAGTAGTCTAATGTTGTTCCGGTTTTGGTTCTTGTGAACGTAGACAACGATACGTTGCCAATATACCCTCTCGGGGCATAATAGAACAATATAATTAGGTTTCACTCTTTGTTCGGTTGAATGAGAAAAAGTACTGTTTCTAAAGTTATACTGTTAGGGCGCAACTGAGTAGTGTAATGTTGTTCCGGTTTTGGTTCTTGTGAACGTAGACAACGATACGTTGCCAATATACACTCTCGGGGCATAATAGAACAATATAATTTGGTTTCACTCTTTGTTCGGTTGAATGAGAAAAATCTTGTTTCAAAAGTTATCTTGTTAGGGCAAGTGTAATGTTGTTCCGGTTTTGGTTCTTGTGAACGTAGACAACGATACGTTGCAAATATACACTCTCGGGGCATAATAGAACTATATAATTAGGTTTCACTCTTTGTTCGGTTGAATGAGAAAAAGTACTGTTTCTAAAGTTATACTGTTAGGGCGCAATTGAGTAGTGTAATGTTGTTCCGGTTTTGGTTCTTGTGAACGTAGACAAAGATACGTTGCCAATATACACTCTCGGGGCATAATAGAACAATATAATTTGGTTTCACTCTTTGTTCGGTTGAATGAGAAAAATCTTGTTTCAAAAGTTATAATGTTAGGGCGCAATCGAGTAGTCTAATGTTGTTCCTGCTTTGGTTCTTGTGAACGTAGACAACGATACGTTGCCAATATACACTCTGGGCATAATAGAACAATATAATTGGGTTTCACTCTTTGTCTTGCTGAATGAGAAAAGTGCTTGTTTCTAAAGTTATACCTGTTAGGCGCAGACGAGTAGTCTAATGTTGTTCCGGTTTTGGTTCTTGTGAACGTAGACAACGATACGTTGCCAATATACACTCTCGGGGCATAATAGAACAATAGAACTTGGGTTTCATTCTTTGTTCGGTTGAATGAGAAAAAGTACTGTTTCCAAAGTTATACTGTTAGGGCGCAACTGAGTAGTCTTATGTTGTTCCGGTTTTGGTTCTTGTGAACGTAGACAACGATACGTTGCCAATATACACTCTCGGGGCATAATAGAACTATATAATTAGGTTTAACTCTTTGTTCGGTTGAATGAGAAAAAGTACTGTTTCTAAAGTTATACTGTTAGGGCGCAACTGAGTAGTCTAATGTTGTTCCGGTTTTGGTTCTTGTGAACGTAGACAATGATACGTTGCCAATATACACTCTCGGGGCATAATAGAACAATATAATTGGGTTTTACTCTTTGTTCGGTGGAATGAGAAAAACTACTGTTTCCAAAGTTATACTGTTAGGGCGCAACTGAGTAGTCTTATGTTGTTCCGGTTTTGGTTCTTGTGAACGTAGACAACGATACGTTGCCAATATACACTCTCGGGGAATAATAGAACTATATAATTAGGTTTCACTCTTTGTTCGGTTGAATGTGAAAAATCTTGTTTCTAAAGTTATACCGTTAGGCGCAATCCGAGTAGTCTAATGTTTTTCCGGTTTTGGTTCTTGTTAACGTAGACAATGATACGTTGCCAATATACACTCTCGGGGCATAATAGAACAATATAATTGGGTTTTACTCTTTGTTCGGTGGAATGAGAAAAAGTACTGTTTCCAAAGTTATCTTGTTTGGGCGCAAGCGAGTAGTCTTATGTTGTTCTGTTTTGGTTCTTGTGAACGTAGACAACGAAACGTTGCCAATATACACTCTCGGGGCATAATAGAACTATATAATTAGGTTTCACTCTTTGTTCGGTTGAATGAGAAAAATCTTTCTAAAGTTATCGTTAGGCGCAACTAAGTAGTCTAATGTTGTTCCGGTTTTGGTTCTTGTGAACGTAGACAACGATACGTTGCCAATATACACTCTCGGGGCATAATAGAACAATATAATTGGGTTTTACTCTTTGTTGGGTGGAATGAGAAAAAATCGTTTCCAAAGTTATACTGTTAGGGCGCAACTGAGTAGTCTTATGTTGTTCCGGTTTTGGATCTTGTGAACGTAGACAACGATACGTTGCCAATATACACTCTCGGGGCATAATAGAACAATATAATTAGGTTTCACTCTTTGTTCGGTTGAATGAGAAAAAAATCGTTTCTAATGTTATTCTGTTAGGGCGCAACTGAGTAGTCTTATGTTGTTCCGGTTTTGGTTCTTGTGAACGTAGACAACGATACGTTGCCAATATACACTCTCGGCGCATAATAGAACAATATAATTGGGTTTTACTCTTTGTTCGGTGGAATGAGAAAAATCTTTGTTTCCAAAGTTATACCGTTAGGGCGCAAGCGAGTAGTGTAATGTTGTTCCGGTTTTGGTTCTTGTGAACGTAGACAAAGATGCATTGCCAATATACACTCTCGGGGCATAATAGAACAATATATTTTGGTTTCACTCTTTGTTCGGTTGAATGAGAAAAGAAATCTTTGTTTCAAAAGTTATCTTGTTAGGGCGCGAGTAGTCTAATGTTGTTCCGGTTTTGGTTCTTGTGAACGTAGACAACGATACGTTGCCAATATACACTCTCGGGCCATAATAGAACAATATAATTGGGTTTTACTCTTTGTTCGGTTGAATGAGAAAAGTATCTTGTTTCTAGAGTTATATTGTTAGGCGCAACTGAGTAGTCTAATGTTGTTCCGGTTTTGGTTCTTGTGAACGTAGACAACGATACGTTGCCAATATACACTCTCCGGACATAATAGAACAATATAATTGGGTTTTACTCTTTGTTCGGTGGAATGAGAAAAATCTTGTTTCCAAAGTTATCTTTGTTTGGGCGCAACTGAGTAGTCTAATGTTGTTCCGGTTTTGGTTCTTGTGAACGTAGACAACGATACGTTGCCAATATCCACTCTCGGGGCATAATAGAACAAGATAATTAGGTTTCACTCTTTGTTCGGTTGAATGAGAAAAAGTACTGTTTCTAAAGTTATACTGTTAGGGCGCAACTGAGTAGTCTAATGTTGTTCCGGTTTTGGTTCTTGTGAACGTAGACAACGATACGTTGCCAATATACACTCTCGGGGCACAATAGAACAATATAATTGGGTTTTACTCTTTGTTCGGTTGAATGAGAAAAAGTACTGTTTCTAAAGTTATACTGTTAGGGCGCAACTGAGTAGTCTAATGTTGTTCCGGTTTTGGTTCCTGTGAACGTAGACAACGATACGTTGCCAATATACACTCTCGGGGCATAATAGAACAATATAATTGGGTTTCACTCTTTGTTCGGTTGAATGAGAAAAAGTACTGTTTCTAAAGTTATACTGTTAGGGCGCAACTGAGTAGTCTTATGTTGTTCCGGTTTTGGTTCTTGTGAACGTAGACAACGATACGTTGCCAATATACACTCTCGGGGCATAATAGAACTATATAATTAGGTTTCACTCTTTGTTCGGTTGAATGTGAAAAATCGTTTCTAAAGTTATCGTTAGGCGCAACTGAGTAGTCTAATGTTGTTCCGGTTTTGGTTCTTGTGAACGTAGACAACGAAACGTTGCCAATATACACTCTCGGGGCATAATAGAACAATATAAATAGGTTTCACTCTTTGTTCGGTTGAATGAGAAAAAGTAATGTTTCTAAAGTTATACTGTTAGGGCGCAACTGAGTAGTCTAATGTTGTTCCGGTTTTGGTTCTTGTGAACGTAGACAACGATACGTTGCCAATATACACTCTCGGGGCACAATAGAACAATATAATTGGGTTTTACTCTTTGTTCGGTGGAATGAGAAAAAGTACTGTTTCTAAAGTTATACTGTTAGGGCGCAACTAAGTAGTCTTATGTTGTTCCGGTTTTGGTTCTTGTGAACGTAGACAACGATACGTTGCCAATATACACTCTCGGGGCATAATAGAACAATATAATTAGGTTTCAAACTTTGTTCGGTTGAATGAGAAAAAATCTTGTTTCTAAAGTTATACTGTTAGGGCGCAATTGAGTAGTGTAATGTTATTCCGATTTTGGTTCTTGTGAACGTAGACAAAGATACGTTGCCAATATACACTCTCGGGGCATAATAGAACAATATAATTTGGTTTCACTCTTTGTTCGGTTGAATGAGAAAAATCTTGTTTCTAAAGTTATACTGTTAGGGCGCAACTGAGTAGTCTAATGTTGTTCCGGTTTTGGTTCTTGTGAACGTAGACAACGATACGTTGCCAATATACACTCTCGGGGCACAATAGAACAATATAATTGGGTTTTACTCTTTGTTCGGTGAAATGAGAAAAATCTTGTTTCCAAAGTTATACTGTTAGGGCGCAACTGAGTAGTCTAATGTTGTTCCGGTTTTGGTTCTTGTGAACGTAGACAACGATACGTTGCCAATATACACTCTCACGGCATAATAGAACAATATAATTAGGTTTCACTCTTTGTTCGGTTGAATGAGAAAAAGTACTGTTTCTAAAGTTATACTGTTAGGGCGCAACTGAGTAGTCTAATGTTGTTCCGGTTTTGGTTCTTGTGAACGTAGACAACGATACGTTGCCAATATACACTCTCGGGGCACAATAGAACAATATAATTGGGTTTTACTCTTTGTTCGGTTGAATGAGAAAAAGTACTGTTTCTAAAGTTATACTGTTAGGGCGCAACTGAGTAGTCTAATGTTGTTCCGGTTTTGGTTCTTGTGAACGTAGACAACGATACGTTGCCAATATACACTCTCGGGGCATAATAGAACTATATAATTAGGTTTCACTCTTTGTTCGGTTGAATGAGAAAAAGTACTGTTTCTAAAGTTATACTGTTAGGGCGCAATTGAGTAGTGTAATGTTGTTCCGGTTTTGGTTCTTGTGAACGTAGACAAAGATACGTTGCCAATATACACTCTCGGGGCATAATAGAACAATATAATTTGGTTTCACTCTTTGTTCGGTTGAATGAGAAAAAGTACTGTTTCAAAAGTTATACTGTTAGGGCGCAACTGAGTAGTCTAATGTTGTTCCGGTTTTGGTTCTTGTGAACGTAGACAACGATACGTTGCCAATATACACTCTCGGGGCATAATAGAACAATATAATTGGGTTTCACTCTTTGTTCGGTTGAATGAGAAAAGTCTTGTTTCTAAAGTTATACTGTTAGGGCGCAACTGAGTAGTCTAATGTTGTTCGGTTTTGGTTCTTGTGAACGTAGACAACGATACGTTGCCAATATACACTCTCCGGGCATAATAGAACAATATAATTGGGTTTCACTCTTTGTTCGGTTGAATGAGAAAAATCTTGTTTCCAAAGTTATCTTTGTTAGGGCGCAATCGAGTAGTCTTATGTTGTTCCGGTTTTGGTTCTTGTGAACGTAGACAACGATACGTTGCCAATATACACTCTCGGGGCATAATAGAACTATATAATTAGGTTTAACTCTTTGTTCGGTTGAATGAGAAAAAGTACTGTTTCTAAAGTTATACTGTTAGGGCGCAACTGAGTAGACTAATGTTGTTCCGGTTTTGGTTCTTGTGAACGTAGACAACGATACGTTGCCAATATACACTCTCGGGGCATAATAGAACAATATAATTCGGTTTTACTCTTTGTTCGGTGGAATGAGAAAAAGTACTGTTTCTAAAGTTATACTGTTAGGGCGCAACTGAGTAGTCTTATGTTGTTCCGGTTTTGGTTCTTGTGAACGTAGACAACGATACGTTGCCAATATACACTCTCGGGGAATAATAGAACTATATAATTAGGTTTCACTCTTTGTTCGGTTGAATGAGAAAAAGTACTGTTTCTAAAGTTATACTGTTAGGGCGCAACTGAGTAGTCTAATGTTGTTCCGGTTTTGGTTCTTGTGAACGTAGACAATGATACGTTGCCAATATACACTCTCGGGGCATAATAGAACAATATAATTGGGTTTTACTCTTTGTTCGGTGGAATGAGAAAAAGTACTGTTTCCAAAGTTATCCTGTTAGGGCGCAACTGAGTAGTCTAATGTTGTTCCGGTTTTGGTTCTTGTGAACGTAGACAACGATACGTTGCCAATATACACTCTCGGGGCATAATAGAACTATATAATTAGGTTTCACTCTTTGTTCGGTTGAATGAGAAAAATCTTGTTTCTAAAGTTATCTTTGTTAGGGCGCAACTGAGTAGTCTAATGTTGTTCCGGTTTTGGTTCTTGTGAACGTAGACAATGATACGTTGCCAATATACACTCTCGAGGCATAATAGAACAATATAATTGGGTTTTACTCTTTGTTCGGTGGAATGAGAAAAAGTACTGTTTCCAAAGTTATACTGTTAGGGCGCAACTGAGTACTCTTATGTTGTTCCGGTTTTGGATCTTGTGAACGTAAACAACGATACGTTGCCAATATACACTCTCGGGGCATAATAGAACAATATAATTAGGTTTCACTCTTTGTTCGGTTGAATGAGAAAAAAGTACTGTTTCTAAAGTTATACTGTTAGGGCGCAACTGAGTAGTCTAATGTTGTTCCGGTTTTGGTTCTTGTGAACGTAGACAACGATACGTTGCCAATATACACTCTCGGCGCATAATAGAACAATATAATTGGGTTTTACTCTTTGTTCGGTGGAATGAGAAAAAGTACTGTTTCCAAAGTTATAGTGTTAGGGCGCAACTGAGTAGTGTAATGTTGTTCCGGTTTTGGTTCTTGTGAACGTAGACAAAGATACATTGCCAATATACACTCTCGGGGCATAATAGAACAATATATTTTGGTTTCACTCTTTGTTCGGTTGAATGAGAAAAAGTACTGTTTCTAAAGTTATACTGTTAGGGCGCAACTGAGTAGTCTAATGTTGTTCCGGTTTTGGTTCTTGTGAACGTAGACAATGATACGTTGCCAATATACACTCTCGGGGCATAATAGAACAATATAATTGGGTTTTACTCTTTGTTCGGTTGAATGAGAAAAAGTACTGTTTCCAAAGTTATACTGTTTGGGCGCAACTGAGTAGTCTTATGTTGTTCCTGTTTTGGTTCTTGTGAACGTAGACAACGAAACGTTGCCAATATACACTCTCGGGGCATAATAGAACAATATAATTGGGTTTTACTCTTTGTTCGGTTGAATGAGAAAAAGTACTGTTTCTAGAGTTATATTGTTAGGGCGCAACTGAGTAGTCTAATGTTGTTCCGGTTTTGGTTCTTGTGAACGTAGACAACGATACGTTGCCAATATACACTCTCGGGGCATAATAGAACAATATAATTGGGTTTTACTCTTTGTTCGGTGGAATGAGAAAAAGTACTGTTTCCAAAGTTATACTGTTTGGGGGCAACTGAGTAGTCTTATGTTGTTCCGGTTTTGTTTCTTGTGAACGTAGACAACGATACGTTGCCAATATACACTCTCGGGGCATAATAGAACTATATAATTAGGTTTCACTCTTTGTTCGGTTGAATGAGAAAAAGTACTGTTTCTAAAGTTATACTGTTAGGGCGCAACTGGGTAGTCTAATGTTGTTCCGGTTTTGGTTCTTGTGAACGTAGACAACGATACGTTGCCAATATACACTCTCGGGGCACAATAGAACAATATAATTGGGTTTTACTCTTTGTTCGGTGGAATGAGAAAAAGTACTGTTTCCAAAGTTATACTGTTAGGGCGCAACTGAGTAGTCTAATGTTGTTCCGGTTTTGGTTCTTGTGAACGTAGACAACGATACGTTGCCAATATACACTCTCCGGGCATAATAGAACAATATAATTGGGTTTCACTCTTTGTTCGGTTGAATGAGAAAAAGTACTGTTTCCAAAGTTATACTGTTAGGGCGCAACTGAGTAGTCTTATGTTGTTCCGGTTTTGGTTCATGTGAACGTAGACAACGATACGTTGCCAATATACACTCTCGGGGCATAATAGAACTATATAATTAGGTTTCACTCTTTGTTCGGTTGAATGAGAAAAAGTACTGTTTCTAAAGTTATACTGTTAGGGCGCAAGCGAGTAGTCTAATGTTGTTCCGGTTTTGGTTCTTGTGAACGTAGACAACGAAACGTTGCCAATATACACTCTCGGGGCATAATAGAACAATATAAATAGGTTTCACTCTTTGTTCGGTTGAATGAGAAAAAGTAATGTTTCTAAAGTTATACTGTTAGGGCGCAACTGAGTAGTCTAATGTTGTTCCGGTTTTGGTTCTTGTGAACGTAGACAACGATACGTTGCCAATATACACTCTCGGGGCACAATAGAACAATATAATTGGGTTTTACTCTTTGTTCGGTGGAATGAGAAAAAGTACTGTTTCCAAAGTTATACTGTTATGGCGCAACTGAGTAGTCTTATGTTGTTCCGGTTTTGGTTCTTGTGAACGTAGACAACGATACGTTGCCAATATACACTCTCGGGGCATAATAGAACTATATAATTAGGTTTCACTCTTTGTTCGGTTGAATGAGAAAAAGTACTGTTTCTAAAGTTATACTGTTAGGGCGCAATTGAGTAGTGTAATGTTATTCCGATTTTGGTTCTTGTGAACGTAGACAAAGATACGTTGCCAATATACACTCTCGGGGCATAATAGAACAATATAATTTGGTTTCACTCTTTGTTCGGTTGAATGAGAAAAAAAATCTTGTTTCAAAAGTTATCTTTGTTAGGGCGCAACTGAGTAGTCTAATGTTGTTCCGGTTTTGGTTCTTGTGACCGTAGACAACGATACGTTGCCAATATACACTCTCGGGGCACAATAGAACAATATAATTGGGTTTTACTCTTTGTTCGGTGAAATGAGAAAAAGTACTGTTTCTAAAGTTATACTGTTAGGGCGCAACTGAGTAGTCTAATGTTGTTCCGGTTTTGGATCTTGTGAACGTAGACAACGATACGTTGCCAATATACACTCTCGGGGCATAATAGAACAATATAATTAGGTTTCACTCTTTGTTCGGTTGAATGAGAAAAAGTACTGTTTCTAAAGTTATACCGTTAGTGCGCAGCGAGTAGTATAATGTTGTTCCGGTTTTGGTTCTTGTGAACGTAGACAACGATACGTTGCCAATATACACTCTCGGCGCATAATAGAACAATATAATTGGGTTTTACTCTTTGTTCGGTGGAATGAGAAAAATCTTGTTTCCAAAGTTATACTGTTAGGGCGCAACTGAGTAGTGTAATGTTGTTCCGGTTTTGGTTCTTGTGAACGTAGACAAAGATACATTGCCAATATACACTCTCGGGGCATAATAGAACAATATATTTTGGTTTCACTCTTTGTTCGGTTGAATGAGAAAAATCTTGTTTCAAAAGTTATACTGTTAGGGCGCAACTGAGTAGTCTAATGTTGTTCCGGTTTTGGTTCTTGTGAACGTAGACAACGATACGTTGCCAATATACACTCTCGGGGCACAATAGAACAATATAATTGGGTTTTACTCTTTGTTCGGTTGAATGAGAAAAAGTACTGTTTCTAGAGTTATACTGTTAGGGCGCAACGGAGTAGTCTAATGTTGTTCCGGTTTTGGTTCTTGTGAACGTAGACAACGATACGTTGCCAATATACACTCTCCGGGCATAATAGAACAATATAATTGGGTTTTACTCTTTGTTCGGTTGAATGAGAAAAATCTTGTTTCCAAAGTTATCTTGTTTGGGGGCAATCGAGTAGTCTTATGTTGTTCCGGTTTGGTTTCTTGTGAACGTAGACAACGATACGTTGCCAATATACACTCTCGGGGCATAATAGAACTATATAATTAGGTTTCACTCTTTGTTCGGTTGAATGAGAAAAAGTACTGTTTCTAAAGTTATACTGTTAGGGCGCAACTGAGTAGTCTAATGTTGTTCCGGTTTTGGTTCTTGTGAACGTAGACAACGATACGTTGCCAATATACACTCTCGGGCACAATAGAACAATATAATTGGGTTTTACTCTTTGTTCGGTTGAATGAGAAAAAAATCTTGTTTCTAGAGTTATATTGTTAGGCGCAACTGAGTAGTCTAATGTTGTTCCGGTTTTGGTTCTTGTGAACGTAGACAACGATACGTTGCCAATATACACTCTCCGGGCATAATAGAACAATATAATTGGGTTTTACTCTTTGTTCGGTGGAATGAGAAAAAGTACTGTTTCCAAAGTTATACTGTTTGGGCGCAACTGAGTAGTCTTATGTTGTTCCGGTTTTGGTTCATGTGAACGTAGACAACGATACGTTGCCAATATACACTCTCGGGGCATAATAGAACTATATAATTAGGTTTCACTCTTTGTTCGGTTGAATGAGAAAAAAAATCATTTCTAAAGTTATACTGTTAGGGCGCAACTGAGTAGTCTAATGTTGTTCCGGTTTTGGTTCTTGTGAACGTAGACAACGAAACGTTGCCAATATACACTCTCGGGGCATAATAGAACAATATAATTAGGTTTCACTCTTTGTTCGGTTGAATGAGAAAAAGTAATGTTTCTAAAGTTATACTGTTAGGCGCAACCGAGTAGTCTAATGTTGTTCCGGTTTTGGTTCTTGTGAACGTAGACAACGATACGTTGCCAATATACACTCTCGGGGCACAATAGAACAATATAATTGGGTTTTACTCTTTGTTCGGTGGAATGAGAAAAATCTTGTTTCCAAAGTTATACCGTTTGGGCGCAAGAGTAGTCTTATGTTGTTCCGGTTTTGGTTCTTGTGAACGTAGACAACGATACGTTGCCAATATACACTCTCGGGGCATAATAGAACTATATAATTAGGTTTCACTCTTTGTTCGGTTGAATGAGAAAAAATTATTGTTTCTAAAGTTTTACTGTTAGGGCGCAATTGAGTAGTGTAATGTTATTCCGATTTTGGTTCTTGTGAACGTAGACAAAGATACGTTGCCAATATACACTCTCGGGGCATAATAGAACAATATAATTTGGTTTCACTCTTTGTTCGGTTGAATGAGAAAAAGTACTGTTTCAAAAGTTATACTGTTAGAGCGCAACTGAGTAGTCTAATGTTGTTCCGGTTTTGGTTCTTGTGACCGTAGACAACGATACGTTGCCAATATACACTCTCGGGGCACAATAGAACAATATAATTGGGTTTTACTCTTTGTTCGGTGAAATGAGAAAAAGTACTGTTTCCAAAGTTATACTGTTAGGGCGCAACTGAGTAGTCTAATGTTGTTCCGGTTTTGGATCTTGTGAACTTAGACAACGATACGTTGCCAATATACACTCTCAGGGCATAATAGAACAATATAAATAGGTTTCACTCTTTGTTCGGTTGAATGAGAAAAAGTACTGTTTCTAAAGTTATACTGTTAGGGCGCAACTGAGTAGTCCAATGTTGTTCCGGTTTTGGTTCTTGTGAACGTAGACAACGATACGTTGCCAATATACACTCTCGGGGCACAATAGAACAATATAATTGGGTTTTACTCTTTGTTCGGTGGAATGAGAAAAAGTACTGTTTCTAAAGTTATACTGTTAGGGCGCAACTAAGTAGTCTTATGTTGTTCCGGTTTTGGTTCTTGTGAACGTAGACAACGATACGTTGCCAATATACACTCTCGGGGCATAATAGAACTATATAATTAGGTTTCACTCTTTGTTCGGTTGAATGAGAAAAAGTACTGTTTCTAAAGTTATACTGTTTGGGCGCAACTGAGTAGTGTAATGTTGTTCCGGTTTTGGTTCTTGTGAACGTAGACAACGATACGTTGCCAATATACACTCTCGGGGCATAATAGAACAATATAATTGGGTTTCACTCTTTGTCCGGTTGAATGAGAAAAAGTACTGTTTCTAAAGTTATACTGTTAGGGCGCAACTGAGTAGTCTAATGTTGTTCCGGTTTTGGTTCTTGTGAACGTAGACAACGATACGTTGCCAATATACACTCTCGGGGCATAATAGAACTATATAATTAGGTTTCACTCTTTGTTCGGTTGAATGAGAAAAAGTACTGTTTCTAAAGTTATACTGTTAGGGCGCAATTGAGTAGTGTAATGTTGTTCCGGTTTTGGTTCTTGTGAACGTAGACAAAGATACGTTGCCAATATACACTCTCGGGGCATAATAGAACAATATAATTTGGTTTCACTCTTTGTTCGGTTGAATGAGAAAAATCTTGTTTCAAAAGTTATAATGTTAGGCGCAACAGAGTAGTCTAATGTTGTTCCGGTTTTGGTTCTTGTGAACGTAGACAACGATACGTTGCCAATATACACTCTCGGGGCATAATAGAACAATATAATTGGGTTTCACTCTTTGTTCGGTTGAATGAGAAAAATCTTGTTTCTAAAGTTATACTGTTAGGGCGCAACTGAGTAGTCTAATGTTGTTCGGTTTTGGTTCTTGTGAACGTAGACAACGATACGTTGCCAATATACACTCTCCGGGCATAATAGAACAATATAATTGGGTTTCATTCTTTGTTCGGTTGAATGAGAAAAATCTTGTTTCCAAAGTTATACCGTTAGGCGCAACTGAGTAGTCTTATGTTGTTCCGGTTTTTGTTCTTGTGAACGTAGACAACGATACGTTGCCAATATACACTCTCGGGGCATAATAGAACTATATAATTAGGTTTAACTCTTTGTTCGGTTGAATGAGAAAAAGTACTGTTTCTAAAGTTATACTGTTAGGGCGCAACTGAGTAGACTAATGTTGTTCCGGTTTTGGTTCTTGTGAACGTAGACAATGATACGTTGCCAATATACACTCTCGGGGCATAATAGAACAATATAATTGGGTTTTACTCTTTGTTCGGTGGAATGAGAAAAATCTTGTTTCCAAAGTTATACCGTTAGGGCGCAACCGAGTAGTCTTATGTTGTTCGGTTTTGGTTCTTGTGAACGTAGACAACGATACGTTGCCAATATACACTCTCGGGGAATAATAGAACTATATAATTAGGTTTCACTCTTTGTTCGGTTGAATGAGAAAAAGTACTGTTTCTAAAGTTATACTGTTAGGGCGCAACTGAGTAGTCTAATGTTGTTCCGGTTTTGGTTCTTGTGAACGTAGACAATGATACGTTGCCAATATACACTCTCGGGGCATAATAGAACAATATAATTGGGTTTTACTCTTTGTTCGGTGGAATGAGAAAAAGTACTGTTTCCAAAGTTATACTGTTTGGGCGCAACTGAGTAGTCTTATGTTGTTCCGGTTTTGGTTCTTGTGAACGTAGACAACGATACGTTGCCAATATACACTCTCGGGGCATAATAGAACTATATAATTAGGTTTCACTCTTTGTTCGGTTGAATGAGAAAAAGTACTGTTTCTAAAGTTATCTTTGTTAGGCGCAACTGAGTAGTCTAATGTTGTTCCGGTTTTGGTTCTTGTGAACGTAGACAACGAAACGTTGCCAATATACACTCTCGGGGCATAATAGAACAAAATAAATAGGTTTCACTCTTTGTTCGGTTGAATGAGAAAAAGTAATGTTTCTAAAGTTATACTGTTAGGGCGCAACTGGGTAGTCTAATGTTGTTCCGGTTTTGGTTCTTGTGAACGTAGACAACGATACGTTGCCAATATACACTCTCGGGGCACAATAGAACAATATAATTGGGTTTTACTCTTTGTTCGGTGGAATGAGAAAAAGTACTGTTTCTAAAGTTATACTGTTTGGGCGCAACAGAGTAGTCTTATGTTGTTCCGGTTTTGGTTCTTGTGAACGTAGACAACGATACGTTGCCAATATACACTCTCGGGGCATAATAGAACTATATAATTAGGTTTCACTCTTTGTTCGGTTGAATGAGAAAAAATAACTGTTTCTAAGGTTTTATTGTTAGGGCGCAATTGAGTAGTGTAATGTTATTCCGATTTTGGTTCTTGTGAACGTAGACAAAGATACGTTGCCAATATACACTCTCGGGGCATAATAGAACAATATAATTTGGTTTCACTCTTTGTTCGGTTGAATGAGAAAAAGTACTGTTTCAAAAGTTATACTGTTAGGGCGCAACTGAGTAGTCTAATGTTGTTCCGGTTTTGGTTCTTGTGACCGTAGACAACGATACGTTGCCAATATACACTCTCGGGCACAATAGAACAATATAATTGGGTTTTACTCTTTGTTCGGTGAAATGAGAAAAATCTTTGTTTCCAAAGTTATACTGTTAGGGCGCAACTGAGTAGTCTAATGTTGTTCCGGTTTTGGATCTTGTGAACTTAGACAACGATACGTTGCCAATATACACTCTCACGGCATAATAGAACAATATAAATAGGTTTCACTCTTTGTTCGGTTGAATGAGAAAAAGTACTGTTTCTAAAGTTATACTGTTAGGGCGCAACTGAGTAGTCTAATGTTGTTCCGGTTTTGGTTCTTGTGAACGTAGACAACGATACGTTGCCAATATACACTCTCGGGGCACAATAGAACAATATAATTGGGTTTTACTCTTTGTTCGGTGGAATGAGAAAAAGTACTGTTTCCAAAGTTATACTGTTTGGGCGCAACTGAGTAGTCTTATGTTGTTCCGGTTTTGGTTCTTGTGAACGTAGACAACGATACGTTGCCAATATACACTCTCGGGGCATAATAGAACTATATAATTAGGTTTCACTCTTTGTTCGGTTGAATGAGAAAAAATCTTGTTTCTAAAGTTATACCGTTAGGGCGCAATTGAGTAGTGTAATGTTGTTCGGTTTTGGTTCTTGTGAACGTAGAAAAGTTACGTTGCCAAGATACACTCTCGGGGCATAATAGAACAATATAATTTGGTTTCACTCTTTGTTCGGTTGAATGAGAAAAATCTTTCAAAAGTTATCTTTGTTAGGCGCAACCGAGTAGTCTAATGTTGTTCGGTTTTGGTTCTTGTGAACGTAGACAACGATACGTTGCCAATATACACTCTCGGGCATAATAGAACTATATAATTAGGTTTCACTCTTTGTTCGGTTGAATGAGAAAAATCTTGTTTCTAAAGTTATACCTTGTTAGGGCGCAATTGAGTAGTGTAATGTTGTTCCGGTTTTGGTTCTTGTGAACGTAGACAAAGATACGTTGCCAATATACACTCTCGGGGCATAATAGAACAATATAATTTGGTTTCACTCTTTGTTCGGTTGAATGAGAAAAAGTACTGTTTCTAAAGTTATACTGTTAGGGCGCAACAGAGTAGTCTAATGTTGTTCCGGTTTTGGTTCTTGTGAACGTAGACAACGATACGTTGCCAATATACACTCTCGGGGCATAATAGAACAATATAATTGGGTTTCACTCTTTGTTCGGTTGAATGAGAAAAAGTATTTTTTCTAAAGTTATATTGTTAGGGCGCAACTGAGTAGTCTAATGTTGTTCGGTTTTGGTTCTTGTGAACGTAGACAACGATACGTTGCCAATATACACTCTCCGGGCATAATAGAACAATATAATTGGGTTTCATTCTTTGTTCGGTTGAATGAGAAAAAATCTTGTTTCCAAAGTTATACTTTGTTAGGCGCAACTGAGTAGTCTAATGTTGTTCCGGTTTTGGTTCTTGTGAACGTAGACAACGATACGTTGCCAATATACACTCTCGGGGCATAATAGAACAATATAATTGGGTTTCACTCTTTTTTCGGTTGAATGAGAAAAAGTACTGTTTCTAAAGTTATGCTGTTAGGGCGCAACTGAGTAGACTAATGTTGTTCCGGTTTTGGTTCTTGTGAACGTAGACAATGATACGTTGCCAATATACACTCTCGGGGCATAATAGAACAATATAATTGGGTTTTACTCTTTGTTCGGTGGAATGAGAAAAATCTTGTTTCCAAAGTTATCTTGTTAGGGCGCAATCGAGTAGTCTTATGTTGTTCGGTTTTGGTTCTTGTGAACGTAGACAACGATACGTTGCCAATATACACTCTCGGGGAATAATAGAACAATATAATTAGGTTTCACTCTTTGTTCGGTTGAATGAGAAAAAGTACTGTTTCTAATGTTATACTGTTAGGGCGCAACTGAGTTGTCTAATGTTGTTCCGGTTTTGGTTCTTGTGAACGTAGACAATGATACGTTGCCAATATACACTCTCGGGGCATAATAGAACAATATAATTGGGTTTTACTCTTTGTTCGGTGGAATGAGAAAAAGTACTGTTTCCAAAGTTATACTGTTAGGGCGCAACTGAGTAGTCTTATGTTGTTCTGGTTTTGGTTCTTGTGAACGTAGACAACGATACGTTGCCAATATACACTCTCGGGGCATAATAGAACAATATAATTAGGTTTCACTCTTTGTTCGGTTGAATGAGAAAAAGTACTGTTTCTAAAGTTATACTGTTAGGGCGCAACTGAGTAGTCTAATGTTGTTCCGGTTTTGGTTCTTGTGAACGTAGACAACGATACGTTGCCAATATACACTCTCGGGGCATAATAGAACAATATAATTGGGTTTTACTCTTTGTTGGGTGGAATGAGAAAAAGTACTGTTTCCAAAGTTATACTGTTAGGGCGCAACTGAGTAGTCTTATGTTGTTCCGGTTTTGGTTCTTGTGAACGTAGACAACGATACGTTGCCAATATACACTCTCGGGGCATAATAGAACTATATAATTAGGTTTCACTCTTTGTTCGGTTGAATGAGAAAAAGTATTGTTTCTAAAGTTATACTGTTAGGGCGCAACTGAGTAGTCTAATGTTGTTCCGGTTTTGGTTCTTGTGAACGTAGACAACGATACGTTGCCAATATACACTCTCGGCGCATAATAGAACAATATAATTGGGTTTTACTCTTTGTTCGGTGGAATGAGAAAAAGTACTGTTTCCAAAGTTATACTGTTAGGGCGCAACTGAGTAGTGTAATGTTGTGCCGGTTTTGGTTCTTGTGAACGTAGACAACGATACGTTGCCAATATACACTCTCGGGGCATAATAGAACAATATATTTTGGTTTCACTCTTTGTTCGGTTGAATGAGAAAAAGTATTGTTTCAAAAGTTATACTGTTAGGGCGCAACTGAGTAGTCTAATGTTGTTCCGGTTTTGGTTCTTGTGAACGTAGACAACGATACGTTGCCAATATACACTCTCGGGCCATAATAGAACAATATAATTGGGTTTTACTCTTTGTTCGGTTGAATGAGAAAAAGTACTGTTTCTATAGTTATATTGTTAGGGCGCAACTGAGTAGTCTAATGTTGTTCCGGTTTTGGTTCTTGTGAACGTAGACAACGATACGTTGCCAATATACACTCTCAGGGCATAATAGAACAATATAATTTGGTTTTACTCTTTGTTCGGTGGAATGAGAAAAAGTACTGTTTCCAAAGTTATACTGTTTGGGGGCAACTGAGTAGTCTTATGTTGTTCCGGTTTTGTTTCTTGTGAACGTAGACAACGATACGTTGCCAATATACACTCTCGGGGCATAATAGAACTATATAATTAGGTTTCACTCTTTGTTCGGTTGAATGAGAAAAAGTACTGTTTCTAAAGTTATACTGTTAGGGCGCAACTGAGTAGTCTAATGTTGTTCCGGTTTTGGTTCTTGTGAACGTAGACAACGAAACGTTGCCAATATACACTCTCGGGGCATAATAGAACAATATAAATAGGTTTCACTCTTTGTTCGGTTGAATGAGAAAAAGTACTGTTTCTAAAGTTATACTGTTAGGGCGCAACTGAGTAGTCTAATGTTGTTCCGGTTTTGGTTCTTGTGAACGTAGACAACGATACGTTGCCAATATACACTCTCGGGGCACAATAGAACAATATAATTGGGTTTTACTCTTTGTTCGGTGGAATGAGAAAAAGTACTGTTTCCAAAGTTATACTGTTTGGGCGCAACTGAGTAGTCTTATGTTGTTCCGGTTTTGGTTCTTGTGAACGTAGACAACGATACGTTGCCAATATACACTCTCGGGGCATAATAGAACTATATAATTAGGTTTCACTCTTTGTTCGGTTGAATGAGAAAAAGTACTGTTTCTAAAGTTATACTGTTAGGGCGCAATTGAGTAGTCTAATGTTATTCCGGTTTTGGTTCTTGTGAACGTAGACAAAGATACGTTGCCAATATACACTCTCGGGGCATAATAGAACAATATAATTTGGTTTCACTCTTTGTTCGGTTGAATGAGAAAAAGTTCTGTTTCTAAAGTTATACTGTTAGAGCGCAACTGAGTAGTCTAATGTTGTTCCGGTTTTGGTTCTTGTGAACGTAGACAACGATACGTTGCCAATATACACTCTCGGGGCACAATAGAACAATATAATTGGGTTTTACTCTTTGTTCGGTGAAATGAGAAAAAGTACTGTTTCCAAAGTTATACTGTTAGGGCGCAACTGAGTAGTCTAATGTTGTTCCGGTTTTGGTTCTTGTGAACGTAGACAACGATACGTTGCCAATATACACTTTCGGGGCTTAATATAACAATATAATTGGGTTTCACTCTTTGTTCGGTTGAATGAGAAAAAGTACTGTTTCTAAAGTTATACTGTTAGGGCGCAACTGAGTAGTCTAATGTTGTTCGGTTTTGGTTCTTGTGAACGTAGACAACGATACGTTGCCAATATACACTCTCGGGGCACAATAGAACAATATAATTGGGTTTTACTCTTTGTTCGGTGGAATGAGAAAAAGTACTGTTTCCAAAGTTATACTGTTTGGGCGCAACTGAGTAGTCCTATGTTGTTCCGGTTTTGGTTCTTGTGAACGTAGACAACGATACGTTGCCAATATACACTCTCGGGGCATAATAGAACTATATAATTAGGTTTCACTCTTTGTTCGGTTGAATGAGAAAAAGTACTGTTTCTAAAGTTATACTGTTAGGGCGCAATTGAGTAGTGTAATGTTGTTCCGGTTTTGGTTCTTGTGAACGTAGAAAAAGATACGTTGCCAATATACACTCTCGGGGCATAATAGAACAATATAATTTGGTTTCACTCTTTGTTCGGTTGAATGAGAAAAAGTACTGTTTCTAAAGTTATACTGTTAGGGCGCAACTGAGTAGTCTAATGTGGTTCCGGTTTTGGTTCTTGTGAACGTAGACAACGATACGTTGCCAATATACACTCTCGGGGCATAATAGAACTATATAATTAGGTTTCACTCTTTGTTCGGTTGAATGAGAAAAAGTACTGTTTCCAAAGTTATACTGTTAGGGCGCAAGTGAGTAGTGTAATGTTGTTCCGGTTTTGGTTCTTGTGAACGTAGACAACGATACGTTGCCAATATACACTCTCGGGGCATAATAGAACAATATAATTAGGTTTCACTCTTTGTTCGGTTGAATGAGAAAAATCTTGTTTCAAAAGTTATAATGTTAGGCGCAACCGAGTAGTCTAATGTTGTTCCGGTTTTGGTTCTTGTGAACGTAGACAACGATACGTTGCCAATATACACTCTCGGGGCATAATAGAACAATATAATTGGGTTTCACTCTTTGTTCGGTTGAATGAGAAAAATCTTGTTTCTAAAGTTATACTGTTAGGGCGCAACTGAGTAGTCTAATGTTGTTCCGGTTTTGGTTCTTGTGAACGTAGACAACGATATGTTGCCAATATACACTCTCCGGGCATAATAGAACAATATAATTGGGTTTCACTCTTTGTTCGGTTGAATGAGAAAAAGTACTGTTTCCAAAGTTATACTGTTAGGGCGCAACTGAGTAGTCTTATGTTGTTCCGGTTTTTGTTCTTGTGAACGTAGACAACGATACGTTGCCAATATACACTCTCGGGGCATAATAGAACTATATAATTAGGTTTAACTCTTTGTTCGGTTGAATGAGAAAAAGTACTGTTTCTAAAGTTATACTGTTAGGGCGCAACTGAGTAGACTAATGTTGTTCCGGTTTTGGTTCTTGTGAACGTAGACAATGATACGTTGCCAATATACACTCTCGGGGCATAATAGAACAATATAATTGGGTTTTACTCTTTGTTCGGTGGAATGAGAAAAAGTACTGTTTCCAAAGTTATACTGTTAGGGCGCAACTGAGTAGTCTTATGTTGTTCCGGTTTTGGTTCTTGTGAACGTAGACAACGATACGTTGCCAATATACACTCTCGGGGCATAATAGAACTATATAATTAGGTTTCACTCTTTGTTCGGTTGAATGAGAAAAAGTACTGTTTCTAAAGTTATACTGTTAGTGCGCAACTGAGTAGTCTAATGTTGTTCGGTTTTGGTTCTTGTGAACGTAGACAATGATACGTTGCCAATATACACTCTCGGGGCATAATAGAACAATATAATTGGGTTTTACTCTTTGTTCGGTGGAATGAGAAAAAGTACTGTTTCCAAAGTTATACTGTTAGGGCGCAACTGAGTAGTCTTATGTTGTTCCGGTTTTGGTTCTTGTGAACGTAGACAACGATACGTTGCCAATATACACTCTCGGGGCATAATAGAACTATATAATTAGGTTTCACTCTTTGTTCGGTTGAATGAGAAAAAGTACTGTTTCTAAAGTTATACTGTTAGGGCGCAACTGAGTAGTCTAATGTTGTTCGGTTTTGGTTCTTGTGAACGTAGACAACGATACGTTGCCAATATACACTCTCGGGGCATAATAGAACAATATAATTGGGTTTTACTCTTTGTTGGGTGGAATGAGAAAAAGTACTGTTTCGAAAGTTATACTGTTAGGGCGCAACTGAGTAGTCTTATGTTGTTCCGGTTTTGGATCTTGTGAACGTAGACAACGATACGTTGCCAATATACACTCTCAGGGCATAATAGAACAATATAATTAGGTTTCACTCTTTGTTCGGTTGAATGAGAAAAAGTACTGTTTCTAAAGTTATACTGTTAGGGCGCCACTGAGTATTCTAATGTTGTTCCGGTTTTGGTTCTTGTGAACGTAGACAACGATACGTTGCCAATATACACTCTCGGGGCATAATAGAACAATATAATTGGGTTTTACTCTTTGTTCGGTGGAATGAGAAAAAGTACTGTTTCCAAAGTTATACTGTTAGGGCGCAACTGAGTAGTGTAATGTTGTTCCGGTTTTGGTTCTTGTGAACGTAGACAAAGATACGTTGCCAATATACACTCTCGGGGCATAATAGAACAATATATTTTGGTTTCACTCTTTGTTCGGTTGAATGAGAAAAAGTACTGTTTCAAAAGTTATACTGTTAGGGCGCAACTGAGTAGTCTAATGTTGTTCCGGTTTTGGTTCTTGTGAACGTAGACAACGATACGTTGCCAATATACACTCTCGGGCCATAATAGAACAATATAATTGGGTTTTACTCTTTGTTCGGTTGAATGAGAAAAAGTACTGTTTCTAGAGTTATATTGTTAGGGCGCAACTGAGTAGTCTAATGTTGTTCCGGTTTTGGTTCTTGTGAACGTAGACAACGATACGTTGCCAATATACACTCTCCGGGCATAATAGAACAATATAATTGGGTTTTACTCTTTGTTCGGTGGAATGAGAAAAAGTACTGTTTCCAAAGTTATACTGTTTGGGCGCAACTGAGTAGTCTTATGTTGTTCCGGTTTTGGTTCTTGTGAACGTAGACAACGATACGTTGCCAATATACACTCTCGGGGCATAATAGAACTATATAATTAGGTTTCACTCTTTGTTCGGTTGAATGTGAAAAAGTACTGTTTCTAAAGTTATACTGTTAGGGCGCAACTGAGTAGTCTAATGTTGTTCCGGTTTTGGTTCTTGTGAACGTAGACAACGATACGTTGCCAATATACACTCTGGGCACAATAGAACAATATAATTAGGTTTTACTCTTTGTTCGGTTGAATGAGAAAAAGTACTGTTTCCAAAGTTATACTGTTAGGGCGCAACTGAGTAGTCTAATGTTGTTCCGGTTTTGGTTCTTGTGAACGTAGACAACGATACGTTGCCAATATACACTCTCCGGGCATAATAGAACAATATAATTGGGTTTTACTCTTTGTTCGGTGGAATGAGAAAAAGTACTGTTTCCAAAGTTATACTGTTTGGGCGCAACTGAGTAGTCTTATGTTGTTCCGGTTTTTGTTCTTGTGAACGTAGACAACGATACGTTGCCAATATACACTCTCGGGGCATAATAGAACTATATAATTAGGTTTCACTCTTTGTTCGGTTGAATGAGAAAAGTACGTTTCTAAAGTTATACCGTTAGGGCGCAACTGAGTAGTCTAATGTTGTTCCGGTTTTGGTTCTTGTGAACGTAGACAACGATACGTTGCCAATATACACTCTCGGGGCATAATAGAACAATATAAATAAGTTTCACTCTTTGTTCGGTTGAATGAGAAAAAGTACTGTTTCTAAAGTTATACTGTTAGGGCGCAACTGAGTAGTCTAATGTTGTTCCGGTTTTGGTTCTTGTGAACGTAGACAACGATACGTTGCCAATATACACTCTCGGGGCACAATAGAACAATATAATTGGGTTTTACTCTTTGTTCGGTGGAATGAGAAAAAGTACTGTTTCCAAAGTTATACTGTTTGGGCGCAACTGAGTAGTCTTATGTTGTTCCGGTTTTGGTTCTTGTGAACGTAGACAACGATACGTTGCCAATATACACTCTCGGGGCATAATAGAACTATATAATTAGGTTTCACTCTTTGTTCGGTTGAATGAGAAAAAGTACTGTTTCTAAAGTTATACTGTTAGTGCGCAATTGAGTAGTGTAATGTTATTCCGATTTTGGTTCTTGTGAACGTAGACAAAGATACGTTGCCAATATACACTGGGCATAATAGAACAATATAATTTGGTTTCACTCTTTGTTTTGAATGAGAAAAAGTCTGTTTCTAAAGTTATACTGTTAGGGCGCAACTGAGTAGTCTAATGTTGTTCCGGTTTTGGTTCTTGTGAACGTAGACAACGATACGTTGCCAATATACACTCTCGGGGCACAATAGAACAATATAATTGGGTTTTACTCTTTGTTCGGTGAAATGAGAAAAAGTACTGTTTCTAAAGTTATACTGTTAGGGCGCAACTGAGTAGTCTAATGTTGTTCGGTTTTGGTTCTTGTGAACGTAGACAACGATACGTTGCCAATATACACTCTCGGGCATAATAGAACAATATAAATAGGTTTCACTCTTTGTTCGGTTGAATGAGAAAAAGTACTGTTTCTAAAGTTATACTGTTAGGGCGCAACTGAGTAGTCCAATGTTGTTCCGGTTTTGGTTCTTGTGAACGTAGACAACGATACGTTGCCAATATACACTCTCGGGGCACAATAGAACAATATAATTGGGTTTTACTCTTTGTTCGGTGGAATGAGAAAAGTACTGCTTTCCAAAGTTATACCGTTTGGGCGCAACCGAGTAGTCCTATGTTGTTCCGGTTTTGGTTCTTGTGAACGTAGACAACGATACGTTGCCAATATACACTCTCAGGGCATAATAGAACTATATAATTAGGTTTCACTCTTTGTTCGGTTGAATGAGAAAAAGTACTGTTTCTAAAGTTATACTGTTAGGGCGCAACTGAGTAGTGTAATGTTGTTCCGGTTTTGGTTCTTGTGAACGTAGACAACGATACGTTGCCAATATACACTCTCGGGGCATAATAGAACAATATAATTGGGTTTCACTCTTTGTTCGGTCGAAAGAGAAAAAGTACTGTTTCTAAAGTTATACTGTTAGGGCGCAACTGAGTAGTCTAATGTTGTTCCGGTTTTGGTTCTTGTGAACGTAGACAACGATACGTTGCCAATATACACTCTCGGGGCATAATAGAACTATATAATTAGGTTTCACTCTTTGTTCGGTTGAATGAGAAAAAGTACTGTTTCTAAAGTTATACTGTTAGGGCGCAACTGAGTAGTGTAATGTTGTTCCGGTTTTGGTTCTTGTGAACGTAGACAAAGATACGTTGCCAATATACACTCTCGGGGCATAATAGAACAATATAATTTGGTTTCACTCTTTGTTCGGTTGAATGAGAAAAAGTACTGTTTCAAAAGTTATAATGTTAGGGCGCAACTGAGTAGTCTAATGTTGTTCCGGTTTTGGTTCTTGTGAACGTAGACAACGATACGTTGCCAATATACACTCTCGGGGCATAATAGAACAATATAATTGGGTTTCACTCTTTGTTCGGTTGAATGAGAAAAATCGTTTCTAAAGTTATACTGTTAGGGCGCAACTGAGTAGTCTAATGTTGTTCGGTTTTGGTTCTTGTGAACGTAGACAACGATACGTTGCCAATATACACTCTCCGGGCATAATAGAACAATATAATTGGGTTTCACTCTTTGTTCGGTTGAATGAGAAAAAGTACTGTTTCCAAAGTTATACTGTTAGGGCGCAACTGAGTAGTCTTATGTTGTTCCGGTTTTTGTTCTTGTGAACGTAGACAACGATACGTTGCCAATATACACTCTCGGGGCATAATAGAACTATATAATTAGGTTTAACTCTTTGTTCGGTTGAATGAGAAAAAGTACTGTTTCTAAAGTTATACTGTTAGGGCGCAACTGAGTAGACTAATGTTGTTCCGGTTTTGGTTCTTGTGAACGTAGACAATGATACGTTGCCAATATACACTCTCGGGCATAATTAAACAATAAAATTTGGTTTTACTCTTTGTTCGGTGGAATGAGAAAAGTACTGTTTCCAAAGTTATACCGTTAGGCGCAAACCGAGTAGTCTTATGTTGTTCCGGTTTTGGTTCTTGTGAACGTAGACAACGATACGTTGCCAATATACACTCTCGGGGAATAATAGAACTATATAATTAGGTTTCATTCTTTGTTCGGTTGAATGAGAAAAAGTACTGCTTTCTAAAGTTATACCGTTAGGGCGCAAATCGATTAGTCTAATGTTATTCCGGTTTTGGTTCTTGTGAACGTAGACAATGATACGTTGCCAATATACACTCTCGGGGCATAATAGAACAATATAATTGGGTTTTACTCTTTGTTCGGTGGAATGAGAAAAAGTACTGTTTCCAAAGTTATACTGTTTGTGCGCAAGTGAGTGGGGTAATGTGGTTCCGGGTTTGGTTCTTGTGAACGTAGACAACGAAACGTTGCCAATATACACTCTCGGGGCATAATAGAACTATATAATTAGGTTTCACTCTTTGTTCGGTTGAATGAGAAAAAGTACTGTTTCTAAAGTTATACTGTTAGGGCGCAACTGAGTAGTCTAATGTTGTTCCGGTTTTGGTTCTTGTGAACGTAGACAACGATACGTTGCCAATATACACTCTCGGGGCATAATAGAACAATATAATTGGGTTTTACTCTTTGTTGGGTGGAATGAGAAAAAGTACTGTTTCCAAAGTTATACTGTTAGGGCGCAACTGAGTAGTCTTATGTTGTTCCGGTTTTGGATCTTGTGAACGTAGACAACGATACGTTGCCAATATACACTCTCGGGGCATAATAGAACAATATAATTAGGTTTCACTCTTTGTTCGGTTGAATGAGAAAAAGTACTGTTTCCAAAGTTATACCGTTAGGCGCAACCGAGTAGTCTAATGTTGTTCGGTTTTGGTTCTTGTGAACGTAGACAACGATACGTTGCCAATATACACTCTCGCATAATAGAACAATATAATTGGGTTTTACTCTTTGTTCGGTGGAATGAGAAAAATCTTGTTTCCAAAGTTATACTGTTAGGGCGCAACTGAGTAGTGTAATGTTGTTCCGGTTTTGGTTCTTGTGAACGTAGACAAAGATACATTGCCAATATACACTCTCGGGGCATAATAGAACAATATAATTTGGTTTCACTCTTTGTTCGGTTGAATGAGAAAAAGTACTGTTTCTAAAGTTATACTGTTAGGGCACTACTGAGTGGTCTAATGTTGTTCCGGTTTTGGTTCTTGTGAACGTAGACAACGATACGTTGCCAATATACACTCTCGGGGCATAATAGAACTATATAATTAGGTTTCACTCTTTGTTCGGTTGAATGAGAAAAAGTACTGTTTCTAAAGTTATACTGTTAGGGCGCAATTGAGTAGTGTAATGTTGTTCGGGTTTTGGTTCTTGTGAACGTAGACAAAGATACGTTGCCAATATACACTCTCGGGGCATAATAGAACAATATAATTAGGTTTCACTCTTTGTTCGGTTGAATGAGAAAAATCGTTTCAAAAGTTATAATGTTAGGCGCAACCGAGTAGTCTAATGTTGTTCCGGTTTTGGTTCTTGTGAACGTAGACAACGATACGTTGCCAATATACACTCTCGGGGCATAATAGAACAATATAATTGGGTTTCACTCTTTGTTCGGTTGAATGAGAAAAAGTACTGTTTCTAAAGTTATACTGTTAGGGCGCAACTGAGTAGTCTAATGTTGTTCGGTTTTGGTTCTTGTGAACGTAGACAACGATACGTTGCCAATATACACTCTCCGGGCATAATAGAACAATATAATTGGGTTTCATTCTTTGTTCGGTTGAATGAGAAAAAGTACTGTTTCCAAAGTTATACTGTTAGGGCGCAACTGAGTAGTCTTATGTTGTTCCGGTTTTTGTTCTTGTGAACGTAGACAACGATACGTTGCCAATATACACTCTCGGGGCATAATAGAACTATATAATTAGGTTTAACTCTTTGTTCGGTTGAATGAGAAAAAGTACTGTTTCTAAAGTTATACTGTTAGGGCGCAACTGAGTAGTCTAATGTTGTTCCGGTTTTGGTTCTTGTGAACGTAGACAACGATACGTTGCCAATATACACTCTCGGGGCATAATAGAACAATATAATTTGGTTTCACTCTTTGTTCGGTTGAATGAGAAAAAGTACTGTTTCAAAAGTTATACTGTTAGGGCGCAACTGAGTAGTCTAATGTTGTTCCGGTTTTGGTTCTTGTGAACGTAGACAACGATACGTTGCCAATATACACTCTCGGCCATAATAGAACAATATAATTAGGTTTCACTCTTTGTTCGGTTGAATGAGAAAAAGTACTGTTTCCAAAGTTATACTGTTAGGGCGCAACTGAGTAGTGTAATGTTGTTCCGGTTTTGGTTCTTGTGAACGTAGACAAAGATACGTTGCCAATATACACTCTCGGGGCATAATAGTACAATATAATTTGGTTTCACTCTTTGTTCGGTTGAATGAGAAAAATCTGTTTCAAAAGTTATAATGTTAGGGCGCAACCGAGTAGTCTAATGTTGTTCCGGTTTTGGTTCTTGTGAACGTAGACAACGATACGTTGCCAATATACACTCTCGGGGCATAATAGAACAATATAATTGGGTTTCACTCTTTGTTCGGTTGAATGAGAAAAAGTACTGTTTCTAAAGTTATACTGTTAGGGCGCAACTGAGTAGTCTAATGTTGTTCGGTTTTGGTTCTTGTGAACGTAGACAACGATACGTTGCCAATATACACTCTCCGGGCATAATAGAACAATATAATTGGGTTTCATTCTTTGTTCGGTTGAATGAGAAAAAGTACTGTTTCCAAAGTTATACTGTTAGGGCGCAACTGAGTAGTCTTATGTTGTTCCGGTTTTTGTTCTTGTGAACGTAGACAACGATACGTTGCCAATATACACTCTCGGGGCATAATAGAACTATATAATTAGGTTTAACTCTTTGTTCGGTTGAATGAGAAAAAGTACTGTTTCTAAAGTTATACTGTTAGGGCGCAACTGAGTAGACTAATGTTGTTCCGGTTTTGGTTCTTGTGAACGTAGACAATGATACGTTACCAATATACACTCTCGGGGCATAATAGAACAATATAATTGGGTTTTACTCTTTGTTCGGTGGAATGAGAAAAAGTACTGTTTCTGAAGTTATACTGTTAGGGCGCAACTGAGTAGTCTTATGTTGTTCCTGTTTTGGTTCTTGTGAACGTAGACAACGAAACGTTGCCAATATACACTCTCGGGGCATAATAGAACTATATAATTAGGTTTCACTCTTTGTTCGGTTGAATGAGAAAAAGTACTGTTTCTAAAGTTATACTGTTAGGGCGCAACTAAGTAGTCTAATGTTGTTCCGGTTTTGGTTCTTGTGAACGTAGACAACGATACGTTGCCAATATACACTCTCGGGGCATAATAGAACAATATAATTGGGTTTTACTCTTTGTTGGGTGGAATGAGAAAAATCTTGTTTCCAAAGTTATCTTTGTTAAGGCGCAACTGAGTAGTCTTATGTTGTTCCGGTTTTGGATCTTGTGAACGTAGACAACGATACGTTGCCAATATACACTCTCGGGGCATAATAGAACAATATAATTAGGTTTCACTCTTTGTTCGGTTGAATGAGAAAAAGTACTGTTTCTAGTGTTATATTGTTAGGGCGCAACTGAGTAGTCTAATGTTGTTCCGGTTTTGGTTCTTGTGAACGTAGACAACGATACGTTGCCAATATACACTCTCGTAGAACAATATAATTGGGTTTTACTCTTTGTTCGGTGGAATGAGAAAAAAATCTTGTTTCCAAAGTTATACCTTTTGTTAGGGCGCAACTGAGTAGTGTAATGTTGTTCCGGTTTTGGTTCTTGTGAACGTAGACAAAGATACATTGCCAATATACACTCTCGGGGCATAATAGAACAATATATTTTGGTTTCACTCTTTGTTCGGTTGAATGAGAAAAAGTACTGTTTCTAAAGTTATACTGTTAGGGCGCAACTGAGTAGTCTAATGTTGTTCCGGTTTTGGTTCTTGTGAACATAGACAACGATACGTTGCCAATATACACTCTCGGGCCATAATAGAACAATATAATTGGGTTTTACTCTTTGTTCGGTTGAATGAGAAAAATCTTGTTTCTAGAGTTATATTGTTAGGGCGCAACTGAGTAGTCTAATGTTGTTCCGGTTTTGGTTCTTGTGAACGTAGACAACGATACGTTGCCAATATACACTCTCCGGGCATAATAGAACAATATAATTGGGTTTTACTCTTTGTTCGGTGGAATGAGAAAAAGTACTGTTTCCAAAGTTATACTGTTTGGGCGCAACTGAGTAGTCTTATGTTGTTCCGGTTTTGTTTCTTGTGAACGTAGACAACGATACGTTGCCAATATACACTCTCGGGGCATAATAGAACTATATAATTAGGTTTCACTCTTTGTTCGGTTGAATGTGAAAAAGTTCTGTTTCTAAAGTTATACTGTTAGGGCGCAACTGAGTAGTCTAATGTTGTTCCGGTTTTGGTTCTTGTGAACGTAGACAACGATACGTTGCCAATATACACTCTCGGGGCACAATAGAACAATATAATTGGGTTTTACTCTTTGTTCGGTTGAATGAGAAAAAGACCTGTTTCTAAAGTTATACTGTTAGGGCGCAACTGAGTAGTCTAATGTTGTTCGGTTTTGGTTCTTGTGAACGTAGACAACGATACGTTGCCAATATACACTCTCCGGGCATAATAGAACAATATAATTGGGTTTCACTCTTTGTTCGGTTGAATGAGAAAAAGTACTGTTTCTAAAGTTATACTGTTAGGGCGCAACTGAGTAGTCTAATGTTGTTCCGGTTTTGTTCTTGTGAACGTAGACAACGATACGTTGCCAATATACACTCTCGGGGCATAATAGAACAATATAATTGGGTTTCACTCTTTGTTCGGTTGAATGAGAAAAAAAATCTTGTTTCTAAAGTTATACCGTTAGGCGCAACGAGTAGTCTAATGTTGTTCCGGTTTTGGTTCTTGTGAACGTAGACAACGAAACGTTGCCAATATACACTCTCGGGGCATAATAGAACAATATAAATAGGTTTCACTCTTTGTTCGGTTGAATGAGAAAAAATAATGTTTCTAAAGTTATACTGTTAGGGCGCAACTGAGTAGTCTAATGTTGTTCCGGTTTTGGTTCTTGTGAACGTAGACAACGATACGTTGCCAATATACACTCTCGGGGCACAATAGAACAATATAATTGGGTTTTACTCTTTGTTCGGTGGAATGAGAAAAAGTACTGTTTCTAAAGTTATACTGTTTGGGCGCAACTGAGTAGTCTTATGTTGTTCCGGTTTTGGTTCTTGTGAACGTAGACAACGATACGTTGCCAATATACACTCTCGGGGCATAATAGAACTATATAATTAGGTTTCACTCTTTGTTCGGTTGAATGAGAAAAAATCTTGTTTCTAAAGTTATACGTTAGGGCGCAATTGAGTAGTGTAATGTTATTCCGATTTTGGTTCTTGTGAACGTAGACAAAGATACGTTGCCAATATACACTCTCGGGGCATAATAGAACAATATAATTTGGTTTCACTCTTTGTTCGGTTGAATGAGAAAAAGTACTGTTTCTAAAGTTATACTGTTAGGGCGCAACTGAGTAGTCTAATGTTGTTCCGGTTTTGGTTCTTGTGACCTTAGACAACGATACGTTGCCAATATACACTCTCAGGGCACAATAGAACAATATAATTGGGTTTTACTCTTTGTTCGGTGAAATGAGAAAAAGTACTGTTTCCAAAGTTATACTGTTAGGGCGCAACTGAGTAGTCTAATGTTGTTCCGGTTTTGGATCTTGTGAACTTAGACAACGATACGTTGCCAATATACACTCTCGGGGCATAATAGAACAATATAAATAGGTTTCACTCTTTGTTCGGTTGAATGAGAAAAAGTACTGTTTCTAAAGTTATACTGTTAGGGCGCAACTGAGTAGTCTAATGTTGTTCCGGTTTTGGTTCTTGTGAACGTAGACAACGATACGTTGCCAATATACACTCTCGGGGCACAATAGAACAATATAATTGGGTTTTACTCTTTGTTCGGTGGAATGAGAAAAATCTTGTTTCCAAAGTTATCTTGTTTGGGCGCAGTAGTCTTATGTTGTTCCGGTTTTGGTTCTTGTGAACGTAGACAACGATACGTTGCCAATATACACTCTCGGGGCATAATAGAACTATATAATTAGGTTTCACTCTTTGTTCGGTTGAATGAGAAAAAGTACTGTTTCTAAAGTTATACTGTTAGGGCGCAACTGAGTAGTGTAATGTTGTTCCGGTTTTGGTTCTTGTGAACGTAGACAAAGATACGTTGCCAATATACACTCTCGGGGCATAATAGAACAATATAATTTGGTTTCACTCTTTGTTCGGTTGAATGAGAAAAAGTACTGTTTCTAAAGTTATACTGTTAGGCGCAAGCGAGTAGTCTGATGTTGTTCCGGTTTTGGTTCTTGTGAACGTAGACAACGATACGTTGCCAATATACACTCTCGGGGCATAATAGAACTATATAATTAGGTTTCACTCTTTGTTCGGTTGAATGAGAAAAAAATCTTGTTTCTAAAGTTATCGTTAGGCGCAATTGAGTAGTGTAATGTTGTTCCGGTTTTGGTTCTTGTGAACGTAGACAAAGATACGTTGCCAATATACACTCTCGGGGCATAATAGAACAATATAATTTGGTTTCACTCTTTGTTCGGTTGAATGAGAAAAATCTTGTTTCTAAAGTTATACTGTTAGGGCGCAACTGAGTAGTCTAATGTTGTTCCGGTTTTGGTTCTTGTGAACGTAGACAACGATACGTTGCCAATATACACTCTCGGGGCATAATAGAACAATATAATTGGGTTTCACTCTTTGTTCGGTTGAATGAGAAAAAAATCTTGTTTCTAAAGTTATACCGTTAGGGCGCAATCGAGTAGTCTAATGTTGTTCCGGTTTCGGTTCTTGTGAACTTAGACAACGATACGTTGCCAATATACACTCTCGGGTCATAATAGAACAATATAATTGGGTTTCATTCTTTGTTCGGTTGAATGAGAAAAATCTTGTTTCCAAAGTTATCTTGTTAGGCGCAAGAGTAGTCTTATGTTGTTCCGGTTTTTGTTGTTGTGAACGTAGACAACGATACGTTGCCAATATACACTCTCGGGGCATAATAGAACTATATAATTAGGTTTAACTCTTTGTTCGGTTGAATGAGAAAAAGTACTGTTTCTAAAGTTATACTGTTAGGGCGCAACTGAGTAGTCTAATGTTGTTCGGTTTTGGTTCTTGTGAACGTAGACAATGATACGTTGCCAATATACACTCTCGGGGCATAATAGAACAATATAATTGGGTTTTACTCTTTGTTCGGTGGACTGAGAAAAATCTTGTTTCCAAAGTTATACTTTGTTAGGCGCAACTGAGTAGTCTTATGTTGTTCCGGTTTTGGTTCTTGTGAACGTAGACAACGATACGTTGCCAATATACACTCTCGGGGCATAATAGAACTATATAATTAGGTTTCACTCTTTGTTCGGTTGAATGAGAAAAATCTTGTTTCTAAAGTTATCTTTGTTAGGGCGCAACTGAGTAGTCTAATGTTGTTCCGGTTTTGGTTCTTGTGAACGTAGACAATGATACGTTGCCAATATACACTCTCGGGGCATAATAGAACAATATAATTGGGTTTTACTCTTTGTTCGGTGGAATGAGAAAAATCTTGTTTCCAAAGTTATCTTGTTTGGGCGCAAGAGTAGTCTAATGTTGTTCCGGTTTTGGTTCTTGTGAACGTAGACAACGATACGTTGCCAATATACACTCTCGGGGCATAATAGAACTATATAATTAGGTTTCACTCTTTGTTCGGTTGAATGAGAAAAAGTACTGTTTCTAAAGTTATACTGTTAGGGCGCAACTAAGTAGTCTAATGTTGTTCCGGTTTTGGTTCTTGTGAACGTAGACAACGATACGTTGCCAATATACACTCTCGGGGCATAATAGAACAATATAATTGGGTTTTACTCTTTGTTGGGTGGAATGAGAAAAAGTACTGTTTCTAAAGTTATACTGTTAGGGCGCAACTGAGTAGTCTTATGTTGTTCCGGTTTTGGTTCTTGTGAACGTAGACAACGATACGTTGCCAATATACACTCTCGGGGCATAATAGAACAATATAATTAGGTTTCACTCTTTGTTCGGTTGAATGAGAAAAAATCTTGTTTCTAAAGTTATACTGTTAGGGCGCAACTGAGTAGTCTAATGTTGTTCCGGTTTTGGTTCTTGTGAACGTAGACAACGATACGTTGCCAATATACACTCTCGGCGCATAATAGAACAATATAATTGGGTTTTACTCTTTGTTCGGTGGAATGAGAAAAATCTTGTTTCCAAAGTTATCTTGTTAGGCGCAAGAGTAGTGTAATGTTGTTCCGGTTTTGGTTCTTGTGAACGTAGACAAAGATACATTGCCAATATACACTCTCGGGGCATAATAGAACAATATATTTTGGTTTCACTCTTTGTTCGGTTGAATGAGAAAAATCTTGTTTCAAAAGTTATACCGTTAGGCGCAATCGAGTAGTCTAATGTTGTTCCGGTTTTGGTTCTTGTGAACGTAGACAACGATACGTTGCCAATATACACTCTCGGGCCATAATAGAACAATATAATTGGGTTTTACTCTTTGTTCGGTGGAATGAGAAAAAGTATCTTGTTTCTAGAGTTATATTGTTAGGCAATCGAGTAGTCTAATGTTGTTCCGGTTTTGGTTCTTGTGAACGTAGACAACGATACGTTGCCAATATACACTCTCCGGGCATAATAGAACAATATAATTGGGTTTTACTCTTTGTTCGGTGGAATGAGAAAAATCTTGTTTCCAAAGTTATCTTGTTTGGGCGCAATCGAGTAGTCTTATGTTGTTCCGGTTTGTTTCTTGTGAACGTAGACAACGATACGTTGCCAATATACACTCTCGGGGCATAATAGAACTATATAATTAGGTTTCACTCTTTGTTCGGTTGAATGTGAAAAATCTTGTTTCTAAAGTTATACCGTTAGGCGCAACCGAGTAGTCTAATGTTGTTCCGGTTTTGGTTCTTGTGAACGTAGACAACGATACGTTGCCAATATACACTCTCGGGGCATAATAGAACAATATAATTGGGTTTTACTCTTTGTTCGGTTGAATGAGAAAAAGTACTGTTTCTAAAGTTATACTGTTAGGGCGCAACTGAGTAGTCTAATGTTGTTCGGTTTTGGTTCTTGTGAACGTAGACAACGATACGTTGCCAATATACACTCTCCGGGCATAATAGAACAATATAATTGGGTTTCACTCTTTGTTCGGTTGAATGAGAAAAATCGTTTCCAAAGTTATCTTGTTTGGGCGCAAGAGTAGTCTTATGTTGTACCGGTTTTTGTTCTTGTGAACGTAGACAACGATACGTTGCCAATATACACTCTCGGGCATTATACAACAATATTATTTGGTTTTACCCTTTGTTCTGGTGAATGTGAAAAATCTTGTTTCTAAAGTTATACGTTAGGCGCAAGAGTAGTCTTATGTTGTTCCGGTTTTGGTTCTTGTGAACGTAGACAACGAAACGTTGCCAATATACACTCTCGGGGCATAATAGAACAATATAAATAGGTTTCACTCTTTGTTCGGTTGAATGAGAAAAAGTAATGTTTCTAAAGTTATACTGTTAGGGCGCAACTGAGTAGTCTAATGTTGTTCCGGTTTTGGTTCTTGTGAACGTAGACAACGATACGTTGCCAATATACACTCTCGGGGCACAATAGAACAATATAATTGGGTTTTACTCTTTGTTCGGTGGAATGAGAAAAAGTACTGTTTCCAAAGTTATACTGTTTGGGCGCAACTGAGTAGTCTTATGTTGTTCCGGTTTTGGTTCTTGTGAACGTAGACAACGATACGTTGCCAATATACACTCTCGGGGCATAATTGAACTATATAATTAGGTTTCACTCTTTGTTCGGTTGAATGAGAAAAAGTACTGTTTCTAAAGTTATACTGTTAGGGCGCAACTGAGTAGTCTAATGTTATTCCGGTTTTGGTTCTTGTGAACGTAGACAATGATACGTTGCCAATATACACTCTCGGGGCATAATAGAACAATATAATTGGGTTTTACTCTTTGTTCGGTGGAATGAGAAAAATCTGTTTCTAAAGTTATCTTTGTTAGGCGCAACTGAGTAGTCTAATGTTGTTCCGGTTTTGGTTCTTGTGAACGTAGACAACGATACGTTGCCAATATACACTCTCGGCGCATAATAGAACAATATAATTGGGTTTTACTCTTTGTTCGGTGGAATGAGAAAAAGTACTGTTTCCAAAGTTATACTGTTAGGGCGCAACTGAGTAGTGTAATGTTGTTCCGGTTTTGGTTCTTGTGAACGTAGACAAAGATACATTGCCAATATACACTCTCGGGGCATAATAGAACAATATATTTTGGTTTCACTCTTTGTTCGGTTGAATGAGAAAAAGTACTGTTTCAAAAGTTATACTGTTAGGGCGCAACTGAGTAGTTTAATGTTGTTCCGGTTTTGGTTCTTGTGAACGTAGACAACGATACGTTGCCAATATACACTCTCGGGGCATAATAGAACAATATAATTGGGTTTTACTCTTTGTTCGGTTGAATGAGAAAAAATCTTGTTTCTAGAGTTATATTGTTAGGCGCAAGCGAGTAGTCTTATGTTGTTCCGGTTTTGGTTCTTGTGAACGTAGACAACGATACGTTGCCAATATACACTCTCCGGGCATAATAGAACAATATAATTGGGTTTTACTCTTTGTTCGGTGGAATGAGAAAAAGTACTGTTTCCAAAGTTATACTGTTTGGGCGCAACTGAGTAGTCTTATGTTGTTCCGGTTTTGTTTCTTGTGAACGTAGACAACGATACGTTGCCAATATACACTCTCGGGGCATAATAGAACTATATAATTAGGTTTCACTCTTTGTTCGGTTGAATGAGAAAAATCTTGTTTCTAAAGTTATCTTGTTAGGCGCAAGCGAGTAGTATAATGTTGTTCCGGTTTTGGTTCTTGTGAACGTAGACAACGATACGTTGCCAATATACACTCTCGGGGCACAATAGAACAATATAATTGGGTTTTACTCTTTGTTCGGTGGAATGAGAAAAATCGTTTCTAAAGTTATACTGTTAGGGCGCAACTGAGTAGTCTAATGTTGTTCGGTTTTGGTTCTTGTGAACGTAGACAACGATACGTTGCCAATATACACTCTCCGGGCATAATAGAACAATATAATTGGGTTTCACTCTTTGTTCGGTTGAATGAGAAAAAAATCTTGTTTCCAAAGTTATCTTTGTTTGGGCGCAAGAGTAGTCTTATGTTGTTCGGTTTTGTTCTTGTGAACCTAGACAACGATACGTTGCCAATATACACTCTCAGGGCATAATAGAACTATATAATTAGGTTTCACTCTTTGTTCGGTTGAATGTGAAAAAATCTTGTTTCTAAAGTTATCTTTGTTAGGCGCAATGAGTAGTCTAATGTTGTTCCGGTTTTGGTTCTTGTGAACGTAGACAACGAAACGTTGCCAATATACACTCTCGGGGCATAATAGAACAATATAAATAGGTTTCACTCTTTGTTCGGTTGAATGAGAAAAAATAATGTTTCTAAAGTTATACTGTTAGGGCGCAACTGAGTAGTCTAATGTTGTTCCGGTTTTGGTTCTTGTGAACGTAGACAACGATACGTTGCAAATATACACTCTCGGGGCACAATAGAACAATATAATTGGGTTTTACTCTTTGTTCGGTGGAATGAGAAAAAGTACTGTTTCCAAAGTTATACTGTTTGGGCGCAACTGAGTAGTCTTATGTTGTTCCGGTTTTGGTTCTTGTGAACGTAGACAACGATACGTTGCCAATATACACTCTCGGGGCATAATAGAACTATATAATTAGGTTTCACTCTTTGTTCGGTTGAATGAGAAAAAGTACTGTTTCTAAAGTTATACTGTTAGGGCGCAATTGAGTAGTGTAATGTTATTCCGATTTTGGTTCTTGTGAACGTAGACAAAGATACGTTGCCAATATACACTCTCGGGGCATAATAGAACAATATAATTTGGTTTCACTCTTTGTTCGGTTGAATGAGAAAAAGTACTTTTTCTAAAGTTATACTGTTAGGGCGCAACTGAGTAGTCTAATGTTGTTCCGGTTTTGGTTCTTGTGAACGTAGACAACGATACGTTGCCAATATACACTCTCGGGGCACAATAGAACAATATAATTGGGTTTTACTCTTTGTTCGGTGAAATGAGAAAAAGTACTGTTTCCAAAGTTATACTGTTAGGGCGCAACTGAGTAGTCTAATGTTGTTCCGGTTTTGGATCTTGTGAACTTAGACAACGATACGTTGCCAATATACACTCTCCGGGCATAATAGAACAATATAAATAGGTTTCACTCTTTGTTCGGTTGAATGAGAAAAAGTACTGTTTCTAAAGTTATACTGTTAGGGCGCAAATGAGTAGTCCAATGTTGTTCCGGTTTTGGTTCTTGTGAACGTAGACAACGATACGTTGCCAATATACACTCTCGGGGCACAATAGAACAATATAATTGGGTTTTACTCTTTGTTCGGTGGAATGAGAAAAAGTACTGTTTCCAAAGTTATACTGTTTGGGCGCAACTGAGTAGTCTTATGTTGTTCCGGTTTTGGTTCTTGTGAACGTAGACAACGATACGTTGCCAATATACACTCTCGGGGCATAATAGAACTATATAATTAGGTTTCACTCTTTGTTCGGTTGAATGTGAAAAGAAATCTTGTTTCTAAAGTTATCTTTGTTAGGGCGCAATTGAGTAGTGTAATGTTGTTCCGGTTTTGGTTCTTGTGAACGTAGAAAAAGATACGTTGCCAATATACACTCTCGGGGCATAATAGAACAATATAATTTGGTTTCACTCTTTGTTCGGTTGAATGAGAAAAATCTTGTTTCAAAAGTTATCTTTGTTAGGCGCAAGAGTAGTCTTATGTTGTTCCGGTTTTGGTTCTTGTGAACGTAGACAACGATACGTTGCCAATATACACTCTCGGGGCATAATAGAACTATATAATTAGGTTTCACTCTTTGTTCGGTTGAATGAGAAAAAGTACTGTTTCTAAAGTTATACTGTTAGGGCGCAACTGAGTAGTGTAATGTTGTTCCGGTTTTGGTTCTTGTGAACGTAGACAAAGATACGTTGCCAATATACACTCTCGGGGCATAATAGAACAATATAATTTGGTTTCACTCTTTGTTCGGTTGAATGAGAAAAATCTGTTTCAAAAGTTATAATGTTAGGCGAGTAGTCTAATGTTGTTCCGGTTTTGGTTCTTGTGAACGTAGACAACGATACGTTGCCAATATACACTCTCGGGGCATAATAGAACAATATAATTGGGTTTCACTCTTTGTTCGGTTGAATGAGAAAAATCTTGTTTCTAAAGTTATCGTTAGGCGCAATTGAGTAGTCTAATGTTGTTCGGTTTTGGTTCTTGTGAACGTAGACAACGATACGTTGCCAATATACACTCTCCGGGCATAATAGAACAATATAATTGGGTTTCATTCTTTGTTCGGTTGAATGAGAAAAATCTTGTTTCCAAAGTTATCGTTAGGCGCAACTGAGTAGTCTTATGTTGTTCCGGTTTTATTCTTGTGAACGTAGACAACGATACGTTGCCAATATACACTCTCGGGGCATAATAGAACAATATAATTAGGTTTAACTCTTTGTTCGGTTGAATGAGAAAAAGTACTGTTTCTAAAGTTATACTGTTAGGGCGCAACTGAGTAGACTAATGTTGTTCCGGTTTTGGTTCTTGTGAACGTAGACAATGATACGTTGCCAATATACACTCTCGGGGCATAATAGAACAATATAATTGGGTTTTACTCTTTGTTCGGTGGAATGAGAAAAAGTACTGTTTCCAAAGTTATACTGTTTGGGCGCAACTGAGTAGTCTTATGTTGTTCCGGTTTTGGTTCTTGTGAACGTAGACAACGATACGTTGCCAATATACACTCTCGGGGCATAATAGAACTATATAATTAGGTTTCATTCTTTGTTCGGTTGAATGAGAAAAAGTACTGTTTCTAAAGTTATACTGTTAGGCCGCAACTGAGTAGTCTAATGTTGTTCCGGTTTTGGTTCTTGTGAACGTAGACAATGATACGTTGCCAATATACACTCTCGGGGCATAATAGAACAATATAATTGGGTTTTACTCTTTGTTCGGTGGAATGAGAAAAAGTACTGTTTCTAAAGTTATACTGTTAGGGCGCAACTGAGTAGTCTAATGTTGTTCCGGTTTTGGTTCTTGTGAACGTAGACAACGAAACGTTGCCAATATACACTCTCGGGGCATAATAGAACTATATAATTAGGTTTCACTCTTTGTTCGGTTGAATGAGAAAAATCTTGTTTCTAAAGTTATCTTGTTAGGGCGCAACTGAGTAGTCTAATGTTGTTCCGGTTTTGGTTCTTGTGAACGTGGACAATGATACGTTGCAAATATTCACTCTCGGGGCATAATAGAACAATATAATTGGGTTTTACTCTTTGTTGGGTGGAATGAGAAAAAATCTTTGTTTCCAAAGTTATCTTGTTAGGCGCAAGAGTAGTCTAATGTTGTTCCGGTTTTGGATCTTGTGAACGTAGACAACGATACGTTGCCAATATACACTCTCGGGGCATAATAGAACAATATAATTAGGTTTCACTCTTTGTTCGGTTGAATGAGAAAAAGTACAGTTTCTAAAGTTATACTGTTAGGGCGCAACTGAGTAGTCTAATGTTGTTCCGGTTTTGGTTCTTGTGAACGTAGACAACGATACGTTGCCAATATACACTCTCGGCGCATAATAGAACAATATAATTGGGTTTTACTCTTTGTTCGGTGGAATGAGAAAAAGTACTGTTTCCAAAGTTATACTGTTAGGGCGCAACTGAGTAGTGTAATTTTGTTCGTGTTTTGGTTCTTGTGAACGTAGACAAAGATACATTGCCAATATACACTCTCGGGGCATAATAGAACAATATATTTTGGTTTCACTCTTTGTTCGGTTGAATGAGAAAAAGTACTGTTTCTAAAGTTATACTGTTAGGGCGCAACTGAGTAGTCTAATGTTGTTCCGGTTTTGGTTTTTGTGAACGTAGACAAAGATACGTTGCCAATATACACTCTCGGGCCATAATAGAACAATATAATTGGGTTTTACTCTTTGTTCGGTTGAATGAGAAAAATCTTTTCTAGAGTTATATTGTTAGGCGCAGAGTAGTCTAATGTTGTTCCGGTTTTGGTTCTTGTGAACGTAGACAACGATACGTTGCCAATATACACTCTCCGGGCATAATAGAACAATATAATTGGGTTTTACTCTTTGTTCGGTGGAATGAGAAAAATCTTGTTTCCAAAGTTATCTTGTTTGGGCGCAATGAGTAGTCTTATGTTGTTCCGGTTTGTTTCTTGTGAACGTAGACAACGATACGTTGCCAATATACACTCTCGGGGCATAATAGAACTATATAATTAGGTTTCACTCTTTGTTCGGTTGAATGTGAAAAATCTTGTTTCTAAAGTTATGCTGTTAGGGCGCAACTGAGTAGTCTAATGTTGTTCCGGTTTTGGTTCTTGTGAACGTAGACAACGATACGTTGCCAATATACACTCTCGGCCGATAATAGAACAATATAATTGGGTTTTACTCTTTGTTCGGTTGAATGAGAAAAAAATATTGTTTCTAAAGTTATACTGTTAGGGCGCAACTGAGTAGTCTAATGTTGTTCCGGTTTTGGTTCTTGTGAACGTAGACAACGATACGTTGCCAATATACACTCTCCGGGCATAATAGAACAATATAATTAGGTTTTACTCTTTGTTCGGTGGAATGAGAAAAATCTTGTTTCCAAAGTTATCTTGTTTGGGCGCACGAGTAGTCTTATGTTGTTTCGGTTTTTGTTCTTGTGAACGTAGACAACGATACGTTGCCAATATACACTCTCGGGGCATAATAGAACTATATAATTAGGTTTCACTCTTTGTTCGGTTGAATGTGAAAAATCTTGTTTCTAAAGTTATACTGTTAGGGCGCAACTGAGTAGTCTTATGTTGTTCCGGTTTTGGTTCTTGTGAACGTAGACAACGAAACGTTGCCAATATACACTCTCGGGGCATAATAGAACAATATAATTAGGTTTCACTCTTTGTTCGGTTGAATGAGAAAAAGTAATGTTTCTAAAGTTATACTGTTAGGGCGCAACTGAGTAGTCTAATGTTGTTCCGGTTTTGGTTCTTGTGAACGTAGACAACGATACGTTGCCAATATACACTCTCGGGCACAATAGAACAATATAATTGGGTTTTACTCTTTGTTCGGTGGAATGAGAAAAATCTTGTTTCCAAAGTTATACTGTTTGGGCGCAACTGAGTAGTCTTATGTTGTTCCGGTTTTGGTTCTTGTGAACGTAGACAACGATACGTTGCCAATATACACTCTCGGGGCATAATTGAACTATATAATTAGGTTTCACTCTTTGTTCGGTTGAATGAGAAAAAGTACTGTTTCTAAAGTTATACTGTTAGGGCGCAACTGAGTAGTGTAATGTTGTTCCGGTTTTGGTTCTTGTGAACGTAGACAAAGATACGTTGCCAATATACACTCTCGGGGCATAATAGAACAATATAATTTGGTTTCACTCTTTGTTCGGTTGAATGAGAAAAATCTTGTTTCAAAAGTTATCTTGTTAGAGCGCGAGTAGTCTAATGTTGTTCGGTTTTGGTTCTTGTGACCGTAGACAACGATACGTTGCCAATATACACTCTCGGGCACAATAGAACAATATAATTGGGTTTTACTCTTTGTTCGGTGAAATGAGAAAAAGTACTGTTTCCAAAGTTATACTGTTAGGGCGCAACTGAGTAGTCTAATGTTGTTCCGGTTTTGGATCTTGTGAACTTAGACAACGATACGTTGCCAATATACACTCTCAGGGCATAATAGAACAATATAATTAGGTTTCACTCTTTGTTCGGTTGAATGAGAAAAATCTTGTTTCTAAATTTATCCTGTTAGGGCGCAACGGAGTAGTCTAAGGTTGTTCGGTTTTGGTTCTTGTGAACGTAGACAACGATACGTTGCCAATATACACTCTCGGGGCATAATAGAACAATATAATTGGGTTTTACTCTTTGTTCGGTGGAATGAGAAAAATCTTGTTTCCAAAGTTATCTTGTTTGGGCGCAACCGAGTAGTCCTATGTTGTTCCGGTTTTGGTTCTTGTGAACGTAGACAACGATACGTTGCCAATATACACTCTCGGGGCATAATAGAACTATATAATTAGGTTTCACTCTTTGTTCGGTTGAATGAGAAAAATCTGTTTCTAAAGTTATTATCTTTGTTAGGCGCAATTGAGTAGTGTAATGTTGTTCCGGTTTTGGTTCTTGTGAACGTAGAAAAAGATACGTTGCCAATATACACTCTCGGGGCATAATAGAACAATATAATTTGGTTTCACTCTTTGTTCGGTTGAATGAGAAAAATCTTGTTTCAAAAGTTATCTTGTTAGGCGCAAGAGTAGTCTAATGTTGTTCCGGTTTTGGTTCTTGTGAACGTAGACAACGATACGTTGCCAATATACACTCTCGGGGCATAATAGAACTATATAATTAGGTTTCACTCTTTGTTCGGTTGAATGAGAAAAAGTACTGTTTCTAAAGTTATACTGTTAGGGTGCAATTGAGTAGTGTAATGTTGTTCCGGTTTTGGTTCTTGTGAACGTAGAAAAAGATACGTTGCCAATATACACTCTCGGGGCATAATAGAACAATATAATTTGGTTTCACTCTTTGTTCGGTTGAATGAGAAAAAGTACTGTTTCAAAAGTTATACTGTTAGGGCGCAACTGAGTAGTCTAATGTTGTTCCGGTTTTGGTTCTTGTGAACGTAGACAACGATACGTTGCCAATATACACTCTCGGGGCATAATAGAACTATATAATTAGGTTTCACTCTTTGTTCGGTTGAATGAGAAAAAGTACTGTTTCTAAAGTTATACTGTTAGGGCGCAACTGAGTAGTCTAATGTTGTTCGGTTTTGGTTCTTGTGAACGTAGACAACGATACGTTGCCAATATACACTCTGTTACGGATTTTGTGTTGGCAAGTTTCGTGACTTGTGTTTTGAGTCGGAGTCTTGAAGGATTGGAGCGGATCGAAGATGGTTGAAGAATCCTAGACTTCGAAGAAAGCGACGAAGTTGAATCACGATGCCTAGGTAAGGTTTTAAATCATAATATGGTGATCTAAACAAAGAAAATAGTGTTTGGAAGACTTGGAATACTTTTAAACTAATGAATTTTCAAAACTAAGGTTTTCAAGTAACAATGTCCGGACATTGGAGGCATGTCCGGATGCCACAGGCTTGACAGTGCGTACTATTAATGAATGTCCGGACATTGTGGATATGTCCGGTCTCAGTACCATGAGAATTTGAGTTACGCAAGTCAAGACCGGACATTCTTGGTATTGTCCGGTCTCGGTCGGCTCCGAAAAAATTGACGACACTGTGGACCGGTCGAGCATCTCAGGACCGGACATTGAAGACCGGACATCACTATGAAGACCGGACATTGGTTGCGTGAAATCTTTTAAAAATCAGATTTTTACAATCCTAGTCAATTTCTAAGTCTTCTAATTGGTTTAAGAATATATTTTCAAATCCTAATTTATCTCTAAGTCTTCTAATAGGTTTTAAAAACATGTTTTCGAATCCTAGTCTATCTCTATGTTTTCTAAACCTATAAATAAGGTCTTGGGGTTCTCTAATTCGATGCACAACATGAAGATACATATTTGAGAAACCCTAGAGGCTAGGAATTTATCTAAAACCTATTTTCTACAAAATAGCTTCTTCTAGGTCAAATCGAGACATAGTAATTTCTACTCTATATGTCGATTTGATCTACGATTCGCTTGGAGTCTTCTTCTTCGGTTTTCTACGATACTCCTAAGCGAAGGATCACCATATTCATGCTTCTCATGAACGGCGTCGTGGATTCGGCGCGTTGAAGGCGGTTCGTGGATTCGGATCGTTGCCTCGTGGATTCGAGTGGCGTCGTGGATTCGGCGTGATAGAAGCTTCGTGGATTCGAAGTGGTGGCGTTCGTGGACTCGAACGTGAGGGCGTGGACAACCCGAAGGAGGATTGCGCGGAGATCCATAGGAGAGTTAGAGAGGTCGAGTCCGTGGAGTTCGGTATCACCTTGTAATCTTTTCCCTTATTGATTGTTTATTCGCGTGTTGGTCCCGTGGGTTTTTTACTCCGAGTTTGGAGTTTTCCCACGTAAATCTCGGTGTGTTTTTTATTTTCCACATTTACTTTTTAAAGCATCGAGATTTATGGTTTTTGGCCTTTACACCTATTCACCCTCCCTCTAGGTGTGGGATAAGGTGTTAGATACAATCTAGATAGATCCTTGGGGCTTCCCTCACAATTGGTATCAGAGCGGGATCTAGATATATTGCTATCTAATGGCCGAAGAGTTAGTAGGTGTGTTGCAAACTTACGATATGACTTTTCCTACTAACCAATCTTCTTCCAAGTCTTTTTCTCAAAGTAGAGGGATTACGTTGAAAACATCAAAGGAAGAAGACGTGGACTCGAATTCCGACGATGAGGAATCAAACGACGAGGATTTAGCGGAAGCGTATCATCAACTCCTCGTCGAATCTAAAAAGATGGCGAAGCATAACAAAAGGCTTCGGAAGCGTCTAATTGACATTGAAGAGGAGAACAAAAATTTGAAAACAATGACGAAAGCTTTCGAAGAGGAAAAGGAAGCAATATTAAAAGATAATTCGATCCTCCAAAAGAAGCTAGATGAAGCGGATTTAACGATCAAATCCTCTAAGAACAAAGTTGAATTTTTGGAGCATCAATTTGAGGAATCGCACAAATCCAACAAAGAGTTGACCAAGGAAGTTCATCAACTCAAGTCCGACATTAAACAATTTTCTTCCGGATCGAAGAAATTGGATCATATGCTTGGGTTAGGTCAAACGAACAAGTTGGGTCTCGGATATGAAAGGACGTATGTTGAGAAGGATCAAAAGACGGCATCAAAAGTCTCAACAACTTTGAAGGACAAGGTGTGTCATCGATGTGGCATCAAAGGACACATCAAAAAGAGTTGTCCGAACAAAAATTTCAAGTCTCAATCGGCAACTTCGAAACGACAATTGGTATTAACTAACACTCGACATCCCCCACGGAATCAAAAGAAAAATCAAGTTAGTCGAGTACCTCGTGCAAACCGAATCTCAAAACCGAACCATCAAGGGAATCGGATGTCTAAGTCTCAACGACAACATCAACCGAAGCTTCAAGCAACGAATCGAGCAACGGTGGATCAAAAGTCGATACAAAGTGTACCTAACGTCGACAAGCCAAGACAACCAAAGATCCGACAAGTTTGGATCCGAAAAGGTGATATCTTTCCATGTCTTTCGTCTTAGTTTGTTTTTGTTTTTGTAATGCTTTGTTAGGTGCTTTTTGCATATTTCTTTTTCATTGCATTACATGTTTAGACGAGATTGATGTTTAAAATTTGTTTACAAAATCATTTTTGAGGAAAGGTATTTGGGGAGTTTTTAATTTGATTGAAAATTTTTTTTGAGAAAGGAGATGATTGAAAATCATTAAATTGGTGAAATTAAAGGTTTTTCAAAGAGCCTTAACCGGTATTTAAAGTCAATTCAAATTGAATTAAATTCATATTAATTATCGGTTTTACTCCACTTTTTATTATGTTGACGATAATTTAATATGTGATTTCTTCTTATATACATTCATCAAAATTTTGAAATTATTTTTAATCTCTTGGGAATTAATTCATCTTGATAGTGAATGTTGAATATAATTGATGGATATTTGCTAATCGACTAAAGTTCGTCAAAATTATTTTTAAATGTGAGATTGTCTAATTTAGGGGAGTTTGAATATTTAAAAAAAAAAAAAAAAAAAAAAAAAAAAGAAAGAAACTCCTATGATTATAAAGATGTGAAAGAGTTACATCCGAAAGGAGTGTGAAAACTACCACCACATGTAGGAAAGAGCTACCACCCCGGTCGTCCGGTACGTGTGTGAAGCTACCACATGGGTAATTATATGAAAAACCGAAAAGGTTGAAAAAAATATATGTGAGTATTTTAGAATTTTCGGCGTTATAAGGTGGTAGATTGAAAAAGATGCTCAAAGAGCCACCCCCGGTGTTTATTAGCTAAATCTCTATTTTGAACGGGTTGTGACAAATTGGTTTCAATTTTGCTAAATTTTTAGAAATTATTTTTCATCAATTTGCGTCGTGATGTTTTAAAAATATTAGATTTTCTTTAATATCAAATTTTAATGATTTGATGTCTTTTGAAATCAAATAATAATTTATTTTCATCATAATGATTTTTGGAGTAAAATCATTAATTTTTATGAAATTCTTTTGATTTTGGAGGATTTTGTTTTAATCTATATATCATGTTCATGCACAAATATTATTGGTGTTCTCTCTATTTTTGCACTCTTTTTAGGCAATTTTTGACAAAAAGGGGAGAAGAAAAGAAAAACTTGAATAGAAGATCAAAGGGGTAGAGATTTTTATATGATAAGATGCATGAACAAAGGGGAGAGATTTTTAATGATATTTTTTTCTAACTAACTTTGTTCGTGGAGAAAGTAAATTTTTTTTGCGATCATTGAAGACTTCAAGACTCCTTGTGTCTAAGTCATAGAGTTTGTTTTAGGAGTTTTTAGTGTATTTTTAGTTTTAAAATTGTATTTGGATTACACGCGAGAAGTTTGATGTTTTGGTGATGACATTGAACTTCGTTTGTCTTTATGATGTATTTTTAGTTTTTGTGTTTTGTCACGAAATTGCCAAAGGGGGAGATTGTTACGGATTTTGTGTTGGCAAGTTTCGTGACTTGTGTTTTGAGTCGGCGTCTTGAAGGATTGGAGCGGATCGAAGATGGTTGAAGAATCCTAGACTTCGAAGAAAGCGACGAAGTTGAATCACGATGCCTAGGTAAGGTTTTAAATCATAATATGGTGATCTAAACAAAGAAAATAGTGTTTGGAAGACTTGGAATACTTTTAAACTAATGAATTTTCAAAACTAAGGTTTTCAAGTAACAATGTCCGGACATTGGAGGCATGTCCGGATGCCACAGGCTTGACAGTGCGTACTATTAATGAATGTCCGGACATTGTGGATATGTCCGGTCTCAGTACCATGAGAATTTGAGTTACGCAAGTCAAGACCGGACATTCTTGGTATTGTCCGGTCTCGGTCGGCTCCGAAAAAATTGACGACACTGTGGACCGGTCGAGCATCTCAGGACCGGACATTGAAGACCGGACATCACTATGAAGACCGGACATTGGTTGCGTGAAATCTTTTAAAAATCAGATTTTTACAATCCTAGTCAATTTCTAAGTCTTCTAATTTGTTTAAGAATATATTTTCAAATCCTAATTTATCTCTAAGTCTTCTAATAGGTTTTAAAAACATGTTTTCGAATCCTAGTCTATCTCTATATTTTCTAAACCTATAAATAAGGTCTTGCGGTTCTCTAATTCGATGCACAACATGAAGATACATATTTGAGAAACCCTAGAGGCTAGGAATTTATCTAAAACCTATTTTCTACAAAATAGCTTCTTCTAGGTCAAATCGAGACATAGTAATTTCTACTCTATATGTCGATTTGATCTACGATTCGCTTGGAGTCTTCTTCTTCGGTTTTCTACGATACTCCTAAGCGAAGGATCACCATATTCATGCTTCTCATGAACGGCGTCGTGGATTCGGCGCGTTGAAGGCGGTTCGTGGATTCGGATCGTTGCCTCGTGGATTCGAGTGGCGTCGTGGATTCGGCGTGATAGAAGCTTCGTGGATTCGAAGTGGTGGCGTTCGTGGACTCGAACGTGAGGGCGTGGACAACCCGAAGGAGGATTGCGCGGAGATCCATAGGAGAGTTAGAGAGGTCGAGTCCGTGGAGTTCGGTATCACCTTGTAATCTTTTCTCTTATTGATTGTTTATTCGCGTGTTGGTCCCGTGGGTTTTTTACTCTGAGTTTGGAGTTTTCCCACGTAAATCTCGGTGTGTTTTTTATTTTCCACATTTACTTTTTAAAGCATCGAGATTTATGGTTTTTGGCCTTTACACCTATTCACCCTCCCTCTAGGTGTGGGATAAGGTGTTAGATACAATCTAGATAGATCCTTGGGGCTTCCCCGTAACTTACACACTCTCCGGGCATAATAGAACAATATAATTGGGTTTCATTCTTTGTTCGGTTGAATGAGAAAAAGTACTGTTTCCAAAGTTATACTGTTAGGGCGCAACTGAGTAGTCTTATGTTGTTCCGGTTTTGGTTCTTGTGAACGTAGACAACGATACGTTGCCAATATACACTCTCGGGGCATAATAGAACTATATAATTAGGTTTAACTCTTTGTTCGGTTGAATGAAAAAAAGTACTGTTTCTAAAGTTATACTGTTAGGGCGCAACTGAGTAGACTAATGTTGTTCCGGTTTTGGTTCTTGTGAACGTAGACAATGATACGTTTCCAATATACACTCTCGGGGCATAATAGAACAATATAATTGGGTTTTACTCTTTGTTCGGTGGAATGAGAAAAAGTACTGTTTCCAAAGTTATCTTTGTTAGGCGCAAGTAGTCTTATGTTGTTCCGGTTTTGGTTCTTGTGAACGTAGACAACGATACGTTGCCAATATACACTCTCGGGGAATAATAGAACTATATAATTAGGTTTCACTCTTTGTTGGGTTGAATGAGAAAAAGTACTGTTTCTAAAGTTATAATGTTAGGGCGCAACTGAGTAGTCTAATGTTATTCCGGTTTTGGTTCTTGTGAACGTAGACAACGATACGTTGCCAATATACACTCTCGGGGCATAATAGAACAATATAATTGGGTTTCACTCTTTGTTCGGTTGAATGAGAAAAATCTTGTTTCCAAAGTTATCTTGTTTGGGCGCAAGAGTAGTCTTATGTTGTTCTGTTTTTGGTACTTGTGAACGTAGACAACGATACGTTGCCAATATACACTCTCGGGGCATAATAGAACAATATAATTGGGTTTCACTCTTTGTTCGGTTGAATGAGAAAAAGTACTGTTTCTAAAGTTATACTGTTAGGTCGCAACTGAGTTGTCTAATGTTGTTCCGGTTTTGGTTCTTGTGAACGTAGACAACGATACGTTGCCAATATACACTCTCGGGGCATAATAGAGCAATATAATTGGGTTTCACTCTTTGTTCGGTTGAATGAGAAAAAGTACTGTTTCCAAAGTTATACTGTTAGGGCGCAACTGAGTAGTCTAATGTTGTTCCGGTTTTGGTTCTTGTGAACGTAGACAACGATACGTTGCCAATATACACTCTCGGGGCATAATAGAATAATATAATTAGGTTTCACTCTTTGTTCGGTCGAATGAGAAAAAGTACTGTTTCTAAAGTTATACTGTTAGGGCGCAACTGAGTAGTCTAATGCTGTTCCGGTTTTGGTTCTTTTGAACGTAGACAACGATACGTTGCCAATATACACTCTCGGGGCATAATAGAACAATATAATTGGGTTTTACTCTTTGTTCGGTGGAATGAGAAAAAGTACTGTTTCCAAAGTTATCTTTGTTAGGCGCAACTGAGTAGTGTAATGTTGTTCCGGTTTTGGTTCTTGTGAACGTAGACAAAGATACATTGCCAATATACACTCTCGGGGCATAATAGAACAATATATTTTGGTTTCACTCTTTGTTCGGTTGAATGAGAAAAAGTACTGTTTCTAAAGTTATACTGTTAGGGCGCAATTGAGTAGTCTAATGTTGTTCCGGTTTTGGTTCTTGTGAACGTAGACAACGATACGTTGCCAATATACACTCTCGGGCCATAATAGAACAATATAATTAGGTTTTACTCTTTGTTCGGTTGAATGAGAAAAAGTACTGTTTCTAAAGTTATACTGTTAGGGCGCAACTGAGTAGTCTTATGTTGTTCCGGTTTTGGTTCTTGTGAACGTAGACAACGATACGTTGCCAATATACACTCTCGGGGCATAATAGAACTATATAATTAGGTTTCACTCTTTGTTCGGTTGAATGAGAAAAAGTACTGTTTCTAAAGTTATACTGTTAGGGCGCAACTGAGTAGTCTAATGTTATTCCGGTTTTGGTTCTTGTGAACGTAGACAATGATACGTTGCCAATATACACTCTCGGGGCATAATAGAACAATATAATTGGGTTTTACTCTTTGTTCGGTGGAATGAGAAAAAATCTTGTTTCCAAAGTTATCTTGTTTGGGCGCAAGTAGTCTTATGTTGTTCTGTTTTGGTTCTTGTGAACGTAGACAACGAAACGTTGCCAATATACACTCTCGGGGCATAATAGAACTATATAATTAGGTTTCACTCTTTGTTCGGTTGAATGAGAAAAAGTACTGTTTCTAAAGTTATACTGTTAGGGCGCAACTGAGTAGTCTAATGTTGTTCCGGTTTTGGTTCTTGTGAACGCAGACAACGATACGTTGCCAATATACACTCTCGGGGCATAATAGAACAATATAATTGGGTTTCACTCTTTGTTCGGTTGAATGAGAAAAATCTTTGTTTCCAAAGTTATCTTTGTTAGGCGCAATGAGTACTCTTATGTTGTTCGGTTTTGGATCTTGTGAACGTAGACAACGATACGTTGCCAATATACACTCTCGGGGCATAATAGAACAATATAATTAGGTTTCACTCTTTGTTCGGTTGAATGAGAAAAATCTTGTTTCTAAAGTTATCTTGTTAGGGCGCAGCGATTAGTCTAATGTTGTTCCGGTTTTGGTTCTTGTGAACGTAGACAACGATACGTTGCCAATATACACTCTCGGGGCATAATAGAACAATATAATTGGGTTTTGCTCTTTGTTCGGTGGAATGAGAAAAATCTTGTTTCCAAAGTTATCTTGTTAGGCGCAACTGAGTAGTCTAATGTTGGTCCGGTTTTGGTTCTTGTGAACGTTGGCATCGATACGTTGCAAATTTACACTCTCGGGGCATAAGAGAAAAAAATAATTTGGTTTCACTCTTTGTTCGGTTGAATGAGAAAAAGTACTGTTTCTAAAGTTATACTGTTAGGGCGCAACAGAGTAGTCTAATGTTGTTCCGGTTTTGGTTCTTGTGAACGTAGACAACGATACGTTGCCAATATACACTCTCGGGCCATAATAGAACAATATAATTGGGTTTTACTCTTTGTTCGGTTGAATGAGAAAAATCTTGTTTCTAGAGTTATATTGTTAGGGGCGCTTTGAGTAGTCTAATGTTGTTCGGTTTTGGTTCTTGTGAACGTAGACAACGATACGTTGCCAATATACACTCTCGGGCATAATAGAACAATATAATTGGGTTTTACTCTTTGTTCGGTGGAATGAGAAAAATCTTGTTTCCAAAGTTATCTTGTTTGGCAATGAGTAGTCTTATGTTGTTCCGGTTTTGATTCTTGTGAACGTAGACAACGATACGTTGCCAATATACACTCTCGGGGCATAATAGAACTATATAATTAGGTTTCACTCTTTGTTCGGTTGAATGAGAAAAAGTACTGTTTCTAAAGTTATACTGTTAGGGCGCAACTGAGTAGTCTAATGTTGTTCCGGTTTTGGTTCTTGTGAACTAGGACAACGATACGTTGCCAATATACACTCTCAGGGCGTAATAGAACAATATAATTAGGTTTCACTCTTTGTTCGGTTGAATGAGAAAAAGTACTGTTTCTAAAGTTATCTTTGTTAGGCGCAAGCGAGTAGTCTTATGTTGTTCGGTTTTGGTTCTTGTGAACGTAGACAACGATACGTTGCCAATATACACTCTCGGGCATAATAGAACTATATAATTAGGTTTCACTCTTTGTTCGGTTGAATGAGAAAAAATCTTGTTTCTAAAGTTATCTTGTTAGGCGCGAGTAGTCTAATGTTGTTCCGGTTTTGGTTCTTGTGAACGTAGACGACGATACGTTGCCAATATACACTCTCGGGGCATAATAGAACTATATAATTAGGTTTCACTCTTTGTTCGGTTGAATGAGAAAAAGGTATTGTTTCAAAAGTTATCTTTGTTAGGCGCAAGAGTAGTCTAATGTTGTTCCGGTTTTGGTTCTTGTGAACGTAGACAAAGATACATTGCCAATATACACTCTCGGGGCATAATAGAACAATATAATTTGGTTTCACTCTTTGTTCGGTTGAATGAGAAAAAGTACTGTTTCTAAAGTTATACTGTTAGGGCACAACGGAGTAGTCTAATGTTGTTCCGGTTTTGGTTCTTGTGAACGTAGACAACGATACGTTGCCAATATACACTCTCGGGCCATAATAGAACAATATAATTGGGTTTTACTCTTTGTTCGGTTGAATGAGAAAAAGTACTGTTTCTAGAGTTATATTGTTAGGGCGCAACTGAGTAGTCTTATGTTGTTCCGGTTTTGGTTCTTGTGAACGTAGACAAAGATACATTGCCAATATACACTCTCGGGGCATAATAGAACAATATATTTTGGTTTCACTCTTTGTTCGGTTGAATGAGAAAAATCTTGTTTCAAAAGTTATCTTTGTTAGGGCGCAACTGAGTAGTCTAATGTTGTTACGGTTTTGGTTCTTGTGAACGTAGACAAGGATACGTTGCCAATATACACTCTCGGGGCATAATAGAACAATATAATTGGGTTTAACTCTTTGTTAGGTTGAATGAGAAAAATCTTTGTTTCCAAAGTTATCTTGTTAGGCGCAACTGAGTAGTCTTATGTTGTTCCGGTTTTGGTTCTTGTGAACGTAGACAACGATACGTTGCCAATATACACTCTCGGGGAATAATAGAACTATATAATTAGGTTTCACTCTTTGTTCGGTTGAATGAGAAAAATCTTGTTTCTAAAGTTATCTTTGTTAGGGCGCAACTGAGTAGTCTAATGTTGTTCCGGTTTTGGTTCTTGTGAACGTAGACAATGATACGTTGCCAATATACACTCTCGGGGCATAATAGAACAATATAATTGGGTTTTACTCTTTGTTCGGTGGAATGAGAAAAATCTTGTTTCCAAAGTTATCTTTGTTTGGGCGTAAGCGAGTAGTCTTATGTTGTTCTGTTTTGGTTCTTGTGAACGTAGACAACGAAACGTTGCCAATATACACTCTCGGGGCATAATAGAACTATATAATTAGGTTTCACTCTTTGTTCGGTTGAATGAGAAAAATCTTGTTTCTAAAGTTATCTTGTTAGGCGCAACTGAGTAGTCTAATGTTGTTCCGGTTTTGGTTCTTGTGAACGCAGACAATGATACGTTGCCACTATACACTCTCGCGGCACAATAGAACAATATAACTGGGTTCTACTATTTGTTCGGTGGAATGAGAAAAATCTTGTTTCCAAAGTTATCTTGTTAGGCGCAGTGAGTAGTCTATGTTGTTCGGTTTTGGATCTTGTGAACGTAGACAACGATACGTTGCCAATATACACTCTCGGGGCATAATAGAACAATATAATTAGGTTTCACTCTTTGTTCGGTTGAATGAGAAAAATCTTGTTTCTAAAGTTATCTTGTTAGGCGCAATGAGTAGTCTAATGTTGTTCGGTTTTGGTTCTTGTGAACGTAGACAACGATACGTTGCCAATATACACTCTCCGGGCATAATAGAACAATATAATTGGGTTTTACTCTTTGTTCGGTGGAATGAGAAAAAGTACTGTTTCCAAAGTTATACTGTTAGGGCGCAACTAAGTAGTGTAATGTTGTTCCGGTTTTGGTTCTTGTGAACGTAGACAAAGATACATTGCCAATATACACTCTCGGGGCATAATAGAACAATATATTTTGGTTTCACTCTTTGTTCGGTTGAATGAGAAAAATCTTGTTTCAAAAGTTATACTGTTAGGGCGCAACTGAGTAGTCTAATGTTGTTCCGGTTTTGGTTCTTGTGAACATAGACAACGATACGTTGCCAATATACACTCTCGGGGCATAATAGAACAATATAATTGGGTTTTACTCTTTGTTCGGTGGACTGAGAAAAATCTTGTTTCTAGAGTTATATTGTTAGGCGCACACGAGTAGTCTAATGTTGTTCGGTTTTGGTTCTTGTGAACGTAGACAACGATACGTTGCCAATATACACTCTCCGGGCATAATAGAACAATATAATTGGGTTTTACTCTTTGTTCGGTGGAATGAGAAAATGTACTGTTTCCAAAGTTATACTGTTTGGGCGCAACTGAGTAGTCTTATGTTGTTCCGGTTTTGATTCTTGTGAACGTAGACAACGATACGTTGCCAATATACACTCTCGGGGCATAATAGAACTATATAATTAGGTTTCACTCTTTGTTCGGTTGAATGAGAAAAAGTACTGTTTCTAAAGTTATACTGTTAGGGCGCAACTGAGTAGTCTAATGTTGTTCCGGTTTTGGTTCTTGTGAACTTAGACAACGATACGTTGCCAATATACACTCTCGGGGCATAATAGAACAATATAAATAGGTTTCACTCTTTGTTCGGTTGAATGAGAAAAAGTACTGTTTCTAAAGTTATACTGTTAGGGCGCAACTGAGTAGTCTAATGTTGTTCCGGTTTTGGTTCTTGTGAACGTAGACAACGTTGCCAATATACACTCTCGGGGCATAATAGAACTATATAATTAGGTTTCACTCTTTGTTCGGTTGAATGAGAAAAATCTTTGTTTCTAAAGTTATACTGTTAGGGCGCAACTGAGTAGTCTAATGTTGTTCCGGTTTTGGTTCTTGTGAACGTAGACAACGATACGTTGCCAATATACACTCTCGGGGCATAATAGAACAATATAATTAGGTTTCACTCTTTGTTCGGTTGAATGAGAAAAATCTTGTTTCTAAAGTTATCTTGTTAGGCGCAATGAGTAGTGTAATGTTGGTCCGGTTTTGGTTCTTGTGAACGTAGACAAGGATACATTGCCAATATACACTCTCGGGGCATAATAGAACAATATATTTTGGTTTCACTCTTTGTTCGGTTGAATGAGAAAAATCTTGTTTCAAAAGTTATCTTGTTATGGCGCAAGTGAGTAGTCTAATGTTGTTCCGGTTTTGGTTCTTGTGAACGTAGACAACGATACGTTGCCAATATACACTCTCGGGCCATAATAGAACAATATAATTGGGTTTTACTCTTTGTTCGGTTGAATGAGAAAAAGTACTGTTTCTAAAGTTATACTGTTAGGGCGCAACTGAGTAGTCTAATGTTGTTCCGGTTTTGGTTCTTGTGAACTTAGACAACGATACGTTGCCAATATACACTCTCAGGGCATAATAGAACAATATAATTAGGTTTCACTCTTTGTTCGGTGGAATGAGAAAAAGTACTGTTTCTAAAGTTATACTGTTAGGGCGCAACTGAGTAGTCTTATGTTGTTACGGTTTTGGTTCTTGTGAACGTAGACAACGATACGTTGCCAATATACACTCTCGGGGCATAATAGAACTATATAATTAGGTTTCACTCTTTGTTCGGTTGAATGAGAAAAATCTTGTTTCTAAAGTTATCTTGTTAGAGGCGCAATAGGGTAGTCTAATGTTGTTAGGTTTTGGTTCTTGTGAACTTAGACAACGATACGTTGCCAATATACACTCTCGGGGCATAATAGAACAATATAAATAGGTTTCACTCTTTGTTCCGTTGAATGAGAAAAATCTTGTTTCTAAAGTTATATTGTTAGGGCGCAACTGAGTAGTCTTATGTTGTTCCGGTTTTGGTTCTTGTGAACGTAGACAACGAAACGTTGCCAATATACACTCTCGGGGCATAATAGAACTATATAATTAGGTTTCACTCTTTGTTCGGTTGAATGAGAAAAAGTACTGTTTCTAAAGTTATCTTGTTAGGCGCAGAGTAGTCTAATGTTGTTCCGGTTTTGGTTCTTGTGAACGTAGACAACGATACGTTGCCAATATACACTCTCGGGGCATAATAGAGCAATATAATTGGGTTTCACTCTTTGTTCGGTTGAATGAGAAAAAGTACTGTTTCCAAAGTTATACTGTTTGGGCGCAACTGAGTAGTCTTATGTTGTTCCGATTTTGGTTCTTGTGAACGTATACAACGATACGTTGCCAATATACACTCTCGGGGCATAATAGAACTATATAATGAGGTTTCACTCTTTGTTCGGTTAAATGAGAAAAAGTACTGTTTCTAAAGTTATACTGTTAGGGCGCAACTGAGTAGTCTAATGTTGTTCCGGTTTTGGTTCTTGTGAACCTAGACAACGATACGTTGCCAATATACACTCTCGGGGCATAATAGAACAATATAATTGGGTTTCACTCTTTGTTCGGTTGAATGAGAAAAAGTACTGTTTCTAAAGTTATCTTTGTTAGGCGCAAGTGAGTAGTCTTTTGTTGTTCGGTTTTGGTTCTTGTGAACGTAGACAACGATACGTTGCCAATATACACTCTCGGGGCATAATAGAACTATATAATTAGGTTTCACTCTTTGTTCGGTTGAATGAGAAAAATCTTGTTTCTAAAGTTATCTTTGTTAGGCGCAAGTGAGTAGTCTAATGTTGTTCGGTTTTGGTTCTTGTGAACGTAGACAACGATACGTTGCCAATATACACTCTCGGGGCATAATAGAACAATATAATTGGGTTTTACTCTTTGTTCGGTGGCAATCAAACAAAGAGTAAAACCTAATTATATTGTTCTATTATGCCCCGAGAGTAAAAATTTGCAACGTATCGATGCCAACGTTCACTAGAACCAAAACCGAACCAAAATTAGACTACTTAGTTGCTAAAGATAACTTTGAAATAGTACTTTTTCTAATTCAATCGAACAAAAAAAACCTAATTATATTGTTCTATTATGCCCCGAAAATGTAAATTTACAACATATCGTGCCAAGGTTCACAACAAATCGAACCACATTAGACTGCTCGGTTCGTAGCATATATAACTTTGGAAACCGATGCTGCTCATTCAACCGAACAAAGAGTAAAACCTAATTATATTGTTCTATTAAGCCGCGAGAGTGTAAATTTGCAACGTATCGATGCCAAGGTTCACAAGAACCAAATCCTGAACAACATTAGACTACTCAGTTGCGCCCTAACAGTATAACATTGGAAACAGTACTTTTTCTCATTCAATCGAACAAAGAGTAAAACCTAATTATATTGCTCTATTATGCCCCGAGAGTGGAAATTTGCAACGTATCGATGCCAAGGTTCACAAGAACCAAATCCGGAACCACATTAGACTACTCAGTTTCTAACAAAGATAACTTTGCGATACTTTTTCTCATTCAATCAAACAAAGAGTAAAACCTAATTATATTGATCTATTATGCCCCGAGAGTGTAAATTTGCAACGTATCCATGCCAACGTTCACAAGAACCAAAACCGGACCAACATTAGACTACTCAGTTGCGCCTAAGCGTATAACGTTGGAAAGCGTACTTTCTCATTCAATCGAACAAAGAGTAAAACCTAATTATAAATTGTTCTATTATGCCCGAGAGTAAATTTGCAACGTATCAATGCCAAGGTTCACAGAACCAAATCGGAACCACATTAGACTACTCGTTATACTAACGACATAATTTTGGAAAGATTACTTTTTCTCATTCAATCAAACAAAGATAAAAACCTAATTATTTTGGTATATTATGCCCCGAGAATGTAAATTTGAAATATATCGATGCCAAGGTTCACAAGAACCAAATCCGAACCACATTAGACTATTGCGCCCTAACAGTATAACTTTGGAAACAGTACTTTTTCTCATTCAATCAAACAAAGAGTAAAACCTAATTATATTGTTCTATTATGCCCCGAGAGTAAAAATTTGCAACGTATCGATGCCAGCGTTCACAAGAACCAAATCCGGACCAACATTAGACTACTCGCTTGCTAACGATAACGTTTAGCGATTACTTTTTCTCATTCAATCAAACAAAGAGTAAAACCTAATTATATTGTTCTATTATGCCCGAGAGTGTAAATTTGCAACGTATCGATGCAAGGTTCACAAGAACCAAATCGGAACCACATTAGACTACTCGATTTAGCCCGACAGTATAACTTTGGAAACAGTCCTTTTTCTCATTCAACCAACCAAGAGTAAAACCTAATTATATTGTTCTATTATGCCCCGAGAGTGTAAATTTGCAACGTATCGATGCCAAGGTTCACAAGAACCAAATCCGGAACCACATTAGACTAATCGAATTAGCGCCCTAACGACATAATTTTATTGTGATGCTTTTTCTCATTCAATCAAACAAGGAAAACCTAATTATATTGTTCTATTATGCCCCGAGAGAGTAAATTTGCAACGTATCGATGCCAAGGTTCACAAGAACCAAATCCGGGAACCACATTAGACTACTCGATTTAACGCCCTAACGGTATAACTTTGGAAACGATACTTTTCTCATTCAATCGAACAAAGAGTAAAACCTAATTATATTGTTCTATTATGCCCCGAGAGTGTAAATTTACAACGTATCGATGCCAAGGTTCACAAGAACCAAATCCGGAACCACATTAGACTACTCAGTTGCGCCCTAACAGCACTACTTTGGAAACAGTACTTTTTCTCATTCAATCGAACAAAGAGTAAATCATAATTATATTGTTCTATTATGCCCGAGTAAAAATTTTCAGCGTATCGATGCCAACGTTCACTAAAACCAAAACCGTACCAACATTAGACTAGTTAGTTGCGCCCCTAACGATTATAACGTTGGAAACGATGCACACTCTCATTCAATCAAACAAAGAGTAAAACCTAATTATATTGTTCTATTATGCCCCGAGAGTAAAAATTTGCAACGTATCCATGCCAACGTTCACTAGAGCCGAAATCGAACCAACATTAGACTACTTAGTTGCGCCCTAACAGTATTACGTTGGAAACAGTACTTTTTCTCATTCAATCGAACAAAGAGTAAAACCTAATTATATTGTTCTATTATGCCCCGAGAGTGTAAATTTGCAACGTATCGATGCCAAGGTTGAGAATAACCAAATTGAAACAACATTAGACTACTCAGTTGCGCCCTAACAGTATAACATTGGAAACAATACTTTTTCTCATTCAATCGAACAATGAGTAAAACCTAATTATATTGTTCTATTATGCCCCGAGAGTGTAAATTTGCGACGTATCGATGCCAAGGTTCACAACCAAAACCGAACCACATTAGACAACTCATTGCGCCTAACAAAGATAACTTTGGTAATGATTTTTTCACATTCAATCAAACAACGAGTAAAACCTAATTATATTGTTCTATTAAGACCCGAGAGTAAAAATTTGCAACGTATCGATGCCAACGTTCACTAGAACCAAAACCGAACCAATATTAGACAACTTTGTTGCGCCCTAACAGCATAACTTTGGTAACAGTACTTTTTCTCACTCAATCGAACAAGAGTAAAACCTAATTATATTGTTCTATTAAGCCCCGAGAGTGTAAATTTGCAACGTATCGATGCAAAGGTTCACAAGAACCAAATCCGGTACCCCATTAGACTACTCTTGCGCCCGACAAGATAACATTGGAAACAAGATTTTTCTCATTCAATCGAACAATGAGTAAAACCTAATTATATTGTTCTATTATGCCCGAGTGTGTAAATTTGCAACGTATCAATGCCAAGGTTCACAAGAACCAAATCCGAACCACATTAGACTACTCATTGCGCCTAACAAAGATAATTTTGGTAAATGATTTTTTCTCATTCAATCAAACAAAGAGGAAAACCTAATTATATTGTTCTATTATGCCCCGAGAGAGTAAATTTGCAACGTATCGATGCCAAGGTTCACAAGAACCAAATCCGGAACCATATTAGACTACTCAGTTGCGCCCTAACAGTATAACTTTGGAAACAGTACTTTTTCTCATTCAATCGAACAAAGAGTAAAACCTAATTATATTGTTCTATTATACCCGAGTGTGTGTAAATTTGCAACGTATCGATGCCAAGGTTCACAAGAACCAAATCCGAACCACATTCGCCCCTAACAAAGATAACTTTGGTAAGATACTTTTTCTCATTCAATCAAACAAAGAGTAAAACCTAATTATATTGTTCTATTATGCCCCGAGAGTAAAAATTTTCAACGTATCGATGCCAACGTTCACTAAAACCAAGACCGTACCAACATTAGACTAGTTAGTTGCGCCCTAACAAAGATAACGTTGGAAACAGTACTTTTTCTCATTCAATCAAACAAAGAGTAAAACCTAATTATATTGTTCTATTATGTCCCGAGAGTAAAAATTTGCAACGTATCCATGCCAATGTTCACTAGAACCAAAACCGAACCAACATTAGACTACTTAGTTGCGCCCTAACAGTATAACGTTGGAAACAGTACTTTTTCTCCTTCAATCGAACAAAGAGTAAAACCTAATTATATTGTTCTATTATGCCCCGAGAGTGTAAATTTGCAACGTATCGATGCCAAGGTTCGTAATAACCAAATTCGAAATAACATTAGACTACTCGATTGCGCCCTAACGTATAACATTGGAAACAAGATTTTTCTCATTCAATCGAACAAAGAGTAAAACCTAATTATAAAGTTCTATTATGCCCGAGAGTGTAAATTTGTAACGTATCGATGCCAAGGTTCACAAGAACCAAATCCGAACCACATTAGACTACTCAGTTGCGCCCTAACAGTATAACTTTGGAAACAGTACTTTTTCTCATTCAATCAAACAAAGAGGAAAACCTAATTATATTGTTCTATTATGCCCCGAGAGAGTAAATTTGCAACGTATCGATGCCAAGGTTCACAAGAACCAAATCCGAAACAACATTAGACTACTCAATTGCGCCCTAACAATATAACTTTGGAAACAAGATTTTTCTCATTCAATCGAACAAAGAGTAAAACCTAATTATATTGTTCTATTATGCCCCGAGTGTGTAAATTTGCAACGTATCGATGCCAAGGTTCACAAGAACCAAATCCGGAACCACATTAGACTACTCAGTTGCGCCCTAACAAAGATAACTTTGGTAATGATTTTTTTCTCATTCAATCAAACAAAGAGTAAAACCTAATTATATTGTTCTATTATGCCCCGAGAGTAAAAATTTTCAACGTATCGATGCCAACGTTCACTAAAACCAAAACCGTACCAACATTAGACTAGTTAGTTGCGCCTTAACAAAGATAACGTTGGAAACTGTACTTTTTCTCATTCAATCAAACAAAGAGTAAAACCTAATTATATTGTTCTATTATGCCCCGAGAGTAAAAATTTGCAACGTATCCATGCCAACGTTCACTAGAACCGAAACCGAACCAACATTAGACTACTTAGTTGCGCCCTAACAAGCATAACGTTAGAAATAAGATTTTTCTCACTCAATCGAACAAAGAGTAAAACCTAATTATATTGTTCTATTATGCCCCGAGAGTGTTAATTTGCAACGTATCGATGCCAAGGTTCAGAATAACCAAATTCGAAATAACATTAGACTACTCAGTTGCGCCCTAACAGTATAACATTGGAAACAGTACTTTTTCTCATTCAATCGAACAAAGAGTAAAACCTAATTATAAAGTTCTATTATGCCCCGAGAGTGTAAATTTGTAACGTATCGATGCCAAGGTTCACAAGAACCAAATCCGGAACCACATTAGACTACTCAGTTGCGCCCTAACAAAGATAACTTTGGAAACAAGATTTTTCTCATTCAATCAAACAAAGAGGAAAACCTAATTATATTGTTCTATTATGCCCCGAGAGAGTAAATTTGCAACGTATCGATGCCAAGGTTCACAAGAACCAAATCCGGAACCACATTAGACTACTCAGTTGCGCCCTAACAGCATAACTTTGGTAACAAGATTTTTCTCATTCAATCGAACAAAGAGTAAAACCTAATTATATTGTTCTATTATGCCCCGAGAGTGTAAATTTGCAACGTATCGATGCCAAGGTTCAGAAGAACCAAATTCGAAACAACATTAGACTACTCGATTGCGCCTAACAAAGATAACTTTGGTAATGATTTTTCTCATTCAATCAAACAAAGAGTAAAACCTAATTATATTGTTCTATTATGCCCCGAGAGTAAAAATTTTCAACGTATCGATGCCAACGTTCACTAAAACCAAAACCGTACCAACATTAGACTAGTTAGTTGCGCCCTAACAGTATAACGTTGGAAACAGTACTTTTTCTCATTCAATCAAACAAAGAGTAAAACCTAATTATATTGTTCTATTATGCCCCGAGAGTAAAAATTTGCAACGTATCCATGCCAACGTTCACTAGAACCAAAACCGAACCAACATTAGACTACTTAGTTGCGCCCTAACAGTATAACGTTAGAAACAGTACTTTTTCTCACTCAATCGAACAAAGAGTAAAACCTAATTATATTGTTCTATTATGCCCCGAGAGTGTTAATTTGCAACGTATCGATGCCAAGGTTCAGAATAACCAAATTCGAAATAACATTAGACTACTCATTGCGCCTAACAAAGATAACATTGGAAACAGTACTTTTTCTCATTCAATCGAACAAAGAGTAAAACCTAATTATAAAGTTCTATTATGCCCCGAGAGTGTAAATTTGTAACGTATCGATGCCAAGGTTCACAAGAACCAAATCCGGAACCACATTAGACTACTCAGTTGCGCCCTAACAGTATAACTTGGGAAACAGTTTTTTTCTCATTCAATCGAACAAAGAGTAAAACCTAATTATATTGTTCTATTATGCCCCGAGAGTAAAAATTTGCAACGTATCGATGCCAACGTTCACTAGAACCAAAACCGAACAAAAATTAGACTACTTAGTTGCGACCTAACAGTATAACGTTTGGAAATAGTACTTTTTCTCATTCAATCGAACAAAGAGTAAAACCTAATTATATTGTTCTATTAAGCCCCGAGAGTGTAAATTTGCAACGTATCGATGCCAAGGTTCACAAGAACCAAATCCTGAACAACATTACTTGCGCCTAACAAGTATAACATTGGAAACAAGATTTTTCTAATTGATCGAACAAGGAGTAAAACCTAATTATATTGCTCCATTATGCCCCGAGAGTGTAAATTTGCAACGTATCGATGCCAAGGTTCACTAGAACCAAATCCGAACCACATTAGACTACTCATTGCGCCTAACAAAGATAACTTTGGTAATGATTTTTCTCATTCAATCAAACAAAGAGTAAAACCTAATTATATTGTTCTATTATGCCCCGAGAGTAAAAATTTCCAACGTATCCATGCCAATGTTCACTAGAACTGAAACCGAACCAATATTAGACTACTTAGTTGCGCCCTAACAGTATAACGTTGGAAACAGTACTTTTTCTCATTCAATCGAACAAAGAGTAAAACCTAATTATATTGTTCTATTATGCCCCGAGTGTGTAAATTTGCAACGTATCGATGCCAAGGTTCAGAAGAACCAAATTCGAAACAACATTAGACTACTCGCGCCCCTAACAAGATAACATTGGTAATAAGATTTTTTTCTCATTCAATCGAACAAAGAGTAAAACCTAATTATATTGTTCTATTATGCCCCGAGAGTGTAAATTTGCGAACGTATCGATGCCAAGGTTCACAAGAACCTAATCCGAACCACATTAGACAACTCGCTTGCGCCTAACAAAGATAACTTTGTTAATGATTTTTCTCATTCAATCAAACAACGAGTAAAACCTAATTATATTGTTCTATTAAGCCCCGAGAGAAAAAATTTGCAACGTATCGATGCCAACGTTCACTAGAACCAAAACCGAACCAACATTAGACAACTTAGTTGCTCCCTAACAGCATAACTTTGGTAACAGTACTTTTTCTCATTCAATCGAACAAAGAGTAAAACCTAATTATATTAGTCTATTATGCCCCGAGTGTGTAAATTTGCAACGTATCGATGCCAAGGTTCACAAGAACCAAATCCGGAACCACATTAGACTACTCAGTTGCGCCCTAACAGCATAACTTTGGTAACAGTACTTTTTCTCATTCAATCAAACAAAGAGTAAAACCTAATTATATTGTTCTATTATGCCCCGAGAGTAAAAATTTTCAACGTATCGATGCCAACGTTCACTAAAACCAAAACCGTACCAACATTAGACTAGTTAGTTGCGCCCTAACAGTATAACGTTGGAAACAGTACTTTTTCTCATTCAATCAAACAAAGAGTAAAACCTAATTATATTGTTCTATTATGCCCCGAGAGTAAAAATTTGCAATGTATCCATGCCAACGTTCACTAGAACCAAAACCGAACCAACATTAGACTACTTAGTTCCGCCCTAACAGTATAACGTTTGAAACAGTACTTTTTCTCATTCAATCGAACAAAGAGTAAAACCTAATTATATTGTTCTATTATGCCCCGAGAGTGTAAATTTGCAACGTATCGATGCCAAGGTTCAGAAGAACCAAATTCGAAACAACATTAGACTACTCAGTTGCGCCCTAACAGTATAACATTGGAAACAGTACTTTTTCTCATTCAATCGAACAAAGAGTAAAACCTAATTATAAACTTCTATTATGCCCCGAGAGTGTAAATTTGTAACGTATCGATGCCAAGGTTCACAAGAACCAAATCCGGAACCACATTAGACAACTCAGTTGCGCCCTAACAGCATAACTTTGGTAACAGTACTTTTTCTCATTCAATCAAACAACGAGTAAAACCTAATTATATTGTTCTATTAAGCCCCGAGAGTAAAAATGTGCAACGTATCAACGCCAACGTTCACTAGAACCAAAACCGAACAAACATTAGACAACTTAGTTGCGCCCTAACAGTATAACGTTGGAAACAGTACTTTTTCTCATTCAATCAAACAAAGAGTAAAACCTAATTATTTTGTTCTATTATGCCCCGAGAGGGTAAATTTGCAACGTATCGATGCAAAGGTTCACACGAACCAAATCCGGAACCACATTAGACTACTCAGTTGCGCCCTGACAGTATAACATTAGAAACAGTACTTTTTCTCATTCAATCGAACAAAGAGTAAAACCAAATTATATTGTTCTATTATGCCCCGAGTGTGTAAATTTGCAACGTATCGATGCAAAGGTTCACAGAACCAACCGAAACCACATTAGACTACTCAGTTGCGCCCTGACAGTATAACATTGGAAACAGTACTTTTTCTCATTCAATCGAACAAAGAGTAAAACCAAATTATATTGTTCTATTATGCCCCGAGTGTGTAAATTTGCAACGTATCGATGCCAAGGTTCAGAAGAACCAAATTCGAAACCACATTAGACTACTCAGTTGCGCCCTAACAAAGATAACTTTGGTAACAAGATTTTTCTCATTCAATCAAACAAAGAGTAAAACCTAATTATATTATTCTATTAAGCCCCGAGAGTAAAAATGTGCAACGTATCGATGCCAACGTTCACTAGAACCAAAACCGAACCAACATTAGGCAACTTAGTTGCGCCTAACAAAGATAACGTTGGAAACGATTTTTTCTCATTCAATCAAACAAAGAGTAAAACCTAATTATATTGTTCTATTATGCCCCGAGAGTGTAAATTTGCAACGTATCGATGCAAAGGTTCACAAGAACCAAATCCGAACCACATTAGACTACTCTTGCGCCCGACAAAGATAACATTGGAAATAAAGATTTTTCTCATTCAATCGAACAAAGAGTAAAACCAAATTATATTGTTCTATTATGCCCCGAGTGTGTAAATTTGCAACGTATCGATGCCAAGGTTCACAAGAACCAAATTCGGAACCACATTAGACTACTCAGTTGCGCCCTAACAGCATAACTTTGGTAATAGTACTTTTTCTCATTCAATCAAACAAAGAGTAAAACCTAATTATATTGTTCTATTATGCCCCGAGAGTAAAAATTTGCAACGTATCGATGCCAACGTTCACTAGAACCAAAACCGAACCAAAATTAGACTACTTAGTTGCGCCCTAAGACGATAACGTTGGAAATAGTACTTTTTCTCATTCAATCGAACAAAGAGTAAAACCTAATTATATTGTTCTATTATGCCCGAGAGTGTAAATTTGCAACATATCGATGCCAAGGTTCACAAGAACAAAATCCTGACCAACATTAGACTACTCAGTTGCGCCCTAACAGTATAACTTTGGAAACAGTAGTTTTTCTCATTCAATCGAACAAAGAGTAAAACCTAATTATATTGTTCTATTAAGCCCCGAGAGTGTAAATTTGCAACGTATCGATGCCGAGGTTCACAAGAACCAAATCCTGAACAACATTAGACTACTCAGTTGCGCCCTAACAGTATAACATTGGAAACAGATTTTTCTTATTCAACCGAACAAAGAGTAAAACCTAATTATATTGCTCCATTATGCCCCGAGAGTGGAAATTTGCAACGTATCGATGCCAACGTTCACTAGAACCAAATCCGAACCAACATTAGACTACTCAGTTGCGCCCTAACAAAGATAACTTTGGTAATAAAGATTTTTTCTCATTCAATCAAACAAAGAGTAAAACCTAATTATATTGTTCTATTATGCCCCGAGAGTGTAAATTTGCAACATATCGATGCCAAGGTTCACAAGAACCAAATCCGGAACCACATTAGACTACTCAGTTGCGCCCTAACAGTATAACTTTGGAAACAGTACTTTTTCTCATTCAATCGAACAAAGAGTAAAACCTAATTATATTGTTCTATTAAGCCCCGAGAGTGTAAATTTGCAACGTATCGATGCCAAGGTTCACAAGAACCAAATCCTGAACAACATTAGACTACTCAGTTGCGCCCTAACAGTATAACATTGGAAACAGTACTTTTTCTCATTCAATCGAACAAGGAGTAAAACCTAATTATATTGCTACATTATGCCCCGAGAGTGGAAATTTGCAACGTATCGATGCCAAGGTTCACTAGAACCAAATCCGAACCACATTAGACTACTCATGCGCCCGACGTATAACATTGGAAATGATTTTCCTCATTCAAGCGAACAAAGAGTAAAACCTAATTATATTGTTCTATTATGCCCCGAGAGTGTAAATTTGCAACGTATCGATGCCAAGGTTCACAAGAACCAAATCCGGAACCACATTAGACAACTCAGTTGCGCCCTAACAGCATAACTTTGGTAACAGTACTTTTTCTCATTCAATCAAACAACGAGTAAAACCTAATTATATTGTTCTATTAAGCCCCGAGAGTAAAAATTTGCAACGTATCGATGCCAACGTTCACTAGAACCAAAACCGAACCAAAATTAGACAACTTAGTTGCGCCTAACAAGATAACGTTGGAAACAAGATTTTTTTTCTTATTCAATCAAACAAAGACTAAAACCTAATTATATTGTTCTATTATGCCCCGAGAGTGTAAATTTGCAACGTATCGATGCAAAGGTTCACAAGAACCAAATCCGGAACCACATTAGACTACTCAGTTGCGCCTAACAAAGATAATTTTGGTAATAGTACTTTTTCTCATTCAATCAAACAACGAGTAAAACCTAATTATATTGTTCTATTAAGCCCCGAGAGTAAAAATTTGCAACGTATCGCTGCCAACGTTCACTAGAACCAAAACCGAACCAACATTAGACTACTTTGTTGCCCCCTAACAGTATAACGTTGGAAACAGTACTTTTTCTTATTCAATCAAACAAAGACTAAAACCTAATTATATTGTTCTATTATGCCCCGAGAGTGTAAATTTGCAACGTATCGATGCAAAGGTTCACAAGAACCAAATCCGAACCACATTAGACTACTCATTTGCGTAAAGATAACATTGGAAATAAAGATTTTTCTCATTCAATCGAACAATGAGTAAAACCTAATTATATTGTTCTATTATGCCCCGAGTGTGTAAATTTGCAACGTATCAATGCCAAGGTTCACAAGAACCAAATCCGGAACCACATTAGACTACTCAGTTGCGCCCTAACAGCATAATTTTGGTAATGATTTTTCTCATTCAATCAAACAAAGAGTAAAACCTAATTATATTGTTCTATTATGCCCCGAGAGAGTAAATTTGCAACGTATCGATGCCAAGGTGCACAAGAACCAAATCCGGAACCACATTAGACTACTCAGTTGCGCCCTAACAGTATAACTTTGGAAACAGTACTTTTTCTCATTTAATCGAACAAAGAGTAAAACCTAATTATATTGTTCTATTATACCCCGAGAGAGTAAATTTGCAACGTATCGATGCCAAGGTTCACAAGAACCAAATCCGGAACCACATTAGACTACTCAGTTGCGCCCTAACAAAGATAACTTTGGAAACAAGATTTTTCTCATTCAATCGAACAAAGAGTAAAACCTAATTATATTGTTCTATTATGCCCCGAGTGTAAATTTGCAACGTATCGATGCCAAGGTTCACAAGAACCAAATCCGGAACCACATTAGACTACTCAGTTGCGCCTAACAAGATAACTTTGGTAAATTTTTTCTCATTCAATCAAACAGAGAGTAAAACCTAATTATTTTGTTCTATTATGCCCCGAGAGTGTAAATTTTCAACGTATAGATGCCAACGTTCACAAGAACCAAAAACCGAACAACATTAGACTACTCAGTTGCGCCCTAACAGCATAACGTTGGAAACAGTACTTTTTCTCATTCAATCAAACAAAGAGTAAAACCTAATTATATTGTTCTATTATGCCCCGAGAGTAAAAATTTGCAACGTATCCATGCCAACGTTCACAAGAACCAAACCGAACCAACATTAGACTACTTAGTTGCGCCTAACAAGATAACGTTGGAAACAAGATTTTTCTCACTCAATCGAACAAAGAGTAAAACCTAATTATATTGTTCTATTATGCCCCGAGAGTGTAAATTTGCAACGTATCGATGCCAAGGTTCGTAAAAACCAAATCCGGAACCACAATAGACTACTCAGTTGCGCCCTAACAGTATAACTTTGGAAACATTACTTTTTCTCATTCAATCGAACAAAGAGTAAAACCTAATTATATTGTTCTATTATGCCCCGAGAGTGTAAATTTGCAACGTATCGATGCCAAGGTTCACAAGAACCAAATCCGAAACCACATTAGACTACTCAGTTGCGCCCTAACAGTATAACTTTGGAAACAGTACTTTTTCTCATTCAATCGAACAAAGAGTAAAACCTAATTATATTGTTCTATTATGCCCCGAGAGTAAAAATTTGCAACGTATCGATGCCAACGTTCACTAGAACCAAAACCGAACAAAAATTAGACTACTTAGTTGCGACCTAACAGTATAACGTTGGAAATAGTACTTTTTCTCATTCAATCGAACAAAGAGTAAAACCTAATTATATTGTTCTATTATGCCCCGAGAGTGTAAATTTGCAACGTATCGATGCCAAGGTTCACAAGAACCAAATTCGAAACCACATTAGACTACTCAGTTGCGCCCTAACAGTATAACATTGGAAACAAGATTACTTTTTCTCATTCAATCGAACAAGGAGTAAAACCTAATTATATTGCTCCATTATGCCCCGAGAGTGGAAATTTGCAACGTATCGATGCCAAGGTTCACTAGAACCAAATCCGGAACCACATTAGACTACTCAGTTGCGCCCTAACAGCATAACTTTGGTAACAGTACTTTTTCTCATTCAATCAAACAAAGAGTAAAACCTAATTATATTGTTCTATTATGCCCCGAGAGTAAAAATTTCCAACGTATCCATGCCAACGTTCACTAGAACTGAAACCGAACCAATATTAGACTACTTAGTTGCGCCCTAACAGTATAACGTTGGAAACAGTACTTTTTCTCATTCAATCGAACAAAGAGTAAAACCTAATTATATTGTTCTATTATGCCCCGAGTGTGTAAATTTGCAACGTATCGATGCCAAGGTTCAGAAGAACCAAATTCGAAACAACATTAGACTACTCAGTTGCGCGCTAACACTATAACATTGGAAACAGTACTTTTTCTCATTCAATCGAACAAAGAGTAAAACCTAATTATATTGTTCTATTATGCCCCGAGAGTGTAAATTTGCGACGTATCGATGCCAAGGTTCACAAGAACCAAATCCGGAACCACATTAGACAACTCAGTTGCGCCCTAACAAAGATAACTTTGTTAACAAGATTTTTTTCTCATTCAATCAAACAACGAGTAAAACCTAATTATATTGTTCTATTAAGCCCCGAGAGAAAAAATTTGCAACGTATCGATGCCAACGTTCACTAGAACCAAAACCGAACCAACATTAGACAACTTAGTTGCGCCCTAACAGCATAACTTTGGTAACAGTACTTTTTCTCATTCAATCGAACAAAGAGTAAAACCTAATTATATTGTTCTATTATGCCCCGAGAGTGTAAATTTGCAACGTATCGATGCCAAGGTTCAGAATAACCAAATTCGAAATAACATTAGACTACTCAGTTGCGCCCTAACAAAGATAACTTTGGTAATAAAGATTTTTTTCTCATTCAATCAAACAAAGAGTAAAACCTAATTATATTGTTCTATTATGCCCCGAGAGTAAAAATTTTCAACGTATCGATGCCAACGTTCACTAAAACCAAAACCGTACCAACATTAGACTAGTTAGTTGCGCCCTAACAGTATAACGTTGGAAACAGTACTTTTTCTCATTCAATCAAACAAAGAGTAAAACCTAATTATATTGTTCTATTATGCCCCGAGAGTAAAAATTTGCAACGTATCGATGCCAACGTTCACTAAAACCAAAACCGTACCAACATTAGACTAGTTAGTTGCGCCCTAACAAAGATAACGTACTTTGGCCTTGTCACGCCCCGGGCTCACGGCCTCACGGCGCGTAGCTGCACCCGCCGTGTACACCAAACAAACACAATGCACACAAGGCGTCTACTAAAAACATGGAAGGAAAGAGAGTAATCCTAACAGGCTATCAGAGCGAGTAATATAAAAACCACTAGTTCTAACATAAAGATCCACAAAGATACATAAACAGATTACTAAATCCAAAATCTGATACAAAACTCTAAACAGATACATAATACATCTTTTCTACAAGTACAAAAAGAAAAGATGACAACGGGTCACTATAGAAACTCCGTATGGCTCTAGCTAGCCGCAAACCCCTCGCCTCGATCCCTAGCCACTCCCGATGCGGATGGCTCTGAAAAATAACAACAAACAGAGGGCGTGAGAACTATTAAAAATAGTTCCCAGTGGGCAATTACTGAACTCAGCGAAATGCTCCACTAGGCTAAAAATAAGCACGCTAAAAAGAAGTAAGAAGCGATAAATAAGAAACGAGTATATACAACAGAAATTAAATATATTCATGCTTCTACTACGAGTTTAACTATCATAATCATGATATTCTACTTTTAATGGCACAAGCATATGTCCAAGTCATTTCACATGCATAATTAGAGTAAGTTAACGTTTACTTACAAGCCCAACCATAATGTTCATATTACTATATAAAGTAAATTATGTATCCGTTGTTCTCTACCAAGCATATATACTAATCCAAAAGAATAAGTGTTCTCTATCAAGCATACACACTAGTCCACGAGAATGAAAGCTCTCTACCAAGCATACATTTTATACTTTCCATGATTCTATACCAATGCACACATATTAGTCCCAAAAGATATAAGTTCATTACCACAGTATTGTCAATTACACTTGATCTGAAGTTTCCAACTACCATATGTAGGGATAAATATACAATGTATGCACCAACCATGACTATGTACTAAGTCAAGAGAAGTCTCAAACCCAATCCATAAGGAATGTACCCAAGGTAACATCCCGGCTCGTGCCATGCCTAGTTGGCCCCGTGGTGGTCAATCGACTTTCCCGCAGAAAAGGAGACCCGAGAACACGGCAATCCACTTTCGCGCCCAATCCCGCACGGCGAACGTATCGCAAGGCTAACTCCGAGTGCCGCTTGTAGGTAGCGAGCCTCACAAGCATGTGCGAATGAGCACAAGGGCAAGCAAGTGTAATCATAGCATAGGGTCCCTATTTGGGATACTCAATCATCAAGTCTACGACTTGGAATCTCACACGTCGACTCGACAAAGTAGCTCAACATGTCACAACTCATTTACAACTACTTGGGTGGTAACTCTCTACCAAAACACAAGACGTGTAAAACATATACAACTCAAATGACACTATCCTACTTGGGATAATTCATTATATAAACAAGATTTCCAAGGAGTTATAACATGCAATATCCAAAAATTATCGAATAGATATCTATCAACACCATATGTAAGAGAACTAGGCATTACTCACAAGCATCATAGTATTAAAATACACATGTCCTTTCCACTATAAAGCACACAAATATCACAATGCAAAGAGTTTAAACCACTTATAGTATATGCCAATAACTCATATAAAATGCCCCAAGGGCTTTACTTTACCTTTCCTCATGTCTAAAACATGGAATAGAAATCGTCGATCCCTAGATCGAGTGCAATATCACAAAGGCCAAAGCTAGATATAATACTAGAATAAATGCACCCAAGGAATATCACAAAGATCTTGTCATGTCTTATGTTATATTAACATTACTATCTTGTCTACAACAAGTATAAGGCGGAAACATACCAAGGCTCATACGTGCATGTGTCTCAATCATATAGGTATATCATTCACTTTAAGGTCAACACCTTTTTATTTACCAAGTCACAAAGCCATGTATTTTATCTACCAAGCATTAAGGAAGAACACTTAGTTCTAATTACTTGTCTCTAACAAGTATCATAATGTAAACATGAGTGTTACTTTAAAAGTAATCCAAACATTAAGCACCCTTAAAGGTTCATCTTAATAATCATACTCTAGCATGCTTCTTATGGTGGCACAAACAAATAGTCTCAATTTTAGTCAACTATGCCCAAACCACATATAAGTCTCTACTACATAGAGCATGCAAATTTCACTATACATAACATAGTCATTTTATGTTCCCATAAATTCAAGCATGTCTTAAAGAGCACAAGTCAACATATAAACATGTCCTAAAACCCAAGGGAGGACAAAGAAAGAGTTCACCCATTTCGGTGAGATCAAACCCACCTGATACGCTTCGAAGCCTGTTCGATTAGTCGAACGAAGTTGCCCCCCAAGCTTCTAGTACCCTAAGATAAATATTTGAAGGGATACAAGCTTCAAATAAACATCTAACAAACTTCACCAAAATTCACATAGAAAAGAGGTGGAAATTACCTTTGATCAAGAAGATCTTATCCAAAGCTCAAATCGACCCAATGGATCTTCAAATCCAACCTAATAGAGAGTTCTACACCCATCAATTAGGTTCTAAAAGCTCCAAAACGAAAATCCCCAATTCTAAACCCTAATCTCAAAATCTAGGGTTTCTACCAAAGAGAGCTCCAAATCTCAAACTAGAGGGAGATGATGAGTTGCTTACCTTCTAGAAGCACCAAACCAAGATCAAAATCCCCTAGGCTTGAAGATTTCTCCTCCAACAAGCTCTACTCCAAGCTTCAAGTCTTCTCCAATGGAGGGAAAAGCCACTCACAAGCAAAGAGAGCAAAGAGATGAGTTCTAGCTCTAAAATCCCAACCAAACCCACACCAATCCAAAGAGGAATGAGGAAAGGCTCCCTACCTCTTCTCTCCTTGGTTCTCAGCACAAAAGAACCCTCAAAGGGTGTGGGGTGCTATAATAGAAGAGCACAAACGCACAGAAGTCCCTGCAGTTTTCGATTTTCGAAATCGTCATCAGTACAAATCCACTTTGTACCAGATAAACTCGAAAAGCCAAACCCGAGGCTCGGGTTGCCAAGTCCGCCCTTTTTATACCGGTATAAATCTCGGTGACTGCAGGTATAGCCATCATTTTGTACCGGTATAGACACCATTTTGTACCGGTACAAAGGCACTGAACTCCAACCCGAGAGCCACCTAAAATCCAACTTTTGGACTTTAGTGCTTGGGACTCATCCACAAACCTCGGTACTCGTGCCATAGGTCGGAACACAGTCAACGACCCTCCAGAAAATCTGGAAAAGCTCAGAACACACGTCCAACACTCGAACCTTGCAATTCGCGAAAGTTCAGTGCGTCACATTCTCCCATCCTAAAAGGAGTTTCGTCCGCGAAACGCGGATCAATCACAACACTAACCCTTCGAAGGGAATGGCAGACATTCTAATAGTGCACAAACTAGACCATGAGGTCTCAAGACTGGCGAATTGCTCCAAAGCACAAACGTCGCAGAATCCCGCGGCTCCAAGGTACGGCGAAAAGTAAGCATCTTCTATAGCGATTCCTCGAACTTCGCTCATCATAGACAAGTCCCAGTACAAACGTACTTGACCAAACCAGTTTCTCAGCTGGTCCCCAAGAATCCGAAAGCTCCCAAAGGCTAAGTTCGAACCCTCACATTCCTCAACCAAATCGAGGGCGAAATCAAGCTCTGCTTTTAACTTGTCTTCATACAAGGAACTCTATCATATATCCTTCCAAGGAGGATATACTAGTACTAATCATGAAAGATTCCGAAAATTATACCCGTCCAGTAATCCATCGAAACTCCACCGGAGTGTTCAGCTGGTCATCAAACAGTTGCTGCCTATGATCTTCCACCCAAGGTCAACTTCATCCAGAGTTTGCATAGAAGTGCAATTCCACTCCACAGTGACAAAGATCAAGTAAATCATCCAATAGCTCACCAATGAAGATCATTGGATTTCATTCTATGGCATGGCATCACTATGTTTCCCTCAAACCTGATTCCATTAGGGAGGTAATAGTCTCAACATCCACTCGATAATCATTATAGTGGGTCAGCACTTAAGAGTCTTCTCGACTTCCATTAGTAATCTCTTTGATCCAATACTCTTGGCCTCAATCGCTAGAGGCTTCACAACCGTTGTCCCTGTGGGAGTTCCCAACAGCTCAACCTAGTGTCCGCTTAAACTCTTCACGTGCCCAGGCTAAGGACTTATCCTCTGGAGATTAACTCTTGACCTTTAGCCACTCGGTAGCTCGTGAAGTATCACTCAACATCCTCGTCCTCAATGCTTTCCTTAGCATTGGGTTTTTTAGTTGTCCACAACTTATAGATTCCAATTCCAATGATAGAGAGTAGTTCGCTCAAACCTCATTAAAAGTTCTCTATCAATCCATCTTGTACAAAGATTATGATTAGGGCTAACCCGAGCTTCTCGTCCAACCACCACAGTAACATCAATTTCATAACCTTTTCTCGCTGCTCCAAACAGCGTATTCAAATCCTTATGCAAGAACCGACGAGGAAAGTAGGCACTCGGAATCGCTCAACCCATTAATGGGAGTTCCATATCTCGGTCTCGTCCAACAGTCGACGCAGTCAGTCTTCACTTATTCCCGACGAGATACTCACGGTCAAAAGCCTCCGATTCCACAGATCCATCCAGAAGGGCTGGGAATAGCATTCCACAAATCCCCAACGTTGGTGGCGCACAACCAGTTTAGGTATCATCACAGTAATTCTTGTGGTGTCTCCATCCAACAACAACGTCCGTTTGAGGTACAACCTCAAACTCTAACACAAAGCGGTGACACTCAGATTGCAATCAATCATTCAGAGTACATCAACTCGCAAGGTCGATTGAACAATCGACGAGCCTCAACTTGGTTCCAAAATCTCGATCGTGGTTCAATTTAGATCACGATGGTCGACGCACAGTCAACACGAACTCAACCGGTCTCACGTCAAGCGAGAGCGCTCCACGGTGAAGCGTAACTCTAGATACCAAACCTCCCCGCCAACTGAACTCACGATTTGTGAGTCGGGAAACATCAACCACCACTCAAGAGACATCCTTCCTTCTGAGGATTCTCGCACATCCAACGGTCATCGGCCAATTAGGCCCCAAATCTACAAAACTACCTGAATTTAGGTAGGGAGGAAAATCATCGCAACCAGCGGAAAACACAACCATAAGGTGCACTAAAAGTGCTCAAGTCCCCAAGGCGAGTCAATTTAGCTCGCGCGGCAAAGGGCATCAAGTACCCACAAATCTCCCCCACAACTAAGCCAATCCATTCGTTGGCACACAAAACTCTCTCGAGGTAGGGTGGTAAAACGACACACCCAACTATCCAATCAACCCTCAAGCAACGCGAAGAGTCTAAGCAAACAACTCGGCGAATAGCCGATCGAAAGTGCAAAAGGTGCAATCATTACAATCGCAGGGGAATTTCGTAAAGCACCGTAAGACATGCTACTGCAGAGCTCTCTCTGGGATCACATCTAGCTCCAGTGGGTCAGCGGGTACACCTCCACTAGATGTCCCTCCTGTCGACGTCGGCGCCGATGTTCCAGTAGTCTTGCCGCTCCTTGGGCATTCCCGTCGAAGGTGGCCCGCCTGGCCACACAAGTAGCACCCGCCCGCTCGCGAGCACCGCGATGGGTAGTGACGGCCACCGCAGATCACGCAACTAAAAACTCGACGGCGATCCGGCCCTCTCTCGTGGTGTGCGGATGAGCCTCGTCCTGCGACCGGCTTCGGCTCCTGGGATATCTTGGCGGATTCCTCCCGTAGAAAGAGCCGCGTCCTCGACCTCGGTTCTTCTTTATCTTCTTCGACGACTCGCCGACATGTAGCTTCTTGCTCTTGGTGGTCTCCTTGGCCACTCTGGTGTCCATACCTTTTTCCGCGGATATCGCTCGGCCCAGGCCCACCTGGGGCCTCCCGAGGTCGCCGTCCGGTTCGGCAGATTCTCTAGTCGTCCAATCCCCTCGTCCCGGCGGCGTAGAGCTTCATAGCACAACGCCGCCCGTCGCTCCACCACGCCGACCAAGGTTGTCAATCGCTCCTTCAACTCCCGAATCTCGCCGGATCGGGGGATGCAGCTTCCTCTCGCCGCCTCGGCCGCCATCGCGGATGTCGCCGATGCCTCAAGCTGCAACAAACATAACAAGCACAGGTTAAACAACCTATGCCAACGCAGCCCCACTCATAAACACTATATCCCAATCATGCGAAAGTAATGAAGTGACTTCCAACCATTCCTTGATATCACGTTGTCGGCCGCCAACGTGATCCTGCAAGGACATAGATGTCATTCACTTCGATCCAACTCCAACACTTATGGAGTTATAATTATGACCCAATCACAGTACTTTCGCTCACAATGGTCCCAAAGACCCCGTCTCTCTCGTTCCTATCCCTTAGCGTCCAACCGGCCTAAGGTTCGCTAGGTCCCCTAAGACTCAACCCTAGGCTCGATACCAAATTAGTCCGTCACGCCCGGGCCCAGTAAAGCCCGTGGCAGTACACCCGCCGTGTACACCAAACAAACACAATGCACACAAGGCGTCTACTAAAAACATGGAAGGAAAGAGAGTAATCCTAACAGGCTATCAGAGCGAGTAATATAAAAACCACTAGTTCTAACATAAAGATCCACAAAGATACATAAACAGATTACTAAATCCAAAATCTGATACAAAACTCTAAACAGATACATAATACATCTTTTCTACAAGTACAAAAAGAAAAGATGACAACGGGTCACTATAGAAACTCCGTATGGCTCTAGCTAGCCGCAAACCCCTCGCCTCGATCCCTAGCCACTCCCGATGCGGATGGCTCTGAAAAATAACAACAAACAGAGGGCGTGAGAACTATTAAAAATAGTTCCCAGTGGGCAATTACTGAACTCAGCGAAATGCTCCACTAGGCTAAAAATAAGCACGCTAAAAAGAAGTAAGAAGCGATAAATAAGAAACGAGTATATACAACAGAAATTAAATATATTCATGCTTCTACTACGAGTTTAACTATCATAATCATGATATTCTACTTTTAATGGCACAAGCATATGTCCAAGTCATTTCACATGCATAATTAGAGTAAGTTAACGTTTACTTACAAGCCCAACCATAATGTTCATATTACTATATAAAGTAAATTATGTATCCGTTGTTCTCTACCAAGCATATATACTAATCCAAAAGAATAAGTGTTCTCTATCAAGCATACACACTAGTCCACGAGAATGAAAGCTCTCTACCAAGCATACATTTTATACTTTCCATGATTCTATACCAATGCACACATATTAGTCCCAAAAGATATAAGTTCATTACCACAGTATTGTCAATTACAATGGATCTGAAGTTTCCAACTACCATATGGAGGGATAAATATACAATGTATGCACCAACCATGACTATGTACTAAGTCAAGAGAAGTCTCAAACCCAATCCATAAGGAATGTACCCAAGGTAACATCCCGGCTCGTGCCATGCCTAGTTGGCCCCGTGGTGGTCAATCGACTTTCCCCGCAGAAAAGGAGACCCGAGAACACGGCAATCCACTTTCGGCGCCCAATCCCGCACGGCGAACGTATCGCAAGGCTAACTCCGAGTGCCGCTTGTAGGTAGCGAGCCTCACAAGCATGTGCGAATGAGCACAAGGGCAAGCAAGCGTAATCATAGCATAGGGTCCCTATTTGGGATACTCAATCATCAAGTCTACGACTTGGAATCTCACACGTCGACTCGACGGTCGGAAAGTAGCTCAACATGTCACAACTCATTTACAACTACTTGGGTGGTAACTCTCTACCAAAACACAAGACGTGTAAAACATATACAACTCAAATGACACTATCCTACTTAGGATAATTCATTATATAAACAAGATTTCCAAGGAGTTATAACATGCAATATCCAACAATTATCGAATAGATATCTATCAACACCATATGTAAGAGAACTAGGCATTACTCACAAGCATCATAGTATTAAAATACACATGTCCTTTCCACTATAAAGCACACAAATATCACAATGCAAAGAGTTTAAACCACTTATAGTATATGCCAATAACTCATATAAAATGCCCCAAGGGCTTTACTTTACCTTTCCTCATGTCTAAAACATGGAATAGAAATCGTCGATCCCTAGATCGAGTGCAATATCACAAAGGCCAAAGCTAGATATAATACTAGAATAAATGCACCCAAGGAATATCACAAAGATCTTGTCATGTCTTATGTTATATTAACATTACTATCTTGTCTACAACAAGTATAAGGCGGAAACATACCAAGGCTCATACGTGCATGTGTCTCAATCATATAGGTATATCATTCACTTTAAGGTCAACACCTTTTTATTTACCAAGTCACAAAGCCATGTATTTTATCTACCAAGCATTAAGGAAGAACACTTAGTTCTAATTACTTGTCTCTAACAAGTATCATAATGTAAACATGAGTGTTACTTTAAAAGTAATCCAAACATTAAGCACCCTTAAAGGTTCATCTTAATAATCATACTCTAGCATGCTTCTTATGGTGGCACAAACAAATAGTCTCAATTTTAGTCAACTATGCCCAAACCACATATAAGTCTCTACTACATAGAGCATGCAAATTTCACTATACATAACATAGTCATTTTATGTTCCCATAAATTCAAGCATGTCTTAAAGAGCACAAGTCAACATATAAACATGTCCTAAAACCCAAGGTAGGACAAAGAAAGAGTTCACCCATTTCGGTGAGATCAAACCCACCGGATACGCTTCGAATCCTGTTCGATTAGTCGAACGAAGTTGCCCCCCAAGCTTCTAGTACCCTAAGATAAATATTTGAAGGGATACAAGCTTCAAATAAACATCTAACAAACTTCACCAAAATTCACATAGAAAAGAGGTGGAAATTACCTTTGATCAAGAAGATCTTATCCAAAGCTCAAATCGACCCAATGGATCTTCAAATCCAACCTAATAGAGAGTTCTACACCCATCAATTAGGTTCTAAAAGCTCCAAAACGAAAATCCCCAATTCTAAACCCTAATCTCAAAATCTAGGGTTTCTACCAAAGAGAGCTCCAAATCTCAAACTAGAGGGAGATGATGAGTTGCTTACCTTCTAGAAGCACCAAACCAAGATCAAAATCCCCTAGGCTTGAAGATTTCTCCTCCAACAAGCTCTACTCCAAGCTTCAAGTCTTCTCCAATGGAGGGAAAAGCCACTCACAAGCAAAGAGAGCAAAGAGATGAGTTCTAGCTCTAAAATCCCAACCAAACCCACACCAATCCAAAGAGGAATGAGGAAAGGCTCCCTACCTCTTCTCTCCTTGGTTCTCAGCACAAAAGAACCCTCAAAGGGTGTGGGGTGCTATAATAGAAGAGCACAAACGCACAGAAGTCCCTGCAGTTTTCGATTTTCGAAATCTGCTAGTCTGTACCGGTACAAATCCACTATGTACCGGTATAAACTCTGCGAAAAGCCAAACCCGAGGCTCGGGTTGCCAAGTCTGCCTTTTTATACCTATAAATCTCTCGTACTAAGATAGCCATCATTTTGTACCCAGGTATAGACACCATTTTGTACTGCACAAGGCACTGTAATTTCCAACCCGAGAGCCACCTAAAATCCAACTTTTTGGACTTTAGTGCTTGGGATTCATCCACAAACCTCAGACTCGTGCCATAGGCTCGAACACAACAACGACCCTCCGTAAAACTGAAAAGCTCAGAACACACGTCCAACACTCGAACCTTGCAATTCGCGAAAGTTCAGTGCGTCACAACAGTACTTTTTCTAATTCAATCGAACAAAGAGTAAAACCTAATTATATTGTTCTATTATGCCCCGAGAGTGTAAATTTGCAACGTATCGATGCCAAGGTTCAGAATAACCAAATTCGAAACAACATTAGACTACTCAGTTGCGCCCTAACAGTATAACATTGGAAACAGTACTTTTTCTCATTCAATCGAACAAAGAGTAAAACCTAATTATAAACTTCTATTATGCCCCGAGAGTGTAAATTTGTAACGTATCGATGCCAAAGATCACAGGAACCAAATCCGAACCACATTAGACAACTCATTGCGCCCTAACAAAGATAACTTTGGTAACAAGATTTTTCTCATTCAATCAAACAACGAGTAAAACCTAATTATATTGTTCTATTAAGCCCCGAGAGTAAAAATGTGCAACGTATCAACGCCAACGTTCACTAGAACCAAAACCGAACAAACATTAGACAACTTAGTTGCGCCCTAACAGTATAACGTTGGAAACAGTACTTTTTCTCATTCAATCAAACAAAGAGTAAAACCTAATTATTTTGTTCTATTATGCCCCGAAAGGGTAAATTTGCAACGTATCGATGCCAGGGTTCACACGAACCAAATCCGAACCACATTAGACTACTTTGCGCCGACAAGTATAACATTAGAAACAAGATTTTTCTCATTCAATCGAACAAAGAGTAAAACCAAATTATATTGTTCTATTATGCCCCGAGTGTGTAAATTTGCAACGTATCGATGCAAAGGTTCACAGAACCAAATCCGAACCACATTAGACTACTCTTGCGCCTCACAAGATAACATTGGAAACAAGATTTTTTTCTCATTCAATCGAACAAAGATTAAAACCAAATTATATTGTTCTATTATGCCCCGAGTGTGTAAATTTGCAACGTATCGATGCCAAGGTTCACAAGAACCAAATTCGAACCACATTAGACTACTCGCTTGCGCCTAACAAAGATAACTTTGGTAACAGTACTTTTTCTGATTCAATCAAACAAAGAGTAAAACCTAATTATATTATTCTATTAAGCCCCGAGAGTAAAAACGTGCAACGTATCGATGCCAACGTTCACTAGAACCAAAACCGAACCAACATTAGGCAACTTAGTTGCGCCCTAACAGTATAACGTTGGAAACAAGATTTTTCTCATTCAATCAAACAAAGAGTAAAACCTAATTATATTGTTCTATTATGCCCCGAGAGTGTAAATTTGCAACGTATCGATGCAAAGGTTCACAAGAACCAAATCCGAACCACATTAGACTACTCACTTGCGCCCACAAAGATAACATTGGAAACAAAGATTTTTCTCATTCAATCGAACAAAGAGTAAAACCAAATTATATTGTTCTATTATGCCCCGAGTGTGTAAATTTGCAACGTATCGATGCCAAGGTTCACAAGAACCAAATTCGGAACCACATTAGACTACTCAGTTGCGCCCTAACAGCATAACTTTGGTAACAGTACTTTTTCTCATTCAATCAAACAAAGAGTAAAACCTAATTATATTGTTCTATTATGCCCCGAGAGTAAAAATTTGCAACGTATCGATGCCAACGTTCACTAGAACCAAAACCGAACCAAAATTAGACTACTTAGTTGCGCCCTAACAGTATAACGTTGGAAATAGTACTTTTTCTCATTCAATCGAACAAAGAGTAAAACCTAATTATATTGTTCTATTATGCCCCGAGAGTGTAAATTTGCAACATATCGATGCCAAGGTTCACAAGAACCAAATCCGGAACCACATTAGACTACTCAGTTGCGCCCTAACAGTATAACTTTGGTAACAGTACTTTTTCTCATTCAATCGAACAAAGAGTAAAACCTAATTATATTGTTCTATTAAGCCCGAGAGTGTAAATTTGCAACGTATCCATGCCAACGTTCACAAGAACCAAAACCGGACCAACATTAGACTACTCAGTTGCGCCCTAACAGGATAACATTGGAAACAGTACTTTTTCTCATTCAATCGAACAAAGAGTAAAACCTAATTATATTGTTCTATTATGCCCCGAGAGTGTAAATTTGCAACGTATCGATGCCAAGGTTCACTAGAACCAAATCCGGAACCACATTAGACTACTCAGTTGCGCCTAACAAAGATAACTTTGGTAATAAAGATTTTTCTCATTCAATCGAACAAAGAGTAAAACATAATTATATTGTTCTATTATGCCCCGAGAGTGTAAATTTGCAACGTATCGATGCCAAGGTTCACAAGAACCAACCGAACCACATTAGACTACTCATTGCGCCTAACAAATATAACTTTGGAAACAGTACTTTTTCTCATTCAATCGAACAAAGAGTAAAACCTAATTATATTGTTCTATTAAGCCCCGAGAGTGTAAATTTGCAACGTATCGATGCCAAGGTTCACAAGAACCAAATCATGAACAACATTAGACTACTGCTTGCGCCTAACAAGATAACATTTGAAATAAAGATTTTTCTCATTCAATCGAACAAGGAGTAAAACCTAATTATATTGCTAGATTATGCCCCGAGAGTGGAAATTTGCAACGTATCGATGCCAAGGTTCACTAGAACCAAATCCGGAACCACATTAGACTACTCAGTTGCGCCCTGACAGTATAACATTGGAAACAGTACTTTTTCTCATTCAATCGAACAAAGAGTAAAACCTAATTATATTGTTCTATTATGCCCCGAGTGTGTAAATTTGCAACGTATCGATGCCAAGGTTCACAAGAACCAAATCTGGAACCACATTAGACAACTCGCTTGCGCCTAACAAAGATAACTTTGGTAATGATTTTTCTCATTCAATCAAACAACGAGTAAAACCTAATTATATTGTTCTATTAAGCACCGAGAGTAAAAATTTGCAACGTATCGATGCCAACGTTCACTAGAACCAAAACCGAACCAACATTAGACAACTTAGTTGCGCCCTAACAGTATAACGTTGGAAACAGTACTTTTTCTTATTCAATCAAACAAAGACTAAAACCTAATTATATTGTTCTATTATGCCCCGAGAGTGTAAATTTGCAACGTATCGATGCAAAGGTTCACAAGAACCAAATCCGGAACCACATTAGACTACTCAGTTGCGCCCTAACAGCATAATTTTGGTAACAGTACTTTTTCTCATTCAATCAAACAACGAGTAAAACCTAATTATATTGTTCTATTAAGCCCCGAGAGTAAAAATTTGCAACGTATCGCTGCCAACGTTCACTAGAACCAAAACCGAACCAACATTAGACTACTTTGTTGCCCCCTAACAGTATAACGTTGGAAACAATGATTTTTCTTATTCAATCAAACAAAGACTAAAACCTAATTATATTGTTCTATTATGCCCGAGAGTGTAAATTTGCAACGTATCGATGCAAAGGTTCACAAGAACCAAATCCGAACCACATTAGACTACTCAGTTGCGCCCTGACAGTATAACATTGGAAACAGTACTTTTTCTCATTCAATCGAACAATGAGTAAAACCTAATTATATTGTTCTATTATGCCCCGAGTGTGTAAATTTGCAACGTATCAATGCCAAGGTTCACAAGAACCAAATCCGGAACCACATTAGACTACTCAGTTGCGCCCTAACAGCATAATTTTGGTAACAGTACTTTTTCTCATTCAATCAAACAAAGAGGAAAACCTAATTATATTGTTCTATTATGCCCCGAGAGAGTAAATTTGCAACGTATCGATGCCAAGGTTCACAAGAACCAAATCCGGAACCACATTAGACTACTCAGTTGCGCCCTAACAGTATAACTTTGGAAACAGTACTTTTTCTCATTTAATCGAACAAAGAGTAAAACCTAATTATATTGTTCTATTATGCCCCGAGTGTGTAAATTTGCAACGTATCGATGCCAAGGTTCACAAGAACCAAATCCGGAACCACATTAGACTACTCAGTTGCGCCCTAACAGCATAACTTTGGTAAAGATTTTTCTAATTCAGTCGAACAAAGAGTAAAACCTAATTATATTGTTCTATTAAGCCCCGAGAGTAAAAATGTGCAACGTATCGATGCCAACGTTCACTAGAACCAAAACCGAACCAACATTAGACAACTTAGTTGCGCCCTAACAGTATAACGTTAGAAACAGTACTTTTTCTCATTCAATCAAACATAGAGTAAAACCTAATTATATTGTTCTATTATGCCCCGAGAGTGTAAATTTGCAACGTATCGATGCAAAGGTTCACAAGAACCAAATCCGGAACCACATTAGACTACTCAGTTGCGCCCTGACAGTATAACATTGGAAATAAGATTTTTCTAATTCAATCGAACAAAGAGTAAAACCTAATTATATTGTTCTATTATGCCCCGAGAGTGTAAATTTGCAACGTATCGATGCCAAGGTTCACAAGAACCAAATCTGGAACCACATTAGACAAATCAGTTGCGCCCTAAGAGCATAACTTTGGTAACAGTACTTTTTCTCATTCAATCAAACAACGAGTAAAACCTAATTATATTGTTCTATTAAGCACCGAGAGTAAAAATTTGCAACGTATCGATGCCAACGTTCACTAGAACCAAAACCGAACCAACATTAGACTACTTAGTTGCGCCCTAACAGTATAACGTTGGGAACAGTACTTTTTCTCATTCAATCGAACAAAGAGTAAAACCTAATTATATTGTTCTATTATGCCCCGAGAGTGTAAATTTGCAACGTATCGATGCAAAGGTTCATAATAACCAAATCCGAACCACATTAGACAACTCCTTGCGCCCTAACAAGATAATTTTGGTAATGATTTTTCTCCTTCAATCAAACAAAGAGGAAAACCTAATTATATTGTTCTATTATGCCCCGAGAGAGTAAATTTGCAACGTATCGATGCAAAGGTTCACAAGAACCAAATCCGGAACTACATTAGACAACTCGCTTGCGCCTAACAAAGATAATTTTGGTAATGATTTTTCTCCTTCAATCAAACAAAGAGGAAAACCTAATTATATTGATCTATTATGCCCCGAGAGAGTAAATTTCTAACGTATCGATGCCAACGTTCACAAGAACCAACCGAACCACATTATACTACCGAGTTGCGTCCTAACAAAGATAACTTTGGAAACAAGATTTTTCTCATTCAATCGAACAAAGAGTAAAACCTAATTATATTGTTCTATTATGCCCCGAGAGCGTAAATTTGCAACGTATCGAAGCCAAAGTTCAGCAGAACCAAATTCGAAACAACATTAGACTACTCAGTTGCGCCTAACAAGATAACATTGGAAACAAGATTTTTTTCTCATTCAATCGAACAAAGAGTAAAACCTAATTATAAAGTGCTATTATGCCCCGAGAGTGGAAATTTGCGACGTATCGATGCCAAGTTTCACAAGAACCGAATCCGGAACCATAGTAGACAACTCACTTGCGCCTAATAGCATAACCTTGGTAATGATTTTTTTCTCATTCAATCAAACAACGAGTAAAACCTAATTATATTGTTCTATTAAGCCCCGAGAGTAAAAATTTGCAACGTATCGCCGCCAACGTTCACTAGAACCAAACCGAACCAACATTAGACAACTTAGTTGCCCCCTAACAAAGATAACGTTGGAAACAAAGATTTTTCTCATTCAATCAAACAAAGACTAAAACCTAATTATATTGTTCTATTATGCCCCGAGAGTGTAAATTTGCAACGTATCGATGCAAAGGTTCACAAGAACCAAATCCGAACCACATTAGACTACTCATTGCGCCCGACAAAGATAACATTGGAAACAAAGATTTTTCTCATTCAATCGAACAATGAGTAAAACCTAATTATATTGTTCTATTATGCCCCGAGTGTGTAAATTTGCAACGTATCAATGCCAAGGTTCACAAGAACCAAATCCGAAACCACATTAGACTACTCAGTTGCGCCCTAACAGCATAATTTTGGTAATGTGATTTTTCTCATTCAATCGAACAAAGAGTAAAACCTAATTATTTTGTTCTATTATGCCCCGAGAGAGTAAATTTGCAACGTATCGATGCCAACGTTCACAAGAACCAAAACCGGACCAACATTAGACTACTCAGTTGTGCCCTAACAGTATAACTTTGGAAACAGTACTTTTTCTCATTTAATCGAACAAAGAGTAAAACCTAATTATATTGTTCTATTATGCCCCGAGTGTGTAAATTTGCAACGTATCGATGCCAAGGTTCACATGAACCAAATCCGGAACCACATTAGACTACTCGCTTGCGCCTAACAGATAATTTTGGTAATGTACTTTTTCTCATTCAATCAAACAACGAGTAAAACCTAATTATATTGTTCTATTAAGCCCCGAGAGTAAAAATGTGCAACGTATCGATGCCAACGTTCACTAGAACCAAAACCGTACCAACATTAGACTAGTTAATTGCGCCCTAACAGTATAACGTTGGAAACAGTACTTTTTCTCATTCAATCAAACAAAGAGTAAAACCTAATTATATTGTTCTATTATGCCCGAGTAAAAATTTGCAACGTATCCATGCCAACGTTCACTAGAACCAAAACCGAACCAACATTAGACTACTTAGTTGCGCCTAACGATAACGTTGGAAACAGTACTTTTTCTCATTCAATCGAATAAAGAGCAAAACCTAATTATATTGTTCTATTATGCTCCGAGTGTGTAAATTTGCAACGTATCGATGCCAAGGTTCAGAAGAACCAAATCCGGAACCACATTAGACTACTCAGTTGCGCCCTAACGTATAACATTGGAAACGATTTTTTCTCATTCAATCGAACAAATAGTAAAACCTAATTATAAAGTTCTATTATGCCCGAGAGTGTAAATTTGTAACGTATCGATGCCAAGGTTCACAAGAACCAAACCGGAACCACATTAGACTACTCAGTTGCGCCCTAACAGTATAACTTTGGAAACAGTACTTTTTCTCATTCAATCGAACAAAGAGTAAAACCTAATTATATTGTTCTATTAAGCCCCGAGAGTAAAAATGTGCAACGTATCGATGCCAACGTTCACTAGAACAAAAACCGAACCAACATTAGACAACTTAGTTGCGCCCTAACAGTATAACGTTAGAAACAGTACTTTTTCTCACTCAATCAAACAAAGAGTAAAACCTAATTATATTGTTCTATTATGCCCCGAGAGTGTAAATTTGCAACGTATCGATGCAAAGGTTCACAAGAACCAAATCCGGAACCACATTAGACTACTCTGCGCCCGACAAGATAACATTGGAAACAAGATTTTTCTCATTCAATCGAACAAAGAGTAAAACCAAATTATATTGTTCTATTATGCCCCGAGTGTGTAAATTTGCGACGTATCGATGCCAAGGTTCACAAGAACCAAATCCGAACCACATTAGACAACTCATTGCGCCTAACAAAGATAACTTTGGTAACAGTACTTTTTCTCATTCAATCAAACAACGAGTAAAACCTAATTATATTGTTCTATTAAGCACCGAGAGTAAAAATTTGCAACGTATCGATGCCAACGTTCACTAGAACCAAAACCGAACCAACATTAGACAACTTAGTTGCGCCCTAACAGTATAACGTTGGAAACAGTACTTTTTCTTATTCAATCAAACAAAGACTAAAACCTAATTATATTGTTCTATTATGCCCCGAGAGTGTAAATTTGCAACGTATCGATGCAAAGGTTCACAAGAACCAAATCCGGAACCACATTAGACTACTCAGTTGCGCCCTAACAGCATAATTTTGGTAACAGTACTTTTTCTCATTCAATCAAACAACGAGTAAAACCTAATTATATTGTTCTATTAAGCCCCGAGAGTAAAAATTTGCAACGTATCGCCAACGTTCACTAGAACCAAACCGAACCAACATCAGACAACTTAGTTGCCCCCTAACAGTATAACGTTGGAAACAGTACTTTTTCTTATTCAATCAAACAAAGACTAAAACCTAATTATATTGTTCTATTATGCCCCGAGAGTGTAAATTTGCAACGTATCGATGCAAAGGTTCACAAGAACCAAATCCGAACCACATTAGACTACTCATTGCGCCCGACAGGATAACATTGGAAACAGTACTTTTTCTCATTCAATCGAACAATGAGTAAAACCTAATTATATTGTTCTATTATGCCCCGAGTGTGTAAATTTGCAACGTATCAATGCCAAGGTTCACAAGAACCAAATCCGTAACCACATTAGACTACTCATTGCGCCTAACAAAGATAATTTTGGTAATGATTTTTCTCATTCAATCAAACAAAGAGGAAAACCTAATTATATTGTTCTATTATGCCCCGAGAGTGTAAATTTGCAACGTATCGATGCCAAGGTGCACAAGAACCAAATCCGGAACCACATTAGACTACTCAGTTGCGCCCTAACAAAGATAACTTTGGAAACAAGATTTCTTTTCTCATTTAATCGAACAAAGAGTAAAACCTAATTATATTGTTCTATTATGCCCCGAGTGTGTAAATTTGCAACGTATCGATGCCAAGGTTCACAAGAACCAAATCCGAACCACATTAGACTACTCACTTGCGCCTAACAAAGATAACTTTGGTAACAAGATTTTTCTCATTCTATCAAACAAAGAGTAAAACCTAATTATATTGTTCTATTATGCCCCGAGAGTAAAAATTTTCAACGTATCGATGCCAACGTTCACTAAAACCAAAACCGTACCAACATTAGACTAGTTAGTTGCGCCCTAATAGTATAACGTTGGAAACAGTACTTTTTCTCATTCAATCAAACAAAGAGTAAAACCTAATTATATTGTTCTATTATGCCCCGAGAGTAAAAATTTGCAACGTATCCATGCCAACGTTCACTAGAACCAAAACCGAACCAACATTAGACTACTTAGTTGCGCCTAACAAGATAACGTTGGAAACAAGATTTTTCTCATTCAATCGAACAAAGAGTAAAACCTAATTATATTGTTCTATTATGCCCCGAGAGTGTAAATTTGCAACGTATCGATGCCAAGGTTCAGAATAACCAAATTCGAAACAACATTAGACTACTCAGTAGCGCCCTAACAATATAACTTTGGAAACAGTAATTTTTCTCATTCAATCGAACAAAGTGTAAAACCTAATTATAAAGTTCTATTATGCCCCGAGAGTGTAAATTTGTAACGTATCGATGCCAAGGTTCACAAGGACCAAATCCGGAACCACATTAGACAACTCAGTTGCGCCCTAACAAAGATAACTTTGGTAACAAAGATTTTTCTCATTCAATCAAACAACGAGTAAAACCTAATTATATTGTTCTATTAAGCCCCGAGAGTAAAAATGTGCAACGTATCGATGCCAACGTTCACTAGAACCAAAACCGAACCAACATTAGACAACTTAGTTGCGCCCTAACAGTATAACGTTAGAAACAGTACTTTTTCTCATTCAATCAAACAAAGAGTAAAACCTAATTATATTGTTCTATTATGCCCCGAGAGTGTAAATTTGCAACGTATCGATGCAAAGGTTCACAAGAACCAAATCCGGAACCACATTAGACTACTCATACTGACAAAGATAACATTGGAAACAAGATTTTTTTCTAATTCAATCGAACAAAGAGTAAAACCAAATTATATTGTTCTATTATGCCCCGAGTGTGTAAATTTGCGACGTATCGATGCCAAGGTTCACAAGAACCAAATCTGGAACCACATTAGACAAATCAGTTGCGCCCTAAGAGCATAACTTTGGTAACAGTACTTTTTCTCATTCAATCAAACAACGAGTAAAACCTAATTATATTGTTCTATTAAGCACCGAGAGTAAAAATTTGCAACGTATCGATGCCAACGTTCACTAGAACCAAAACCGAACCAACATTAGACAACTTAGTTGCGCTAACAAAGATAACGTTGGAAACAAGATTTTTCTTATTCAATCAAACAAAGAGTAAAACCTAATTATATTGTTCTATTATGCCCCCGAGAGTGTAAATTTGCAACGTATCGATGCAAAGGTTCACAAGAACCAAATCCGAACCACATTAGACTACTCGCTTGCGCCCTAACAAAGATAATTTTGGTAACAGTACTCTTTCTCATTCAATCAAACAAAGAGGAAAACCTAATTATATTGTTCTATTATGCCCCGAGAGAGTAAATTTGCAACGTATCGATGCCAAGGTTCACAAGAACCAAATCCGAACCACATTAGACTACTCTGCCCTAACAGTATAACTTTGGAAACAGTACTTTTTCTCATTCAATCGAACAAAGAGTAAAACCAAATTATATTGTTCTATTACGCCCCGAGAGAGTAAATTTGCAACGTATCGATGCCAAGGTTCGAAGAACCAAATTCAAATAACATTAGACTACTGCGCCCTAACAATATAACATTGGAAATAAAGATTTCTTCTCATTCAATCGAACAAAGAGTAAAACCTAATTATTTTGTTCTATTATGCCCCGAGAGTATAAATTTGCAACGTATCGATGCCAACGTTCATAAGAACCAAAACCGAACCAACATTAGACAACTCTTGCGCCTAATAGCATAACTTTGGTAACAAGATTTTTCTCATTCAATCAAACAACGAGTAAAACCTAATTATATTGTTCTATTAAGCCGCGAGAGTAAAAATTTGCAACGTATCGCTGCCAACGTTCACTAGAACCAAAACCGAACCAACATTAGACAACTTAGTTGCCCCCTAACAGTATAACGTTGGAAACATGACTTTTTCTTATTCAATCAAACAAAGACTAAAACCTGATTATATTGTTCTATTATGCCCCGAGAGTGTAAATTTGCAACGTATCCATGCCAACGTTCACAAGAACCAAATCCGGACCAACATTAGACTACTCAATGCGCCGACAAGATAACATTGGAAACAGTACTTTTTCTCATTCAATCGAACAATGAGTAAAACCTAATTATATTGTTCTATTATGCCCCGAGTGTGTAAATTTGCAACGTATCAATGTCAAGGCTCACAAGAACCAAATCCGGAACCACATTAGACTACTCAGTTGCGCCCTAACAGCATAATTTTGGTAACAGTACTTTTTCTCATTCAATCAAACAAAGAGGAAAACCTAATTATATTGTTCTATTATGCCCCGAGAGAGTAAATTTGCAACGTATCGATGCCAAGGTGCACAAGAACCAACCGAACCACATTAGACTACTCGCTTGCGCCTAACAAGATAACGTTGGAAACAGTACTTTTTCTCATTCAATCGAACAAAGAGTAAAACCTAATTATATTGTTCTATTATGCCCCGAGTGTGTAAATTTACAACGTATCGATGCCAAGGTTCACAAGAACCAAATCCGGAACCACATTAGACTACTCAGTTGCGCCCTAACAGCATAACTTTGGTAACAAAGATTTTTCTCATGCTATCAAACAAAGAGTAAAACCTAATTATATTGTTCTATTATGCCCCGAGAGTAAAAATTTTCAACGTATCGATGCCAACGTTCACTAAAACCAAAACCGTACCAACATTAGACTAGTTAGTTGCGCCCTAACAGTATAACGTTGGAAACAGTACTTTTTCTCATTCAATCAAACAAAGAGTAAAACCTAATTATATTGTTCTATTATGCCCCGAGAGTAAAAATTTGCAACGTATCCATGCCAACGTTCACTAGAACCAAAACCGAACCAACATTAGACTACTTAGTTGCGCCTAACAAAGATAACGTTGGAAACAAGATTTTTCTCATTCAATCGAACAAAGAGTAAAACCTAATTATATTGTTCTATTATGCCCCGAGAGTGTAAATTTGCAACGTATCGATGCCAAGGTTCGTAATAACCAAATTCAAACAACATTAGACTACTCGCTTGCGCCTAACAAAGATAACATTGGAAACAAGATTTTTCTCATTCAATCGAACAAATAGTAAAACCTAATTATAAAGTTCTATTATGCCCGAGAGTGTAAATTTGTAACGTATCGATGCCAAGGTTCACAAGAACCAAATGAACCACATTAGACAACTCGCTTGCGCCTAACCGCATAACTTTGGTAATAAAGATTTTTCTCATTCAATCAAACAACGAGTAAAACCTAATTATATTGTTCTATTAAGCCCCGAGAGTAAAAATGTGCAACGTATCGATGCCAACGTTCACTAGAACAAAAACCGAACCAACATTAGACAACTTAGTTGCGCCCTAACAGTATAACGTTAGAAACAGTTCTTTTTCTCACTCAATCAAACAAAGAGTAAAACCTAATTATATTGTTCTATTATGCCCCGAGAGTGTAAATTTGCAACGTATCGATGCAAAGGTTCACAAGAACCAAATCCGAACCACATTAGACTACTCGCTTGCGCCCGACAAGATAACATTGAAACAAGATTTTTCTCATTCGATCGAACAAAGAGTAAAACCAAATTATATTGCTCTATTATGCCCCGATACTGTAAATTTGCAATGTATCAATGCCAACGTCCACAAGGACCAAAACCGCACCAACATTAGACAACTCTTGCGCCTAACAAAGATAACTTTGGTAACAAAGATTTTTTCTCATTCAATCAAACAACGAGTAAAACCTAATTATATTGTTCTATTAAGCACCGAGAGTAAAAATTTGCAACGTATCGATGCCAACGTTCACTAGAACCAAAACCGAACCAACATTAGACAACTTAGTTGCGCCCTAACAGAATAACGTTGGAAACAAGATTTTTCTTATTCAATCAAACAAAGACTAAAACCTAATTATATTGTTCTATTATGCCCGAGAGTGTAAATTTGCAACGTATCGATGCAAAGGTTCACAAGAACCAAATCCGAACCACATTAGACTACTCTACTTGCGCCTAACAAAGATAATTTTGGTAATGATTTTTCTCATTCAATCAAACAACGAGTAAAACCTAATTATATTGTTCTATTAAGGCCCGAGAGTAAAAATTTGCAACGTATCGCCGCCAACGTTCACTAGAACCAAAACCGAACCAACATTAGACAACTTAGTTGCCCCCTAACAAGATAACGTTGGAAACAAGATTTTTCTTATTCAATCAAACAAAGACTAAAACCTAATTATATTGTTCTATTATGCCCCGAGAGTGTAAATTTGCAACGTATCGATGCAAAGGTTCACAAGAACCAAATCCGGAACCACATTAGACTACTCATTGCGCCCGACAAGATAACATTGGAAACAAGATTTTTCTCATTCAATCGAACAATGAGTAAAACCTAATTATATTGTTTTTTTATGCCCCGAGTGTGAAACTTTGCAACGTATCAATGCCAAGGCCCACAAGAACCAAATCCGAACCACATTTGACTACTCGCTTGCGCCTAACAAAGATAATTTTGGTAATGATTTTTCTCATTCAATCCAACAAAGAGGAAAACCTAATTATATTGTTCTATTATGCCCCGAGAGAGTAAATTTGCAACGTATCGATGCCAAGGTTCACAAGAACCAAATCCGGAACCACATTAGACTACTCATTGCGCCTAACAAGATAACTTTGGAAACAGTACTTTTTCTCATTTAATCGAACAAAGAGTAAAACCTAATTATATTGCTCTATTATGCCCCGAGTGTGTAAATTTGCAACGTATCGATGCCAAGGTTCACAAGAACCAAATCCGAACCACATTAGACTACTCATTGCGCCTAACAAAGATAACTTTGGTAATAAGATTTTTCTCATTCAATCAAACAAAGAGTAAAACCTAATTATATTGTTCTATTATGCCCCGAGAGTAAAAATTTTCAACGTATCGATGCCAACGTTCACTAGAACCAAAACCGAACCAACATTAGACTACTTAGTTGCGCCCTAACAGTATAACGTTGGAAACAGTGCTTTTTCTCATTCAATCAAACAAAGAGTAAAACCTAATTATATTGTTCTATTATGCCCCGAGAGTAAAAATATGCAACGTATCCATGCCAACGTTCACTAGAACCAAAACCGAACCAACATTAGACTACTTAGTTGCGCCTAACAAGATAACGTTGGAAACAGTACTTTTTCTCATTCAATCGAACAAAGAGTAAAACCTAATTATATTGTTCTATTATGCCCCGAGAGTGTAAATTTGCAACGTATCGATGCCAAGGTTCAGAATAACCAAATTCGAAACAACATTAGACTACTCAGTTGCGCCCTAACAGTATAACATTGGAAACAGTACTTTTTCTCATTCAATCGAACAAAGAGTAAAACCAAATTATATTGTTCTTTTATGCCCCGAGTGTGTAAATTTGCGACGTATCGATGCCAAGGTTCACAAGAACCAAATCTGGAACCACATTAGACAAATCAGTTGCGCCCTAAGAGCATAACTTTGGTAACAGTACTTTTTCTCATTCAATCAAACAACGAGTAAAACCTAATTATATTGTTCTATTAAGCACCGAGAGTAAAAATTTGCAACGTATCGATGCCAACGTTCACTAGAACCAAAACCGAACCAACATTAGACAACTTAGTTGCGCCTAACAGTATAACGTTGGAAACAAGATTTTTCTTATTCAATCAAACAAAGAGTAAAACCTAATTATATTGTTCTATTATGCCCCGAGAGTGTAAATTTGCAACGTATCGATGCAAAGGTTCACAAGAACCAAATCCGGAACCACATTAGACTACTCAGTTGCGCCCTAACAGTATAACTTTGGAAACAGTACTTTTTCTCATTCAATCAAACAAAGAGGAAAACCTAATTATATTGTTCTATTATGCCCCGAGAGAGTAAATTTGCAACGTATCGATGCCAAGGTTCACAAGAACCAAATCCGGAACCACATTAGACTACTCAGTTGCGCCCTAACAGTATAACTTTGGAAACAGTACTTTTTCTCATTCAATCGAACAAAGAGTAAAACCTAATTATATTGTTCTATTATGCCCCGAGTGTGTAAATTTGCAACGTATCGATGCCAAGGTTCAGAAGAACCAAATTCGAAATAACATTAGACTACTCAGTTGCGCCCTAACAGTATAACATTGGAAACAGTACTTTTTCTCATTCAATCGAACAAAGAGTAAAACCTAATTATAAAGTGCTATTATGCCCCGAGAGTGTAAATTTGCGACGTATCTATGCCAAGTTTCACAAGAACCAAATCCGAACCACATTAGACAACTCGTTGCGCCTAATAGCATAACTTTGGTAATGATTTTTCTCATTCAATCAAACAACGAGTAAAACCTAATTATATTGTTCTATTAAGCCCCGAGAGTAAAAATTTGCAACGTATCGCTGCCAACGTTCACTAGAACCAAAACCGAACCAACATTAGACAACTTAGTTGCCCCGTAACAGTATAACGTTGGAAACAGTACTTTTTCTTATTCAATCAAACAAAGACTAAAACCTAATTATATTGTCCTATTATGCCCCGAGAGTGTAAATTTGCAACGTATCGATGCCAACGTTCACAAGAACCAACTCAGGAACCAAATTAGACTACTCCGTTGCGCCCTAACAGTATAACTTTGGAAACAGTACTTTTTCTCATTCAATCGAACAAAGAGTAAAACCTAATTATATTGTTCTATTATGCCCCGAGTGTGTAAATTTGCAACGTATCAATGTCAAGGTTCACAAGAACCAAATCCGGACCCACATTAGACTACTCTGCGCCTAACAAAGATAATTTTGGTAATGATTTTTCTCATTCAATCAAACAAAGAGGAAAACCTAATTATATTGTTCTATTATGCCCCGAGAGAGTAAATTTGCAACGTATCGATGCCAAGGTGCACAAGAACCAAATCCGGAACCACATTAGACTACTCAGTTGCGCCCTAACAGTATAACGTTGGAAACAGTACTTTTTCTCATTCAATCGAACAAAGAGTAAACCTAATTATATTGTTCTATTATGCCCCGAGTGTGTAAATTTGCAACGTATCGATGCCAAGGTTCACAAGAACCAAATCCGGAACCACATTAGACTACTCATTGCGCCCTAACAGTATAACGTTGGAAACAGTACTTTTTCTCATTCAATCAAACAAAGAGTAAAACCTAATTATATTGTTCTATTATGCCCCGAGAGTAAAAATTTGCAACGTATCCATGCCAACGTTCACTAGAACCAAAACCGAACCAACATTAGACTACTTAGTTGCGCCCTAACAAGATAACGTTGGAAACAAGATTTTTCTCATTCAATCGAACAAAGAGTAAAACCTAATTATATTGTTCTATTATGCCCCGAGTGTGTAAATTTGCAACGTATCGATGCCAAGGTTCAGAAGAACCAAATTCGAAACAACATTAGACTATGCGCCCTAACAATATAACTTTGGAAACAGTACTTTTTCTCATTCAATCGAACAAAGAGTAAAACCTAATTATAAAGTTCTATTATGCCCCGAGAGTGTAAATTTGTAACGTATCGATGCCAAGGTTCACAAGAACCAAATCCGGAACCACATTAGACAACTCAGTTGCGCCCTAACAGCATAACTTTGGTAACAGTACTTTTTCTCATTCAATCAAACAACGAGTAAAACCTAATTATATTGTTCTATTAAGCCCCGAGAGTAAAAATGTGCAACGTATCGATGCCAACGTTCACTAGAACCAAAACCGAACCAACATTAGACAACTTAGTTGCGCCCTAACAGTATAACGTTAGGAACAGTACTTTTTCTCACTCAATCAAACAAAGAGTAAAACCTAATTATATTGTTCTATTATGCCCCGAGAGTAAAAATTTTCAACGTATCGATGCCAACGTTCACTAAAACCAAAACCGTACCAACATTAGACTAGTTAGTTCCGCCCTAACAGTATAACGTTGGAAACAGTACTTTTTCTCATTCAATCAAACAAAGAGTAAAACCTAATTATATTGTTCTATTATGCCCCGAGAGTAAAAATTTGCAACGTATCCATGCCAACGTTCACTAGAACCAAAACCGAACCAACATTAGACTACTTAGTTGCGCCCTAACAGTATAACGTTGGAAACAGTACTTTTTCTCATTCAATCGAACAAAGAGTAAAACCTAATTATATTGTTCTATTATGCCCCGAGAGTGTAAATTTGCAACGTATCGATGCCAAGGTTCAGAAGAACCAAATTCGAAACAACATTAGACTACTCAGTTGCGCCCTAACAGTATAACATTGGAAACAGTACTTTTTCTCATTCAATCGAACAAAGAGTAAAACCTAATTATAAAGTTCTATTATGCCCCGAGAGTGTAAATTTGCGACGTATCGATGCCAAGGTTCACAAGAACCAAATCCGGAACCACATTAGACAACTCAGCTTGCGCCTAACAAAGATAACTTTGGTAACAAAGATTTTTTCTCATTCAATCAAACAACGAGTAAAACCTAATTATATTGTTCTATTAAGCACCGAGAGTAAAAATTTGCAACGTATCGATGCCAACGTTCACTAGAACCAAAACCGAACCAACATTAGACAACTTAGTTGCGCCTAACAAAGATAACGTTGGAAACAAGATTTTTCTTATTCAATCAAACAAAGACTAAAACCTAATTATATTGTTCTATTATGCCCGAGAGTGTAAATTTGCAACGTATCGATGCAAAGGTTCACAAGAACCAAATCCGGAACCACATTAGACTACTCGCTTGCGCCTAACAAAGATAATTTTGGTAATGATTTTTCTCATTCAATCAAACAACGAGTAAAACCTAATTATATTGTTCTATTAAGGCCCGAGAGTAAAAATTTGCAACGTATCGCTGCCAACGTTCACTAGAACCAAAACCGAACCAACATTAGACAACTTAGTTGCCCCCTAACAGTATAACGTTGGAAACAAGATTTTTCTTATTCAATCAAACAAAGACTAAAACCTAATTATATTGTTCTATTATGCCCGAGAGTGTAAATTTGCAACGTATCGATGCAAAGGTTCACAAGAACCAAATCCGAACCACATTAGACTACTCGCTTGCGCCGACAAGATAACTTTGGAAACAGTACTTTTTCTCATTCAATCGAACAATGAGTAAAACCTAATTATATTGTTCTATTATGCCCCGAGTGTGTAAATTTGCAACGTATCAATGCCAAGGTTCACAAGAACCAAATCCGGAACCACATTTGACTACTCCCCTAACAAAGATAATTTTGGTAACAAGATTTTTCTCATTCAATCAAACAAAGAGGAAAACCTAATTATATTGTTCTATTATGCCCCGAGAGAGTAAATTTGCAACGTATGGATGACAACGTGAACAAGAACCAAATCCGAACCACATTAGACTACTCGCGCCTAACAAGATAACTTTGGAAACAAGATTTTTTTTCTCATTCAATCGAACAAAGAGTAAAACCTAATTATATTGTTCTATTATGCCCCGAGTGTGTAAATTTGCAACGTATCGATGCCAAGGTTCACAAGAACCAAATCCTGAACAACATTAGACTACTCAGTTGCGCCCTAACAGTATAACATTGGAAACAGTACTTTTTCTCATTCAATCAAACAAAGAGTAAAACCTAATTATATTGTTCTATTATGCCCCGAGAGTAAAAATTTTCAACGTATCGATGCCAACGTTCACTAAAACCAAAACCGTACCAACATTAGACTAGTTAGTTCCGCCCTAACAGTATAACGTTGGAAACAGTACTTTTTCTCATTCAATCAAACAAAGAGTAAAACCTAATTATATTGTTCTATTATGCCCCGAGAGTAAAAATTTGCAACGTATCCATGCCAACGTTCACTAGAACCAAAACCGAACCAACATTAGACTACTTAGTTGCGCCCTAACAGTATAACGTTGGAAACAGTACTTTTTCTCATTCAATCGAACAAAGAGCAAAACCTAATTATATTGTTCTATTATGCCCCGAGAGTGTAAATTTGCAACGTATCGATGCCAAGGTTCGTAATAACCAAATTCGAAACAACATTAGACTACTCTGCGCCTAACAAAGATAACATTGGAAACAGTACTTTTTCTCATTCAATCGAACAAAGAGTAAAACCTAATTATAAAGTTCTATTATGCCCCGAGAGTGTAAATTTGCGACGTATCGATGCCAAGGTTCACAAGAACCAAATCCGGAACCACATTAGACAACCTGCTTGCGCCTAACAAAGATAACTTTGGTAACAAAGATTTTTTCTCATTCAATCAAACAACGAGTAAAACCTAATTATATTGTTCTATTAAGCACCGAGAGTAAAAATTTGCAACGTATCGATGCCAACGTTCACTAGAACCAAAACCGAACCAACATTAGACAACTTAGTTGCGCCCTAACAAGACAACGTTGGAAACAGTACTTTTTCTTATTCAATCAAACAAAGACTAAAACCTAATTATATTGTTCTATTATGCCCCGAGAGTGTAAATTTGCAACGTATCGATGCAAAGGTTCACAAGAACCAAATCCGAACCACATTAGACTACTTGCGCCTAACAAAGATAATTTTGGTAATGATTTTTCTCATTCAATCAAACAACGAGTAAAACCTAATTATATTGTTCTATTAAGGCCCGAGAGTAAAAATTTGCAACGTATCGCTGCCAACGTTCACTAGAACCAAAACCGAACCAACATTAGACAACTTAGTTGCCCCCTAACAGTATAACGTTGGAAACAGTACTTTTTCTTATCCAATCAACCAAAAACTAAAACTTAATTATATTGTTCTATTATGCCCGAGAGTGTAAATTTGCAACGTATCGATGCAAAGGTTCACAAGAACCAAATCCGAACCACATTAGACTACTCGCTTGCGCCCGACAAGATAACATTGGAAACAGTACTTTTTCTCATTCAATCGAACAATGAGTAAAACCTAATTATATTGTTCTATTATGCCCCGAGTGTGTAAATTTGCAACGTATCAATGCCAAGGTTCACAAGAACCAAATCCGGAACCACATTTGACTACTCAGTTGCGCCCTAACAAAGATAATTTTGGTAACAAGATTTTTCTCATTCAATCAAACAAAGAGGAAAACCTAATTATATTGTTCTATTATGCCCCGAGAGAGTAAATTTGCAACGTATCGATGCCAAGGTGCACAAGAACCAAATCCGAAACCAAATTAGATTACTCAATTGCGCCCTAACAGTATAACTTTGGAAACAGTACTTTTTCTCATTTAATCGAACAAAGAGTAAAACCTAATTATATTGCTCTATTATGCCCCGAGTGTGTAAATTTGCAACGTATCGATGCCAAGGTTCACAAGAACCAAATCCGGAACCACATTAGACTACTCAGTTGCGCCCTAACAGCATAACTTTGGTAACAAAGATTTTTCTCATTCTATCAAACAAAGAGTAAAACCTAATTATATTGTTCTATTATGCCCCGAGAGTAAAAATTTTCAACGTATCGATGCCAACGTTCACTAAAACCAAAACCGTACCAACATTAGACTAGTTAGTTCCGCCCTAACAGTATAACGTTGGAAACAGTACTTTTTCTCATTCAATCAAACAAAGAGTAAAACCTAATTATATTGTTCTATTATGCCCCGAGAGTAAAAATTTGCAACGTATCCATGCCAACGTTCACTAGAAGCAAAACCGAACCAACATTAGACTACTTAGTTGCGCCCTAACAGTATAACGTTGGAAACAGTACTTTTTCTCATTCAATCGAACAAAGAGTAAAACCTAATTATATTGTTCTATTATGCCCCGAGAGTGTAAATTTGCAACGTATCGATGCCAAGGTTCAGAATAACCAAATTCGAAACAACATTAGACTACTCAGTAGCGCCCTAACAATATAACTTTGGAAACAGTACTTTTTCTCATTCAATCGAACAAAGAGTAAAACCTAATTATAAAGTTCTATTATGCCCGAGAGTGTAAATTTGCGACGTATCGATGCCAAGGTTCACAAGAACCAAATCCGGAACCACATTAGACAACTCGCTTGCGCCTAACAAAGATAACTTTGGTAATGATTTTTCTCATTCAATCAAACAACGAGTAAAACCTAATTATATTGTTCTATTAAGCACCGAGAGTAAAAATTTGCAACGTATCGATGCCAACGTTCACTAGAACCAAAACCGAACCAACATTAGACAACTTAGTTGCGCCCTAACAGTATAACGTTGGAAACAAGATTTTTCTTATTCAATCAAACAAAGACTAAAACCTAATTATATTGTTCTATTATGCCCCGAGAGTGTAAATTTGCAACGTATCGATGCAAAGGTTCACAAGAACCAAATCCGAACCACATTAGACTACTCGCTTGCGCCTAACAAAGATAATTTTGGTAATGATTTTTTTCTCATTCAATCAAACAACGAGTAAAACCTAATTATATTGTTCTATTAAGGCCCGAGAGTAAAAATTTGCAACGTATCGCTGCCAACGTTCACTAGAACCAAAACCGAACCAACATTAGACAACTTAGTTGCCCCCTAACAGTATAACGTTGGAAACAGTACTTTTTCTTATTCAATCAAACAAAGACTAAAACCTAATTATATTGTTCTATTATGCCCCGAGAGTGTAAATTTGCAACGTATCGATGCAAAGGTTCACAAGAACCAAATCCGGAACCACATTAGACTACTCAGTTGCGCCCTGACAGTATAACATTGGAAACAGTACTTTTTCTCATTCAATCAAACAATGAGTAAAACCTAATTATATTGTTCTATTATGCCCCGAGGGTGTAAATTTGCAACGTATCAATGCCAAGGTTCACAAGAACCAAATCCGGAACCACATTAGACTACTCGCTTGCGCCTAACAAAGATAATTTTGGTAATGATTTTTCTCATTCAATCAAACAAAGAGTAAAACCTAATTATATTGTTCTATTATGCCCCGAGAGTGTAAATTTGCAACGTATCGATGCCAAGGTGCACAAGAACCAAAACCGGAACAACATTAGACTACTCAGTTGCGCCCTAACAGTATAACTTTGGAAACAGTACTTTTTCTCATTCAAGCGAACAAAGAGTAAAACCTAATTATATTGCTCTATTATGCCCCGAGTGTGTAAATTTGCAACGTATCGATGCCAAGGTTCACAAGAACCAAATCCGGAACCACATTAGACTACTCAGTTGCGCCCTAACAAAGATAACTTTGGTAATGATTTTTCTCATTCTATCAAACAAAGAGTAAAACCTAATTATATTGTTCTATTATGCCCCGAGAGTAAAAATTTTCAACGTATCGATGCCAACGTTCACTAAAACCAAAACCGTACCAACATTAGACTAGTTAGTTCCGCCCCTAACAAGATAACGTTGGAAACAAGATTTTTCTCATTCAATCAAACAAAGAGTAAAACCTAATTATATTGTTCTATTATGCCCCGAGAGTAAAAATTTGCAACGTATCGATGCCAACGTTCACTAGAACCAAAACCGAACAAACATTAGACTACTTAGTTGCGACCTAACAGTATAACGTTGGAAACAGTACTTTTTCTCATTCAATCGAACAAAGAGTAAAACCTAATTATATTGTTCTATTATGCTCCGAGAGTGTAAATTTGCACCCTATCGATGCCGAGGTTCAGAAGAAACAAATACGAAACAACATTAGACTACTCTAGCTTGCGCTCTAACAAGATAACATTGGAAACAGTACTTTTTCTCATTCAATCGAACAAAGAGTAAAACCAAATTATATTGTTCTTTTATGCCCCGAGTGTGTAAATTTGCGACGTATCGATGCCAAGGTTCACAAGAACCAAATCTGGAACCACATTAGACAAATCAGTTGCGCCCTAAGAGCATAACATTAGAAACAGTACTTTTTCTCATTCAACCGAACAAAGAGTGAAACCCAATTATATTGTTCTATTAAGCACCGAGAGTAGAAATTTTCAACATATCGATGCCGACGTTCACTAATATCAAAACCGTACCAACATTAGACTACTTAGTTGCGCCCTAACAGTATAACGTTGGAAACAGTACTTTTTCTTATTCAATCAAACAAAGAGTAAAACCTAATTATATTGTTCTATTATGCCCCGAGAGTGTAAATTTGCAACGTATCGATGCAAAGGTTCACAAGAACCAAATCCTGAACAACATTAGACTACTCAGTTGCGCCCTAACAGCATAATTTTGGTAACAGTCCTTTTTCTCATTCAATCAAACAAAGAGGAAAACCTAATTATATTGTTCTATTATGCCCCGAGAGAGTAAATTTGCAACGTATCGATGCCAAGGTTCACAAGAACCAAATCCGGAACCACATTAGACTACTCAGTTGCGCCCTAACAGCATAACTTTGGAAACAAGATTTTTCTCATTCAATCGAACAAAGAGTAAAACCTAATTATATTGTTCTATTATGCCCCGAGTGTGTAAATTTGCAACGTATCGATGCCAAGGTTCAGAAGAACCAAATTCGAAACAACATTAGACTACTCAGTTGCGCCCTAACAGTATAACATTGGAAACAGAACTTTTTCTCATTCAATCGAACAAAGAGTAAAACCTAATTATATAGTTCTATTATGCCCCGAGAGTGTAAATTTGCGACGTATCTATGCCAAGTTTCACAAGAACCAAATCCGGAACCACATTAGACAACTCAGTTGCGCCCTAATAGCATAACTTTGGTAACAGTACTTTTTCTCATTCAATCAAACAACGAGTAAAACCTAATTATATTGTTCTATTAAGCCCCGAGAGTAAAAATTTGCAACGTATCGATGCCAACGTTCACTAGAACCAAAACCGAACCAACATTAGACAACTTAGTTGCCCCGTAACAGTATAACGTTGGAAACAGTACTTTTTCTTATTCAATCAAACAAAGACTAAAACCTAATTATATTGTCCTATTATGCCCCGAGAGTGTAAATTTGCAACGTATCGATGCAAAGGTTCACAAGAACCAAATCCGGAACCACATTAGACTACTCAGTTGCGCCCGACAAGATAACATTGGAAACAAGATTTTTCTCTCATTCAATCGAACAATGAGTAAAACCTAATTATATTGTTCTATTATGCCCCGAGTGTGTAAATTTGCAACGTATCAATGTCAAGGTTCACAAGAACCAAATCCGGAACCACATTAGACTACTCAGTTGCGCCCTAACAGCATAATTTTGGTAACAGTACTTTTTCTCATTCAATCAAACAAAGAGGAAAACCTAATTATATTGTTCTATTATGCCCCGAGAGAGAAAATTTGCAACGTATCGATGCCAAGGTCCACAAGAACCAAATCCGACACCACATTAGACTACTCAGTTGCGCCCTAACAGTATAACTTTGGAAACAGTACTTTTTCTCATTTAATCGAACAAAGAGTAAAACCTAATTATATTGTTCTATTATGCCCCGAGTGTGTAAATTTACAACGTATCGATGCCAAGGTTCACAAGAACCAAATCCGGAACCACATTAGACTACTCGCTTGCGCCTAACAAAGATAACGTTGGAAACAGTACTTTTTCTCATTCAATCAAACAAAGAGTAAAACCTAATTATATTGTTCTATTATGCCCCGAGAGTAAAAATTTGCAACGTATCCATGCCAACGTTCACTAGAACCAAAACCGAACCAACATTAGACTACTTAGTTGCGCCTAACAAGATAACGTTGGAAACAAGATTTTTCTCATTCAATCGAACAAAGAGTAAAACCTAATTATATTGTTCTATTATGCCCCGAGAGTGTAAATTTGCAACGTATCGATGCCAAGGTTCAGAATAACCAAATTCGAAACAACATTAGACTACTCAGTTGCGCCCTAACAGTATAACATTGGAAACAGTACTTTTTCTCATTCAATCGAACAAAGAGTAAAACCTAATTATAAAGTTCTATTATGCCCCGAGAGTGTAAATTTGTAACGTATCGATGCCAAGGTTCACAAGAACCAAATCCGGAACCACATTAGACAACTCAGTTGCGCCCTAACAGCATAACTTTGGTAATAGTACTTTTTCTCATTCAATCAAACAACGAGTAAAACCTAATTATATTGTTCTATTAAGCCCCGAGAGTAAAAATGTGCAACGTATCGATGCCAACGTTCACTAGAACCAAAACCGAACCAACATTAGACAACTTATTTGCGCCTAACAAGATAACGTTAGGAACAAGATTTTTCTTACTCAATCAAACAAAGACTAAAACCTAATTATATTGTTCTATTATGCCCCGAGAGTGTAAATTTGCAACGTATCGATGCAAAGGTTCACAAGAACCAAATCCGGAACCACATTAGACTACTCAGTTGCGCCCTAACAGCATAATTTTGGTAACAGTACTTTTTCTCATTCAATCAAACAAAGAGGAAAACCTAATTATATTGTTCTATTATGCCCCGAGAGAGTAAATTTGCAACGTATCGATGCCAAGGTTCACAAGAACCAAATCCGGAACCACATTAGACTACTCAGTTGCGCCCTAACAGTATAACTTTGGAAACAATAATTTTTCTTATTCAATCGAACAAAGAGTAAAACCTAATTATATTGTTCTATTATGCCCCGAGTGTGTAAATTTGCAACGTATCGATGCCAAGGTTCAGAAGAACCAAATTCGAAATAACATTAGACTACTCAGTTGCGCCCTAACAGTATAACATTGGAAACAGTACTTTTTCTCATTCAATCGAACAAAGAGTAAAACCTAATTATAAAGTGCTATTATGCCCCGAGAGTGTAAATTTGCGACGTATCTATGCCAAGTTTCACAAGAACCAAATCCGGAACCACATTAGACAACTCAGTTGCGCCCTAATAGCATAACTTTGGTAACAGTACTTTTTCTCATTCAATCAAACAACGAGTAAAACCTAATTATATTGTTCTATTAAGCCCCGAGAGTAAAAATTTGCAACGTATCGCTGCCAACGTTCACTAGAACCAAAACCGAACCAACATTAGACAACTTAGTTGCCCCGTAACAGTATAACGTTGGAAACAGTATTTTTTCTTATTCAATCAAACAAAGACTAAAACCTAATTATATTGTTCTATTATGCCCCGAGAGTGTAAATTTGCAACGTATCGATGCAAAGGTTCACAAGAACCAAATCCGGAACCACATTAGACTACTCAGTTGCGCCCGACAAGATAACATTGGAAACAAAGATTTTTTCTCATTCAATCGAACAATGAGTAAAACCTAATTATATTGTTCTATTATGCCCCGAGTGTGTAAATTTGCAACGTATCAATGTCAAGGTTCACAAGAACCAAATCCGGAACCACATTAGACTACTCATGCGCCTAACAAAGATAATTTTGGTAACAAGATTTTTCTTATTCAATCAAACAAAGAGGAAAACCTAATTATATTGTTCTATTATGCCCCGAGAGAGTAAATTTGCAACGTATCGATGCCAAGGTGCACAAGAACCAAATCCGGAACCACATTAGACTACTCAGTTGCCCCCTAACAGTATAACTTTTGAAACAGTACTTTTTCTCATTTAATCGAACAAAGAGTAAAACCTAATTATATTGTTCTATTATGCCCCGAGTGTGTAAATTTGCAACGTATCGATGCCAAGGTTCACATGAACCAAATCCGGAACCACATTAGACTACACTCATTGCTCCCTAACAAAGATAACGTTGGAAACAAGATTTTTTTCTCATTCAATCAAACAAAGAGTAAAACCTAATTATATTGTTCTATTATGCCCGAGAGTAAAAATTTGCAACGTATCCATGCCAACGTTCACTAGAACCAAAACCGAACCAACATTAGACTACTTAGTTGCGCCTAACAAAGATAACGTTGGAAACAAGATTTTTCTCATTCAATCGAACAAAGAGTAAAACCTAATTATATTGTTCTATTATGCCCCGAGAGTGTAAATTTGCAACGTATCGATGCCAAGGTTCGTAATAACCAAATTCAAACAACATTAGACTACTCATTGCGCCTAACAAAGATAACATTGGAAACAGTACTTTTTCTCATTCAATAGAACAAACAGTAAAACCTAATTATAAAGTTCTATTATGCCCCGAGAGTGTAAATTTGTAACGTATCGATGCCAAGGATCACAAGAACCAAATGCGGAACCACATTACAACTTTGCGCCCTAACCGCATAACTTTGGTAACAGTACTTTTTCTCATTCAATCAAACAACGAGTAAAACCTAATTATATTGTTCTATTAAGCCCCGAGAGTAAAAATGTGCAACGTATCGATGCCAACGTTCACTAGAACCAAAACCGAACCAACATTAGACAACTTAGTTGCGCCTAACAAAGATAACGTTAGAAAGATTTTTCTCACTCAATCAAACAAAGAGTAAAACCTAATTATATTGTTCTATTATGCCCGAGAGTGTAAATTTGCAACGTATCGATGCAAAGGTTCACAAGAACCAAATCCGAACCACATTAGACTACTCACTATACCGACAAGATAACATTGGAAAAGATTTTTCTCATTCAATCGAACAAAGAGTAAAACCAAATTATATTGTTCTATTATGCCCCGAGTGTGTAAATTTGCGACGTATCGATGCCAAGGTTCACAAGAACCAAATCTGGAACCACATTAGACAAATCAGTTGCGCCCTAAGAGCATAACTTTGGTAACAGTACTTTTTCTCATTCAATCAAACAACGAGTAAAACCTAATTATATTGTTCTATTAAGCACCGAGAGTAAAAATTTGCAACGTATCGATGCCAACGTTCACTAGAACCAAAACCGAACCAACATTAGACAACTTAGTTGCGCCCTAACAGTATAACGTTGGAAACAGTACTTTTTCTTATTCAATCAAACAAAGAGTAAAACCTAATTATATTGTTCTATTATGCCCCGAGAGTGTAAATTTGCAACGTATCGATGCAAAGGTTCACAAGAACCAAATCCGGAACCACATTAGACTACTGCGCCTAACAAAGATAATTTTGGTAATGATTTTTCTCATTCAATCAAACAAAGAGGAAAACCTAATTATATTGTTCTATTATGCCCCGAGAGTGTAAATTTGCAACGTATCGATGCCAAGGTTCACAAGAACCAAATCCTGAACAACATTAGACTACTCAGTTGCGCCCTAACAGTATAACTTTGGAAACAGTACTTTTTCTCATTCAATCGAACAAAGAGTAAAACCTAATTATATTGTTCTATTATGCCCCGAGTGTGTAAATTTGCAACGTATCGATGCCAAGGTTCAGAAGAACCAAATTCGAAATAACATTAGACTACTCAGTTGCGCCCTAACAGTATAACATTGGAAACAGTACTTTTTCTCATTCAATCGAACAAAGAGTAAAACCTAATTATAAAGTGCTATTATGCCCCGAGAGTGTAAATTTGCGACGTATCTATGCCAAGTTTCACAAGAACCAAATCCGGAACCACATTAGACAACTCAGTTGCGCCCTAATAGCATAACTTTGGTAACAGTACTTTTTCTCATTCAATCAAACAACGAGTAAAACCTAATTATATTGTTCTATTAAGCCCCGAGAGTAAAAATTTGCAACGTATCGCCGCCAACGTTCACTAGAACCAAAACCGAACCAACATTAGACAACTTAGTTGCCCCGTAACAAGATAACGTTGGAAACAAGATTTTTCTTATTCAATCAAACAAAGACTAAAACCTAATTATATTGTCCTATTATGCCCCGAGAGTGTAAATTTGCAACGTATCGATGCAAAGGTTCACAAGAACCAAATCCGGAACCACATTAGACTACTCAGTTGCGCCCTGACAAGATAACATTGGAAACAGTACTTTTTCTCATTCAATCGAACAATGAGTAAAACCTAATTATATTGTTCTATTATGCCCCGAGTGTGTAAATTTGCAACGTATCAATGTCAAGGTTCACAAGAACCAAATCCGGAACCACATTAGACTACTCAGTTGCGCCTAACAAAGATAATTTTGGTAATGATTTTTCTCATTCAATCAAACAAAGAGGAAAACCTAATTATATTGTTCTATTATGCCCCGAGAGAGTAAATTTGCAACGTATCGATGCCAAGGTGCACAAGAACCAAATCCGGAACCACATTAGACTACTCAGTTGCGCCCTAACAGTATAACTTTGGAAACAGTACTTTTTCTCATTTAATCGAACAAAGAGTAAAACCTAATTATATTGTTCTATTATGCCCCGAGAGTGTAAATTTGCAACGTATCGATGCCAAGGTTCACATGAACCAAATCCGGAACCACATTAGACTACTCGCTTGCGCCCTAACAAAGATAACGTTGGAAACAAGATTTTTCTCATTCAATCAAACAAAGAGTAAAACCTAATTATATTGTTCTATTATGCCCCGAGAGTAAAAATTTGCAACGTATCCATGCCAACGTTCACTAGAACCAAAACCGAACCAACATTAGACTACTTAGTTGCGCCCTAACAGTATAACGTTGGAAACAGTACTTTTTCTCATTCAATCGAACAAAGAGTAAAACCTAATTATATTGTTCTATTATGCCCCGAGAGTGTAAATTTGCAACGTATCGATGCCAAGGTTCAGAATAACCAAATTCGAAACAACATTAGACTACTCAGTTGCGCCCTAACAGTATAACATTGGAAACAGTACTTTTTCTCATTCAATCGAACAAAGAGTAAAACCTAATTATAAAGTTCTATTATGCCCGAGAGTGTAAATTTGTAACGTATCGATGCCAAGGTTCACAAGAACCAAATCCGAACCACATTAGACAACTTGCGCCTAACCGCATAACTTTGGTAATGATTTTTCTCATTCAATCAAACAACGAGTAAAACCTAATTATATTGTTCTATTAAGCCCCGAGAGTAAAAATGTGCAACGTATCGATGCCAACGTTCACTAGAACCAAAACCGAACCAACATTAGACAACTTAGTTGCGCCCTAACAGTATAACGTTAGGAACAGTACTTTTTCTCACTCAATCAAACAAAGAGTAAAACCTAATTATATTGTTCTATTATGCCCCGAGAGTGTAAATTTGCAACGTATCGATGCAAAGGTTCACAAGAACCAAATCCGAACCACATTAGACTATTGCGCCTAACAAAGATAATTTTGGTAACAAGATTTTTTCTCATTCAATCGAACAAAGAGTAAAACCTAATTATATTGTTCTATTATGCCCCGAGAGAGTAAATTTGCAACGTATCGATGCCAAGGTTCACAAGAACCAAATCCGGAACCACATTAGACTACTCGCTAAGGCCCTAACAAAGATAACTTTGGAAACAAGATTTTTCTCATTCAATCGAACAAAGAGTAAAACCTAATTATATTGTTCTATTATGCCCCGAGTGTGTAAATTTGCAACGTATCGATGCCAAGGTTCAGAAGAACCAAATTCGAAATAACATTAGACTACTCAGTTGCGCCCTAACAGTATAACATTGGAAACAGTACTTTTTCTCATTCAATCGAACAAAGAGTAAAACCTAATTATAAAGTGCTATTATGCCCCGAGAGTGTAAATTTGCGACGTATCTATGCCAAGTTTCACAAGAACCAAATCCGAACCACATTAGACAACTCGCTTGCGCCTAACAGCATAACTTTGGTAACAGTACATTTTCTCATTCAATCAAACAACGAGTAAAACCTAATTATATTGTTCTATTAAGCCCCGAGAGTAAAAATTTGCAACGTATCGCCGCCAACGTTCACTAGAACCAAAACCGAACCAACATTAGACAACTTAGTTGCCCCGTAACAAAGATAACGTTGGAAACAAAGATTTTTTCTTATTCAATCAAACAAAGACTAAAACCTAATTATATTGTTCTATTATGCCCCGAGAGTGTAAATTTGCAACGTATCGATGCAAAGGTTCACAAGAACCAAATCCGAACCACATTAGACTACTCATTGCGCCCGACAGATAACATTGGAAACAGTACTTTTTCTCATTCAATCGAACAATGAGTAAAACCTAATTATATTGTTCTATTATGCCCCGAGTGTGTAAATTTGCAACGTATCAATGTCAAGGTTCACAAGAACCAAATCCGAAACCACATCAGCCTACTTCTAACAAAGATAATTTTGGTAATGATTTTTCTCATTCAATCAAACAAAGAGGAAAACCTAATTATATTGTTCTATTATGCCCCGAGAGAGTAAATTTGCAACGTATCGATGCCAAGGTGCACAAGAACCAAATCCGAACCACATTAGACTACTCGCTTGCGCCTAACAAGATAACTTTGGAAACAAGATTTTTCTCATTTAATCGAACAAAGAGTAAAACCTAATTATATTGTTCTATTATGCCCCGAGTGTGTAAATTTGCAACGTATCGATGCCAAGGTTCACATGAACCAAATCCGGAACCACATTAGACTACTCAGTTGCGCCCTAACAGCATAACGTTGGAAACAGTACTTTTTCTCATTCAATCAAACAAAGAGTAAAACCTAATTATATTGTTCTATTATGCCCCGAGAGTAAAAATTTGCAACGTATCCATGCCAACGTTCACTAGAACCAAAACCGAACCAACATTAGACTACTTAGTTGCGCCCTAACAGTATAACGTTGGAAACAGTACTTTTTCTCATTCAATCGAACGAAGAGTAAAACCTAATTATATTGTTCTATTATGCCCGAGAGTGTAAATTTGCAACGTATCGATGCCAAGGTTCGTAATAACCAAATTCAAACAACATTAGACTACTCGCTTGCGCCCTAACAAAGATAACATTGGAAACAATACTTTTTCTCATTCAATCGAACAAAGAGTAAAACCTAATTATAAAGTTCTATTATGCCCCGAGAGTGTAAATTTGTAACGTATCGATGCCAAGGTTCACAAGAACCAAATCCGGAACCACATTAGACAACTCAGTTGCGCCCTAACAGCATAACTTTGGTAACAGTACTTTTTCTCATTCAATCAAACAACGAGTAAAACCTAATTATATTGTTCTATTAAGCCCCGAGAGTAAAAATGTGCAACGTATCGATGCCAACGTTCACTAGAACCAAAACCGAACCAACATTAGACAACTTAGTTGCGCCCTAACAGTATAACGTTAGAAACAGTTCTTTTTCTCACTCAATCAAACAAAGAGTAAAACCTAATTATATTGTTCTATTATGCCCCGAGAGTGTAAATTTGCAACGTATCGATGCAAAGGTTCACAAGAACCAAATCCGGAACCACATTAGACTACTCGCTTGCGCCCCGACAAGATAACATTGGAAATAAAGATTTTTTCTCATTCAATCGAACAAAGAGTAAAACCAAATTATATTGTTCTATTATGCCCCGAGTGTGTAAATTTGCGACGTATCGATGCCAAGGTTCACAAGAACCAAATCCGGAACCACATTAGACAACTCAGTTGCGCCCTAACAGCATAACTTTGGTAACAGTACTTTTTCTCATTCAATCAAACAACGAGTAAAACCTAATTATATTGTTCTATTAAGCACCGAGAGTAAAAATTTGCAACGTATCGATGCCAACGTTCACTAGAACCAAAACCGAACCAACATTAGACAACTTAGTTGCGCCCTAACAGTATAACGTTGGAAACAGTACTTTTTCTCATTCAATCAAACAAAGAGTAAAACCTAATTATATTGTTCTATTATGCCCCGAGAGTGTAAATTTGCAACGTATCGATGCAAAGGTTCACAAGAACCAAATCCGGAACCACATTAGACTACTCAGTTGCGCCCTAACAGTATAACTTTGGAAACAGTACTTTTTCTCATTCAATCGAACAAAGAGTAAAACCTAATTATATTGTTCTATTAAGCCCCGAGAGTAAAAATTTGCAACGTATTGCTGCCAACGTTCACTAGAACCAAAACCGAACCAACATTAGACAACTTAGTTGCGCCCTAACAGTATAACTTTGGAAACAGTACTTTTTCTCATTCAATCGAACAAAGAGTAAAACCTAATTATATTGTTCTATTATGCCCCGAGTGAGTAAATTTGCAACGTATCGATGCCAAGGTTCACAAGAACCAAATCCGGAACCACATTAGACTACTCAGTTGCGCCCTAACAAAGATAACTTTGGAAACAAGATTTTTCTCATTCAATCGAACAAAGAGTAAAACCTAATTATATTGTTCTATTATGCCCCGAGTGTGTAAATTTGCAACGTATCGATGCCAAGGTTCAGAATAACCAAATTCGAAACAACATTAGACTACTCAGTTGCGCCCTAACAGTATAACATTGGAAACAGTACTTTTTCTCATTCAATCGAACAAAGAGTAAAACCTAATTATAAAGTTCTATTATGCCCCGAGAGTGTAAATTTGTAACGTATCGATGCCAAGGTTCACAAGAACCAAATCCGGAACCACATTAGACAACTCAGTTGCGCCCTAACAGCATAACTTTGGTAACAGTACTTTTTCTCATTCAATCAAACAACGAGTAAAACCTAATTATATTGTTCTATTAAGCCCCGAGAGTAAAAATGTGCAACGTATCGATGCCAACGTTCACTAGAACCAAAACCGAACCAACATTAGACAACTTAGTTGCGCCCTAACAGTATAACGTTAGAAACAAGATTTTTCTCACTCAATCAAACAAAGAGTAAAACCTAATTATATTGTTCTATTATGCCCCGAGAGTGTAAATTTGCAACGTATCGATGCAAAGGTTCACAAGAACCAAATCCGGAACCACATTAGACTACTCAGTTGCGCCCTGACAGTATAACATTGGAAACAGTACTTTTTCTCATTCAATCGAACAAAGAGTAAAACCAAATTATATTGTTCTATTATGCCCCGAGTGTGTAAATTTGCAACGTATCGATGCCAAGGTTCACAAGAACCAAATTCGAACCACATTAGACAACTCGCTTGCGCCTAACAAAGATAACTTTGGTAATGATTTTTTCTCATTCAATCAAACAACGAGTAAAACCTAATTATATTGTTCTATTAAGCACCGAGAGTAAAAATTTGCAACGTATCGATGCCAAGGTTCACTAGAACCAAAACCGAACCAACATTAGACAACTTAGTTGCGCCTAACAAGATAACGTTGGAAACAAGATTTTTCTTATTCAATCAAACAAAGACTAAAACCTAATGATATTGTTCTATTATGCCCCGAGAGTGTAAATTTGCAACGTATCGATGCAAAGGTTCACAAGAACCAAAACCGGGCCAACATTAGACTACTCAGTTGCGCCTAACAAAGATAATTTTGGTAACAAAGATTTTTTCTCATTCAATCAAACAACGAGTAAAACCTAATTATATTGTTCTATTAATCCCCGAGAGTAAAAATTTGCAACGTATCGCTGCCAACGTTCACTAGAACCAAAACCGAACCAACATTAGACAACTTAGTTGCCCCTAACAAGATAACGTTGGAAACAGATTTTTCTTATTCAATCAAACAAAGACTAAAACCTAATTATATTGTTCTATTATGCCCCGAGAGTGTAAATTTGCAACGTATCGATGCAAAGGTTCACAAGAACCAAATCCGGAACCACATTAGACTACTACCGACAAAGATAACATTGGAAACAGTACTTTTTCTCATTCAATCGAACAATTAGTAAAACCTAATTATATTGTTCTATTTAGCCCCGAGTGTGTAAATTTGCAACGTATCAAGGTCAAGGTTCACAAGAACCAAATCCGGAACCACATTAGACTACTCGCTTGCGCCTAACAAAGATAATTTTGGTAATGATTTTTCTCATTCAATCAAACAAAGAGGAAAACCTAATTATATTGTTCTATTATGCCCCGAGAGAGTAAATTTGCAACGTATCGATGCCAAGGTGCACAAGAACCAAATCCGGAACCACATTAGATTACTCAGTTGCGCCCTAACAGTATAACTTTGGAAACAGTACTTTTTCTCATTTAATCGAACAAAGAGTAAAACCTAATTATATTGTTCTATTATGCCCCGAGTGTGTAAATTTGCAACGTATCCATGCCAACGTTCACATGAACCAAATCCGGAACCACATTAGACTACTCAGTTGCGCCCTAACAGCATAACGTTGGAAACAGTACTTTTTCTCATTCAATCAAACAAAGAGTAAAACCTAATTATATTGTTCTATTATGCCCCGAGAGTAAAAATTTGCAACGTATCCATGCCAACGTTCACTAGAACCAAAACCGAACCAACATTAGACTACGTAGTTGCGCCCTAACAGTATAACGTTGGAAACAGTACTTTTTCTCATTCAATCGAACAAAGAGTAAAACCTAATTATATTGTTCTATTATGCCCCGAGAGTGTAAATTTGCAACGTATCGATGCCAAGGTTCGAATAACCAAATTCAAACAACATTAGACTACTTTGCGCCTAACAAAGATAACATTGGAAACAAGATTTTTCTCATTCAATCGAACAAAGAGTAAAACCTAATTATATTGTTCTATTATGCCCCGAGAGTGTAAATTTGCAACGTATCGATGCCAAGGTTCACAATAACCAAATTCGAAACCACATTAGACTACTCGCTTGCGCCTAACCGCATAACTTTGGTAATGATTTTTCTCATTCAATCAAACAACGAGTAAAACCTAATTATATTGTTCTATTAAGCCCGAGAGTAAAAATGTGCAACGTATCGATGCCAACGTTCACTAGAACCAAAACCGAACCAACATTAGACAACTTAGTTGCGCCTAACAAGATAACGTTAGAAACAAGATTTTTCTCATTCAATCAAACAAAGAGTAAAACCTAATTATATTGTTCTATTATGCCCCGAGAGTAAAAATTTGCAACGTATCGATGCCAACGTTCACAAGAACCAAATCCGAACCAACATTAGACTACTCATTGCGCCCGACAAAGATAACATTGAAATGAACTTTTTCTCATTCAATCGAACAAAGAGTAAAACCAAATTATATTGTTCTATTATGCCCCGAGAGTGTAAATTTGCGACGTATCGATGCCAAGGTTCACAAGAACCAAATCCGGAACCACATTAGACAACTCGCTTGCGCCTAACAAAGATAACTTTGGTAACAAAGATTTTTTCTCATTCAATCAAACAACGAGTAAAACCTAATTATATTGTTCTATTAAGCACCGAGAGTAAAAATTTGCAACGTATCGATGCCAACGTTCACTAGAACCAAAACCGAACCAACATTAGACAACTTAGTTGCGCCCTAACAGTATAACGTTGGAAACAGTACTTTTTCTTATTCAATCAAACAAAGACTAAAACCTAATTATATTGTTCTATTATGCCCCGAGAGTGTAAATTTGCAACGTATCGATGCAAAGGTTCACAAGAACCAAATCCGGAACCACATTAGACTACTCGCTTGCGCCTAACAAAGATAATTTTGGTAATGTAAGATTTTTTCTCATTCAATCAAACAAAGGGGAAAACCTAATTATATTGTTCTATCATGCCCAGAGAGTAAATTTGCAACGTATCGATGCCAAGGTGCACAAGAACCAAATCCGGAACCACATTAGACTACTCAGTTGCGCCCTAACAGTATAACTTTGGAAACAGCACTTTTTCTCATTTAATCGAACAAAGAGTAAAACCTAATTATATTGTTCTATTATGCCCCGAGTGTGTAAATTTGCAACGTATCCATGCCAACGTTCACATGAACCAAATCCGGAACCACATTAGACTACTCAGTTGCGCCATAACAGCATAACTTTGGTAACAGTAGTTTTTCTCATTCAATCAAACAAAGAGTAAAACCTAATTATATTGTTCTATTATGCCCCGAGAGTAAAAATTTGCAACGTATCCATGCCAACGTTCACTAGAACCAAAACCGAACCAACATTAGACTATTTAGTTGCGCCTAACAAAGATAACGTTGGAAACAAGATTTTTCTCATTCAATCGAACAAAGAGTAAAACCTAATTATATTGTTCTATTATGCCCCGAGAGTGTAAATTTGCAACGTATCGATGCCAAGGTTCGTAATAACCAAATTCAAACAACATTAGACTACTCATTGCGCCTAACAAGATAACATTGGAAACAAGATTTTTCTCATTCAATCGAACAAAGAGTAAAACCTAATTATAAAGTTCTGTTATGCCCCGAGAGTGTAAATTTGTAACGTATCGATGCCAAGGTTCACAAGAACCAAATCCGGACCACATTAGACAACTCAGTTGCGCCCTAACAGCATAACTTTGGTAACAGTACTTTTTCTCATTCAATCAAACAACGAGTAAAACCTAATTATATTGTTCTATTAAGCCCCGAGAGTAAAAATGTGCAACGTATCGATGCCAACGTTCACTAGAACCAAAACCGAACCAACATTAGACAACTTAGTTGCGCCTAACAAGATAACGTTAGAAACAAGATTTTTCTCATTCAATCAAACAAAGAGTAAAACCTAATTATATTGTTCTATTATGCCCCGAGAGTGTAAATTTGCAACGTATCGATGCAAAGGTTCACAAGAACCAAATCCGGAACCACATTAGACTACTCAGTTGCGCCCTGACAGTATAACATTGGAAACAGTACTTTTTCTCATTCAATCGAACAAAGAGTAAAACCAAATTATATTGTTCTATTATGCCCCGAGTGTGTAAATTTGCGACGTATCGATGCCAAGGTTCACAAGAACCAAATCCGGAACCACATTAGACAACTCATTGCGCCTAACAAAGATAACTTTGGTAGATTTTTCTCATTCAATCAAACAACGAGTAAAACCTAATTATATTGTTCTATTAAGCACCGAGAGTAAAAATTTGCAACGTATCGATGCCAACGTTCACTAGAACCAAAACCGAACCAACATTAGACAACTTAGTTGCGCCCTAACAGTATAACGTTGGAAACAGTACTTTTTCTTATTCAATCAAACAAAGACTAAAACCTAATTATATTGTTCTATTATGCCCCGAGAGTGTAAATTTGCAACGTATCGATGCAAAGGTTCACAAGAACCAAATCCGGAACCACATTAGACTACTCAGTTGCGCCCTAACAGCATAATTTTGGTAACAGTACTTTTTCTCATTCAATCAAACAAAGGGGAAAACCTAATTATATTGTTCTATTATGCCCCGAGAGAGTAAATTTGCAACGTATCGATGCCAAGGTGCACAAGAACCAAATCCGGAACCACATTAGATTACTCAGTTGCGCCTAACAAAGATAACTTTGGAAACAGTACTTTTTCTCATTTAATCGAACAAAGAGTAAAACCTAATTATATTGTTCTATTATGCCCCGAGTGTGTAAATTTGCAACGTATCCATGCCAACGTTCACATGAACCAAATCCGGAACCACATTAGACTACTCAGTTGCGCCCTAACAGCATAACGTTGTAAACAGTACTTTTTCTCATTCAATCAAACAAAGAGTAAAACCTAATTATATTGTTCTATTATGCCCCGAGAGTAAAAATTTGCAACGTATCCATGCCAACGTTCACTAGAACCAAAACCGAACCAACATTAGACTACGTAGTTGCGCCTAACAAGATAACGTTGGAAACAAGATTTTTCTCATTCAATCGAACAAAGAGTAAAACCTAATTATATTGTTCTATTATGCCCCGAGAGTGTAAATTTGCAACGTATCGATGCCAAGGTTCAGAATAACCAAATTCGAAACAACATTAGACTACTCAGTTGCGCCCTAACAGTATAACATTGGAAACAATACTTTTTCTCATTCAATCGAACAAAGAGTAAAACCTAATTATAAAGTTCTATTATGCCCCGAGAGTGTAAATTTGTAACGTATCGATGCCAAGGTTCACAAGAACCAAATCCGGAACCACATTAGACAACTCAGTTGCGCCCTAACAGCATAACTTTGGTAACAATAATTATTCTCATTCAATCAAACAACGAGTAAAACCTAATTATATTGTTCTATTAAGCCCCGAGAGTAAAAATGTGCAACGTATCGATGCCAACGTTCACTAGAACCAAAACCGAACCAACATTAGACAACTTAGTTGCGCCTAACGATAACGTTAGAAACAGTACTTTTTCTCACTCAATCAAACAAAGAGTAAAACCTAATTATATTGTTCTATTATGCCCCGAGAGTGTAAATTTGCAACGTATCGATGCAAAGGTTCACAAGAACCAAATCCGGAACCACATTAGACTACTCAGTTGCGCCCTGACAGTATAACATTGGAAACAGTACTTTTTCTCATTCAATCGAACAAAGAGTAAAACCTAATTATATTGTTCTATTATGCCCCGAGAGTGTAAATTTGCGACGTATCGATGCCAAGGTTCACAAGAACCAAATCCGGAACCACATTAGACAACTCTTGCGCCTAACAAAGATAACTTTGGTAATGATTTTTCTCATTCAATCAAACAACGAGTAAAACCTAATTATATTGTTCTATTAAGCACCGAGAGTAAAAATTTGCAACGTATCGATGCCAACGTTCACTAGAACCAAAACCGAACCAACATTAGACAACTTAGTTGCGCCTAACAAAGATAACGTTGGAAACAAGATTTTTCTTATTCAATCAAACAAAGACTAAAACCTAATTATATTGTTCTATTATGCCCGAGAGTGTAAATTTGCAACGTATCGATGCAAAGGTTCACAAGAACCAAATCCGAACCACATTAGACTACTCGCTTGCGCCTAACAAAGATAATTTTGGTAACAAGATTTTTCTCATTCAATCAAACAACGAGTAAAACCTAATTATATTGTTCTATTAAGCCCCGAGAGTAAAAATTTGCAACGTATCGCCGCCAACGTTCACTAGAACAAAACCGAACCAACATTAGACAACTTAGTTGCCCCCTAACAAAGATAACGTTGGAAACAAGATTTTTCTTCTTCAATCAAACAAAGAGTAAAACCTAATTATATTGTTCTATTATGCCCCGAGAGTGTAAATTTGCAACGTATCGATGCCAAGGTTCACAAGAACCAAATCCGGAACCACATTAGACAACTCAGTTGCGCCCTGACATTATAACATTGGAAACAGTACTTTTTCTCATTCAATCGAACAATTAGTAAAACCTAATTATATTGTTCTATTATGCCCCGAGTGTGTAAATTTGCAACGTATCAATGTCAAGGTTCACAAGAACCAAATCCGGAACCACATTAGACTACTCAGTTGCGCCCTAACAGCATAATTTTGGTAATGATTTTTTCTCATTCAATCAAACAAAGAGGAAAACCTAATTATATTGTTCTAATATGTTCCAAGTGAGTAAATTTGCAACGTATTGATACCAAGTTTCAGAAGAACCAAATCCGAACCACATTAGACTACTACTGCGCCTAACAAAGATAACTTTGGAAACAGGACTTTTTCTCATTTAATCGAACAAAGAGTAAAACCTAATTATTTTGTTCTATTATGCCCCGAGAGTGTAAATTTGCAACGTATCGATGCCAACGTTCACAAGAGCCAAATCCGAACCACATTATACTACTCACTTGCGCCTAACAAAGATAACTTTGGTAGATTTTTCTCATTCTATCAAACAAAGAGTAAAACCTAATTATATTGTTCTATTATGCCCCGAGAGTAAAAATTTTCAACGTATCGATGCCAACGTTCACTAAAACCAAAACCGTACCAACATTAGACTAGTTAGTTGCGCCCTAACAGTATAACGTTGGAAACAGTACTTTTTCTCATTCAATCAAACAAAGAGTAAAACCTAATTATATTGTTCTATTATGCCCCGAGAGTAAAAATTTGCAACGTATCCATGCCAACGTTCACTAGAACCAAAACCGAACCAACATTAGACTACTTAGTTGCGCCCTAACAGTATAACGTTGGAAACAAGATTTTTCTCATTCAATCGAACAAAGAGTAAAACCTAATTATATTGTTCTATTATGCCCCGAGAGTGTAAATTTGCAACGTATCGATGCCAAGGTTCAGAATAACCAAATTCGAAACAACATTAGACTACTCAGTTGCGCCCTAACAGTATAACATTGGAAACAGTACTTTTTCTCATTCAATCGAACAAAGAGTAAAACCTAATTATAATGTTCTATTATGCCCCGAGAGTGTAAATTTGCAACGTATCGATGCCAAGGTTCACAAGAACCAAATCCGGAACCACATTAGACAACTCAGTTGCGCCAAACAGCATAACTTTGGTAACAGTACTTTTTCTCATTCAATCAAACAACGAGTAAAACCTAATTATATTGTTCTATTAAGCCCCGAGAGTAAAAATGTGCAACGTATCGATGCCAACGTTCACTAGAACCAAAACCGAACCAACATTAGACAACTTAGTTGCGCCCTAACAGTATAACGTTAGAAACAGTACTTTTTCTCACTCAATCAAACAAAGAGTAAAACCTAATTATATTGTTCTATTATGCCCCGAGAGTGTAAATTTGCAACGTATCGATGCAAAGGTTCACAAGAACCAAATCCGGAACCACATTAGACTACTCAGTTGCGCCCTGACAGTATAACTTTGGAAACAGTACTTTTTCTCATTCAATCGAACAAAGAGTAAAACCTAATTATATTGTTCTATTATGCCCCGAGTGTGTAAATTTGCGACGTATCGATGCCAAGGTTCACAAGAACCAAATCCGGAACCACATTAGACTACGCAGTTGCGCCCTAACAGTATAACTTTGGAAACAGTACTTTTTCTCATTCTATCAAACAAAGAGTAAAACCTAATTATATTGTTCTATTATGCCCCGAGAGTAAAAATTTTCAACGTATCGATGCCAACGTTCACTAAAACCAAAACCGTACCAACATTAGACTAGTTAGTTGCGCCCTAACAGTATAACGTTGGAAACAGTACTTTTTCTCATTCAATCAAACAAAGAGTAAAACCTAATTATATTGTTCTATTATGCCCCGAGAGTAAAAATTTGCAACGTATCCATGCCAACGTTCACTAGAACCAAAACCGAACCAACATTAGACTACTTAGTTGCGCCCTAACAGTATAACGTTGGAAACAGTACTTTTTCTCATTCAATCGAACAAAGAGTAAAACCTAATTATATTGTTCTATTATGCCCCGAGTGTGTAAATTTGCAACGTATCGATGCCAAGGTTCAGAAGAACCAAATTCGAAATAACATTAGACTACTCAGTTGCGCCCTAACAGTATAACATTGGAAACAGTACTTTTTCTCATTCAATCGAACAAAGGGTAAAACCTAATTATAAAGTTCTATTATGCCCCGAGAGTGTAAATTTGTAACGTATCGATGCCAAGGTTCACAAGAACCAAATCCGGAACCACATTAGACAACTCGCTTGCGCCTAACCGCATAACTTTGGTAATGATTTTTCTCATTCAATCAAACAACGAGTAAAACCTAATTATATTGTTCTATTAAGCCCCGAGAGTAAAAATGTGCAACGTATCGATGCCAACGTTCACTAGAACCAAAACCGAACCAACATTAGACAACTTAGTTGCGCCCTAACAGTATAACGTTAGAAACAGTACTTTTTCTCACTGAATCAAACAAAGAGTAAAACCTAATTATATTGTTCTATTATGCCCCGAGAGTGTAAATTTGCAACGTATCGATGCAAAGGTTCACAATAACCAAATCCGGAACCACATTAGACTACTCAGTTGCGCCCTAACAGTATAAAATTGGAAACAGTACTTTTTCTCATTCAATCGAACAAAGAGTAAAACCTAATTATATTGTTCTATTATGCCCCGAGAGTGTAAATTTGCAACGTATCGATGCCAAGGTTCACAAGAACCAAATCCGAACCACATTAGACAACTCCTTGCGCCATAACAAAGATAACTTTGGTAACTGTACTTTTTCTCATTCAATCAAACAACGAGTAAAACCTAATTATATTGTTCTATTAAGCACCGAGAGTAAAAATTTGCAACGTATCGATGCCAACGTTCACTACAACCAAAACCGAACCAACATTAGACAACTTAGTTGCGCCCTAACAGTATAACGTTGGAAACAGTACTTTTTCTTATTCAATCAAACAAAGACTAAAACCTAATTATATTGTTCTATTATGCCCCGAGAGTGTAAATTTGCAACGTATCGATGCAAAGGTTCACAAGAACCAAATCCGGAACCACATTAGACTACTCAGTTGCGCCCTAACAGCATAATTTTGGTAACAGTACTTTTTCTCATTCAATCAAACAACGAGTAAAACCTAATTATATTGTTCTATTAAGCCCCGAGAGTAAAAATTTGCAACGTATCGCTGCCAACGTTCACTAGAACCAAAACCGAACCAACATTAGACAACTTAGTTGCCCCCTAACAGTATAACGTTGGAAACAGTACTTTTTCTTATTCAATCAAACAAAGACTAAAACCTAATTATATTGTTCTATTATGCCCCGAGAGTGTAAATTTGCAACGTATCGATGCAAAGGTTCACAAGAACCAAATCCGGAACCACATTAGACTACTCAGTTGCGCCCTGACAGTATAACATTGGAAACAGTACTTTTTCTCATTCAATCGAACAATGAGTAAAACCTAATTATATTGTTCTATTATGCCCCGAGTGTGTAAATTTGCAACGTATCAATGTCAAGGTTCACAAGAACCAAATCCGGAACCACATTAGACTATATACTTGCGCCTAACAAAGATAATTTTGGTAATGATTTTTCTCATTCAATCAAACAAAGAGGAAAACCTAATTATATTGTTCTATTATGCCCCGAGAGAGTAAATTTGCAACGTATCGATGCCAAGGTGCACAAGAACCAAATCCGGAACCACATTAGACTACTCAGCTTGCGCCTAACAAAGATAACTTTGGAAACAAAGATTTTTCTCATTTAATCGAACAAAGAGTAAAACCTAATTATATTGTTCTATTATGCCCCGAGTGTGTAAATTTGCAACGTATCGATGCCAAGGTTCACAAGAACCAAATCCGGAACCACATTAGACTACTCAGTTGCGCCCTAACAAAGATAACTTTGGTAATAAAGATTTTTCTCATTCAATCAAACAAAGAGTAAAACCTAATTATATTGTTCTATTATGCCCCGAGAGTAAAAATTTTCAACGTATCGATGCCAACGTTCACTAAAACCAAAACCGTACCAACATTAGACTAGTTAGTTGCGCCCTAACAGTATAACGTTGGAAACAGTACTTTTTCTCATTCAATCAAACAAAGAGTAAAACCTAATTATATTGTTCTATTATGCCCCGAGAGTAAAAATTTGCAACGTATCCATGCCAACGTTCACTAGAACCAAAACCGAACCAACATTAGACAACTTAGTTGCGCCCTAACAGTATAACGTTAGAAACAGTACTTTTTCTCACTCAATCAAACAAAGAGTAAAACCTAATTATATTGTTCTATTATGCCCCGAGAGTGTAAATTTGCAACGTATCGATGCAAACGTTCACAAGAACCAAATCCGGAACCACATTAGACTACTCAGTTGCGCCCTGACAGTATAACATTGCAAACAGTACTTTTTCTCATTCAATCGAACAAAGAGTAAAACCAAATTATATTGTTCTATTATGCCCCGAGTGTGTAAATTTGCGACGTATCGATGCCAAGGTTCACAAGAACCAAATCCGAACCACATTAGACAACTCATTGCGCCTAACAAAGATAACTTTGGTAACAAGATTTTTCTCATTCAATCAAACAACGAGTAAAACCTAATTATATTGTTCTATTAAGCACCGAGAGTAAAAATTTGCAACGTATCGATGCCAACGTTCACTAGAACCAAAACCGAACAAACATTAGACAACTTAGTTGCGCCCTAACAGTATAACGTTGGAAACAGTACTTTTTCTCATTCAATCGAACAAAGAGTAAAACCTAATTATATTGTTCTATTATGCCCCGAGAGTGTAAATTTGCAACGTATCGATGCCAAGGTTCACAAGAACCAAAACCGAAACAACATTAGACTACTCAGTTGCGCCTAACAAAGATAATTTTGGTAACAAGATTTTGCTCATTCAATCAAACAAAGAGGAAAACCTAATTATATTGTTCTATTATGCCCCGAGAGAGTAAATTTGCAACGTATCGATGCCAAGGTTCACAAGAACCAAATCCGGAACCACATTAGACTACTCAGTTGCGCCCTAACAGTATAACTTGGGAAACAGTTTTTTTCTCATTCAATCGAACAAAGAGTAAAACCTAATTATATTGTTCTATTATGCCCCGAGTGTGTAAATTTGCAACGTATCGATGCCAAGGTTCAGAAGAACCAAATTCGAAACAACATTAGACTACTCAGTTGCGCCCTAACAGTATAACATTGGAAACAGTACTTTTTCTCATTCAATCGAACAAAGAGTAAAACCTAATTATAAAGTGCTATTATGCCCCGAGAGTGTAAATTTGCGACGTATCGATGCCAAGGTTCACAAGAACCAAATCCGGAACCACATTAGACAACTCAGTTGCGCCCTAACAAAGATAACTTTGGTAATGATTTTTCTCATTCAATCAAACAACGAGTAAAACCTAATTATATTGTTCTATTAAGCCCCGAGAGTAAAACTTTGCAACGTATCGCTGCCAACGTTCACTAGAACCAAAACCGAACCAACATTAGACAACTTAGTTGCGCCTAACAAGATAACGTTGGAAACAAGATTTTTCTTATTCAATCAAACAAAACCTAAAACCTAATTATATTGTTCTATTATGCCCCGAGAGTGTAAATTTGCAACGTATCGATGCAAAGGTTCACAAGAACCAAATCCGGAACCACATTAGACTACTGACGACAAGATAACATTGGAAACAAAGATTTTTCTCATTCAATCGAATAATGAGTAAAACCTAATTATATTGTTCTATTATGCCCCGAGTGTGTAAATTTGCAACGTATCAATGTCAAGGTTCACAAGAACCAAATCCGGAACCACATTAGACTACTCAGTTGCGCCCTAACAAAGATAATTTTGGTAATAAAGATTTTTCTCATTCAATCGAACAAAGAGGAAAACCTAATTATATTGTTCTATTATGCCCCGAGAGAGTAAATTTGCAACGTATCGCTGCCAAGGTTCACAAGAACCAAATCCGGAACCACATTAGACTACTCAGTTGCGCACTAACAGTATAACTTTGGAAACAGTACTTTTTCTCATTCAATCGAACAAAGAGTAAAACCTAATTATATTGTTCTATTATGCCCCGAGAGTGTAAATTTGCAACGTATCGATGCCAAGGTTCAGAATAACCAAATTCGAAACAACATTAGACTACTCGCTTGCGCCTAACAAAGATAACTTTGGTAATAAGATTTTTTCTCATTCAATCAAACAAAGAGTAAAACCTAATTATATTGTTCTATTATGCCCCGAGAGTAAAAATTTTCAACGTATCGATGCCAACGTTCACTAAAACCAAAACCGTACCAACATTAGACTAGTTAGTTGCGCCCTAACAGTATAACGTTGGAAACAGTACTTTTTCTCATTCAATCAAACAAAGAGTAAAACCTAATTATATTGTTCTATTATGCCCCGAGAGTGAAAATTTGCAACGTATCGATGCCAACGTTCACAAGACCCAAAACCGAACCAACATTAGACAACTTAGTTGCGCCTAACAAGATAACGTTGGAAACAAGATTTTTCTTATTCAATCAAACAAAGACTAAAACCTAATTATATTGTTCTATTATGCCCCGAGAGTGTAAATTTGCAACGTATCGATGCAAAGGTTCACAAGAACCAAATCCGGAACCACATTAGACTACTCAGTTGCGCCCTAACAGCATAATTTTGGTAACAGTACTTTTTCTCATTCAATCAAACAAAGAGGAAAACCTAATTATATTGTTCTATTATGCCCCGAGAGAGTAAATTTGCAACGTATCGATGCCAAGGTTCACAAGAACCAAATCCGGAACCACATTAGACTACTCGCTTGCGTCCTAACAAAGATAACTTTGGAAACAAGATTTTTCTCATTCAATCGAACAAAGAGTAAAACATATTTATATTGTTCTATTATGCCCCGAGAGTGTAAATTTGCAACGTATCGATGCCAAGGTTCAGAATAACCAAATTCGAAACAACATTAGACTACTCAGTTGCGCCCTAACAGTATAACATTGGAAACAGTACTTTTTCTCATTCAATCGAACAAAGAGTAAAACCTAATTATAAAGTTCTATTATGCCCCGAGAGTGTAAATTTGCGACGTATCGATGCCAAGGTTCACAAGAACCAAATCCGGAACCACATTAGACAACTCATTGCGCCTAACAAAGATAACTTTGGTAATAAGATTTTTCTCATTCAATCAAACAACGAGTAAAACCTAATTATATTGTTCTATTAAGCCCCGAGAGTAAAAATTTGCAACGTATCGCCGCCAACGTTCACTAGAACCAAAACCGAACCAACATTAGACAACTTAGTTGCGCCTAACAAAGATAACGTTGGAAACAAGATTTCTTTTCTTATTCAATCAAACAAAGACTAAAACCTAATTATATTGTTCTATTATGCCCGAGAGTGTAAATTTGCGACGTATCGATGCAAAGGTTCAGAAGAACCAAATCCGAACCACATTAGACTACTCATTGCGCCCGACAAGTATAACATTGGAAACAGTACTTTTTCTCATTCAATCGAACAATGAGTAAAACCTAATTATATTGTTCTATTATGCCCCGAGTGCGTAAATTTGCAACGTATCAATGCCAAGGTTCACAAGAACCAAATCTGAACCACATTAGATCGTCGCTTGCGCCTAACAAAGATAATTTTGGTAATGATTTTTCTCATTCAATCGAACAAAGAGTAAAACCTAATTATATTGTTCTATTATGCCCCGAGAGTGTAAATTTGCAACGTATCGAAGCCAAGGTTCGGAAGAACCAAATTCGAAACAACATTAGACTACTCGCTTGCGCCTAACAAGATAACTTTGGAAACAAAGATTTTTCTCATTCAATCGAACAAAGTGTAAAACCTAATTATATTGTTCTATTCTGCCCCGAGAGTGTAAATTTGCAACGTATCGATGCCAAGGTTCACAAGAACCAAATCCGGAACCACATTAGACTACTCAGTTGCGCCCTAACAGCATAACTTTGGTAACAGTACTTTTTCTCATTCTATCAAACAAAGAGTAAAACCTAATTATATTGTTCTATTATGCCCCGAGAGTAAAAATTTTCAACGTATCGATGCCAACGTTCACTAAAACCAAAACCGTACCAACATTAGACTAGTTAGTTGCGCCTAACAAAGATAACGTTGGAAACAAGATTTTTCTCATTCAATCAAACAAAGACTAAAACCTAATTATATTGTTCTATTATGCCCGAGAGAGTAAATTTGCAACGTATCGATGCCAAGGTTCACAAGAACCAAATCCGAACCACATTAGACTACTCAGGCGTCCTAACAAAGATAACTTTGGAAACAAAGATTTTTCTCATTCAATCGAACAAAGAGTAAAACCTAATTATATTATTCTATTATGCCCCGAGTGTGTAAATTTGCAACGTATCGATTCCAAGGTTCAGAAGAACCAAATTCGAAACAACATTAGACTACTCAGTTGCGCCCTAACAGTATAACATTGGAAACAATACTTTTTCTCATTCAATCGAACAAAGAGTAAAACCTAATTATAAAGTTCTATTATGCCCCGAGAGTGTAAATTTGCGACGTATCGATGCCAAGGTTCACAAGAACCAAATCCGGAACCACATTAGACAACTCAGTTGCGCCTAACAAAGATAACTTTGGTAATGATTTTTCACATTCAATCAAACAACGAGTAAACCCTAATTATATTGTTCTATTATGCCCCGAGAGTAAAAATTTGCAACGTATCGATGCCAACGTTCACTAGAACCAAAACCGAACCAACATTAGACAACTTAGTTGCGCCCTAACAAGACAACGTTGGAAACAGTACTTTTTCTCATTCAATCGAACAAAGAGTAAAACCTAATTATATTGTTCTATTATGCCCCGAGAGTGTAAATTTGCAACGTATCGATGCAAAGGTTCACAAGAACAAAATCCGGAACCACATTAGACTACTCAGTTGCGCCCCGACAGTATAACATTGGAAACAGTACTTTTTCTCATTCAATCGAACAAAGAGTAAAACCTAATTATATTGTTCTATTATGCCCCGAGTGTGTAAATTTGCAACGTATCGATGCCAATGTTCACAAGAACCAAATCTGGAACCACATTAGATCGCTCGCTTGCGCCTAACAAAGATAATTTTGGTAACAAGATTTTTCTCATTCAATCAAACAAAGAGGAAAACCTAATTATATAGTTCTATTATGCCCCGAGAGAGTAAATTTGCAACGTATCGAAGCCAAGGTTCACAAGAACCAAATCCGGAACCACATTAGACTACTCAGTTGCGCCCTAACAGTATAACTTTGGAAACAGTACTTTTTCTCATTCAATCGAACAATGAGTAAAACCTAATTATATTGTTCTATTCTGCCCCGAGTGTGTAAATTTGCAACGTATCAATGCAAAGGTTCACACGAACCAAATCCGGAACCACATTAGACTACTCGCTTACGCCCTAACAAAGATAACTTTGGTAACAAAGATTTTTCTCATTCAATCAAACAAAGAGTAAAACCTAATTATATTGTTCTATTATGCCCCGAGAGTAAAAATTTTCAACGTATCGATGCCAACGTTCACTAAAACCAAAACCGTACCAACATTAGACTAGTTAGTTGCGCCCTAACAGTATAACGTTGGAAACAGTACTTTTTCTCATTCAATCAAACAAAGACTAAAACCTAATTATATTGTTCTATTATGCCCCGAGAGAGTAAATTTGCAACGTATCGATGCCAAGGTTCACAAGAACCAAATCCGGAACCACATTAGACTACTCAGTTGCGCCCTAACAGTATAACGTTGGAAACAGTACTTTTTCTCATTCAATCGAACAAAGAGTAAACCTAATTATATTATTCTATTATGCCCCGAGTGTGTAAATTTGCAACGTATCGATTCCAAGGTTCAGAAGAACCAAATTCGAAACAACATTAGACTACTCAGTTGCGCCCTAACAGTATAACATTGGAAACAGTACTTTTTCTCATTCAATCGAACAAAGAGTAAAACCTAATTATAAAGTTCTATTATGCCCCGAGAGTGTAAATTTGCGACGTATCGATGCCAAGGTTCACAAGAACCAAATCCAGAACCACATTAGACAACTCAGTTGCGCCCTAACAAGATAACTTTGGTAAAGATTTTTCTCATTCAAACAAACAACGAGTAAAACCCAATTATATTGTTCTATTAAGCCCCGAGAGTGTATATTGGCAACGTATCGTTGAATACGTTCACAAGAACCAAAACCGGAACAACATTAGACTACTGAGTTGCGCCTAACAAGATAACGTTGGAAACAAGATTTTTCTTATTCAATCAAACAAAGACTAAAACCTAATTATATTGTTCTATTATGCCCCGAGAGTGTAAATTTGCAACGTATCGATGCAAAGGTTCACAAGAACCAAATCCGAACCACATTAGACTACTTAGTTGCGCCCGACGATAACATTGGAAACAAGATTTCTTTCTCATTCAATCGAACAATGAGTAAAACCTAATTATATTGTTCTATTATGCCCCGAGTGCGGAAATTTGCAACGTATCAATGCCAAGGTTCACAAGAACCAAATCCGGAACCACATTAGATGTCTCAGCGCCTAACAAAGATAATTCTCGTAACAAGATTTTTCTCATTCAATCAAACAAAGAGTAAAACCTATTTATCCTGTTCTATTATGCCCCGAGAGTGTAAATTTGCAACGTATCGAAGCCAACGTTCACACGAACCAAATCCGCAACCACATTAGACTACTCGCTTGCTACCTAACAAAGATAACTTTGGAAACAGTACTTTTTCTCATTCAATCGAACAAAGAGTAAAACCTAATTATATTGTTCTATTATGCCCCGAGAGAGTAAATTTGCAACGTATCGATGCCAAGGTTCACAAGAACCAAATCCGGAACCACATTAGACTACTCAGTTACGCCCTAACAAAGATAACTTTGGTAATGATTTTTCTCATTCTATCAAACAAAGAGTAAAACCTAATTATATTGTTCTATTATGCCCCGAGAGTAAAAATTTTCAACGTATCGATGCCAACGTTCACTAAAACCAAAACCGTACCAACATTAGACTAGTTAGTTGCGCCCTAACAAAATAACGTTGGAAACAAGATTTTTCTCATTCAATCAAACAAAGACTAAAACCTAATTATATTGTTCTATTATGCCCGAGAGAGTAAATTTGCAACGTATCGATGCCAAGGTTCACAAGAACCAAATCCGAACCACATTAGACTACTCAAGGCGTCCTAACAGTATAACTTTGGAAACAGTACTTTTTCTCATTCAATCGAACAAAGAGTAAACCTAATTATATTATTCTATTATGCCCCGAGTGTGTAAATTTGCAACGTATCGATTCCAAGGTTCAGAAGAACCAAATTCGACACAACATTAGATTACTCTTGCGCCTAACAAAGATAACATTGGAAACAAGATTTTTTTCTCATTCAATCGAACAAAGAGTAAAACCTAATTATAAAGTTCTATTATGCCCCGAGAGTGTAAATTTGCGACGTATCGATGCCAAGGTTCACAAGAACCAAATCCGGAACCACATTAGACAACTTTGCGCCTAACAAAGATAACTTTGGTAATGATTTTTCTCATTCAAACAAACAACGAGTAAAACCTAATTATATTGTTCTATTAAGCCCCGAGAGTAAAAATTTGCAACGTATCGCGCCAACGTTCACTAGAACCAAAACCGAACCAACATTAGACAACTTAGTTGCGCCTAACAAAGATAACGTTGGAAACAAGATTTTTCTTATTCAATCAAACAAAGACTAAAACCTAATTATATTGTTCTATTATGCCTCGAGAGTGTAAATTTGCAACGTATCGATGCCAAGGTTCACAAGAACCAAATCCGGAACCACATTAGACTACTCATTGCGCTGACAAGATAACATTGGAAACAAGATTTTTCTCATTCAATCGAACAATGAGTAAAACCTAATTATATTGTTCTATTATGCCCCGAGTGCGTAAATTTGCAACGTATCAATGCCAAGGTTCACAAGAACCAAATCCGGAACCACATTAGATCGCTTGCGCCTAACAAAGATAATTCGGTAACAAGATTTTTCTCATTCAATCAAACAAAGAGGAAAACCTAATTATATAGTTCTATTATGCCCCGAGAGAGTAAATTTGCAACGTATCGATGCCAAGGTTCACAAGAACCAAATCCGAACCACATTAGACTACTCTTGCTACCTAACAAGATAACTTTGGAAACAAGATTTTTCTCATTCAATCGAACAAAGAGTAAAACCTAATTATATTGTTCTATTATGCCCCGAGAGTGTAAATTTGCAACGTATCGATGCCAAGGTTCAGAAGAACCAAATTCGAAACAACATTAGACTACTCAGTTGCGCCCTAACAGTATAACATTGGAAACAGTACTTTTTCTCATTCAATCGAACAAAGAGTAAAACCTAATTATAAAGTTCTATTATGCCCCGAGAGTGTAAATTTGTAACGTATCGATGCCAAGGTTCGCAAGAACCAATTCCGGAATCACATTAGACAACTCAGTTGCGCCCTAACAGCATAACTTTGGTAACAGTACTTTTTCTCATTCAATCAAACAACGAGTAAAACCTAATTATATTGTTCTATTATAAAAATGTGCAACGTATCGATGCCAACGTTCACTAGAACCAAAACCGAACCAACATTAGAAAACTTATTTGCGCCCTAACAAGATAACGTTAGAAACAAGATTTTTTTCTCATTCAATCGAACAAACAGTAAAACCTAATTATATTGTTCTATTATGCCCCGAGAGTGTAAATTTGCAACGTATCGATGCAAAGGTTCACAAGAACCAAATCCGGAACCACATTAGACTACTCAGTTGCGCCCTGACAGTATAACATTGGAAACAGTACTTTTTCTCATTCAATCGAACAATGAGTAAAACCTAATTATATTGTTCTATTATGCCCCGAGTGTGTAAATTTGCAACGTATCAATGCCAAGGTTCACAAGAACCAAATCCGGAACCACATTAGACTACTCTGTTGCGCCTAACAAAGATAATTTTGGTAATGATTTTTCTCATTCAATCAAACAAAGAGGAAAACCTAATTATATAGTTCTATTATGCCCGAGAGAGTAAATTTGCAACGTATCGATGCCAAGGTTCACAAGAACCAAATCCGAACCACATTAGACTACTCGCTTGCTACCTAACAAAGATAACTTTGGAAACAAGATTGTTCTCATTCAATCGAACAAAGAGTAAAACCTAATTATATTGTTCTATTATGCCCCGAGTGTGTAAATTTGCAACGTATCGATGCCAAGGTTCACAAGAACCAAATCCGGAACCACATTAGACTACTCAGTCCAATGTTCAGAAGAACCAAATTCGAAACAACATTAGACTACTCAGTTGCGCCCTAACAGTATAACATTGGAAACAAGATTTTTCTCATTCAATCGAACAAAGAGTAAAACCTAATTATAAAGTTCTATTATGCCCCGAGAGTGTAAATTTGTAACGTATCGATGCCAAGGTTCACAAGAACCAATTCCGGAATCACATTAGACAACTCGCTTGCGCCTAACAAAGATAACTTTGGTAATGAGATTTTTCTCATTCAATCAAACAACGAGTAAAACCTAATTATATTGTTCTATTAAGCCCCGAGAGTAAAAATGTGCAACGTATCGATGCCAACGTTCACTAGAACCAAAACCGAACCAACATTAGAAAACTTATTTGCGCCCTAACAGTATAACGTTAGAAACAGTACTTTTTCTCATTCAATCAAACAAAGAGTAAAACCTAATTATAAAGTTCTATTATGCCTCGAGAGTGTAAATTTGCAACGTACCGATGCCAAGGATCAAAAGAACCAAATCCGAACCACATTAGACTACTCATTGCGCCCGACAAAGATAACATTGGAAACAGTACTTTTTCTCATTCAATCGAACAATGAGTAAAACCTAATTATATTGTTCTATTATGCCCCGAGTGTGTAAATTTGCAACGTATCAATGCCAAGATTCACTAGAACTAAATCCGAACCACATTAGACTACTCATTGCGCCTAACAAAGATAATTTTGGTAATGTGATTTTTCTCATTCAATCAAACAAAGAGGAAAACCTAATTATATAGTTCTATTATGCCCAGAGAGAGAAAATTTGAAACGTATCGATGCCAAGGTTCACAAGAACAAAATCCGAAACGACATTAGACTACTCTGCGCCCTAACAGTATAACTTTGGAAACAGTACTTTTTCTCATTCAATCGAACAAAAGTAAAACCTAATTATATTGTTCTATTATGCCCCGAGTGAGTAAATTTGCAACGTATCGATGCCAAGGTTCACAAGAACCAAATCCGGAACCACATTAGACTACTCAGTTGCGCCCTAACAGCATAACTTTGGTAACAGTACTTTTTCTCATTCTATCAAACAAAGAGTAAAACCTAATTATATTGTTCTATTATGCCCCGAGAGTCAAAATTTTCAACGTATCGATGCCAACGTTCACTAAAACCAAAACCGTACCAACATTAGACTAGTTAGTTGCGCCTAACAAAGATAACGTTGGAAACAGTACTTTTTCTCATTCAATCAAACAAAGAGTAAAACCTAATTATATTGTTCTATTATGCCCCGAGAGTAAAAGTTTGCAACGTATCCATGCCAACGTTCACTAGAACCAAAACCGAACCAACATTAGACTACTTAGTTGCGCCCTAACAGTATAACGTTGGAAACAGTACTTTTTCTCATTCAATCGAACAAAGAGTAAAACCTAATTATATTGTTCTATTATGCCCCGAGAGTGTAAATTTGCAACGTATCGATGCCAAGGTTCAGAATAACCAAATTCGAAACAACATTAGACTACTCAGTAGCGCCCTAACAATATAACTTTGGAAACAGTACTTTTTCTCATTCAATCGAACAAAGAGTAAAACCTAATTAAAAAGTTCTATTATGCCCCGAGAGTTTAAATTTGTAACGTATCGATGCCAAGGTTCACAAGAACCAATTCCGGAACTACATTAGACAACTCAGTTGCACCCTAACAGCATAACTTTGGTAACAGTACTTTTTCTCATTCAATCAAACAACGAGTAAAACCTAATTATATTGTTCTATTAAGCCCCGAGAGTAAAAATGTGCAACGTATCGATGCCAACGTTCACTAGAACCAAAACCGAACCAACATTAGACAACTTATTTGCGCCCTAACAGTATAACGTTAGAAACAAGATTTTTCACATTCACTCATACAAGGAGTAAAACCTAATTATATTGGTGTATTATGCACCAAGAGTGTATATTTGCAACGTATAGATGCAAAGGTTCACAAGAACCAAATCCGGAACCACATTAGACTACTCGCTTGCGCCCGACAAGATAACGTTGGAAACAGTACTTTTTCTCATTCAATCGAACAAAGAGTAAAACCTAATTATATTGTTCTATTATGCCCCGAGTGTGTAAATTTGCGACGTATCGATGCCAAGGATCACAAGAATCAAATCCGGAACCACATTAGACAACTCAGTTGCGCCTAACAAAGATAACTTTGGTAACGATTTTTCTCATTCAATCAAACAACGAGTAAAACCTAATTATATTGTTCTATTAAGCCCCTTGAGTAAAAATTTGCAACGTATCGATACCAACGTTCACTAGAACCAAAACCGAACCAACATTAGACAACTTAGTTGCGCCCTAACAGTATAACGTTGGAAACAGTACTTTTTCTTATTCAATCAAACAAAAACTAAAACCTAATTATATTGTTCTATTATGCCCCGAGAGTGTAAATTTGCAACGTATCGATGCAAAGGTTCACAAGAACCAAATCCGGAACCACATTAGACTACTCAGTTACGCCCGACGATAACATTGGAAACAAGATTTTTTTCTCATTCAATCGAACAATGAGTAAAACCTAATTATATTGTTCTATTATGCCCCGAGAGTGTAAATTTGCAACGTATCGATGCCAAGGTTCACAAGAACCAAATCCGGAACCACATTAGATCGTCACTTGCGCCTAACAAAGATAATTTTGGTAATAAGATTTTTCTCATTCAATCAAACAAAGAGTGTCACGCCCCGAGCCCGCCAATTCGGTCGGATTCGGGCGCGCCGACAAGCCGCCGAACGGACAGAGTTTCCCCTGTACGTCCAAGGCGTCGCAATCAATACAATTCACGAAGGTTCCAAACAGGAACAGTATTCAACATACAACGATTGCGTATCAAACAACATAAACACATCCTATGTTATTACATTCATTCCACATACATTTTACATCACAGTTACATTTTACATTAGACTTCCAAATACAATCTAAACTATTACATCATTTCCCAAGTTTATTACATTTGTTCATTACCCTCTAGTCCCCTAAGCTGAACTGCCACAGGTTACTACTACCTCTGGTCTCCTGGTAGGGCGCTATCTACTGAGCTACGCCTTGCTCGCGCCGCCGTCGCGCGCCGCTCACGTGTGTACTGTACCCCCAAAACGCAACACGGGGGTGAGAACTATTGTCCATAGTTCTCGTGGGTACGGTCACCCAAGAGAAAAGCTCGACCAATAGGTCCAAGGAGGCACTGCAAATATGTTAGTCCAAAAACATCTAGAGATATATAACTTGCAACTAACATAAAAACCTGCCTCACAATATGCAATATGTAAATTATCACTTAGCTCTTAGCTTTTCTTTACTTTGTTACTACTCTGCACTTTAGCCATTTCATTCTTACACTTAGCTATTCGTTAAGTTAGCTATTCATAACTCATGTCAGCAGTAACTCTAAGGTTTCTACTTACCTTAGTTCCACGGCTCAACCTCTACTAGTGTCTAAGGTCTTTACTGCCTTAGATCATACTCAAGTTCACTAGCTTCTAAGGTCTCTATTACCTTAGCTCAAGCCTCTATCACTAGCTTATAAGGGTTCCACTACCCTATCGAAGCTATCCACCCGACTCGGCCTCGAGTCAATCATCCGCGGATATTCCGCGCATTGGCTGCTCAACAGCCTACCACCATTTGTGACTTAACCAGCTGGCGGCGAAATCGTCGCACACGCCGAACACTAGTTCAAGTCCCTTGACTTAGCCATCTGGCGGCGAACGGATCGCAACTCACCCAACAATGGCCTAAGTCATTCCTGGCGGCCTGATCCACGCCGCTTAACCACCGGCGAAATCGTCGCACACGCCAAATATGGTTCAAGCCTCGGTTGGCGAACACTGTACACACACCCAATCTCACCTTGGTATCAATCTCGGCGGCGAAATCGTCGCACACGCCCTAGCCTTGATACCGAGGTCATCTCAAGTCCTGGGATTCCGGAATCCACTTCCCACAGGTCGAGGGTCCATAACCACTATGCTGTCGACCTAGAACATCCTAGTGGTTGCTACCACTATACTCAACAACCTAGGTTCAACGCCACTCTAGGTTTATTACATACATAACCTAGGTAAAACCGCTAGGTTCTATGTCATTTCTGCCTAGATGTCAACCTCTAGGTTCACTTGTCCGACCTATGTTTATTAACACTAGGTTCGATGCCACACACCTAGACTCGTTCAACTCTAGGTTTACTTGTCCGACCTAGGTTTATTAACACTAGGTTAGGTGCCACTCGATCTAGACTTGTTCAACTCTAGATTCACTTGTTCGGACCTATGTTCATTAACACTAGGTTAGGTGCCACTCGATCTACTTAACATCCTAGTTGTCCCATCGAGCCTTTCACTTGCATATATATCCTCATTATGCTAATCATGCATTTGTGCAACTATCTAGCATTTACATAACATGTTTATCATGCACTCTAGGATAACCATTGCATCACACTTATCTCTTACATTATGTCTTTAACATGCATCATCTATACATGTAGCTAGCATTCACATAGTATGTTTATTATGCTTTCCACTTGGCATTTTACCACATGTATTGTCTATGTCATTTTCTTTAACATGCATCAATATGAATTTACTTGCTTAGACATACAGGCGACCTAGTCGCTTCGGTAAACACAACCCACCTTTACTTTATACCGGAATGCGAGAAATCCGCTTCCCGCACTTCTCCAACACCCGCGATCCGCACTCGCGACAATTGACGCCGAAAACGTTCCTTTGGCGATATCTTTGCGTAGGCTCGACGGATTGACGAACCGACTTCGCCAACGTGTTCGCTTTACCCTCAATTAGGTTTGTATGTGATCAATTCCAAGCGAGAACCTCAATCCTGCAAAAGTGCATTATTGAGCTTAGGTTCCACATAATTGGCCACTATACAGCTTCTCTACTAATTAGTAAAGTAATTGAAACACTACTAATTCAAGAACTGCAACCCAACTAATGAGGTGCCACATGCTGATGTGAGCATCACATAATTAGGTACCATGTCCTAATAGAAATAATTCGCTAAGTCAATAGGTTCAGTTAACAAGTTAAATTAACCTCTATATTTAATACAAATGTCAAATTAAATACTTCAACTTCAACTTAAACTTAATTAGCTAATAGGCTACATACTGGTGGCAGCTCTCAAAAGACATGCAATGTTTCATACATGCTCATTTGCCATAATTAATTATCTTCCTCATGCTAATATACAGCCATTAGTAGCAGGGCTAGTTAATTCGCATGCTCCTTCTACACATGCGTGCTTCCGAATTAGCATGCTTCCTAATTAGCATGCTTCTTTCTAGGAATTCATAGTATTTACAAGCTCTATCAACAAAAAAATCCAAAACTTAACCACTTATAGAGTAAATACCATAATCCCTAATTAGAAATCTCAAATTAACCCACCTTAATCCACAGCCACCCGAGCTCTACATGCTGGAGCTTCATACACTAAAAACTCATCAACTCTCTACTCAATTTCCCTTTTCATTTTCCTCCCAAGGCCCTCAATTGTTCTTCTCCTTCTCTGCTTTTCCTTTTCTCTTCCTTTCCCTCTCTCTCGGATGCATACAGGAGGAAGAAGAGGATAAGAATGAAGGTCCCCTGCAGCTTAACAACTAAGCAATGTACAATTGCCATAACACCCCTCACAATAGCCTTAATTAAATCTGTTCTCAATTCAAAATCGATACTTTTCGCCGGAACCCTCTCGAATATCTGTTTAAGCTCAAATTTGTGATCATGTTCGGTTTTACTTGACTTAATGAAAGAAATTTAAATCTTTCAGTTTCGACCCCGTTTGGTCACCGAAAGCTCTACCGAACTGTAGTCTTTATCAGATAGCATTCGGATTTTATTTCTCATCTTCCGGGTGTCAGAATGGCACGAAACTTTAAATCTAGCATCGTAAAAATAATCCTGACATATCCTCCGGTTTTCATCATTTTCTGACACTGTGCATTTTCTCGCTAATTTATCCGACCCGTTTCTCGCGTAAAATTCTAAATATTCGTTTTTTGCTCCGATTTCAAAGACAGTGTCATTCTAACTCATACCTTACACCCATGAGTCCAATAAAAATAGTATCTCACACTATTTTTATTTACACTTAATTTTTATATTAAATTTCGGCATACTACCTCCCACCGTAACTTCATAAATTCAGAAGTTCGGCACCTTACAAAGAGGAAAACCTAATTATATAGTTCTATTATGCCCCGAGAGAGTAAATTTGCAACGTATCGATGCCAAGGTTCACAAGAACCAAATCCGGAACCACATTAGACTACTCAGTTGCGTCCTAACAGTATAACTTTGGAAACAGTACTTTTTCTCATTCAATCAAACAAAGAGTAAAACCTAATTATATTGTTCTATTATGCCCCGAGAGTAAAAATTTTCAACGTATCGATGCCAACGTTCACTAAAACCAAAACCGTACCAACATTAGACTAGTTAGTTGCGTCCTAACAGTATAACGTTGGAAACAGTACTTTTTCTCATTCAATCAAACAAAGAGTAAAACCTAATTATATTGTTCTATTATGCCCCGAGAGTAAAAATTTTCAACGTATCGATGCCAACGTTCACTAAAACCAAAACCGTACCAACATTAGACTAGTTAGTTGCGCCCTAACAGTATAACGTTGGAAACAGTACTTTTTCTCATTCAATCAAACAAAGACTAAAACCTAATTATATTGTTCTATTATGCCCCGAGAGAGTAAATTTGCAACGTATCGATGCCAAGGTTCACAAGAACCAAATCCGGAACCACATTAGACTACTCAGTTGCGCCCTAACAGTATAACTTTGGAAACAGTACTTTTTCTCATTCAATCGAACAAAGAGTAAAACCTAATTATATTATTCTATTATGCCCCGAGTGTGTAAATTTGCAACGTATCGATTCCAAGGTTCAGAAGAACCAAATTCGAAACAACATTAGACTACTCAGTTGCGCCTAACAGTATAACATTGGAAACGATTTTTCTTATTCAATCGAACAAAGAGTAAAACCTAATTATAAAATTCTATTATGCCCCGAGAGTGTAAATTTGCGACGTATCGATGCCAAGGTTCACAAGAACCAAATCCGGAACCACATTAGACAACTCAGTTGCGCCCTAACAGCATAACTTTGGTAACAGTACTTTTCTCATTCAAACAAACAACGAGTAAAACCTAATTATATTGTATTATTAAGCCCAGAGTAAAAATTTGCAACGTATCGCGCCAACGTTCACTAGAACCAAAACCGAACCAACATTAGACAACTTAGTTGCGCCCTAACGATAACGTTGGAAACAGTACTTTTTCTCATTCAATCGAACAAAGAGTAAAACCTAATTATATTGTTCTATTATGCCCCGAGAGTGTAAATTTGCAACGTATCGAGGCCAAGGTTCACAAGAACCAAATCCGGAACCACATTAGACTACTCAGTTGCGCCCTGACAGTATAACATTGGAAACAGTACTTTTTCTCATTCAATCGAACAATGAGTAAAACCTAATTATATTGTTCTATTATGCCCCGAGTGCGGAAATTTGCAACGTATCAATGCCAAGGTTCACAAGAACCAAATCCGGAACCACATTAGGCGCTCGATTGCGCCTAACGACATAATTTTGGTAATGTACTTTTTCTCATTCAATCAAACAAAGAGGAAAACCTAATTATATAGTTCTATTATGCCCCGAGAGAGTAAATTTGCAACGTATCGATGCCAAGGTTCACAAGAACCAAATCCGGAACCACATTAGACTACTCAGTTGCGCCCTAACAGTATAACTTTGGAAACAGTACTTTTTCTCATTCAATCGAACAAAGAGTAAAACCTAATTATATTGTTCTATTATGCCCCGAGTGTGTAAATTTGCAACGTATCGATGCCAAGGTTCACAAGAACCAAATCCGGAACCACATTAGACTACTCAGTTGCGCCCTAACAGCATAACTTTGGTAACAATGTTCAGAATAACCAAATTCGAAACAACATTAGACTACTCAGTTGCGCCCTAACAGTATAACATTGGAAACAGTACTTTTTCTCATTCAATCGAACAAAGAGTAAAACCTAATTATAAAGTTCTATTATGCGCCGAGAGTGTAAATTTGTAACGTATCGATGCCAAGGTTCACAAGAACCAATTAGGAATCACATTAGACAACTCGATTCGCCCTAACAAAGATAACTTTGGTAACAGTACTTTTTCTCATTCAATCAAACAACGAGTAAAACCTAATTATATTGTTCTATTAAGCCCCGAGAGTAAAAATGTGCAACGTATCGATGCCAACGTTCACTAGAACCAAAACCGAACCAACATTAGAAAACTTATTTGCGCCCTAACAGTATAACGTTAGAAACAGTACTTTTTCTCATTCAATCAAACAAAGAGTAAAACCTAATTATATTGTTCTATTATGCCCCGAGAGTGTAAATTTGCAACGTATCGATGCCAAGGTTCACAAGAACCAAATCATAAACCACATTAGACTACTCGATTGCGCCTTGTGATATAACATTGGAAACAGTACTTTTTCTCATTCAATCGAACAAAGAGTAAAACCTAATTATATTGTTCTATTATGCCCCGAGTGTGTAAATTTGCAACGTATCGATGCCAAGGATCAGAAGAACCAAATCCAGGAACCACATTAGACAAGTCGATTTGCGCCTAACATAACTTTGGTAACAGTACTTTTTCTCATTCAATCAAACAACGAGTAAAACCTAATTATATTGTTCTATTAAGCACCGAGAGTAAAAATTTGCAACGTATCGATGCCAACGTTCACTAGAACCAAAACCGAACCAACATTAGACAACTTAGTTGCGCCCTAACAGTATAACGTTGGAAACAGTACTTTTTCTTATTCAATCAAACAAAGACTAAAACCTAATTATATTGTTCTATTATGCCCCGAGAGTGTAAATTTGCAACGTATCGATGCAAAGGTTCACAAGAACCAAATCCGGAACCACATTAGACTACTCAGTTGCGCCCTGACAGTATAACATTGGAAACAGTACTTTTTCTCATTCAATCGAACAAAGAGTAAAACCTAATTATATTGTTCTATTATGCCCCGAGTGTGTAAATTTGCAACGTATCAATGCCAAGGTTCACAAGAACCAAATCCGGAACCACATTAGATCATGGTTGCGCCTAACGACATAATTTTGGTAATACTTTTTCTCATTCAATCGAACAAAGAGTAAAACCTAATTATATTGTTCTATTATGCCCCGAGAGTGAAAATTTGAAACGTATAGATGCCAACGTTCACTAGAACCAAATCCAGGAACCACATTAGACTACTCGTTGCGCCTACAACAGTATAACTTTGGAAACAGTACTTTTTCTCATTCAATCGAACAAAGAGTAAAACCTAATTATATTGTTCTATTATGCCCCGAGTGAGTAAATTTGCAACGTATCGATGCCAAGGTTCACAAGAACCAAATCCGGAACCACATTAGACTACTCAGTTGCGCCCTAACAGCATAACTTTGGTAACAATGTTCAGAATAACCAAATTCGAAACAACATTAGACTACTCAGTTGCGCCCTAACAATATAACATTGGAAACAGTACTTTTTCTCATTCAATCGAACAAAGAGTAAAACCTAATTATAAAGTTCTATTATGCCCCGAGAGTGTAAATTTGTAACGTATCGATGCCAAGGTTCACAAGAACCAATTCCGGAATCACATTAGACAACTCAGTTGCGCCCTAACAGCATAACTTTGGTAATGCTTTTCTCATTCAATCAAACAACGAGTAAAACCTAATTATATTGTTCTATTAAGCCCCGAGAGTAAAAATGTGCAACGTATCGATGCCAACGTTCACTAGAACCAAAACCGAACCAACATTAGAAAACTTATTTGCGCCCTAACAGTATAACGTTAGAAACAGTACTTTTTCTCATTCAATCAAACAAAGAGTAAAACCTAATTATATTGTTCTATTATGCCCCGAGAGTGTAAATTTGCAACGTATCGATGCAAAGGTTCACAAGAACCAAATCCGGAACCACATTAGACTACTCAGTTGCGCCTTGACAGTATAACATTGGGAACAGTACTTTTTCTCATTCAATCGAACAAAGAGTAAAACCAAATTATATTGTTCTATTATGCCCCGAGTGTGTAAATTTGCGACGTATCGATGCCAAGGATCACAAGAACCAAATCCGGAACCACATTAGACAACTCAGTTGCGCCCTAACAGCATAACTTTGGTAACAGTACTTTTTCTCATTCAATCAAACAACGAGTAAAACCTAATTATATTGTTCTATTAAGACCCGAGAGTAAAAATTTGCAACGTATCGATGCCAACGTTCACTAGAACCAAAACCGAACCAACATTAGACAACTTAGTTGCGCCCTAACAGTATAACGTTGGAAACAGTACTTTTTCTTATTCAATCAAACAAAGACTAAAACCTAATTATATTGTTCTATTATGCCCCGAGAGTGTAAATTTGCAACGTATCGATGCAAAGGTTCACAAGAACCAAATCCGGAACCACATTAGACTACTCAGTTGCGCCCTGACAGTATAACATTGGAAACAGTACTTTTTCTCATTCAATCGAACAAAGAGTAAAACCTAATTATATTGTTCTATTATGCCCCGAGTGTGTAAATTTGCAACGTATCGATGCCAAGGTTCAGAAGAACCAAATCCGGAACCACATTAGACTACTCAGTTGCGCCCTAACAGCATAATTTTGGTAACAGTACTCTTTCTCATTCAATCAAACAAAGAGGAAAACCTAATTATATTGTTCTATTATGTTCCGAGTGTGTAAATTTGCAACGTATCGATGCCAAGGTTCACAAGAACCAAATCATGAACAACATTAGACTACTCAGTTGCGCCCTAACAGTATAACATTGGAAACAGTACTTTTTCTCATTCAATCGAACAAAGAGTAAAACCTAATTATATTGTTCTATTATGCCCCGAGTGAGTAAATTTGCAACGTATCGATGCCAAGGTTCACAAGAACCAAATCAGGAACCACATTAGACTACTCGATTGCGCCACTAACGGACATAACTTTTTCTTTTCTCATTCTATCAAACAAAGAGTAAAACCTAATTATATGTTTCTATTATGCCCGAGAGTAAAAATTTTCAACGTATCGATGCCAACGTTCACTAAAACCAAAACCGTACCAACATTAGACTAGTTAGTTGCGCCCTAACAGTATAACGTTGGAAACAGTACTTTTTCTCATTCAATCAAACAAAGAGTAAAACCTAATTATATTGTTCTATTATGCCCCGAGAGTAAAAGTTTGCAACGTATCCATGCCAACGTTCACTAGAACCAAAACCGAACAAACATTAGACTACTTAGTTGCGCCCTAACAGTATAACGTTGGAAACAGTACTTTTTCTCATTCAATCGAACAAAGAGTAAAACCTAATTATATTGTTCTATTACGCCCCGAGAGTGTAAATTTGCAACGTATAGATGCCAACGTTCACAAGAACCAAATTCGAAACAACATTAGACTACTCGATTTGCGCCTAACGTATAACATTGGAAACAAGATTTTTCTCATTCAATCGAACAAAGAGTAAAACCTAATTATAAAGTTCTATTATGCCCCGAGAGTGTAAATTTGTAACGTATCGATGCCAAGGTTCACAAGAACCAATTCCGGAACTACATTAGACAACTCAGTTGCACCCTAACAGCATAACTTTGGTAATGATTTTTCTCATTCAATCAAACAAAGAGTAAAACCTAATTATATTGTTCTATTAAGCCCCGAGAGTTAAAATGTGCAACGTATCGATGCCAACGTTCACTAGAACCAAAACCGAACCAACATTAGACAACTTATTTGCGCCCTAACAGTATAACGTTAGAAACAGTACTTTTTCTCTTTCAATCAAACAAAGAGTAAAACCTAATTATATTGTTCTATTATGCCCTGAGAGTGTAAATTTGCAACGTATAGATGCAAAGGTTCACAAGAACCAAATCCGGAACCACATTAGACTACTCAGTTGCGCCCTGACAGTATAACATTGGAAACAGTACTTTTTCTCATTCAATCGAACAAAGAGTAAAACCAAATTATATTGTTCTATTATGCCCCGAGTGTGTAAATTTGCAACGTATCGATGCCAAGGATCAGAAGAACCAAATCCGAAACAACATTAGACAACTCAGTTGCGCCCTAACAGCATAACTTTGGTAACAGTACTTTTTCTCATTCAATCAAACAACGAGTAAAACCTAATTATATTGTTCTATTAAGCCCCTTGAGTAAAAATTTGCAACGTATCGATGCCAACGTTCACTAGAACCAAAACCGAACCAACATTAGACAACTTAGTTGCGCCCTAACAGTATAACGTTGGAAACAGTACTTTTTCTTATTCAATCAAACAAAGACTAAAACCTAATTATATTGTTCTATTATGCCCCGAGAGTGTAAATTTGCAACGTATCGATGCCAAGGTTCACAAGAACCAAAACCGGAACCACATTAGACTACTCAGTTGCGCCCTAACAGTATAACATTGGAAACAGTACTTTTTCTCATTCAATCGAACAAAGAGTAAAACCTAATTATATTGTTCTATTATGCCCCGAGTCAGAATTTGCAACGTATCAATGCCAAGGTTCACAAGAACCAAATGGAACCACATTAGACTCGGTTACTAACTTGACATAATTTTGGTAAGTACTTTTTCTCATTCAATCGAACAAAGAGTAAAACCTAATTATATAGTTCTATTATGCCCCGAGAGTGTATATTGGCAACGTATCGTTGTCTACGTTCACAAGAACCAAAACCGGAACAACATTAGACTACTCAGTTGCACCCTAACAGTATAACGTTGGAAACAGTACTTTTTCTCATTCAATCGAACAAAGAGTAAAACCTAATTATATTGTTCTATTATGCCCAGTGTGTAAATTTGCTACGTATCGATGCCAAGGTTCACAAGAACCAAATCCGGAACCACATTAGACTACTCAGTTGCGCCCTAACAGTATAACTTTGGAAACAGTACTTTTTCTCATTCAATCAAACAAAGAGTAAAACCTAATTATATTGTTCTATTATTCCCCGAGAGTAAAAATTTTCAACGTATCGATGCCAACGTTCACTAAAACCAAAACCGTACCAACATTAGACTACTTAGTTGCGCCCTAACAGTATAACGTTGGAAACAGTACTTTTTCTCATTCAATCAAACAAAGATTAAAACCTAATTATATTGTTCTATTATGCCCCGAGAGTAAAAATTTGCAACGTATCCATGCCAACGTTCACTAGAACCAAAACCGAACCAACATTACACTACTTAGTTGCGCCCTAACAGTATAACGTTGGAAACAGTACTTTTTCTCATTCAATCGAACAAAGAGTAAAACCTAATTATATTGTTCTATTATGCCCCGAGAGTGTAAATTTGCAACGTATCGATGCCAAGGTTCAGAATAACCAAATTCGAAACAACATTAGACTACTCAGTTGCGCCCTAACAGTATAACATTGGAAACAGTACTTTTTCTCATTCAATCGAACAAAGAGTAAAACCTAATTATAAAGTTCTATTATGCCCAGAGTGTAAATTTGTAGCGTATCGATGCCAAGGTTCACAAGAACCAAATCCGAACCACATTAGACAACTCGGTTGCACCCTAACATAACTTTGGTAACAAGTACTTTTTCTCATTCAATCAAACAACGAGTAAAACCTAATTATATTGTTCTATTAAGCCCCGAGCGTAAAAATGTGCAACGTATCGATGCCAACGTTCACTAGAACCAAAACCGAACCAACATTAGACAACTTAGTTGCGCCCTAACAGTATAACGTTAGAAACAGTACTTTTTCTCACTCAATCAAACAAAGAGTAAAACCTAATTATATTGTTCTATTATGCCCCGAGAGTGTAAATTTGCAACGTATCGATGCAAAGGTTCACAAGAACCAAATCGAACCACATTAGACTACTCGTTGCGCCCGACAGGTATAACATTGGAAACGATACTTTTCTCATTCAATCGAACGAAGAGTAAAACCTAATTATATTGTTCTATTATGCCCCGAGAGTGTAAATTTGTAACGTATCGATGCAAAGGTTCACAAGAACCAAATCCGGAACCACATTACACAACTCAGTTGCACCCTAACAGCATAACTTTGGTAACAGTACTTTTTCTCATTCAATCAAACAACGAGTAAAACCTAATTATATTGTTCTATTAAGCCCCGAGAGTAACAATTTGCAACGTATCGACGCCAACGTTCACTAGAACCAAAAACGAACCAACATTAGACAACTTAGTTGCGCCCTAACAGTATAACGTTGGAAACAGTACTTTTTCTTATTCAATCAAACAAAGACTAAAACCTAATTATATTGTTCTATTATGCCCCGAGAGTGTAAATTTGCAACGTATCGATGCAAAGGTTCACAAGAACCAAATCCGGAACCACATTAGACTACTCGATTTACTGACGGTATAACATTGGAAACGATGCTTTTTCTCATTCAATCGAACAATGAGTAAAACCTAATTATATTGTTCTATTATGCCCCGAGTGTGTAAATTTGCAACGTATCAATGCCAAGGTTCACAAGAACTAAATCCGGAACCACATTAGACTACTCAGTTGCGCCTAACGGATAATTTTGGTAACAGTACTTTTTCTCATTCAATCAAACAAAGAGGAAAACCTAATTATGTTGTTCTATTATGCCTCGAGAGAGTAAATTTGCAACGTATCGATGCCAACGTTCACAAGAACCAAATCCGAACCACATTAGACTACTCGTTGCCCTAACGGTATAACTTTGGAAACGTACTTTTCTCATTCAATCGGACAAAGAGTAAAACCTAATTATATTGTTCTATTATACCCGAGTGTGTAAATTTGCAACGTATCGATGCCCAGGTTCACAAGAACCAAATTCGGAACCACATTAGACTACTCGATTTGCGCCCTAACAATAACTTTGGTAACGTACTTTTTCTCATTCAATCAAACAAAGAGTAAAACCTAATTATATTGTTCTATTATAGAGTAAAAATTTTCAACGTATCGATGCCAACGTTCACTAAAACCAAAACCGTACCAACATTAGACTAGTTAGTTGCGCCCTAACAGTATAACGTTGGAAACAGTACTTTTTCTCATTCAATCGAACGAAGAGTAAAACCTAATTATATTGTTCTATTATGCCCCGAGAGTGTAAATTTGCAACGTATCGATGCCAATGTTCAGAATAACCAAATTCGAAACAACATTAGACTACTCAGTAGCGCCCTAACAATATAACTTTGGAAACAGTACTTTTTCTCATTCAATCGAACAAAGAGTAAAACCTAATTATAAAGTTCTATTATGCGCCGAGAGTGTAAATTTGTAACGTATCGATGCCATGGTTCACAAGAACCAAATCCGGAACCACATTAGACAACTCAATTGCACCCTCACAGCATAACTTTGGTAACAGTACTTTTTCTCATTCAATCAAACAACGAGTAAAACCTAATTATATTGTTCTATTAAGCTCCGAGAGTAAAAATGTGCAACGTATCGATGCCAACGTTCACTAGAACCAAAACCGAACGAACATTAGACAACTTAGTTTCACTAACGAAGATAACGTTGGAAACGCGTTACTTTTTCTCATTCAATCAAACAAAGAGTAAAACCTAATTATATTGTTCTATTATACCCCGAGAGAGTAAATTTGCAAAGTATCGATGCAAAGGTTCACAAGAACCAAATCCGGAACCACATTAGACTACTCATTTACCCACAGTATAACATTGCAAAGACTTTTCTCATTCAATCGAACAAAGAGTAAAACCAAATTATATTGTTCTATTATGCCCCGAGTGTGTAAATTTGCAACCTATCGATGCCAAGGTTCACAAGAACCAAATTCGGAACCACATTAGACTACTCAGTTGCGCCCTAACAAAGATAACTTTGGTAATGATTTTTCTCATTCAATCAAACAAAGAGTAAAACCTAATTATATTGTTCTATTATGCCACGAGAGTAAAAATTTGCAACGTATCGATGCCAACGTTCACTAGAACCAAAACCGAACCAAAATTAGACTACTTAGTTGCGCCCTAACAGCATAACGTTGGAAATAGTACTTTTTCTAATTCAATCGAACAAAGAGTAAAACCTAATTATATTGTTCTATTATGCCCCGAGAGTGTAAATTTGCAACATATCGATGCCAAGGTTCACAAGAACCAAATCCGGAACCACATTAGACTACTCAGTTGCGCCCTAACAGTATAACTTTGGAAACAGTACTTTTTCTCATTCAATCGAACAAAGAGTAAAACCTAATTATATTGTTCTATTAAGCCCCGAGAGTGTAAATTTGCTACGTATCGATGCCAAGGTTCACTAGAACCAAATCCGGAACCACATTAGACTACTCAGTTGCGCCCTAACAGTATAACTTTGGAAACAGTACTTTTTCTCATTCAATCGAACAAAGAGTAAAACCTAATTATATTGTTCTATTATGCCCCGAGAGTGTAAATTTGCAACGTATCGATGCCAAGGTTCACAAGAACCAAATCAGGAACCACATTAGACTACTCGCTTGCGCCTAACAAAGATAACTTTGGAAACAGTACTTTTTCTCATTCAATCAAACAAAGAGTAAAACCTAATTATATTGTTCTATTATATTTTCAACGTATCGATGCCAACGTTCACTAAAACCAAAACCGTACCAACATTAGACTAGTTAGTTGCGCCCTAACAGTATAACGTTGGAAACAGCATTCAATCAAACAAAGAGTAAAACCTAATTATATTGTTCTATTATCCCCCGAGAGTAAAAATTTGCAACGTATCCATGCCAACGTTCACTAGAACCAAAACCGAACCAACATTAGACTACTTAGTTGCGCCCTAACAGTATAACGTTGGAAACGATTTTTCTCATTCAATCGAACAAAGAGTAAAACCTAATTATATTGTTCTATTATGCCCCGAGAGTGTAAATTTGCAACGTATCGATGCCAAGGTTCAGAATAACCAAATTCGAAAAAACATTAGACTACTCAGTTGCGCCCTAACAGTATAACATTGGAAACAGTACTTGTTCTAATTCAATCGAACAAAGAGTAAAACCTAATTATAAAGTTCTATTATGCCCCGAGAGTGTAAATTTGTAACGTATCGATGCAAAGGTTCACAAGAACCAAATCCGGAACCACATTACACAACTCAGTTGCACCCTAACAGCATAACTTTGGTAACAGTACTTTTTCTCATTCAATCAAACAACGAGTAAAACCTAATTATATTGTTCTATTAAGCCCCGAGAGTAAAAATGTGCAACGTATCGATATCAACGTTCACTAGAACCAAAACCGAACCAACATTAGATAACTTAGTTGCGTCCTAACAGTATAACGTTAGAAACAGTACTTTTTCTCATTCAATCAAACAAAGAGTAAAACCTAATTATATTGTTCTATTATGCCCCGAGAGTGTAAATTTGCAACGTATCGATGCAAAGGTTCACAAGAACCAAATCCGGAACCACATAAGACTACTCAGTTGCGACGATATAACATTGGAAACAGAACTTTTTCTCATTCAATCGAACAAAGAGTAAAACCAAATTATATTGTTCTATTATGCCCCGAGTGTGTAAATTTGCGACGTATCGATGCCAAGGTTCACAAGAACCAAATCCGGAACCACATTAGACAACTCGATTGCGCCTAACGACATAACTTTGGTAACGATTACTTTTTCTCATTCAATCAAACAACGAGTAAAACCTAATTATATTGTTCTATTAAGCCCCGAGAGTAACAATTTGCAACGTATCGACGCCAACGTTCACTAGAACCAAAAACGAACCAACATTAGACAACTTAGTTGCGCCCTAACAGTATAACGTTGGAAACGATTTTTTTCTTATTCAATCAAACAAAGACTAAAACCTAATTATATTGTTCTATTATGCCCCGAGAGTGTAAATTTGCAACGTATCAATGCAAAGGTTCACAAGAACCAAATCCGAACCACATTAGACTACTCGTTGCGCCCACGTATAACATTGGAAACAGTACTTTTTCTCATTCAATCGAACAAAGAGTAAAACCTAATTATATTGTTCTATTATGCCCCGAGTGTGTAAATTTGCAACGTATCAATGCCAAGGTTCACAAGAACTAAATCCGGAACCACATTGGATTACTCAGTTGCGCCCTGACAGTATAACATTGGAAACAGTACTTTTTCTCATTCAATCAAACAAAGAGTAAAACCTAATTATATTGTTCTCTTATGCCCCGAGAGTAAAAATTTGCAACGTATCCAAGCCAACGTTCACTAGAATCGAAACCGAACCAACATTAGACTACTTAGTTGCGCCCTAACAGTATAATGTTGGAAACAGTACTTTTTCTCATTCAATCGAACAAAGAGTAAAACCTAATTATATTGTTCTATTTTGCCCCGAGTGTGTAAATTTGCAACGTATCGATGCCAAGGTTCAGAAGAACCAAATTCGAAACAAAAATAGACTACTCAGTTGCGCCCTAACAGTATAACATTGGAAACAGTACTTTTTCTCATTCAATCGAACAAAGAGTAAAACCTAATTATAAAGTTCTATTATGCCCCGAGAGTGTAAATTTGCGACGTATCGATGCCAAGGTTCACAAGAACCAAATCCGGAACCACATTAGACAACTCAGTTGCGCCCTAACAGCATAACTTTGGTAACAGTACTTTTTCTCATTCAATCAAACAACGAGTAAAACCTAATTATATTGTTCTATTAAGCCCCGAGAGTAAAAATTTGCAACGTATCGATGCCAACGTTCACTAGAACCAAAACCGAACCAACATTAGACAACTTAGTTGCGGCCTAACAGTATAACGTTGGAAACAGTACTTTTTCTTATTCAATCAAACAAAGAATAAAACCTAATTATATTGTTCTATTATGCCCGAGAGTGTAAATTTGCAACGTAACGATGCAAAGGTTTACAAGAACCAAAACCGGTACCACATTTGACTACTCAGTTGCGCCCTAACAGTACAACATTGGAAACAGTACTTTTTCTCATTCAATCGAACAATGAGTAAAACCTAATTATATTGTTCTTTTATGTCTCGAGAGTGTAAATTTGTAACGTATCGATGACAAGGTTCTCAAGAACCAAATCCGAACCACATTAGACTACTCGATTGCGCCCTAACGACATAATTTTGGTAACGTAGTTTTTCTCATTCAAACGAACAAAGAGTAAAACCTAATTATATTGTTCTATTATGCCCCGAGAGTGTAAATTTGCAACGTATCGAGGCCAAGGTTCACAAGAACCAAATCCGGAACCACATTAGACTACTCAGTTGCGCCCTAACAGCATAACTTTGGAAACAGTACTTTTTCTCATTCAATCGAACAAAGAGTAAAACCTAATTATATTGTTCTATTATGCCCCGAGTGTGTAAATTTGCAACGTATCGATGCCAAGGTTCACAAGTACCACATTAGACTACTCAGTTGCTCCCTAACAGCATAACTTTTGTAACAGTACTTTTTCTCATTCAATCGAACAAAGAGGAAAACCTAATTATATTGTTCTATTATGCCCCGAGAGAGTAAATTTGCAACGTATCGATGCCAAGGTTCACAAGAACCAAATCCGGAACCACATTAGACTACTCAGTTGCGCCCTAACAGCATAACTTTGGTAACAGTACTTTTTCTCATTCAATCAAACAAAGAGTAAAACCTAATTATATTGTTCTATTATGCCCCGAGAGTAAAAATTTTCAACGTATCGATGCCAACGTTCACTAAAACAAAAACCGTACCAACATTAGACTAGTTAGTTGCGCCCTAACAGTATAACGTTGGAAACAGTACTTTTTCTTATTCAATCAAACAAAGAGTAAAACCTAATTATATTGTTCTATTAAGCCCCGAGAGTAAAAATGTGCAACGTATCGATGCCAACGTTCACTAGAACCAAAACCGAACCAACATTAGACAACTTAGTTGCGCCCTAACAGTATAACGTTAGAAACAGTACTTTTTCTCATTCAATCAAACAAAGAGTAAAACCTAATTATATTGTTCTATTATGCCCCGAGAGTGTAAATTTGCAACGTATCGATGCAAAGGTTCACAAGAACCAAATCCGGAACCACATTAGACTACTCAGTTGCGCCCTGACAGTATAACATTGGAAACAGTACTTTTTCTCATTCAATCGAACAAAGAGTAAAACCAAATTATATTGTTCTATTATGCCCCGAGAGTGTAAATTTGCAACGTATCGATGCCAAGGTTCACAAGAACCAAATCCGGAACCACATTAGACAACTCAGTTGCGCCCTAACAGCATAACTTTGGTAACAGTACTTTTTCTCATTCAATCAAACAACGAGTAAAACCTAATTATATTGTTCTATTAAGCCCCGAGAGTAACAATTTGCAACGTATCGACGCCAACGTTCACTAGAACCAAAAACTAACCAACATTAGACAACTTAGTTGCGCCCTAACAGTATAACGTTGGAAACAGTACTTTTTATTATTCAATCAAACAAAGACTAAAACCTAATTATATTGTTCTATTATGCCCGAGAGTGTAAATTTGCAACGTATCGTGCAAAGGTTCACAAGAACCAAATCAGGAACCACATTAGACTACTCGGTTCGCCTAACGGTATAACATTGGATACAGTACTTTTTCTCATTCAATCGAACAATGAGTAAAACCTAATTATATTGTTCTATTATGCCCCGAGTGTGTAAATTTGCAACGTATCAATGCCAAGGTTCACAAGAACTAAATCCGGAACCACATTAGACTACTCAGTTGCGCCCTAGCAGCATAATTTTGGTAATAGTACTTTTTCTCATTCAATCAAACAGAGAGGAAAACCTAATTATATTGTTCTATTATGCCCCGAGAGAGTAAATTTGCAACGTATCGATGCCAACGTTCACAAGAACCAAATCAGGAACCACATTAGACTACTCGTTGCGCCCTAACGGTATAACTTTGGAAAGCAGTACTTTTTCTCATTCAATCGAACAAAGAGTAAAACCTAATTATATTGTTCTATTATGCCCAGTGTGTAAATTTGCAACGTATCGATGCCAAGGTTCACAAGAACCAAATCAGGAACCACATTAGACTACTCGGTTAGCTTACTAACGGACATAACTTTTGTAACAGTACTTTTTCTCATTCAATCGAACAAAGAATAAAACCTAATTATATTGTTCTATTATGCCCCGAGAGTAAAAATTTTCAACGTATCGATGTCAACGTTCACTAAAACCAAAAGTACCAACATTAGACTAGTTAGTTGCGCCCTAACGGTATAACGTTGGAAACGATGCTTTTCTCTCAATCGAATCAAACAAAGAGTAAAACCTAATTATATTGTTCTATTATGCCCCGAGAGTGTAAATTTGCAACGTATCGATGCCAATGTTCAGAATAACCAAATTCGAAACAACATTAGACTACTCAGTTGCGCCCTAACAGTATAACATTGGAAACAGTACTTTTTCTCATTCAATTGAACAAAGAGTAAAACCTAATTATAAAGTTCTATTATGCGCCGAGAGTGTAAATTTGTAACGTATCGATGCCATGGTTCACAAGAACCAAATCCGGAACTACATTAGACTACTCAGTTGCGCCCTAACAGTATAACTTTGGAAACAGTACTTTTTCTCATTCAATCGAACAAAGAGTAAAACCTAATTATATTGTTCTATTATGCCCCGAGTGTGTAAATTTGCAACGTATCGATGCCAAGGTTCACAGGAACCAAATCCGGAACCACGTTAGACTACTCGGATTTAACGCCCTAACACATAACTTTGGTAACGAGTACTTTTTCTCATTCAATCAAACAAAGAGTAAAACCTAATTATATTGTTCTATTATGCCCGAGAGTAAAAATTTTCCAGCGTATCGATGCCAAGGTTCACTAAAACCAAAACCATACCAACATTAGACTACTCAGTTGCGCCCTAATAGTATAACATTGGAAACAGTACTTTTTCTCATTCAATCGAACAAAGAGTAAAACCTAATTATTTTGTTCTATTATGCCCGAGAGTAAAAATTTGCAACGTATCCATGCCAACGTTCACTAGAACCAAAACCGAACCAACATTAGACTACTTAGTTGCGCCCTAACAGTATAACGTTGGAAACAGTACTTTTTCTCATTCAATCGAACAAAGAGTAAAACCTAATTATATTGTTCTATTATGCCCCGAGAGTGTAAATTTGCAACGTATCGATGCCATGGTCCAGAAGAACCAAATTCGAAACAACATTAGACTACTCAGTTGCGCCCTAACAGTATAACATTGGAAACAGTACTTTTTCTAATTCAATCGAACAAAGAGTAAAACCTAATTATAAAGTTCTATTATGCCCCGAGAGTGTAAATTTGTAACATATCGATGCCAAGGTTCACAAGAACCAAATCCGGAACCACATTACACAACTCAGTTGCACCCTAACAGCATAACTTTGGTAACAGTACTTTTTCTCATTCAATCAAACAACGAGTAAAACCAAATTATATTGTTCTATTAAGCCCCGAGAGTAAAAATGTGCAATGTATCGATATCAACGTTCACTAGAACCAAAACCGAACCAACATTAGACAACTTAGTTGCGCCCTAACAAAGATAACGTTAGAAACGATTTTTTCTCATTCAATCAAACAAAGAGTAAAACCTAATTATATTGTTCTATTATGCCCCGAGAGTGTAAATTTGCAACGTATCGATGCAAAGTTTCACAAGAACCAAATCCGGAACCACATAAGACTACTAAGTTGCGCCCTGACAGTATAACATTGGAAACAGTACTTTTTCTCATTCAATCGAACAAAGAGTAAAACCAAATTATATTGTTCTATTATGCCCCGAGTGTGTAAATTTGCGACGTATCGATGCCAAGGTTCACAAGAACCAAATCCGGAACCACATTAGACAACTCAGTTGCGCCCTAACAGCATAACTTTGGTAACGGATTTCTCATTCAATCAAACAACGAGTAAAACCTAATTATATTGTTCTATTAAGCCCCGAGAGTAACAATTTGCAACGTGTCGACGCCAACGTTCACTAGAACCAAAAACGAACCAACATTAGACAACTTAGTTGCGCCCTAACAGTATTACGTTGGAAACAGTACTTTTTCTTATTCAATCAAACAAAGACTAAAACCTAATTGTATTGTTCTATTTTGCCCCGAGAGTGTAAATTTGCAACGTATCGATGCAAAGGTTCACAAGAACCAAATCCGGAACCACATTAGACTACTCAGTTGCGCCCAGACAGTATAACATTGGAAACAATTACTTTTTCTCATTCAATCGAACAATGAGTAAAACCTAATTATATTGTTCTATTATGCCCCGAGTGTGTAAATTTGCAACGTATCAATGCCAAGGTTCACAAGAACTAAATCCGGAACCACATTGGACTACTCAGTTGCGCCCTAACAGCATAATTTTGGTAACAGTACTTTTTCTCATTCAATCGAACAATGAGTAAAACCTAATTATATAGTTCTATTATGCCCCGAGTGTGTAAATTTGCAACGTATCAATGCCAAGGTTCACAAGAACTAAATCCGGAACCACATTACACTACTCAGTTGCGCCCTGACAGTATAACATTGGAAACAGTACTTTTTCTCCTTCAATCGAACAATGAGTAAAACCTAATTATATTGTTCTATTATGCCCCGAGTGTGTAAATTTGCAACGTATCAATGCCAAGGTTCACAAGAACTAAATCCGGAACCACATTAGACTACTCAGTTGCGCCCTAACATAATATTGGTAAGATTTTTCTCATTCAATCGAACAAAGAGGAAAACCTAATTATATTGTTCTATTATGCCCCGAGAGAGTAAATTTGCAACGTATCGATCCCAAGGATCACAAGAACCAAATCCGGAACCACATTAGACTACTCAGTTGCGCCCTAACAGTATAACTTTGGAAACAGTACTTTTTCTCATTCAATCGAACAAAGAGTAAAACCTAATTATATTGTTCTATTATGCCCCGAGTGTGTAAATTTGCAACGTATCGATGCCAAGGTTCACAAGATCCAAATCCGGAACCACATTAGACTACTCGATTTGCGCCTAACGACATTTGGTAAAGATTTTTCTCATTCAATCAAACAAAGAGTAAAACCTAATTATATTGTTCTATTATGCCCCGAGAGTAAAAATATTCAACGTATCGATGCCAACGTTCACTAAAACCAAAACCGTACCATAATTAGACTAGTTTGTTGCGCCCTAACAGTATAACGTTGGAAACAGTACTTTTTCTCATTCAATCAAACAAAGAGTAAAACCAAAATATATTGTTCTATTATGCCCCGAGAGTAAAAATTTGCAACGTATCCATGCCAACGTTCACTAGAACCAAAACCGAACCGACATTAGACTACTTAGTTGCGCCCTAACAGTATAACGTTGGAAACAGTACTTTTTCTCATTCAATCGAACAAAGAGTAAAACCTAATTATATTGTTCTATTATGCCCCGAGAGTGTAAATTTGCAACGTATCGATGCCAAGGTTCAGAATAACCAAATTCGTAACAACATTAGACTACTCAGTTGCGCCCTAACAGTATAACATTGAAAACAGTACTTTTTCTCTTTCAATCGAACAAAGAGTAAAACCTAATTATAAAGTTCTATTATGCCCCGAGAGTGTAAATTTGTAACGTATCGATGCCAAGGTTCACAAGAACCAAATCCAGGAACCACATTAGACAACTCGGTTCTAACAGCATAACTTTGGTAACAGTACTTTTTCTCATTCAATCAAACGACGAGTAAAACCTAATTATATTGTTCTATTAAGCCCCGAGAGTAAAAATGTGCAACGTATCGATGCCAACGTTCACTAGAACAAAAGCCGAACCAACATTAGACAACTTAGTTGTGCCCTAACAGTATAACATTAGAAACAGTACTTTTTCTCATTCAATCAAACAATGAGTAAAACCTAATTATAACGTTCTATTAAGCCCCGAGAGTGTAAATTTGCAACGTATCGATGCAAAGGTTCACAAGAACCAAATCCGGAACCACATTAGACTACTCAGTTGCGCCCGAGTATAACATTGGAAATAAGATTTTTCTCATTCAATCGAACAAAGAGTAAAACCTAATTATATTGTTCTATTATGCCCCGAGTGTGTAAATTTGCAACGTATCGATGCCAAGGTTCACAAGAACCAAATTCGGAACCACATTAGACTACTCAGTTGCGCCCTAACAGCATAACTTTGGTAACAGTACTTTTTCTCATTCAATCAAACAAAGAGTAAAACCTAATTATATTGTTCTATTATGCCCCGAGAGTAAAAATTTGAAACGTATCGATGCCAACGTTCACTAGAACCAAAACCGAACCAAAATTAGACTACTTAGTTGTGCCCTAACAGTATAACGTTGGAAATAGTACTTTTTCTCATTCAATCGAACAAAGAGTAAAACCTAATTATATTGTTCTATTATGCCCCGAGAGAGTAAATTTGCAACATATCGATGCCAAGGTTCACAAGAACCAAATTCGAAACAACATTAGACTACTCAGTTGCGCCCTAACAAGTATAACATTGGAAACGATTTTTCTCATTCAATCGAACAAAGAGTAAAACCTAATTATAAAGTTCTATTATGAGAGTGTAAATTTGCGACGTATCGATGCCAAGGTTCACAAGAACCAAATCCGAACCACATTAGACAACTCGATTGCGCCTAACAAAGATAACTTTGGTAACAGTACTTTTTCTCATTCAATCCAACAATGAGTAAAACCTAATTATATTGTTCTATTAAGCCCCGAGAGTAAAAATTTGCAACGTATCGATGCCAACGTTCACTAGAACCAAAACCGAACCAACATTAGACAACTTAGTTGCGCCCTAACAGTATAACGTTGGAAACAGTACTTTTTCTCATTCAATCGAACAAAGAGTAAAACCTAATTATATTGTTCTATTATGCCCCGAGAGTGTAAATTTGCAACGTATCGATGCAAAGGTTCACAAGAACCAAATCCGGAACCACATTAGACTACTCAGTTGCGCCCTGACAGTATAACATTGGAAACAGTACTTTTTCTCATTCAATCGAACAATGAGTAAAACCTAATTATATTGTTCTATTATGCCCCGAGTGTGTAAATTTGCAACGTATCAATGCCAAGGTTCACAAGAACCAAATCCGGAACCACATTAGACTAATCAATTGCGCCCTAACCGCATAATTTTGGTAACAGTACTTTTTCTCACTCAATCAAACAAAGAGGAAAACCTAATTATATTGTTCTATTATGCCCCGAGAGAGTAAATTTGCAACGTATCGATGCCAAGGTTCACAAGAACCAAATCAGGAACCACATTAGACTACTCAGTTGCGCCCTAACAGTATAACTTTGGTAACAGTACTTTTTCTCATTCAATCGAACAAAGAGTAAAACCTAATTATATTGTTCTATTATGCCCCGAGAGTGTAAATTTGCAACGTATCGATGCCAAGGTTCACAAGAACCAAATCCGGAACCACATTAGACTACTCGGTTGCGCCCTAACAGTATAACTTTGGAAACAGTACTTTTTCTCATTCAATCGAACAATGAGTAAAACCTAATTATATTGTTCTATTATGCCCCGAGTGTGTAAATTTGCAACGTATCAATGCCAAGGTTCACAAGAACCAAATCCAGAACCACATTAGACTAATCAGTTGCGCCCTAACAAAGATAATTTTGGTAACGATTTTTCTCATTCAATCGAACAAAGAGTAAAACCTAATTATATTGTTCTATTATGCCCCGAGAGTGTAAATTTGTAACGTATCGATGCCAAGCTTCAGAATAACCAAATCAGGAACCACATTAGACAACTCGATTTAAGCCCTAAGATAACTTTGGTATGATTTTTCTCATTCAATCAAACGACGAGTAAAACCTAATTATATTGTTTTATTAAGCCCCGAGAGTAAAAATGTGCAACGTATCGATGCCAACGTTCACTAGAACCAAAGCCGAACCAACATTAGACAACTTAGTTGTGCCCTAACAGTATAACATTAGAAACAGTACTTTTTCTGATTCAATCAAACAATGAGTAAAACCTAATTATAACGTTCTATTAAGCCCCGAGAGTGTAAATTTGCAACGTATCGATACAAAGGTTCACAAGAACCAAATCCGAACCACATTAGACTACTCGATTCTGACAAGATAACATTGGAAAGCAATTACTTTTTCTCATTCAATCGAACAAAGAGTAAAACCAAATTTTATTGTTCTATTATGCCCCGAGTGCGTAAATTTGCAACGTATCGATGCCAAGGTTCACAAGAACCAAATTCGGAACCACATTAGACTACTCAGTTGCGCCCTAACAGCATAACTTTGGTAACATTACTTTTTCTCATTCAATCAAACAAAGAGTAAAACCAAATTATATTGTTCTATTATGCCCCGAGAGTAAAAATTTGAAACGTATCGATGCCAACGTTCACTAGAACCAAAACCGAACCAAAATTAGACTACTTAGTTGTGCCCTAACAGTATAACGTTGGAAATAGTACTTTTTCTCATTCAATCGAACAAAGAGTAAAACCTAATTATATTGTTCTATTATGCCCCGAGAGAGTAAATTTGCAACATATCGATGCCAAGGTTCACAAGAACCAAATTCGAAACAACATTAGACTACTCAGTTGCGCCCTAACAGTATAACATTGGAAACAGTACTTTTTCTCATTCAATCGAACAAAGAGTAAAACCTAATTATAAAGTTCTATTATGCCCCGAGAGTGTAAATTTGCGACGTATCGATGCCAAGGTTCACAAGAACCAAATCCGGAACCACATTAGACAACTCAGTTGCGCCCTAACAAAGATAACTTTGGTAACGATTTTTCTCATTCAATCCAACAATGAGTAAAACCTAATTATATTGTTCTATTAAGCCCCGAGAGTAAAAATTTGCAACGTATCGATGCCAACGTTCATTAGAACCAAAACCGAACCAACATTAGACAACTTAGTTGCGCCCTAACAGTATAACGTTGGAAACAGTACTTTTTCTTATTCAATCAAACAAAGACTAAAACCTAATTATATTGTTCTATTAGGCCCCGAGAGTGTAAATTTGCAATGTGTCGATGCAAAGGTTCACGAGAACCAAATCCGGAACCACAGTAGACTACTCGATTGCGCCCGACGGTATAACATTGGAAACAGATTTTTCTCATTCAATCGAACAATGAGTAAAACCTAATTATATTGTTCTATTATGCCCGAGTGTATAAATTTGCAACGTATCAATGCCAAGGTTCACAAGAACCAAATCCGAACCACATTAGACTAATCAATTGCGCCTAACAAAGATAATTTTGGTAATGATTTTTCTCATTCAATCAAACAAAGAGGAAAACCTAATTATATTGTTCTATTATGCCCCGAGAGAGAAAATTTGCAACGTATCGATGACAAGGTTCACAAGAACCAAATCAGGACCAACATTAGACTACTCGATTGCGCCTAACGTATAACGTTGGAAACAGTACTTTTTCTCATTCAATCGAACAAAGAGTAAAACCTAATTATATTGTTCTATTATGCCCCGAGAGTGTAAATTTGCAACGTATCGATGCCAAGGTTCAGAAGAACCAAATTCGAAACAACATTAGACTACTCGATTGCGCCCGACGGTATAACATTGGAAACAGATTTTTCTCATTCAATCGAACAATGAGTAAAACCTAATTATATTGTTCTATTATGCCCCGAGTGTGTAAATTTGCAACGTATCAATGCCAAGGTTCACAAGAACCAAATCCGGAACCACATTAGACTACTCAGTTGCGCCCTAACAGCATAATTTTGGTAACAGTACTTTTTCTCATTCAATCAAACAAAGAGGAAAACCTAATTATATTGTTCTATTATGCCCCGAGAGAGTAAATTTGCAACGTATCGATGCCAAGGTTCACAAGAACCAAATCCGGAACAACATTAGACTACTCAGTTGCGCCCTAACAGTATAACTTTGGTAACAGTACTTTTTCTCATTCAATCAAACAAAGAGTAAAACCTAATTATATTGTTCTATTATGCCCCGAGAGTAAAAATTTTCAACGTATCGATGCCAACGTTCACTAAAACCAAAACCGTACCAACATTAGACTAGTTAGTTGCGCCCTAACAGTATAACGTTGGAAACAGCATTCAATCAAACAAAGAGTAAAACCTAATTATATTGTTCTATTATGCCCCGAGAGTAAAAATTTGCAACGTATCCATGCCAACGTTCACTAGAACCAAAACCGAACCAACATTAGACTACTTAGTTGCGCCCTAACAGTATAACGTTGGAAACAGTACTTTTTCTCATTCAATCGAACAAAGAGTAAAACCTAATTATATTGTTCTATTATGCCCCGAGAGTGTAAATTTGCAACGTATCGATGCCAAGGTTCACAAGAACCAAATCCGGAACCACATTAGACAACTCAGTTGCGCCCTAACAGCATAACTTTGGTAACAGTACTTTTCTCATTCAATCAAACAACGAGTAAAACCTAATTATATTGTTCTATTAAGCCCCGAGAGTAAAAATGTGCAACGTATCGATGCCAACGTTCACTAGAACCAAAACCGAACCAACATTAGACAACTTAGTTGCGCCCTAACAGTATAACGTTAGAAACAGTACTTTTTCTCATTCAATCAAACAAAGAGTAAAACCTAATTATATTGTTCTATTATGCCCCGAGAGTGTAAATTTGCAACGTATCGATGCAAACGTTCACAAGAACCAAATCCGGAACCACATTAGACTACTCAGTTGCGCCCTGACAGTATAACATTGGATACAGTACTTTTTCTCATTCAATCGAACAAAGAGTAAAACCAAATTATATTGTTCTATTATGCCCCGAGTGTGTAAATTTGCAACGTTTCGATGCCAAGGTTCACAAGAACCAAATTCGGAACCACATTAGACTACTCAGTTGCGCCCTAACAGCATAACTTTGGTAACAGTACTTTTTCTCATTCAATCAAACAAAGAGTAAAACCTAATTATATTGTTCTATTATGCCCCGAGAGTAAAAATTTGCAACGTATCGATGCCAACGTTCACTAGAACCAAAACCGAACCAAAATTAGACTACTTAGTTGTGCCCTAACAGTATAACGTTGGAAATAGAAATTTTTCTCATTCAATCGAACAAAGAGAAAAACCTAATTATATTGTTCTATTATGCCCCGAGAGTGTAAATTTGCAACGTATCGATGCCAAGGTTCACAAGAACCAAATCCGGAACCACATTAGACTACTCAGTTGCGCCCTAACAGTATAACTTTGGAAACAGTACTTTTTCTCATTCAATCGAACAAAGAGTAAAACCTAATTATATTGTTCTATTAAGCCCCGAGAGTGTAAATTTGCAACGTATCGATGCCAAGGTTCACAAGAACCAAATCCTGAACAACATTAGACTACTCAGTTGCGCCCTAACAGTATAACATTGGAAACAGTACTTTTTCTCATTCAATCGAACAAGGAGTAAAACCTAATTATATTGCTCCATTATGCCCCGAGAGTGGAAATTTGCAACGTATCGATGCCAAGGTTCACTAGAACCAAATCCGGAACCACATTAGACTACTCAGTTGCGCCCTAACAGCATAACTTTGGTAACAGTACTTTTTCTCATTCAATCAAACAAAGAGTAAAACCTAATTATATTGTTCTATTATGCCCCGAGAGTAAAAATTTGCAATGTACCCATGCCAACGTTCACTAGAACTGAAACCGAACCAACATTAGACTACTTAGTTGCGCCCTAACAGTATAACGTTGGAAACAGTACTTTTTCTCATTCAATCAAACAATGAGTAAAACCTAATTATATTGTTCTATTAAGCCCCGAGAGTAAAAATTTGCAACGTATCGATGCCAACGTTCACTAGAACCAAAACCGAACCAACATTAGACAACTTAGTTGCGCCCTAACAGTATAACGTTGGAAACAGTACTTTTTCTTATTCAATCAAACAAAGACTAAAACCTAATTATATTGTTCTATTATGCCCCGATAGTGTAAATTTGGAACATATCGATGCCAAGGTTCACAAGAACCAAATCCGGAACCACATTAGACTACTCGATTGCGCCTAACAAAGATAACTTTGGTAACGATTTTTCTCATTCAATCAAACAAAGAGTAAAATCTAATTATATTGTTCTATTATGCCCGAGAGTAAAAATTTTCAACGTATCGATGCCAACGTTCACTAAAACCGTACCAACATTAGACTATTTAGTTGCTCCCTAACGATAACGTTGGAAACGATTACTTTTCTCATTCAATCGAACATAGAGTAAAACCTAATTATATTGTTCTATTTTGCCCCGAGAGTGTAAATTTGCAACGTATCCATGCCAACGTCCACTAGAACCAAAACCGAACGAACATTAGACTACTCAGTTGCGCCCTGAAAGTATAACATTGGAAACAGTACTTTTTCTCATTCAATCGAACAAAGAGTAAAACCTAATTATATTGTTCTATTTTTCCCCGAGAGTGTAAATTTGCAACGTATCGATGCCAAGGTTCAGAATAACCAAATTCGAAACAACATTAGACTACTCAGTTGCGCCCTAACAGTATAACATTGGAAACCAGTATTTTTCTTATTTAATCGAACCAAGAGTTAAACCTAATTATAAAGTTCCAATAAGCCCCGAGAGTGTAAATTTGTAACGTATCGATGCCAAGGTTCACAAGAACCAAATCCGAACCATATTAGACAACTCGATTTTGCGCCCTAACAGTATAACTTTGGAAACAGTACTTTTTCTCATTCAATCAAACAAAGAGTAAAACCTAATTATATTGTTCTATTATGCCCCAAGAGTAAAAATTTTCAACGTATCGATGCCAACGTTCACAAAAACCAAAACCGTACCAACATTAGACTACCCAGTTGCGCCCTAACAGTATAACTTTGGCACCAGTACTTTTTCTCATTCAATCGAACAAAGAGTAAAACCTAATTACATTGTTCTATTATGCCCCGAGAGTAAAAATTTGCAACGTATCCATGCCAACGTTCATTAGAACCAAAACCGAACCAACATTAGACTACTTAGTTGCGCCCTAACAGTATAACGTTGGAAACAGTACTTTTTCTCATTCAATCGAACAAAGAGTAAAACCTAATTATATTGTTCTATTATGCCCCGAGTGTGTAAATTTGCAACGTATCGATGCCAAGGTTCAGAAGAACCAAATTCGAAACAACATTAGACTACTCAGTTGCGCCCTAACAGTATAACATTGGAAACGATTTTTCTCATTCAATCGAACAAAGAGTAAAACCTAATTATAAAGTTCTATTATGCCCCGAGAGTGTAAATTTGTAACGTATCGATGCCAAGGTTCACAAGAACCAAATCCGGAACCACATTAGACAACTCGATTGCCTAACAAAGATAACTTTGGTAACAGTACTTTTTCTCATTCAATCAAACAAAGAGTAAAACCTAATTATATTGTTCTATTATGCCCCGAGAGTAAAAATTTTCAACGTATCGATGCCAACGTTCGCTAAAACCAAAACCGTACCAACATTAGACTACTTAGTTGCGCCCTAACAGTATAACGTTGGAAACGATTTTTCTCATTCAATCAAACAAAGAGTAAAACCTAATTATATTGTTCTATTATGCCCGAGAGTAAAAATTTGCAACGTATCCATGCCAACGTTCACTAGAACCAAAACCGAACCAACATTAGACTACTTAGTTGCGCCCTAACAGTATAACGTTGGAAACAGTACTTTTTCTCATTCAATCGAACAAAGAGTAAAACCTAATTATATTGTTCTATTTTTCCCCGAGAGTGTAAATTTGCAACGTATCGATGCCAAGGTTCAGAATAACCAAATTCGAAACAACATTAGACTACTCGATTTGCGCCCTAACAAGATAACATTGGAAACAGATTTTTCTCATTCAATCGAACAAAGAGTAAAACCTAATTATAAAGTTCTATTATGCCCAGAGTGTAAATTTGTAACGTATCGATGCCAAGGTTCACAAGAACCAAATCCGAACCACATTAGACAACTCATTGCGCCTAACAAAGATAACTTTGGTAATGATTTTTCTCATTCACTCAAATAATGAGTAAAACCTAATTATATTGTTCTATTAAGCCCGAGAGTAAAAATTTGCAACGTATCGATGCCAACGTTCACTAGAACCAAAACCGAACCAACATTAGACAACTTAGTTGCGCCCTAACAGTATAACGTTGGAAACAGTACTTTTTCTTATTCAATCAAACAAAGACTAAAACCTAATTATATTGTTCTATTATGCCCCGAGAGTGTAAATTTGCAACGTATCGATGCAAAGGTTCAAAAGAACCAAATCCGGAACAACATTAGACTACTCGATTGCGCCGACAAGATAACATTGGAAATAAGATTTTTTTCTCATTCAATCGAACAAAGAGTAAAACCTAATTATATTGTTCTATTATGCCCCGAGAGTGTAAATTTGCAACGTATCAATGCCAAGGTTCACAAGAACCAAATCCGAACCACATTAGACTAATCAATTGCGCCCTAACAAAGATAATTTTGGTAAGATTTTTCTCATTCAATCAAACAAAGAGGAAAACCTAATTATATTGGTCTATTATGCCCCAAGAGAGTAAATTTGCAACGTATCGATGCCAAGGTTCACAAGAACCAAATCCGGGACCACATTAGACTACTAAGTTGCGCCCTAACAGTATAACTTTGGAAACAGTACTTTCTCTCATTCAATCGAACAAAGAGTAAAACCTAATTATATTGTTCTATTATGCCCCGAGTGTGTAAATTTGCAACGTATCGATGCCAAGGTTCACAAGAACCAAATCCGAACCACATTAGACTACTCGGTTCGATAGTATAACATTGGAAACAGATTTTTCTCATTCAATCGAACAATGAGTAAAACCTAATTATATTGTTCTATTATGCGCCGAGTGTGTAAATTTGCAACGTATCAATGCCAAGGTTCACAAGAACCAAATCCGGAACCACATTAGACTACTCAGTTGCGCCTAACAAAGATAATTTTGGTAATGATTTTTCTCATTCCATCAAACAAAGAGGAAAACCTAATTATATTGTTCTATTATGCCCCGAGAGTGTAAATTTGCAACGTATCGATGCCAAGGTTCACAAGAACCAAATCCGGAACCACAGTAGACTACTCAGTTGCGCCCTAACAGTATAACTTTGGAAACAGTACTTTTTCTCATTCAATCGAACAAAGAGTAAAACCTAATTATATTGTTCTATTATGCCCCGAGTGAGTAAATTTGCAACGTATCGATGCCAAGGTTCACAAGAACCAAAGACGGAACCACATTAGACTACTTAGTTGCGCCCTAACAGCATAACTTTGGTAACAGTACTTTTTCTCATTCAATCAAACAAAGAGTAAATCCTAATCCTAATTATATTGTTCTATTATGCCGCGAGAGTAAAAATTTTCAACGTATCGATGCCAACGTTCACTAAAACCAAAACTGTACCAACATTAGACTAGTTAGTTGCGCCCTAACAGTATAACGTTGGAAACAGTACTTTTTCTCATTCAATCAAACAAAGAGTAAAACCTAATTATATTGTTCTATTATGCCCCGTGAGTAAAAATTTGCAACGTATCGATGCCAACGTTCACTAGAACCAAAACCGAACCAACATTAGACTACTTAGTTGCGCCCTAACAGTACAACGTTGGAAACAGTAATTTTTCTCATTCAATCGAACAAAGAGTAAAACCTAATTATATTGTTCTATTATGCCCCGAGAGTGTAAATTTGCAACGTATCGATGCCAAGGTTCAGAATAACCAAATTCGAAACAACATTAGACTACTCAGTAGCGCCCTAACAATATAACTTTGGAAACAGTACTTTTTCTCATTCAATCGAACAAAGAGTAAAACCTAATTATATTGTTCTATTATGCCCCGAGAGTAAAAATTTGCAACGTATCCATGCCAACGTTCACTAGAACCGAAACCGAACCAACATTAGACTACTTAGTTGCGCCCTAACAGTATAACGTTGGAAACAGTACTTTTTCTCATTCAATCGAACAAAGAGTAAAACCTAATTATATTGTTCTATTATGCCCCGAGTGTGTAAATTTGCAACGTATCGATGCCAAGGTTCAGAATAACCAAATTCGAAACAACATTAGACTACTCGATTGCGCCCTAACGTATAACATTGGAAAGCAGTACTTTTCTCATTCAATCGAACAAAGAGTAAAACCTAATTATATTGTTCTATTATGCCCCGAGATTGTAAATTTGCAACATATCGATGCCAAGGTTCACAAGAACCAAATCCGGAACCACATTAGACTACTCAGTTGCGCCCTAACAGTATAACTTTGGAAACAGTACTTTTTCTCATTCAATCAAACAAAGAGTAAAACCTAATTATATTGTTCTATTATGCCCCGAGAGTGTAAATTTGCAACGTATCGAGGCCAACGTTCACTAGAACCAAAACTGAACCAACATTAGACAACTTAGTTGCGCCCTAACAGTATAACGTTGGAAACAGTACTTGTTCTTATTCAATCAAACAAAGAGTAAAACCTAATTATATTGTTCTATTATGCCCAGAGTGTAAATTTGCAACGTATCGATGCAAAGGTTCACAAGAACCAAATCCGAACCACATTAGACTACTCGGTTGCACCACGACGTATAACATTAGAAACGATTTTTCTCATTCAATCGAACAATGAGTAAAACCTAATTATATTGTTCTATTATGCCCCGTGTGTAAATTTGCAACGTATCAATGCCAAGGTTCACAAGAACCAAATCCGGAACCACATTAGACTAATCAATTGCGCCCTAACAACATAATTTTGGTAATGATTTTTTTTCTCATTCAATCAAACAAAGAGGAAAACCTAATTATATTGTTCTATTATGCCCCAGAGAGTAAATTTGCAACGTATCGATGCCAAGGTTCACAAGAACCAAATCCGAACCACATTAGACTACACAATTGCGCCTAACAAGATAACTTTTTTAACAAGATTTTTCTCATTCAATCGAACAAAGAGTAAAACCTAATTATATTGTTCTATTATGCCCGAGTGTGTAAATTTGCAACGTATCGATGCCAAGGTTGATAAGAACCAAATCCGAACCACATTAGACTACTCGATTGCGCCCGACAAGTATAACATTGGAAACGATTTTTCTCATTCAATCGAACAATGAGTAAAACCTAATTATATTGTTCTATTATGCCCCGAGTGTGTAAATTTGGAACGTATTAATGCCAAGGTTCACAAGAACCAAATCCGGAACCACATTAGACTACTCAGTTGCGCCCTAACAGCATAATTTTAGTAACAGTAATTTTTCTCATTCAATCAAACAAAGAGGAAAACCTAATTATATTGTTCTATTATGCCCCGAGAGAGTAAATTTGCTACGTATCGATGCCAAGGTTCACAAGAACCAAATCCGGAACCACATTAGACTACTCAGTTGCGACCTAACAGCATTACTTTGGAAACAGTACTTTTTCTCATTCAATCGAACAAAGAGTAAAACCTAATTATATTGTTCTATTATGCCCCGAGTGAGTAAATTTGCAACGTATCGATGCCAAGGTTCACAAGAACCAAATCCGAACCACATTAGACTACTTAGTTGCGCCCCTAACAAAGATAACTTTGGTAACGATTTTTCTCATTCAATCAAACAAAGAGTAAAACCTAATTATATTGTTCTATTATGCCCCGAGAGTAAAAATTTTCAACGTATCGATGCCAACGTTCACTAAAACCAAAACCGTACCAACATTAGACTAGTTAGTTGCGCCTAACAAAGATAACGTTGGAAACAAAGATTTTTCTCATTCAATCAAACAAAGAGTAAAACCTAATTATATTGTTCTATTATGCCCCGAGAGTAAAAATATGCAACGTATCCATGCCAACGTTCACTAGAACCAAAATCGAACCAACATTAGACTACTTAGTTGCGCCCTAACAGTATAACGTTGGAAACAGTACTTTTTCTCATTCAATCGAACAAAGAGTAAAACCTAATTATATTGTTCTATTATGCCCCGAGAGTGTAAATTTGTAACGTATCGATGCCAAGCTTCAGAATAACCAAATTCGAAACAACAATAGACTACTCAGTTGCGCCCTAACAGTATAACATTGGAAACAGTACTTTTTCTCATTCAATCAAACAAAGAGTAAAACCTAATTATATTGTTCTATTATGCCCCGAGAGTAAAAATTTGCAACGTATCCATGCCAACGTTCACTAGAACCGAAACCGAACAAACATTAGACTACTTAGTTGCGCCCTAACAGTATAACGTTGGAAACAGTACTTTTTCTCATTCAATCGAACAAAGAGTAAAACCTAATTATATTGTTCTATTATGCCCCGAGTGTGTAAATTTGCAACGTATCGATGCCAAGGTTCAGAAGAACCAAATTCGAAACAACATTAGACTACTCAGTTGCGCCCTAACAGTATAACATTGGAAACAGTACTTTTTCTCATTCAATCGAACAAAGAGTAAACCCTAATTATAAAGTTCTATTATGCCCCGAGAGTGTAAATTTGCAACGTATCAATGCCAAGGTTCACAAGAACCAAATCCGGAACAACATTAGACTAATCAATTGCGCCCTAACAGCATAATTTTGGAAACAGTACTTTTTCTCGTTCAATCAAACAAAGAGGAAAACCTAATTATATTGTTCTATTATGCCCCGAGAGAGTAAATTTGCAACGTATCGATGCCAAGGTTCACAAGAACCAAATCCGGAACCACATTAGACTACTCAGTTGCGCCCTAACAGCATAACTTTGGAAACAGTACTTTTTCTCATTCAATCGAACAAAGAGTAAATCCTAATTATATTGTTCTATTATGCCCCGAGAGTGTAAATTTGCAACGTATCGATGCCAAGGTTCACAAGAACCAAATCCGGAACCACATTAGACTACTGAGTTGCGCACTAACAGGATAACATTGGAAACAGTACTTTTTCTCATTCAATCGAACAAAGAGTAAAACCTAATTATATTGTTCTATTATGCCCCGAGAGTGTAAATTTGCAACGTATCAATGCCAAGGTTCACAAGAACCAAATCCGGAACTACATTAGACTACTCGATTGCGCCTAACAAAGATAATTTTGGTAATGTACTTTTCTCATTCAATCAAACAAAGAGGAAAACCTAATTATATTGTTCTATTATGCCCGAGAGAGTAAATTTGCAACGTATCGATGCCAAGGTTCACAAGAACCAAATCCGAACCACATTAGACTACTCGGTTGCGCCTAACGGTATAACTTTGGAAACAGATTTTTCTCATTCAATCGAACAAAGAGTAAAACCTAATTATATTGTTCTATTATGCCGAGTGAGTAAATTTGCAACGTATCGATGCCAAGGTTCACAAGAACCAAATCGAACCACATTAGACTACTTAGTTGCGCCTAACAAAGATAACTTTGGTAACAGTACTTTTTTTCATTCAATCAAACAAAGAGTAAAACCTAATTATATTGTTCTATTATATTTTCAACGTATCGATGCCAACGTTCACTAAAACCAAAACCGTACCAACATTAGACTAGTTAGTTGCGCCCTAACAGTATAACGTTGGAAACGATTTTTTCTCATTCAATCAAACAAAGAGTAAAACCTAATTATATTGTTCTATTATGCCCGAGAGTAAAAATTTGCAACGTATCCATGCCAACGTTCACTAGAACCAAAACCGAACCAACATTAGACTACTTAGTTGCGCCTAACTAAAGATAACGTTGGAAACAAGATTTTTCTCATTCAATCGAACAAAGAGTAAAACCTAATTATATTGTTCTATTATGCCCCGAGAGTAAAAATTTTCAACGTATCGATGCCAACGTTCACTAAGAACCAAATTCGAAACAACATTAGACTACTCAGTTGCGCCCTAACAGTATAACATTGGAAACAGTACTTTTTCTCATTCAATTGAACAAAGAGTAAAACCAAATTATAAAGTTCTATTATGCCCCGAGAGTGTAAATTTGCGACGTATCGATGCCAAGGTTCACAAAAACCAAATCCGGAACCACATTAGACAACTCAGTTGCGCCCTAACAGCATAACTTTGGTAACAGTAGTTTTTCTCATTCAATCAAACAACGAGTAAAACCAAATTATAAAGTTCTATTATGCCCCGAGAGTGTAAATTTGCGACGTATCGATGCCAAGGTTCACAAAAACCAAATCCGGAACCACATTAGACAACTCAGTTGCGCCCTAACAGCATAACTTTGGTAACAGTAGTTTTTCTCATTCAATCAAACAACGAGTAAAACCTAATTATATTGTTCTATTAAGCCCCGAGAGTAAAAATTTGCAACGTATCGATGCCAACGTTCACTAGAACCAAAACCGAACCAACATTAGACAACTTAGTTGCGCCTAACGCATAACGTTGGAAATGATTTTTCTTATTCAATCAAACAAAGACTAAAACCTAATTATATTGTTCTATTATGCCCGAGAGTGTAAATTTGCAACGTATCGATGCAAAGGTTCACAAGAACCAAATCCGAACCACATTAGACTACTCGATTTTGCGCGACAAGATAACATTGGAAAGCAGTACTTTTCTCATTCAATCGAACAATGAGTACAACCTAATTTTATTGTTCTATTATGCCCCGAGTGTGTAAATTTGCAACGTATCGATGCCAAGGTTCACAAGAACCAAATCCGGAACCACATTAGACTACTCAGTTGCGCCCTAACAGCATAACTTTGGTAATAGTACTTTTTCTCATTCAATCAAACAAAGAGGAAAACCTAATTATATTGTTCTATTATGCCCCGAGAGAGTAAATTTGCAACGTATCGATGCCAAGGTTCACAAGAACCAAATCCGGAACCACATTAGACTACTCAGTTGCGCCCTAACAGTATAACATTGGAAACAGTACTTTTTCTCATTCAATCGAACAAAGATTAAAACCAAATTATATTGTTCTATATGCCCCGAGTGTGTAAATTTGCAACGTATCGATGCCAAGGTTCACAAGAACCAAATTCGGAACCACATTAGACTACTCAGTTGCGCCCTAACAGCATAACTTTGGTAACGATTTTTCTCATTCAATCAAACAAAGAGTAAAACCTAATTATATTGTTCTATTATGCCCCGAGAGTAAAAATTTTCAACGTATCGATGCCAACGTTCACTAAAACCAAGACCGTACCAACATTAGACTAGTTAGTTGCGCCCTAACAGTATAACGTTGGAAACTGTACTTTTTCTCATTCAATCAAACAAAGAGTAAAACCTAATTATATTGTTCTATTATGCCCCGAGAGTGTAAATTTGCAACGTATCGATGCAAAGGTTCACAAGAACCAAATCCGGAACCACATTAGACTACTCAGTTGCGCCCGACGTATAACATTGGAAAGATTTTTTCTCATTCAATCGAACAATGAGTAAAACCTAATTATATTGTTCTATTATGCCCCGAGTGTGTAAATTTGCAACGTATCAATGCCAAGGTTCACAAGAACCAAATCCGGAACCACATTAGACTACTCAGTTGCGCCCTAACAGCATAATTTTGGTAACACTACTTTTTCTCATTCAATCAAACAAAGAGGAAAACCTAATTATATTGTTCTATTATGCCCCCAGAGAGTAAATTTGCAACGTATCGAAACCAAGGTTCACAAGAACCAAATCCGGAACCACATTAGACTACTCAGTTGCGCCCTAACAGTATAACTTTGGAAACAGTACTTTATCTCATTCAATCGAACAAAGAGTAAAACCTAATTATATTGTTCCATTATGCCCCGAGTGTGTAAATTTGCAACATATCGATGCCAAGGTTCACAAGAACCAAATCCGGAACCACATTCGACTACTCGATTGCGCCTAACAAAGATAACTTTGGTAATGATTTTTCTCATTCAATCAAACAAAGAGTAAAACCTAATTATATTGTTCTATTATGAGAGTAAAAATTTTCAACGTATCGATGCCAACGTTCACTAAAACCAAAACCGTACCAACATTAGACTAGTTAGTTGCGCCACTAACGATAACGTTGGAAACGATTTTTCTCATTCAATCGAACAAAGAGTAAAACCTAAATATATTGTTCTATTATGCCCCGAGAGTAAAAATTTGCAACGTATCCTTGCCAACGTTCACTAGAACCAAAACCGAACCAACATTAGACTACTTAGTTGCGCCCTAACAGTATAACGTTGGAAACAGTACTTTTTCTCATTCAATCGAACAAAGAGTAAAACCTAATTATATTGTTCTATTATGCCCGAGAGTGTAAATTTGCAACGTATCGATGCCAAGGTTCGTAATAACCAAATTCGAAACAACATTAGACTACTCGATTGCGTCCTAACGATGTAATATTGGAAACAAGATTTTTCTCATTCAATCGAACAAAGAGTAAAACCTAATTATAAAGTTCTATTATGCCCCGAGAGTGTAAATTTGTAACGTATCGATGCCAAGGTTCACAAGAACCAAATCCGAACCACATTAGACAACTCGATTCTAACAAAGATAACTATGGTAACAAGATTTTTTCATTCAATCAAACAACGTGTAAAACCAAATTATATTGTTTTATTAAGCCCCGAGAGTAAAAATGTGCAACGTATCAATGCCAACGTTCACTAGAACCAAAACCGAACCAACATTAGACAACTTAGTTGCGCCCTAACAGTATAACGTTGGAAACAGTACTTTTTCTCATTCAATCAAACAAAGAGTAAAACCTAATTATATTGTTCTATTATGCCCCGAGAGTGTAAATTTGCAACGTATCGATGCAAAGGTTCACAAGAACCAAATCCTGAACCACATTAGACTACTCAGTTGCGCCCTGACAGTATAACATTGGAAACAGTACTTTTTCTCATTCAATCGAACAAAGAGTAAAACCAAATTATATTGTTCTATTATGCCCCGAGTGTGTAAATTTGCAACGTATCGATGCAATGGCTCACAAGAACCAAATCCGGAACCACATTAGACTACTCAGTTGCGCCCTAACAGCATAACTTTGGTAACAGTACTTTTTCTCATTCAATCGAACAAAGAGTAAGACCTAATTATATTGTTCTATTATGCCCCGAGAGTAAAAATTTGCAACGTATCGATGCCAACGTTCACTAGAACCAAAACCGAACCAACATTAGACAACTTAGTTGTGCCCTAACAGTATATCGTTGGAAACAGTACTTTTTCTCATTCAATAAAACAAAGAGTAAAACCTAATTATATTGCTCCATTATGCCCCGAGAGTGGAAATTTGCAACGTATCGATGCCAAGGTTCACAAGAACCAAATCCGGAACCACATTAGACAACTCAGTTGCGCCCTAACAGCATTGTGAGTTACGGGGAAGCCCCAAGGATCTATCTAGATTGTATCAAACAACACCTAGAGGGGGGTGAATAGGTGTAAAGGCCAAAAACCACAAATCTCGATGCTTTTAAAAAGTAAATGCGGAAAATAAAAAGCACACCGAGATTTACGTGGGAAAACTCCAAACTCGGAGTAAAAAACCCACGGGACCAACACGCGAATAAACAATCAATAAGAGAAAAGATTACAAGGTGATACCGAACTCCACGGACTCGACCTCTCTAACTCTCCTATGGATCTCCGCGCACTCCACCGAGTTGTCCACGATCACGTCCGAATCCACGAACGCCCACGTTCCGAATCCACGAAACGCCTTGCTTCGAATCCACGAAGTCTTCAATACGCCGAATCCACGACGGCACGCTCCGAATCCACGAAGTCTTCAATCACGCCGAATCCACGACGCCACCATGAATAGAATCATGAATTTGGTGATCCTTCGTTGGAGTATCGATGAAAACCGGGAACGAGACCTCCAAGCGAAGCGTAGATCAAATCGACATATAATTGAGAAATTATGATATCTCGATTTGATCTAGAATAGGCTATTTTGTAGAAAATAGGTTTTAGATGAATTCCTAGCCTCTAGGGTTTCTCAAACATGTATCTTCATGTTGTGCATAGAATTAGAGAACCCCAAGACCTTATTTATAGGTTTAGAAAACATAGAGATAGACTAGGATTCGAAAACATGTTTTTAAAACCTATTAGAAGACTTAGAGATAAATTAGGATTTGAAAATATATTCTTAAACAAATTAGAAGACTTAGAAATTGACTAGGATTGTAAAAATCTGATTTTTAAAAGATTTCACGCAACCAATGTCCAGGTCTTCATAGTGATGTCCGTCTTCAATGTCCGTCTGAGATGCTCGACCGGTCCACGGTGTCGTCAATTTTTCGGGAGACCGGACAATACCAAGAATGTCCGGTCTTGACTTGCGTAACTCAAATTCTCATGGTACTGAGACCGGACATATCCACAATGTCCGGACATTCATTAATAGTACGCACTGTCAAGCCTGTGGCATCCGGACATGCCTCCAATGTCCGGACATTGATACTTGAAAACCTTAGTTTTGAAAATTCATTAGTTTAAAAGTATTCCAAGTCTTCCAAACACTATTTTCTTTGTTTAGATCACCATATTATGATTTAAAACCTTACCTAGGCATCGTGATTCAACTTCGTCGCTTTCTTCGAAGTCTAGGATTCTTCAACCATCTTCGATCCGCTCCAATCCTTCAAGACTCCGACTCAAAACACAAGTCGCAAAACTTGCCAACACAAAATCCGTAACAATCTCCCCCTTTGGCAATTTCGTGACAAAACACAAAAACTAAAAATACATCATAAAGACAAACGAAGTTCAATGTCATCACCAAAACATCAAACTTCTCGTGTAATCCAAATACAATTTTAAAACTAAAAATACACTAAAACTCCTAAAACAAACTCTATGACTTAGACACAAGGAGTCTTGAAGTCTTCAATGATCTGCAAAAAAAATTTACTTTCTCCACGAACAAAGTTAGTAGAAAAAAAATATCATTAAAAATCTTTACATCATTTGTTCGTGCATCTTATCATATAAAAATCTCTACCCCTTTGATCTTCTATTCAAGTTTTTCTTTTCTTCTCCCCTTTTTTGTCAAAAATTGCCAAAAAAGAGTGCAAAAATAGAGAGAACACCAATAATATTTGTGCATGAACATGATATATAGATTAAAACAAAATCCTCCAAAATCAAAAGAATTTCATAAAAATTAATGATTTTACTCCAAAAATCATTATGATGAAAATAAATTATTATTTGATTTCAAAAGACATCAAATCATCAAAATTTGATATTAAAGAAAATCTAATACTTTTAAAACATCACGACGCAAATTGATGAAAAATAATTTCTAAAAATTTAGCAAAATTGACACCAATTTGTCGCAACCCGTTCAAAATAGAGATTTAGCTAATAAACACCGGGGGCTCTTTGAGCATCTTTTTCAATCTACCACCTTATAACGCCGAAAATTCTAAAATATTCACATATATTTTTTTCAACCTTTTCGGTTTTTCATATAATTACCCATGTGGTAGCTTCACACACGTACCGGACGACCGGGGTGGTAGCTCTTTCCTACATGTGGTGGTAGTTTTCACACTCCTTTCGGATGTAACTCTTTCCACATCTTTATAATCATAGGAGTTTTCTCCCCTTTTTTTATACTATTCAAACTCCCCCTAAATTAGACAATTTCACATTTGAAAATAATTTTGATGAATTTTAGTCAATTAAGAAAATATCCATCAATTATATTCAACATTCACAACCAAGATGAATTTAAAAATCAAGAGATTAAAAATAATTTCAAAATTTTGATGAATGTATGTAAGAAGAAATCACATATTAAATTATCGTCAAAATAATAAAAGGTGGAGTAAAAACGACAATTAATATGACTTTAATTTGATTTGAAATGTCTTTGAATACCGTTTTAATTTGATTTGAAATGTCTTTGAATACCGTTTAATGCACTTTGAAAAACCTTTGATCTCTCCCTATTTGAAATCTCTCTCTCTCATTTGAAATCTTTTTTTTTACTTTTGAATCTCATCTCTCCTCAAGACGATTTTGAAACACATAGAATTTCAAGTACCAAAAATCGTTCTAAACATGTAATGCCATGAATAAAAGTATGAAATATGCACTAATCAAAGCATTACATAAACGAAAACAAATTAGAGAGAAAAGCATGGAAAGATATCACCTTTCCGAATCCAAACTTGTCGGATTTTCTGTTGCTTTGGCTTGTTGACGTGAGGCTTGATTTGCTTTGATTTTTGATCAACCGTTGATGGTTGCGATGGTTGAAACTTCGGTTGATATTGTCGTTGAGACTTAAAAACACAAACCGCTTGTGGCTTCAATTTAGAAATCCGGTTCGGTTGAGGCACTTGACTAACTTGATTTTTCCTTTGATTCCGTGGGGGAAGTCGAGTACTAGATAATACCAATTGAGATTTCCGAGTTGCCGATTGATTCTTCTTTGTCTTGTTCGGACAACTCCTTTTGATGTGTCCTTTGATGCCACATCTATGACACACCTTGTCTTTTAAATTTGTTGAGATTTTCGATGTCGACACTTGTACCTTCTCAACATATGTCCGTTCGTAGCCGAGACCAACCTTGTTCGTTTGACCCAAACCGAGCATGATATCCAATTTCTTCGATCCGGAAGAAAATTGTTGAAGATCGGATTTGAGTTGATGAACTTGCTTGATTAAGACTTGATTAGATGTGTAGGTTTCCTTGAATTGTTGCTCCAAAAATCTAATCTTGTCTTTAGATGATTTGATCATTAATTCCGCTTCTTCTAGCTTCTTTTGGAGGACCGAATTGTTGTTTAGGATAGATTCCCGTTCCTCCTCAAGAGCTTTATTCATGGTCTTCAAATTATTATTCTCCTCTTCAAAATCAAATAATTGTCTTCTCAACTTCTTATTAAACTTCGCCATCTTTTTCGATTCGATAAGAAGTTGATTGTATGCCTCCTCCAAATCATCGTCGTTTGATTCCTCCTCGCTTTCGCCGTTGTCACTCGAAGATCCATGCAAAGAAGGAGAAACATTCGAATTAGTAACAATAGAGGATAAACAAGTAATATTAGAGGAAGGCAAAGAAGACTTAGAAATTAAAGCAATATGATCTTTTTCTTCACCACTTGAAGATGAATCACCCGAAGTAGAATCATCCCAAGTTTTTGCTTGCAAAGCCTTTTGTTTATAAGTCTTCTTTGAGGGACAATCCGTTGCTATATGGCCGTAGCCTTTGCACTTGAAGCATTGGATCTCCCCTTCAAATTCATCTTTCTCTTTTAAAGATTTTGCAAATTTTTTATCTTTAGATTTTGAGGATGAAGAAGTTTTAGAAAAAGATTTTCGTTTCGAAGATGAAGCATTGTTCTTCTTTCGGAAGTTCCGTCGGAATTTCTTCATGAGGAGCGCCAATTGTTGTTCAACATCCGCAAGTGAAATATCTCCGTCGGAATCCGTGTCGTCGTCTTCTTCCTTTGTTGATTTGAGTGCAATCCCTGTGCTTTTAGAAAAAGACTTGGAAGAAGATTGGTTAGTAGGAAAAGTCATCTCGTATGTTTGTAAAGCGCCTACTAACTCTTCGACTTTCATCTCATCCGGATGCTTTACCGTTTCAATTGCGGCAACTTTTGCCCTAAAGCGTTCCGGTAGAGTTCGAAGAATTTTTCTAACTACTTTAGAGTCCGGGATCTTCTCTCCCAAATTAGCACATGTATTAATAATGTCTTGAAGTCTAGTATAATAATCGGTAAAAGATTCATACTCCTCCATATGAATAGAATCAAATTGACTAGTCAACACTTGAAGCTTTTGAATTTTTACTAGACTTGTACCCTCATGTGTAATTTGTAGAGTATCCCAAATTTCCTTGGCGGTTTCACACGCCGAAACACGAGTAAACTCCGTTTGCGATAAAGCATTGAATAAAGCATTAATTCCTTTACCGTTAAACGAAGATGACTCTCTTTCATCTTTAGTCCACTTGTTTCGTGGTTTCGAGACGGTAGCATTATCGACCACTTCGGTAGGATGTTTCCATCCGAATTCTATCGCTTGCCATACCCGCTCATCGATCGCTATTAGAAAAGCTCTCATGCGAACTTTCCAATAGGCATAATTAGTGCCGTCGAAGAGCGGTGGTCGATTAATGTTTCCACCTTCGCCATGATAACAATTTATCTAGATCCCGCTCGATACCAATTGTGAGTTACGGGAAGCCCCAAGGATCTATCTAGATTGTATCAAACAACACCTAGAGGGGGGTGAATAGGTGTAAAGGCCAAAAACCACAAATCTCGATGCTTTTAAAAAGTAAATGCGGAAAATAAAAAGCACACCGAGATTTACGTGGGAAAACTCCAAACTCGGAGTAAAAAACCCACGGGACCAACACGCGAATAAACAATCAATAAGAGAAAAGATTACAAGGTGATACCGAACTCCACGGACTCGACCTCTCTAACTCTCCTATGGATCTCCGCGCACTCCACCGAGTTGTCCACGATCACGTCCGAATCCACGAACGCCCACGTTCCGAATCCACGAAACGCCTTGCTTCGAATCCACGACGTCTTCAATACGCCGAATCCACGACGCCACGCTCCGAATCCACGAAGTCTTCAATCACGCCGAATCCACGACGCCACCATGAATAGAATCATGAATTTGGTGATCCTTCGTTGGAGTATCGATGAAAACCGGAACGAGACCTCCAAGCGAGCGTAGATCAAATCGACATATAATTGAGAAATTATGATATCTCGATTTGATCTAGAATAGGCTATTTTGTAGAAAATAGGTTTTAGATGAATTCCTAGCCTCTAGGGTTTCTCAAACATGTATCTTCATGTTGTGCATAGAATTAGAGAACCCCAAGACCTTATTTATAGGTTTAGAAAACATAGAGATAGACTAGGATTCGAAAACATGTTTTTAAAACCTATTAGAAGACTTAGAGATAAATTAGGATTTGAAAATATATTCTTAAACAAATTAGAAGACTTAGAAATTGACTAGGATTGTAAAAATCTGATTTTTAAAAGATTTCACGCAACCAATGTCCGTCTTCATAGTGATGTCCGGTCTTCAATGTCCTAGGTCTGAGATGCTCGACCGGTCCACAGGGTCGTCAATTTTTTCGGAGCCGACCGAGACCGGACAATACCAAGAATGTCCGGTCTTGACTTGCGTAACTCAAATTCTCATGGTACTGAGACCGGACATATCCACAATGTCCGGACATTCATTAATAGTACGCACTGTCAAGCCTGTGGCATCCGGACATGCCTCCAATGTCCGGACATTGATACTTGAAAACCTTAGTTTTGAAAATTCATTAGTTTAAAAGTATTCCAAGTCTTCCAAACACTATTTTCTTTGTTTAGATCACCATATTATGATTTAAAACCTTACCTAGGCATCGTGATTCAACTTCGTCGCTTTCTTCGAAGTCTAGGATTCTTCAACCATCTTCGATCCGCTCCAATCCTTCAAGACTCCGACTCAAAACACAAGTCACGAAACTTGCCAACACAAAATCCGTAACAATCTCCCCCTTTGGCAATTTCGTGACAAAACACAAAAACTAAAAATACATCATAAAGACAAACGAAGTTCAATGTCATCACCAAAACATCAAACTTCTCGCGTGTAATCCAAATACAATTTTAAAACTAAAAATACACTAAAAACTCCTAAAACAAACTCTATGACTTAGACACAAGGAGTCTTGAAGTCTTCAATGATCTCAAAAAAATTTACTTTCTCCACGAACAAAGTTAGTAGAAAAAAATATCATTAAAAATCTCTCCCCCTTTGTTCATGCATCTTATCATATAAAAATCTCTACCCTTTTGATCTTCTATTCAAGTTTTTCTTTTCTTCTCCCCCTTTTTGTCAAAAATTGCCAAAAAAGAGTGCAAAAATAGAGAGAACACCAATAATATTTGTGCATGAACATGATATATAGATTAAAACAAAATCCTCCAAAATCAAAAGAATTTCATAAAAATTAATGATTTTACTCCAAAAATCATTATGATGAAAATAAATTATTATTTGATTTCAAAAGACATCAAATCATCAAAATTTGATATTAAAGAAAATCTAATACTTTTAAAACATCACGACGCAAATTGATGAAAAATAATTTCTAAAAATTTAGCAAAATTGACACCAATTTGTCACAATCCGTTCAAAATAGAGATTTAGCTAATAAACACCGGGGTGGCTCTTTGAGCATCTTTTTCAATCTACCACCTTATAACGCCGAAAATTCTAAAATATTCACATATATTTTTTTCAACCTTTTCGGTTTTTCATATAATTACCCATGTGGTAGCTTCACACACGTACCGGACGACCGGGGTGGTAGCTCTTTCCTACATGTGGTGGTAGTTTTCACACTCCTTTCGGATGTAACTCTTTCCACATCTTTATAATCATAGGAGTTTTCTCCCTTTTTTTATACTATTCAAACTACCCCTAAATTAGACAATTTCACATTTGAAAATAATTTTGATGAATTTTAGTCAATTAAGAAAATATCCATCAATTATATTCAACATTCACAACCAAGATGAATTTAAAAATCAAGAGATTAAAAATAATTTCAAAATTTTGATGAATGTATGTAAGAAGAAATCACATATTAAATTATCGTCAAAATAATAAAAGGTGGAGTAAAAACGACAATTAATATGACTTTAATTTGATTTGAAATGTCTTTGAATACCGTTTTAATTTGATTTGAAATGTCTTTGAATACCGTTTAATGCACTTTGAAAAACCTTTGATCTCTCCCTCTTTGAAATCTCTCTCTCTCATTTGAAATCTTTTTTTTTTTACTTTTGAATCTCATCTCTCTCCTCAAGACGATTTTGAAACACATAGAATTTCAAGTACCAAAAATCGTTCTAAACATGTAATGCCATGAATAAAAGTATGAAATATGCACTAATCAAAGCATTACATAAACGAAAACAAATTAGAGAGAAAAGCATGGAAAGATATCACCTTTCCGAATCCAAACTTGTCGGATTTTCTGTTGCTTTGGCTTGTTGACGTGAGGCTTGATTTGCTTTGATTTTTGATCAACCGTTGATGGTTGCGATGGTTGAAACTTCGGTTGATATTGTCGTTGAGACTTAAAAACACAAACCGCTTGTGGCTTCAATTTAGAAATCCGGTTCGGTTGAGGCACTTGACTAACTTGATTTTTCCTTTGATTCCGTGGGGGAAGTCGAGTACTAGATAATACCAATTGAGATTTCCGAGTTGCCGATTGATTCTTCTTTGTCTTGTTCGGACAACTCCTTTTGATGTGTCCTTTGATGCCACATCTATGACACACCTTGTCTTTTAAATTTGTTGAGATTTTCGATGTCGACACTTGTACCTTCTCAACATATGTCCGTTCGTAGCCGAGACCAACCTTGTTCGTTTGACCCAAACCGAGCATGATATCCAATTTCTTCGATCCGGAAGAAAATTGTTGAAGATCGGATTTGAGTTGATGAACTTGCTTGATTAAGACTTGATTAGATGTGTAGGTTTCCTTGAATTGTTGCTCCAAAAATCTAATCTTGTCTTTAGATGATTTGATCATTAATTCCGCTTCTTCTAGCTTCTTTTGGAGGACCGAATTGTTGTTTAGGATAGATTCCCGTTCCTCCTCAAGAGCTTTATTCATGGTCTTCAAATTATTATTCTCCTCTTCAAAATCAAATAATTGTCTTCTCAACTTCTTATTAAACTTCGCCATCTTTTTCGATTCGATAAGAAGTTGATTGTATGCCTCCTCCAAATCATCGTCGTTTGATTCCTCCTCGCTTTCGCCGTTGTCACTCGAAGATCCATGCAAAGAAGGAGAAACATTCGAATTAGTAACAATAGAGGATAAACAAGTAATATTAGAGGAAGGCAAAGAAGACTTAGAAATTAAAGCAATATGATCTTTTTCTTCACCACTTGAAGATGAATCACCCGAAGTAGAATCATCCCAAGTTTTTGCTTGCAAAGCCTTTTGTTTATAAGTCTTCTTTGAGGGACAATCCGTTGCTATATGGCCGTAGCCTTTGCACTTGAAGCATTGGATCTCCCCTTCAAATTCATCTTTCTCTTTTAAAGATTTTGCAAATTTTTTATCTTTAGATTTTGAGGATGAAGAAGTTTTAGAAAAAGATTTTCGTTTCGAAGATGAAGCATTGTTCTTCTTTCGGAAGTTCCGTCGGAATTTCTTCATGAGGAGCGCCAATTGTTGTTCAACATCCGCAAGTGAAATATCTCCGTCGGAATCCGTGTCGTCGTCTTCTTCCTTTGTTGATTTGAGTGCAATCCCTGTGCTTTTAGAAAAAGACTTGGAAGAAGATTGGTTAGTAGGAAAAGTCATCTCGTATGTTTGTAAAGCGCCTACTAACTCTTCGACTTTCATCTCATCCGGATGCTTTACCGTTTCAATTGCGGCAACTTTTGCCCTAAAGCGGTCCGGTAGAGTTCGAAGAATTTTTCTAACTACTTTAGAGTCCGGGATCTTCTCTCCCAAATTAGCACATGTATTAATAATGTCTTGAAGTCTAGTATAATAATCGGTAAAAGATTCATACTCCTCCATATGAATAGAATCAAATTGACTAGTCAACACTTGAAGCTTTTGAATTTTTACTAGACTTGTACCCTCATGTGTAATTTGTAGAGTATCCCAAATTTCCTTGGCGGTTTCACACCCGAAACACGAGTAAACTCCGTTTGCGATAAAGCATTGAATAAAGCATTAATTCCTTTAGTTAAACGAAGATGACTCTCTTTCATCTTTAGTCCACTTGTTTCGTGGTTTCGAGACGGTAGCATTATCGACCACTTCGGTAGGATGTTTCCATCCGAATTCTATCGCTTGCCATACCCGCTCATCGATCGCTATTAGAAAAGCTCTCATGCGAACTTTCCAATAGGCATAATTAGTGCCGTCGAAGAGCGGTGGTCGATTAATGTTTCCACCTTCGGCCATGATAACAATTTATCTAGATCCCGCTCTGATACCAATTGTGAGTTACGGGGAAGCCCCAAGGATCTATCTAGATTGTATCAAACAACACCTAGAGGGGGGTGAATAGGTGTAAAGGCCAAAAACCACAAATCTCGATGCTTTTAAAAAGTAAATGCGGAAAATAAAAAGCACACCGAGATTTACGTGGGAAAACTCCAAACTCGGAGTAAAAAACCCACGGGACCAACACGCGAATAAACAATCAATAAGAGAAAAGATTACAAGGTGATACCGAACTCCACGGACTCGACCTCTCTAACTCTCCTATGGATCTCCGCGCACTCCACCGAGTTGTCCACGATCACGTCCGAATCCACGAACGCCCACGTTCCGAATCCACGAAACGCCTTGCTTCGAATCCACGACGTCTTCAATACGCCGAATCCACGACGCCACGCTCCGAATCCACGAAGTCTTCAATCACGCCGAATCCACGACGCCACCATGAATAGAATCATGAATTTGGTGATCCTTCGTTGGAGTATCGATGAAAACCGGGAACGAGACCTCCAAGCGAAGCGTAGATCAAATCGACATATAATTGAGAAATTATGATATCTCGATTTGATCTAGAATAGGCTATTTTGTAGAAAATAGGTTTTAGATGAATTCCTAGCCTCTAGGGTTTCTCAAACATGTATCTTCATGTTGTGCATAGAATTAGAGAACCCCAAGACCTTATTTATAGGTTTAGAAAACATAGAGATAGACTAGGATTCTAAAACATGTTTTTAAAACCTATTAGAAGACTTAGAGATAAATTAGGATTTGAAAATATATTCTTAAACAAATTAGAAGACTTAGAAATTGACTAGGATTGTAAAAATCTGATTTTTAAAAGATTTCACGCAACCAATGTCCGGTCTTCATAGTGATGTCCGGTCTTCAATGTCCGGTCCTGAGATGCTCGACCAGGTCCACGTTGTCGTCAATTTTTTCGGAGCCGACCGAGACCGACAATACCAAGAATGTCCGGTCTTGACTTGCGTAACTCAAATTCTCATGGTACCGAGACCGGACATATCCACAATGTCCAGGACATTCATTAATAGTACGCACTGTCAAGCCTGTGGCATCCGGACATGCCTCCAATGTCCGGACATTGATACTTGAAAACCTTAGTTTTGAAAATTCATTAGTTTAAAAGTATTCCAAGTCTTCCAAACACTATTTTCTTTGTTTAGATCACCATATTATGATTTAAAACCTTACCTAGGCATCGTGATTCAACTTCGTCGCTTTCTTCGAAGTCTAGGATTCTTCAACCATCTTCGATCCGCTCCAATCCTTCAAGACTCCGACTCAAAACACAAGTCACGAAACTTGCCAACACAAAATCCGTAATAAGCATAACTTTGGTAACAGTACTTTTTTTCATTCAATCAAACAAAGAGTAAAACCTAATTATATTGTTCTATTATGCCTCGAGAGAAAAAATTTGCAACGTATCCATGCCAACGTTCACTAGAACCAAATCCGGAACCACATTAGACTACTCAGTTGCGCCCTAACAAAGATAACTTTGGTAATGATTTTGCTCATTCAATCAAACAAAGAGTAAAACCTAATTATATTGTTCTATTATGCCCCGAGAGTAAAAATTTGCAACGTATCCATGCGAACGTTCACTAGAACCGAAACCGAACCAACATTAGACTACTTAGTTGCGCCCTAACAGTATAACGTTGGAAACAGTACTTTTTCTCATTCAATCGAACAAAGAGTAAAACCTAATTATATTGTTCTATTATGCCCCGAGAGTGTAAATTTGCAACGTATCGATGCCATGGTCCAGAAGAACCAAATTCGAAACAACATTAGACTACTCAGTTGCGCCATAACAGTATAACATTGGAAATAGTACTTTTTCTTATTCAATCGAACAAAGAGTAAAACCTAATTATAAAGTTCTATTATGCCCCGAGAGTGTAAATTTGCGACGTATCGATGCCAAGGTTCACAAGAACCAAATCCGGAACCACATTAGACAACTCAGTTGCGCCCTAACAGTATAACTTTGGAAACAGTACTTTTTCTCATTCAATCAAACAACGAGTAAAACCTAATTATATTGTTCTATTAAGCCCCGAGAGTAAAAATTTGCAACGTATCGATGCCAACGTTCACTAGAACCAAAACCGAACCAACATTAGACAACTTAGTTGCGCTAACGATAACGTTGGAAACGATTTTTCTTATTCAATCAAACAAAGACTAAAACCTAATTATATTGTTCTATTATGCCCCGAGAGTGTAAATTTGCAACTTCTAGATCCCAAGGTTCACAAGTACCAAATCCGGAACCACAATAGGCTACTCGATTGCGCCTAACAAGATAACTTTGGAAACAAGTACTTTTCTCATTCGACCAAACAAAGAGTAAAACATAATTATATTGTTCTATTAAGCCCGAGAGTGTAAATTTGCAACGTATCGATGCCAAGGTTCACAAGAACCAAATCACGAACAACATTAGACTACTCGGTTGCGCCCTAACGGTATAACATTGGAAACAGATTTTTCTCATTCAATCGAACAAAGAGTAAAACCTAATTATATTGCTCCATTATGCCCGAGAGTAGAAATTTGCAACGTATCGATGCCAAGGTTCACAAGAACCAAATCCGGAACCACATTAGACAACTCAGTTGGGCCCTAACAGCATAACTTTGGTAACAGTACTTTTTCGCATTCAATCAAACAACGAGTGAAACCAAATTATATTTTTCCATTAAGCCCCGAGAGTAAAAATTTGCAACGTATCGATGCCAACGTTCACTATAACCAAAACCGAACCAACATTAGACTACTTAGTTGCGCCCAAACAGTATAACGTTGGAAACAGTACTTTTTCTCATTCAATCGAACAAAGAGTAAAACCTAATTATATTGTTCTATTATGCCCCGAGAGTGTAAATTTGCAATGTATCGATGCCAAGGTTCAGAAGAACAAAAACCGAAACCACATTAGACTACTAAGTTGCGCCCTAACAGCATAACTTTGGTAACAGTACTTTTTCTCATTCAATCAAACAAAGAGTAAAACCTAATTATATTGTTCTATTATGCCCTGAGAGTAAAAATTTGCAACGTATCCATGCGAATGTTCACTAGAACCGAAACCGAACCAACATTAGACTACTTAGTTGCGCCCTAACAGTATAACGTTGGAAACAGTACTTTTTCTCATTCAATCGAACAAAGAGTAAAACCTAATTATATTGTTCTATTATGCCCCGAGAGTGTAAATTTGCAACGTATCGATGCCATGGTCCAGAAGAACCAAATTCGAAACAACATTAGACTACTCAGTTGCGCCCTAACAGTATAACATTGGAAATAGTACTTTTTCTTATTCAATCGAACAAAGAGTAAAACCTAATTATAAAGTTCTATTATGCCCCGAGAGTGTAAATTTGCGACGTATCGATGCCAAGGTTCACAGGAACCAAATCCGAACCACATTAGACAACTCGGTTGCGCCTAACAAAGATAACTTTGGTAACGATTTTTTTTCTTATTCAATCAAACAACGAGTAAAACCTAATTATATTGTTCTATTAAGCCCGAGAGTAAAAATTTGCAACGTATCGATGCCAACGTTCACTAGAACCAAAATGAACCAACATTAGACAACTTAGTTGCGCCCTAACAAGATAACGTTGGAAACGATTTTTCTTATTCAATCAAACAAAGACTAAAACCTAATTATATTGTTCTATTATGCCCCGAGAGTGTAAATTTGCAACATATCGATGCAAAGGTTCACAAGAACCAAATCCGGAACCACATTAGACTACTCAGTTGCGCCCTAACAGTATAACTTTGGAAACAGTACTTTTTCTCATTCAATCGAACAAAGAGTAAAACCTAATTATATTGTTCTATTAAGCCCCGACAGTACAAATTTGCAACGTATCGATGCCAACGTTCACTAGAACCAAAACAGAACTAACATTAGACTACTCGATTGCGCCTAACAAGTATAACATTGGAAACAGATTTTTCTCATTCAATCGAACAAAGAGTAAAACCTAATTATATTGCTCCATTATGCCCCGAGAGTAGAAATTTGCAACGTATCGATGCCAAGGTTCACAAGAACCAAATCCGGAACCACATTAGACAACTCAGTTGGGCCCTAACAGCATAACTTTGGTAACAGTACTTTTTCGCATTCAATCAAACAACGAGTGAAACCAAATTATATTTTTCCATTAAGCCCCGAGAGTGAAAATTTGCAACGTATCGATGCCAACGTTCACTATAACCAAAGCCGAACCAACATTAGACTACTTAGTTGCGCCCAAACAGTATAACGTTGGAAACAGTACTTTTTCTCATTCAATCGAACAAAGAGTAAAACCTAATTATATTGTTCTATTATGCCCCGAGAGTGTAAATTTGCAATGTATCGATGCCAAGGTTCAGAAGAACAAAAACCGAAACCACATTAGACTACTAAGTTGCGCCCTAACAGCATAACTTTGGTAACAGTACTTTTTCTCATTCAATCAAACAACGAGTAAAACCTAATTTTATTGTTCTATTAAGCCCCGAGAGTAAAAATTTGCAACGTATCGATGCCAACGTTCACTAGAACCAAAACCGAACCAACCTTAGACAACTTAGTTGCGCCCTAACAGTATAACGTTGGAAACAGTACTTTTTCTCATTCAATCAAACAAAGAGTAAAACCTAATTATATTGTTCTATTATGCCCCGAGAGTGTAAAATTACAACGTATCGATGTAAAGGTTCACAAGAACCAAATCCAGAACCACATTAGACTACTCAGTTGCGCCCTGACAGTATAACATTGGAAACAGTACTTTTTCTCATTCAATCGAACAAAGAGTAAAACCTAATTATATTGTTCTATCCCGAGTGTGTAAATTTGCAACGTATCGATGCCAAGGTTCACAAGAACCAAATCCGGAACCACATTAGACTACTCGATTGCCCGACAGCCTTAACTTTGGTAACGATTTTTCTCATTCAATCAAACAAAGAGTAAAACCTAATTATATTGTTCTATTATGCCCCGAGAGTAAAAATTTTCAACGTATCGATGCCAACGTTCACTAAAACCAAAACCGAACCAACATTAGACAACTTAGTTGCGCCCTAACAGTATAACGTTGGAAACAATACTTTTTCTCATTCAATCGAACAAAGAGTAAAACCTAATTATATTGTTCTATTATGCCCCGAGTGTGTAAATTTGCAACGTATCGATGCCAAGGTTCACAAGAACCAAATCCGAACCACATTAGACTACTCAGTTGCGCCCTAACAGTATAACGTTGGAAACAGTACTTTTTCTCATTCAATCGAACAAAGAGTAAAACCTAATTATATTGTTCTATTAAGCCCCGAGAGTGTAAATTTGCAACATATCGATGCCAAGGTTCAATAGAACCAAATCCTGAACAACATTACACTACTCAGTTGCGCCCTAACAGTATAACGTTGGAAACAATACTTTTTCTCATTCAATCGAACAAAGAGTAAAACCTAATTATATTGTTCTATTATGCCCCGAGAGTGTAAATTTGCAATGTATCGATGCCAAGGTTCACAAGAACCAAATCCGGAACCATATTAGACTACTCAGTTGCGCCCTAACAGTATAACTTTGGAAACAGTACTTTCTCTCATTCAATCGAACAAAGAGTAAAACCTAATTATATTGTTCTATTAAGCCCCGAGAGTGTAAATTTGCAACATATCGATGCCAAGGTTCAATAGAACCAAATCCTGAACAACATTACACTACTCAGTTGCGCCCTAACAGTATAACTTTTGAAACAGTACTTTTTCTCTTTCAATCGAACAAAGAGTAAAACCTAATTATATTGTTCCATTATGCCCCGAGAGTGGAAATTTGCAATGTATCGATGCCAAGGTTCACAAGAACCAAATCCGGAACCACATTAGACAACTCAGTTGCGCCCTAACAGCATAACTTTGGTAACAGTACTTTTTCTTATTCAATCAAACAACGAGTAAAACCTAATTATATTGTTCTATTAAGCCCCGAGAGTAAAAATTTGCAACATATCGATGCCAACGTTCACTAGAACCAAAACCGAACCAACATTAGACTACTTACTTGCGCCCTAACAGTATAACGTTGGAAACAGTACTTTTTGTCATTCAATCGAACAAAGAGTAAAATCTAATTATATTGTTCTATTATGCCCCGAGAGTGTAAATTTGCAACGTATCGATGCCAAGGTTCAGAAGAACCAAATTTGGAACTTGAACGGAATGGATGAATACATCGAAAAATTTGGAACTTGAACGGATGAATACATCGAAAAATTTCCGGTCGAAGTCCCCGTACAAAGCAGTCAGCCTTGTCCTTGCTATCCTGCACCACATGCGGGATACAATTTACAATACGGGTGAATTCCCGTTCATATTCCCTCACGGTACGGTCTCCCTGCCGCAACTTTCTGAACCTCTCTTGAAGCCTTCTCTTCTCACTGTCGGGGAAATACTCGGAGAATACCAATCCCCTAAACTCATCCCAAGTAATAGGAGGGAGACTAGGCGATCGTTCTTGTTTGACGCCTCTCCACCATACCTTTGCCGACTTCTCCAAACAATGTGCTGCTAGGTGCACCTTGTCCTGTTCCAAGGTATACAGATCCTCAAACGTGGTTTCCATGGAGTCTATCCACATCTTCACGATCCACGGATCTGCATCCTCTCCATCATAGGTAGGTGGCTTAAGCTTCTTGAAAGCCATGAGGGCCGCCAAAGCTCGTGCCCTCTCAGCCCCCATCTCCACAGATCCAGGGGCCACAGCCCTTGAATCCACCGCTACTCCTAACGGTGCACGGCGCGCTGCTACCGGCGCAGCCGCCGCAGCCATTCTCTCAGTCGCATTAGGTGAACCGACTGGAGGACGCATCATTGGTTCCTGTCCAGCTCGAGCCGTTTCAGCTTGCCGTGCCAATAACTCATGGAGCCCCTTGATTTGCTCCTCCTGTCGCTGCACTACACCCATGAGCGTATTCAATTGCTCACGGAGCACTGGGTCTCCGCTCGCCTCAGTTTGCTCGGGGACACTACTTGTCCCACCCCGCGCCGATCTAGATGAAGATCGTCTACGCGGTGCCATCGCTTCCTGAAATAAGACAACTCAATCAGTTCTCAACCTTCTAGGTCAAGTACAAACGACTAACACAACACGGACTAAATCAGGCGAAAGTCAACAAGGGCGTCTATTCTCATCACTCGGTTTCATGTTGTCGCGCGCCAACATGAACATCCTCGGTTGAGAATAAACCACGCCTTGAGTCTACCTCTAACATCTATCTTAGAGGTTTCAACACTACCCAATCCATAATCCTTTCGCCACACGTCAACAAGTCCTCGTCTCTCACGAGCCTTAGCCTCTATGGTTTTACTATCCTAGAGTCTCCTAGGTCCATCTAGACCATTTGCCCATTCTCTACTTTATGCTCTGATACCACTTTACTCTGACACGCCCCGAGCCCGCCTATTCGGTCAGGTTCGGGCACGCCGACAGGCCGCCGAACGGACAGAGTTTCCACTGTACGCGGACAGAGTCTCCTCTGTACGTTCTAGGCGTCGCAATCAATACAATTACAAGGGTTCCAACCAGGAACAGTATTCAACATACAATGATTGCATAAGGAAGTATCAAACATAAATAGCTAAACTATTACAAGCATTCACCAGCTCACACTTACATATTACATTAAGCTTCCAAATAGAATCTAATTTATTACAATTATATTACAAGTTTGATACATTTGTTCTTGTCATCTCTATACCCCTAGGATATCTTTGAGAATCGCTATCTCCAGTCTCGGGGTAGGGCGCTATCTACTGAGCTACGCCCTTGCCTCGCGCCGCTGCTGCTGCGCCACTCACGTGTGTACCTGTACCCCCAAAACCGCAACACGGGGGTGAGAACTATTGTCCATAATTCTCGTGGGTATGGTCACCCAAGAGAAAAGTTCGACCAACAGGTCCGAAGGAGGCAGCTGCAGGTTAGTTTAATGAATAGATAGGTATATATCTTGATTATGCAACTAATGGAACCATACATTGCCTCACAAATGCAATATTGAAATGCAAAATGAAATAACGAAGTAAATCTAATAATTTTACTTCTATCTCGCTATCTCACTTGTATCCAACTTGCTTCTAAGGTTCTGTTACCCTAGATCTAAGCTGTGTATCACTAGCCCCTAAGGTTGCGCCCTAACAGTATAACATTGGAAACATTGGAAACAGTACTTTTTCTCATTCAATCGAACAAAGAGTAAAACCTAATTATATTGCACCATTATGCCCCGAGAGTGGAAATTTGCAACGTATCGATGCCAAGGTTCACAAGAACCAAATCCGGAACCACATTAGACAACTCAGTTGCGCCCTAACAGCATAACTTCGGTAACAATACTTTTTCTCATTCAATCAAACAACAAGTAAAACCTAATTATATTGTTCTATTAAGTCCCGAGAGTAAAAATTTGCAACGTATCGATGCCAACGTTCACTAGAACCAAAACCGAACAAACATTAGACTACTTAGTTGCGCCTAACGATGATAACGTTGGAAACGGTACTTTTCTCATGCAATCGAACAAAGAGTAAAACCTAATTATATTGTTCTATTATGCCCCGAGAGTGTAAATTTGCAACGTATCGATGCCAAGGTTCACAAGAACCAAATCCGGAACCACATTAGACTACTCAGTTGCGCCCTAACAGTATAACGTTGGAAACAGTACTTTTTCTCATTCAATCGAACAAAGAGTAAAACCTAATTATATTGTTCTATTATGCCCCGAGAGTGTAAATTTGCAACGTATCGATGCCAAGGTTCAGAAGAACCAAATTCGAAACAACATTAGACTACTCAGTTGCGCCCTAACAGTATAACATTGGAAACAGTACTTTTTCTCATTCAATCGAACAAAGAGTAAGCCTAATTATAAAGTTCTATTATGCCCCGAGAGTGTAAATTTGTAACGTATCGATGCTAAGGTTCACAAGAACCAAATCCGGAACCACATTAGACAACTCAGTTGCGCCCTAACATAACTTTGGTAACAGTACTTTTTCTCATTCAATCAAACAACGAGTAAAACCTAATTATATTGTTCTATTAAGCCCCGAGAGTAAAAATATGCAACGTATCGATGCCAACGTTCACTAGAACCAAAACCGAACCAACATTAGACAACTTAGTTGCGCCCTAACAGTATAACGTTAGAAACAGTACTTTTTCTCATTCAATCAAACAAAGAGTAAAACCTAATTATAATGTTCTATTATGCCCCGAGAGTGTAAATTTGCAACGTATCGATGCAAAGGTTCACAAGAACCAAATCCGGAACCACATTAGACTACTCAGTTGCGCCCTGACAGTATAACATTGGAAACAGTACTTTTTCTCATTCAATCGAACAAAGAGTAAAACCAAATTATATTGTTCTATTATGCCCCGAGTGTGTAAATTTGCAACGTATCGATGCCAAGGTTCACAAGAACCAAATTCGGAACCACATTAGACTACTCAGTTGCGCCCTAACAGCATAACTTTGGTAACAGTACTTTTTCTCATTCAATCAAACAAAGAGTAAAACCTAATTATATTGTTCTATTATGACCCGAGAGTAAAAATTTGCAACGTATCAATGCCAACGTTCACTAGAACCAAAACCGAACCAAAATTAGACTACTTAGTTGTGCCCTAACAGTATAACGTTGGAAATAGTACTTTTTCTCATTCAATCGAACAAAGAGTAAAACCTAATTATATTGTTCTATTATGCCCCGAGAGTGTAAATTTGCAACATATCGATGCCAAGGTTCACAAGAACCAAATCCGGAACCACATTAGACTACTCAGTTGCGCCCTAACAGTGTAACTTTGGAAACAGTACTTTTTCTCATTCAATCGAACAAAGAGTAAAACCTAATTATATTGTTCTATTAAGCCTCGAGAGTGTAAATTTGCAACGTATCGATGCCAAGGTTCACAAGAACCAAATCCTGAACAACATTAGACTACTCAGTTGCGCCCTAACAGTATAACATTGGAAACAGTACTTTTTCTCATTCAATCGAACAAGGAGTAAAACCTAATTATATTGCTCCATTATGCCCCGAGAGTGGAAATTTGCAACGTATCGATGCCAAGGTTCACTAGAACCAAATCCGGAACCACATTAGACTACTCAGTTGCGCCCTAACAGCATAACTTTGGTAACAGTACTTTTTCTCATTCAATCAAACAAAGAGTAAAACCTAATTATATTGTTCTATTATGCCCCGAGAGTAAAAATTTGCAACGTATCCATGCCAACGTTCACTAGAACCAAAACCGAACCAACATTAGACTACTTAGGCGCCTAACTAACGGTATAACGTTGGAAACGGATTTTTCTCATTCAATCGAACAAAGAGTAAAACCTAATTATATTGTTCTATTATGCCCCGAGTGTGTAAATTTGCAACGTATCGATGCCAAGGTTCAGAAGAACCAAATTCGAAACAACATTAGACTACTCAGTTGCGCCCTAACAGTATAACATTGGAAACTTTACTTTTTCTCATTCAATCGAACAAAGAGTAAAACCTAATTATAAAGTTCTATTATGCCCCGAGAGTGTAAATTTGCGACGTATCGATGCCAAGGTTCACAAGAACCAAATCCGGAACCACATTAGACAACTCAGTTGCGCCCTAACAGCATAACTTTGGTAACAGTACTTTTCTCATTCAATCAAACAATGAGTAAAACCTAATTATATTGTTCTATTAAGCCCCGAGAGTAAAAATTTGCAACGTATCGATGCCAACGTTCACTAGAACCAAAACCGAACCAACATTAGACAACTTAGTTGCGCCCTAACAGTATAACGTTGGAAACGATGATTTTTCTTATTCAATCAAACAAAGACTAAAACCTAATTATATTGTTCTATTATGCCCCGAGAGTGTAAATGTGCAACGTATCGATGCAAAGGTTCACAAGAACCAAATCCGGAACCACATTAGACTACTCAGTTGCGCCCTGACAGTGTAACATTGGAAACAGTACTTTTTTCTCATTCAATCGAACAATGAGTAAAACCTAATTATATTGTTCTATTATGCCCCGAGTGTGTAAATTTGCAACGTATCAATGCCAAGGTTCACAAGAACCAAATCCGGAACCACATTAGACTACTCAGTTGCGCCCTAACAGCATAATTTTGGTAACAGTACTTTTTCTCATTCAATCAAACAAAGAGGAAAACCTAATTATATTGTTCTATTATGCCCCGAGAGAGTAAATTTGCAACGTATCGATGCCAAGGTTCACAAGAACCAAATCCGGAACCACATTAGACTACTCAGTTGCGCCCTAACAGTATAACTTTGGAAACAGTACTTTTTCTCATTCAATCGAACAAAGAGTAAAACCTAATTATATTGTTCTATTATGCCCCGAGAGTAAAAATTTTCAACGTATCGATGCCAACGTTCACTAAAACCAAAACCGTACCAACATTAGACTAGTTAGTTGCGCCCTAACAGTATAACGTTGGAAACAGTACTTTTTCTCATTCAATCAAACAAAGAGTAAAACCTAATTATATTGTTCTATTATGCCCCGAGAGTAAAAATTTGCAACGTATCCATGCCAACGTTCACTAGAACCAAAACCGAACCAACATTAGACTACTTAGTTGCGCCCTAACAGTATAACGTTGGAAACAGTACTTTTTCTCATTCAATCGAACAAAGAGTAAAACCTAATTATATTGTTCTATTATGCCCCGAGAGTGTAAATTTGCAACGTATCGATGCCAAGGTTCAGAATAACCAAATTCGAAACAACATTAGACTACTCAGTTGCGCCCTAACAGTATAACATTGGAAACAGTACTTTTTCTCATTCAATCGAACAAAGAGTAAAACCTGATTACAAAGTTCTATTATGCCCCGAGAGTGTAAATTTGCAACGTATCGATGCCAAGGTTCACAAGAACCAAATCCGGAACCACATTAGACAACTCGATTGCGCCCTAACAAAGATAACTATGGTAAGATTTTTCTCATTCAATAGAACAAAGAGTAAAACCTAATTATATTGTTCTATTATGTCCCGAGAGTGTAAATTTGCGACGTATCGATGCCAAGGTTCACAGGAACCAAATACGGAACCACATTAAACAACTCAGTTGCGCCCTAACAGCATAACTTTGGGAACAGTTCTTTTTCTCATTCAATCAAACAATGAGTAAAACCTAATTATATTGTTCTATTAAGCCCGAGAGTAAAAATTTGCAAAGTATCGATGCCAACGTTCACTAGAACCAAAACCGAACCAACATTAGACAACTTAGTTGCGCCCTAACGAGGATAACGTTGGAAACAGATTTTTCTTATTCAATCAAACAAGGACTAAAACCTAATTATATTGTTCTATTATGCCCCGAGAGTGTAAATGTGCAACGTATCGATGCAAAGGTTCACAAGAACCAAATCCGGAACCACATTAGACTACTCAGTTGCGCCCTGACAGTATAACATTGGAATTAGTACTTTTTCTCATTCAATCGAACAATGAGTAAAACCTAATTATATTGTTCTATTATGCCCCGAGTGTGTAAATTTGCAACGTATCAATGCCAAGGTTCACAAGAACCAAATCCGAACCACATTAGACTAATCAATTGCGCCTAACTAAGATAATTTTGGTAACAGTACTTTTTCTCATTCATTCAAACAAAGAGGAAATCCTAATTATATTGTTCTATTATGCCCCGAGAGATCAAATTTGCAACGAAGCGATGCTAAGGTTCACAAGAACCAAATCCGAACCACATTAGACTACTCGATTGCGCCCTAACAAGATAACTTTTGAAACAAGATTTTTCTCATTCAATCGAACAAAGAGTAAAACCTAATTATATTGTTCTATTATGCCCGAGTGTGTAAATTTGCAACGTATCGATGCCAAGGTTCACAAGAACCAAATCCGAACCACATTAGACTACTCGATTTACGCCTAACAAAGATAACTTTGGAAACAGTACTTTTTCTCATTCAATCAAACAAAGAGTAAAACCTAATTATATTGTTCTATTATGCCCCGAGAGTAAAAATTTTCAACGTATCGATGCAAACGTTCACTAAAACCAAAACCGTAGCAACATTAGACTAGTTAGTTGCGCCCTAACAGTATAACGTGGGAAACAGTACTTTTTCTCATTCAATCAAACAAAGAGTAAAACCTAATTATATTATTCTATTATGCCCCGAGAGTAAAAATTTGCAACGTATCCTTGCCAACGTTCACTAGAACCAAAAACCGAACCAACATTAGACTACTCAGTTGCGCCCTAACAGTATAACTTTGGAAACAGTACTTTTTCTCATTCAATCGAACAAAGAGTAAAACCTAATTATATTGTTCTATTATGCCCCGAGAGTGTAAATTTGCAACGTATCGATGCCAAGGTTCAGAATAACCAAATTCGAAACAACATTAGACTACTCAGTAGCGCCCTAACAATATAACTTTGGAAACAGTACTTTTTCTCATTCAATCGAACAAAGAGTAAAACCTAATTATAAAGTTCTATTATGCCCCGAGAGTGTAAATTTGTAACGTATCGATGCCAAGGTTCACAAGAACCAAATCCGGAACCACATTAGACAACTCAGTTGCGCCCTAACAGCATAACTATGGTAACAGTACTTTTTCTCATTCAATCAAACAACGTGTAAATCCAAATTATATTGTTTTATTAAGCCCCGAGAGTAAAAATGTGCAACGTATCAATGCCAACGTTCACTAGAACCAAAATCGAACCAACATTAGACAACTTAGTTGCGCCCTTACAGTATAATGTTGGAAACAGTACTTTTTCTCATTCAATCAAACAAAGAGTAAAACCTAATTATATTGTTCTATTATGCCCCGAGAGTGTAAATTTGCAATGTATCGATGCAAAGGTTCACAAGAACCAAATCCGAACCACATTAGACTACTCGGATTTGCACAGTATAACATTGGATACAGTACTTTTTCTCATTCAATCGAACAAAGAGTAAAACCAAATTATATTGTTCTATTATGCCCCGAGTGTGTAAATTTGCAACGTATCGATGCAATGGCTCACAAGAACCAAATCCGGAACCACATTAGACTACTCAGTTGCGCCCTAACAGCATAACTTTGGTAACAGTACTTTTTCTCATTCAATTAAACAAAGAGTAAGACCTAATTATATTGTTCTATTATGCCCCGGGAGTAAAAATTTGCAACGTATCGATGCCAACGTTCACTAGAACCAAAACCGAACCAACATTAGACAACTTAGTTGTGCCCTAACAGTATATCGTTGGAAACAGTACTTTTTCTCATTCAATAAAACAAAGAGTAAAACCTAATTATATTGCTCCATTATGCCCCGAGAGTGGAAATTTGCAACGTACCGATGCCAAGGTTCACAAGAACCAAATCCGGAACCACATTAGACAACTCAGTTGCGCCCTAACAGCATAACTTTGGTAACAGTACTTTTTTTCATTCAATCAAACAAAGAGTAAAACCTAATTATATTGTTCTATTATGCCTCGAGAGAAAAAATTTGCAACGTACCCATGCCAACGTTCACTAGAACCAAATCCGGAACCACATTAGACTACTCAGTTGCGCCCTAACAGCATAACTTTGGTAACAGTACTTTTTCTCATTCAATCATACAAAGAGTAAAACCTAATTATATTGTTCTATTATGCCCCGAGAGTAAAAATTTGCAACGTATCGATGCCAAGGTTCACTAGAACCAAATCCGGAACCACATTAGACTACTCAGTTGCGCCCTAACAGTATAACATTGGAAACAGTACTTTTTCTCATTCAATCGAACAAAGAGTAAAACCTAATTATATTGTTCTATTATGCCCCGAGAGTGTAAATTTGCAACGTATCGATGCCATGGTCCGAAGAACCAAATTCGAAACAACATTAGACTACTCGATTGCGCCTAACGAGTATAACATTGGAAACGATTTTTCTTATTCAATCGAACAAAGAGTAAAACCTAATTATAAAGTTCTATTTTGCCCGAGAGTGTAAATTTGCGACGTATCGATGCCAAGGTTCACAAGAACCAAATCCGAACCACATTAGACAACTCGGTTGCGCCTAACAAAGATAACTTTGGTAATAGTACTTTTTCTTATTCAATCAAACAACGAGTAAAACCTAATTATATTGTTCTATTAAGCCCCGAGAGTAAAAAATTGCAACGTATCGATGCCAACGTTCACTAGAACCAAAACCGAACCAACATTAGACAACTTAGTTGCGCCCTAACAGTATAACGTTGGAAACAGTACTTTTTCTTATTCAATCAAACAAAGACTAAAACCTAATTATATTGTTCTATTATGCCCCGAGAGTGTAAATTTGCAACATATCGATGCAAAGGTTCACAAGAACCAAATCCGGAACCACATTAGACTACTCAGTTGCGCCCTAACAGTATAACTTTGGAAACAGTACTTTTTCTCATTCAATCGAACAAAGAGTAAAACCTAATTATATTGTTCTATTAAGCCTCGAGAGTGTAAATTTGCAACGTATCGATGCCAAGGTTCACAAGAACCAAATCCCGAACAACATTAGACTACTCAGTTGCGCCCTAACAGTATAACATTGGAAACAGTACTTTTTCTCATTCAATCGAACAAACAGTAAAACCTAATTATATTGCTCCATTATGCCCCGAGAGTGTAAATTTGCAACGTATCGATGCCAAGTTTCACAAGAACCAAATCCGGAACCACATTAGACAACTCAGTTGGGCCCTAACAGCATAACTTTGGTAACAGTACTTTTTCGCATTCAATCAAACAACGAGTAAAACCAAATTATATTTTTCCATTAAGCCCCGAGAGTAAAAATTTGCAACGTATCGATGCCAACGTTCACTATAACCAAAACCGAACCAACATTAGACTACTTAGTTGCGCCCAAACAGTATAACGTTGGAAACAGTACTTTTTCTCATTCAATCGAACAAAGAGTAAAACCTAATTATATTGTTCTATTATGCCCCGAGAGTGTAAATTTGCAATGTATCGATGCCAAGGTTCAGAAGAACAAAAACCGAAACCACATTAGACTACTAAGTTGCGCCCTAACAGCATAACTTTGGTAACAGTACTTTTTCTCATTCAATCAAACAACGAGTAAAACCTAATTTTATTGTCTATTAAGCCCCGAGAGTAAAAATTTGCAACGTATCGATGCCAACGTTCACTAGAACCAAAACCGAACCAACCTTAGACAACTTAGTTGCGCCCTAACAGTATAACGTTGGAAACAGTACTTTTTCTCATTCAATCAAACAAAGAGTAAAACCTAATTATATTGTTCTATTATGCCCCGAGAGTGTAAAATTACAACGTATCGATGCAAAGGTTCACAAGAACCAAATCCAGAACCACATTAGACTACTCAGTTGCGCCCTGACAGTATAACATTGGAAACAGTACTTTTTCTCATTCAATCGAACAAAGAGTAAAACCTAATTATATTGTTCTATTATGCCCCGAGAGTGTAAATTTGCAACGTATCGATGCCAAGGTTCACAAGAACCAAATCCAAACCACATTAGACTACTCGATTTACGCCCCGACTTAACTTTGGTAACAGTACTTTTTCTCATTCAATCAAACAAAGAGTAAAACCTAATTATATTGTTCTATTATGCCCCGAGAGTAAAAATTTTCAACGTATCGATGCCAACGTTCACTAAAACCAAAACCGAACCAACATTAGACTACTTAGTTGCGCCCTAACAGTATAACGTTGGAAACAATACTTTTTCTCATTCAATCGAACAAAGAGTAAAACCTAATTATATTGTTCTATTATGCCCCGAGAGTGTAAATTTGCAATGTATCGATGCCAACGTTCACAAGAACCAAATCCGGAACCATATTAGACTACTCAGTTGCGCCCTAACAGTATAACTTTGGAAACAGTACTTTCTTTCATTCAATCGAACAAAAAGTAAAACCTAATTATATTGTTCTATTAAGCCCCGAGAGTGTAAATTTGCAACATATCGATGCCAAGGTTCAATAGAACCAAATCCTGAACAACATTACACTACTCAGTTGCGCCCTAACAGTATAACATTTGAAACAGTACTTTTTCTCTTTCAATCGAACAAAGAGTAAAACCTAATTATATTGTTCCATTATGCCCCGAGAGTGTAAATTTGCAATGTATCGATGCCAAGGTTCACAAGAACCAAATCCGGAACCATATTAGACTACTCAGTTGCGCCCTAACAGTATAACTTTGGAAACAGTACTTTTTCTCATTCAATCAAACAACGAGTAAAACCTAATTATATTGTTCTATTAAGCCCCGAGAGTAAAAATTTGCAACGTATCGATGCCAACGTTCACTAGAACCAAAACCGAACCAACATTAGACTACTTAGTTGCGCCCTAACAGTATAACGTTGGAAACAGTACTTTTTGTCATTCAATCGAACAATGAGTAAAACCTAATTATATTGTTCTATTATGCCCCGAGAGTGTAAATTTGCAACGTATCGATGCCAAGGTTCAGAAGAACCAAATTTGGAACTTGAACGGAATGGATGAATACATCGAAAAATTTGGAACTTGAACGGATGAATACATCGAAAAATTTCCGGCCGAAGTCCCCATACAAAGCAGTCAGCCTTGTCCTTGCTATCCTGCACCACATGCGGGATACAATTTACAATACGGGTGAATTCCGGTTCATATTCCCTCACGGTACGGTCTCCCTGCCGCAACTTTCTGAACCTCTCTTGAAGCCTTCTCTTCTCACTGTCCGGGAAATACTCGGAGAATACCAATCCCCTAAACTCATCCCAAGTAATAGGAGGGAGACTAGGCGATCGTTCTTGTTTGACGCCTCTCCACCACACCTTTGCCGACTTCTCCAAACAATGTGCGGCTAGGTGCACCTTGTCCTGTTCCAAGGTATACAGATCCTCCAACGTGGTTTCCATGGAGTCTATCCACATCTTCACGATCCACGGATCTGCATCCTCTCCATCATAGGTAGGTGGCTTGTCACGCCCCGCGACCGCTACCAATTCGGTCCGATCCGGGCACGTCAAACAGACGCCGGACGGACAGCACCTCCCCTGTCCGCCCAAGGCTCGACAACAAGTCATGTACAAGAATTTCCCAGGAAGAATTCAATATTCATACATGACAAGAAACGAAGCACCACTAGTGCTTACAAGTAAGAGCAAGATACCAGTATACTACACAAGTAAATAAAGAGAGGAACATCTAGCTATTACATCCACTTTCGACATTCACATAATGATTTACATTTTCCTTTCTCTTTTCATCTCTTAAATGAATACACATATATCTCTCATGATACAAGTATGGTTCACATGTACACGGGGGTACTACGATGCATAAGGAAGCCGCTAGCTACTAGGCGCCGTGCCCCCAACCTCGGTCCTCTGTCCACTCTCGCTAGCCCCCGTAATAGTGGTGGGGTGAGAACTAACTTCCTTAGTTCCCAGTGGGCTCGGCCACCGACTCCACCGATCTCCCCACTAGGTCCATACGGGCATAGGTATGCACAGATAGATATTTATATTGAAAGCTGTAAATCATGCTGCACATATTTCTACTATACTTAACAGTATACACTAGCATGCTCAATATAGTTAAAGAACTATCACACTAAGTACAGTATAAAGGAAACTGTCACTTAACTATGTTTAACAGGAAACATATTCTTTCTTTTTGCTCAATCTCTTGGCTTACCCTCAAGGTTCGCCCCGACTCACTCAATCTCCAGGTAAGAGGTACTAGTCACTCGTCTACCCGAGACCGTCTGCTGGACAGGTACGTTAGTCCATGGGCAAGTACGTTAGCCCCTCGTGTGACAACTCCGGAGTGCACGCTTGTGAGGAGCGACCTCCACAAGCTCAGAACAGACACGTGAGTATGATCCAATCCTCACTCTCGAGGATACCCTGTCAACTAGGAGTGCAATCTCTCAAAGCTATCCTCTCTAGCTCAATATGCACAGTGTACATCTACACACTAGTTCAACAGTTCTTGACAATGTTCATTGTTCTCAGTTTACTAGATGCCACTCGATCTAGATTGTCATTCATCCCTAGATTGTCATTCATCTCTAGGTTACCATTCACCCCTAGATTGTCATTCATCTCTAGGTTATCATTCATCTCTAGATTGTCATTCATATCTAGGTTGTCATTCATCTCTAGGTTGTCATTCATCTCTAGATGCCACTCGATCTATATTGTCATTCACATCATGTCATTCATACCTTAGGGTTTCTATGTCATTGTTCGCCTTTATTCATGTATTCTACCCTAGTGTCAAGCTATCTTGCTACACTAGCTAGAATCACATGCAATAAAGGAACGTCTCACCCTAACATGCATTTCGACAATTTACACTAGATCGATACTATATACTTATGCACATATAGACATAGGGAGCAGCCCAGCTGCTTCGGGATGGACACCCCCCACCTTTTATAGCATTCCGATTGCTCGTCGCCACTTGCAATCGGCCGCCCGCGGCACTCTCGACCCGGTTCGCCTCTAACTCTTGCGCGACTCACCGAACGGCCTCAAACTCCGATCCGAGACTTTGTGACGTTACTCCACGCCTTCACGAGGTCCCCGATCCGATCTCGTGAATTTAGGGCTCCTATCTCGCGTGCTGCGACAATCTGGTAAGAATACATTATTTTATTAATAACTTCGCACACGCTCATCGGATCATCGAACCGAGCGCGCCAACACGCTCACCATACCCTCAATTAGGTTTACATAGGGTTAGTTTAGATCAAACCCCTCTACTTTACAAAACCCCATTTTTGAACCCTAGTTTTGCAATTATAGCAAAACCACCATTGAATCCTTTGATTCATGTAATTAGCATCTAATTAACATGCTAGGGTCCCAAGCAAACTATTTCTAGAGATCAAAACCCATCATCTAGAAAGCTACCATTAAAGCCCTACAAGCTTACCTCAAAAGCTTGCCCTCCAATGGCCCAAAGAGGAAGAAGAGGAAGTAGAGCTTCTTCTTCAAGCTTTCTCCTCCACCACCACCTTCCTTGATGAGAGAGAGAGAAAATCTAGAGAGAAGGAGGAGCTTCTCTCTCTACTCATGTGTGTGTGTGTGTTGCTTAGAGGCCAAGTAATGGTTGTGGGAGGGAGATAAGGACCACAAGTCAACACTCCACAACTTAATTACAAGTTTGCCACTCAACAGGGCATTTTCGGGTCTCTGAGACCGGACATCCCCATGGAGACCGGTCTCCAAGTACTTAGCCAATTTTTCAGCACTTTCAGCATTTCGTCGTTTCTTCTCCGTTTCAACTCACTTTCGGCTCGTTTGACCTCCGATTCGTTTCAAATCGAACCGAGACTTTCCAAACATGTTTTCAAACATGTTTTCATCATCTTTTCATCCACGCTAATGCCGGATTTAGCTCACGGCCCAACATAGCTTTTCGGGTTTCGTTTCCACGCCTACGCGCACCGAAATGCCCGAATGCTCCCGAACCTCACCGAACTTCATCGGGACCATTCCAATGGCTTTCCAACCAAGTGTACACCGTAAATTCATGATTTTAGAAGTCTGGCACCTTACATGGCTTAAGCTTCTTGAAAGCCATGAGGGCCGCCAAAGCTCGTGCCCTCTCAGCCCCCATCTCCACAGATCCAGGGGCCACAGCCCTTGAATCCACCGCTACTCCTAACGGTGCACGGCGCGCTGCTACCGGCGCAGCCGCCGCAGCCATTCTCTCAGTCGCATTAGGTGAACCGACTGGAGGACGCATCATTGGTTCCTGTCCAGCTCAAGCCGTTTCGGCTTGCCGTGCCAATAACTCATGGAGCCCCTTGATTTGCTCCTCACCGTCGCTGCACTACACCCATGAGCGTATTCAATTGCTCACGGAGCACTGGGTCTCCGCTCGCCTCAGTTTGCTCGGGGACACTACTTGTCCCACCCCGCGCCGATCTGGATGAAGATCGTCTACGCGGTGCCATCGCTTCCTGAAATAAGACAACTCAATCAGTTCTCAACCTTCTAGGTCAAGTACAAACGACTAACACAACACGGACTAAATCAGGCGAAAGTCAACAAGGGCGTCTATTCTCATCACTCGGTTTCATGTTGTCGCGCGCCAACATGAACATCCTCGGTTGAGAATAAACCACGCCTTGAGTCTACCTCTAACATCTATCTTAGAGGTTTCAACACTACCCAATCCATAATCCTTTCGCCACACGTCAACAAGTCCTCGTCTCTCACGAGCCTTAGCCTCTATGGTTTTACTATCCTAGAGTCTCCTAGGTCCATCTAAACCATTTGCCCATTCTCTACTTTATGCTCTGATACCACTTTACTCTGTCACGCCCCGAGCCCGCCTATTCGGTCAGGTTCGGGCGCGCCGACAGGCCGCCGAACGGACAGAGTTTCCACTGTACGCGGACAGAGTCTCCTCTGTACGTTCTAGGCGTCGCAATCAATACAATTACAAGGGTTCCAACCAGGAACAGTATTCAACATACAATGATTGCATAAGGAAGTATCAAACATAAATAGCTAAACTATTACAAGCATTCACCAGCTCACACTTACATATTACATTAAGCTTCCAAATAGAATCTAATTTATTACAATTATATTACAAGTTTGATACATTTGTTCTTGTCATCTCTATACCCCTAGGATATGCTGACGGGGTACTGCTATCTCCGGTCTCTGGGGTAGGGCGCTATCTACGAAGCTACGCCCTTGCCTCGCGCCGCTGCTGCTGCGCCACTCACGTGTGTACCTGTACCCCCAAAACCGCAACACGGGGGTGAGAACTATTGTCCATAATTCTCGTGGGTATGGTCACCCAAGAGAAAAGTTCGACCAACAGGTCCGAAGGAGGCAGCTGCAGGTTAGTTTAATGAATAGATAGGTATATATCTTGATTATGCAACTAATGGAACCATACATTGCCTCACAAATGCAATATTGAAATGCTAAATGAAATAACGAAGTAAATCTAATAATTTTACTTCTATCTCGCTATCTCACTTGTATCCAACTTGCTTCTAAGGTTCTATTACCCTAGATCTAAGCTGTGTATCACTAGCCCCTAAGGTTGCGCCCTAACAGTATAACATTGGAAACATTGGAAACAGTACTTTTTCTCATTCAATCGAACAAAGAGTAAAACCTAATTATATTGCACCATTATGCCCCGAGAGTGGAAATTTGCAACGTATCGATGCCAAGGTTCACAAGAACCAAATCCGGAACCACATTAGACAACTCAGTTGCGCCCTAACAGCATAACTTCGGTAACAATACTTTTTCTCATTCAATCAAACAACAAGTAAAACCTAATTATATTGTTCTATTAAGCCCCGAGAGTAAAAATTTGCAATGTATCGATGCCAACGTTCACTAGAACCAAAACCGAACCAACATTAGACTACTTAGTTGCGCCCTAACAGTATAACGTTGGAAACAGTACTTTTTCTCATTCAATCGAACAAAGAGTAAAACCTAATTATATTGTTCTATTATGCCCCGAGAGTGTAAATTTGCAACGTATCGATGCCAAGGTTCACAAGAACCAAATCCGAACCACATTAGACTACTCGATTGCGCCCTAACGGTATAACGTTGGAAACAGTACTTTTTCTCATTCAATCGAACAAAGAGTAAAACCTAATTATATTGTTCTATTATGCCCCGAGAGTGTAAATTTGCAACGTATCGATGCCAAGGTTCAGAATAACCAAATTCGAAACAACATTAGACTACTCAGTTGCGCCCTAACAGTATAACATTCGAAACAGTACTTTTTCTCATTCAATCGAACAAAGAGTAAAGCCTAATTATAAAGTTCTATTATGCCCCGAGAGTGTAAATTTGTAACGTATCGATGCTAAGGTTCACAAGAACCAAATCCGAACCACATTAGACAACTCGGTTGCGCCTACGACATAACTTTGGTAATGTACTTTTTCCCATTCAATCAAACAACGAGTAAAACCTAATTATATTGTTCTATTAAGCCCCGACAGCAAAAATGTGCAACGTATCGATGCCAACGTTCACTAGAACCAAAACCGAACCAACATTAGACAACTCAGTTGCGACCTAACAGTATAACTTTGAAAACAGTACTATTTCTCATTCAATCAAACAAAGAGTAAAACCTAATTATATTGTTCTATTATGCCCCGAGAGTGTAAATTTGCAACGTATCGATGCAAAGGTTCACAAGAACCAAATCCGGAACCATATTAGACTACTCAGTTGCGCCCTGACAGTATAACATTGGAAACAGTACTTTTTCTCATTCAATCGAACAAAGAGTAAAACCTAATTATATTGTTCTATTATGCCCCGAGAGTGTAAATTTGCAATGTATCGATGCCAAGGTTCAGAAGAACCAAATTCGAACCACATTAGACTACTCGGTTGCGCCCTAACCGCATAACTTTGGTAATGCTTTTCTCATTCAATCAAACAAAGAGTAAAACCTAATTATATTGTTCTATTATGACCCGAGAGTAAAAATTTGCAACGTATCGATGCCAACGTTCACTAGAACCAAAACCGAACCAAAATTAGACTACTTAGTTGTGCCCTAACAGTATAACGTTGGAAATAGTACTTTTTCTCATTCAATCGAACAAAGAGTAAAACCTAATTATATTGTTCTATAATGCCCCGAGAGTGTAAATTTGCAACATATCGATGCCAAGGTTCACAAGAACCAAATCGGGAACCACATTAGACTACTCGATTTGCGCCCTAACGATTATAACTTTGGAAACAGTACTTTTTCTCATTCAATCGAACAAAGAGTAAAACCTAATTATATTGTTCTATTATGCGCCGAAAGTGTAAATTTGCAACGTATCGATGCCAAGGTTCAAAAGAACAAAATCCAGAACCACATTAGACTACTCAGTTGCGCCCTAACAGTATAACATTGGAAACAGTACTTTTTCTCATTCAATCGAACAAGGAGTAAAACCTAATTATATTGCTCCATTATGCCCCGAGAGTGGAAATTTGCAACGTATCGATGCCAAGGTTCACTAGAACCACATCCGAACCACATTAGACTACTCGGTTGCGCCTAACAAAGATAACTTTGGTAATGATTTTTCTCATTCAATCAAACAAAGAGTAAAACCTAATTATATTGTTCTATTATGCCCGAGAGTAAAAATTTGCAACGTATCCATGCCAACGTTCACTAGAACCGAACCAACATTAGACTACTTAGTTGCGCCCTAACAAGATAACGTTGGAAACGATTTTTCTCATTCAATCGAACAAAGAGTAAAACCTAATTATATTGTTCTATTATGCCCCGAGAGTGTAAATTTGCAACGTATCGATGCCAAGGTTCAGAAGAACCAAATTCGAAACAACATTAGACTACTCAGTTGCGCCCTAACAGTATAACATTGGAAACAGTACTTTTTCTCATTCAATCGAACAAAGAGTAAAACCTAATTATAAAGTTCTATTATGCCCCGAGTGTGTAAATTTGCAACGTATCGATGCCAAGGTTCACAAGAACCAAATTCGGAACCACATTAGACTACTCAGTTGCGCCCTAACAGCATAACTTTGGTAACAGTACTTTTTCTCATTCAATCAAACAAAGAGTAAAACCTAATTATATTGTTCTATTATGACCCGAGAGTAAAAATTTGCAACGTATCGATGCCAACGTTCACTAGAACCAAAACCGAACCAAAATTAGACTACTTAGTTGTGCCCTAACAGTATAACGTTGGAAATAGTACTTTTTCTCATTCAATCGAACAAAGAGTAAAACCTAATTATATTGTTCTATAATGCCCCGAGAGTGTAAATTTGCAACATATCGATGCCAAGGTTCACAAGAACCAAATCCGGAACCACATTAGACTACTCAGTTGCGCCCTAACAGTATAACTTTGGAAACAGTACTTTTTCTCATTCAATCGAACAAAGAGTAAAACCTAATTATATTGTTCTATTATGCCCCGAGAGTGTAAATTTGCAACGTATCGATGCCAAGGTTCACAAGAACCAAATCCCGAACAACATTAGACTACTCGGTTGCGCCTAACGGTATAACATTGGAAACGATTTTTTCTCATTCAATCGAACAAGGAGTAAAACCTAATTATATTGCTCCATTATGCCCCGAGAGTGGAAATTTGCAACGTATCGATGCCAAGGTTCACTAGAACCAAATCCGAACCACATTAGACTACTCGATTGCGCCTAACATAACTTTGGTAATGATACTTTTTCTCATTCAATCAAACAAAGAGTAAAACCTAATTATATTGTTCTATTATGCCCGAGAGTAAAAATTTGCAACGTATCCATGCCAACGTTCACTAGAACCAAACCGAACCAACATTAGACTACTTAGTTGCACCCTTACAGTATAACTTTGGAAACAGTACTTTTTCTCATTCAATCGAACAAAGAGTAAAACCTAATTATATTGTTCTATTATGCCCCGAGAGTGTAAATTTGCAACGTATCGATGCCAAGTTTCACAAGAACCAAATTCGAAACAACATTAGACTACTCGATTTAATACTAACGTATAACATTGGAAACATTACTTTTTCTCATTCAATCGAACAAAGAGTAAAACCTAATTATAAAGTTCTATTATGCCCCGAGAGTGTAAATTTGCAACGTATCGATGCCAAGGTTCACAAGAACCAAATCCGGAACCACATTAGACTACTCAATTGAGCCTAACATAACTTTGGTAACGATTTTTCTCATTCAATCAAACAATGAGTAAAACCTAATTATATGGTGCTATTAAGCCCCGAGAGTAAAAATTTGCAACGTATCGATGCCAACGTTCACTAGAACCAAAACCGAACCAACATTAGACTACTTAGTTGTGCCCTAACAGTATAACGTTGGAAATAGTACTTTTTCTCATTCAATCGAACAAAGAGTAAAACCTAATTATATTGTTCTATTATGCCCCGAGAGTGTAAATTTGCAACATATCGATGCCAAGGTTCACAAGAACCAAATCCGGAACCACATTAGACTACTCAGTTGCGCCCTAACAGTATAACTTTGGAAACAGTACTTTTTCTCATTCAATCGAACAAAGAGTAAAACCTAATTATATTGTTCTATTATGCCCCGAGAGTGTAAATTTGCAACGTATCGATGCCAAGGTTCAGAAGAACCAAATTCGAAACAACATTAGACTACTCAGTTGCGCCCTAACAGTATAACATTGGAAACAGTACTTTTTCTCATTCAATCGAACAAGGAGTAAAACCTAATTATATTGCTCCATTATGCCCCGAGAGTGGAAATTTGCAACGTATCGATGCCAAGGTTCACTAGAACCAAATCCGGAACCACATTAGACTACTCGATTGCGCCTATGACATAACTTTGGTAATGATTTTTCTCATTCAATCAAACAAAGAGTAAAACCTAATTATATTGTTCTATTATGCCCGAGAGTAAAAATTTGCAACGTATCCATGCCAACGTTCACTAGAACCGAAACCGAACCAACATTAGACTACTTAGTTGCGCCCTAACAGTATAACGTTGGAAACAGTACTTTTTCTCATGCAATCGAACAAAGAGTAAAACCTAATTATATTGTTCTATTATGCCCCGAGTGTGTAAATTTGCAACGTATCGATGCCAAGGTTCAGAAGAACCAAATTCGAAACAACATTAGACTACTCAGTTGCGCCCTAACAGTATAACATTGGAAACATTACTTTTTCTCATTCAATCGAACAAAGAGTAAAACCTAATTATATTGTTCTATTATGCCCCGAGAGTGTAAATTTGCGACGTATCGATGCCAAGGTTCACAAGAACCAAATCCGGAACCACATTAGACAACTCAGTTGCGCTAACAAGACATAACTTTGGTAACGTACTTTTTCTCATTCAATCAAACAATGAGTAAAACCTAATTATATTGTTCTATTAAGCCTCGAGAGTAAAAATTTGCAACGTATCGATGCCAACGTTCACTAGAACCAAAACCGAACCAACATTAGACAACTTAGTTGCGCCCTAACAGTATAACGTTGGAAACAGTACTTTTTCTTATTCAATCAAACAAAGACTAAAACCTAATTATATTGTTCTATTATGCCCCGAGAGTGTAAATGTGCAACGTATCGATGCAAAGGTTCACAAGAACCAAATCCGGAACCACATTAGACTACTCAGTTGCGCCCTGATAGTATAACATTGGAAACAGTACTTTTTCTCATTCAATCGAACAATGAGTAAAACCTAATTATATTGTTCTATTATGCCCCGAGTGTGTAAATTTGCAACGTATCGATGCCAAGGTTCACAAGAACCAAATCCGGAACCACATTATACTACTCAGTTGCGCCCTAACAGCATAATTTTGGTAACAGTACTCTTTCTCATTCAATCAAACAAAGAGGAAAACCTAATTATATTGTTCTATTATGTCCCGAGAGTAAAAATTTGCATCGTATCCATGCCAACGTTCACTAGAACCAAATCCGAACCAACATTAGACTACTTAGTTGCGCCCTAACAGTATAACTTTGGAAACAGTACTTTTTCTCATTCAATCGAACAAAGAGTAAAACCTAATTATATTGTTCTATTATGCCCCGAGTGTGTAAATTTGCAACGTATCGATGCCAAGGTTCACAAGAACCAAATCCGGAACCACATTAGACTACTCAGTTGCGCCATATATGACATAACTTTGGTAACGATAGTTTTTCTCATTCAATCAAACAAAGAGTAAAACCTAATTATATTGTTCTATTACGCCCCGAGAGTGTATATTCGCAACGTATCGATGCCAACGTTCACAAGAACCAAAACCGGACCAACATTAGACTAGTTAGTTGCGCCTAACGTATAACGTTGGAAACGATGCTCATTCAATCAAACAAAGAGTAAAACCTAATTATATTGTTCTATTATGCCCGAGAGTAAAAATTTGCAACGTATCCATGCCAACGTTCACTAGAACCAAAACCGAACCAACATTAGACTACTTAGTTGCGCCTAACGTATAACGTTGGAAACGATTACTTTTCTCATTCAATCGAACAAAGTGTAAAACCTAATTATATTGTTCTATTATGCCCCGAGAGTGTAAATTTGCAACGTATCGATGCCAAGGTTCAGAATGACCAAATTCGAAACAACATTAGACTACTCAGTTGCGCCCTAACAGTATAACATTGGAAACAGTACTTTTTCTCATTCAATCGAACAAAGAGTAAAACCTAATTATAAAGTTCTATTATGCCCCGAGAGTGTAAATTTGTAACGTATCGATGCCAAGGTTCACAAGAACCAAATCCGGAACCACATTAGACAACTCAGTTGCGCCCTAACAGCATAACTTTGGTAACAGTACTTTTTCTCATTCAATCAAACAACGAGTAAAACCTAATTATATTGTTCTATTAAGCCCCGAGAGTAAAAATGTGCAACGTATCGATGCCAACGTTCACTAGAGCCCAAACCGAACCAACATTAGACAACTTAGTTGCGCCCTAACAGTATAACGTTGGAAACAGTACTTTTTCTCATTCAATCAAACAAAGAGTAAAACCTAATTATATTGTTCTATTATGCCCCGAGAGTGTAAATTTGCAACGTATCGATGCAAAGGTTCACAAGAACCAAATCCGGAACCACATTAGACTACTCAGTTGCGCCCTGACAGTATAACATTGGAAACAGTACTTTTTCTCATTCAATCGAACAAAAAGTAAAACCAAATTATATTGTTCTATTATGCCCCGAGTGTGTAAATTTGCAACGTATCGATGCAATGGTTCACAAGAACCAAATCCGGAACCACATTAGACTACTCAGTTGCGCCCTAACAGCACAACTTTGGTAACAGTACTTTTTCTCATTCAATCAAGCAAAGAGTAAAACCTAATTATATTGTTCTATTATGCCCCGAGAGTAAAAATTTGCAACGTATCCATGCGAACGTTCACTAGAACCGAAACCGAACCAACATTAGACTACTTAGTTGCGCCCTAACAGTATAACGTTGGAAACAGTACTTTTTCTCATTCAATCGAACAAAGAGTAAAACCTAATTATATTGTTCTATTATGCCCCGAGAGTGTAAATTTGCAACGTATCGATGCAAAGGTTCACAAGAACCAAATCCGGAACCACATTAGACTACTCAGTTGCGCCCTGACAGTATAACATTGGAAACAGTACTTTTTCTCATTCAATCGAACAAAGAGTAAAACCAAATTATATTGTTCTATTATGCCCCGAGTGTGTAAATTTGCAACGTATCGATGCAATGGTTCACAAGAACCAAATCCGGAACCACATTAGACTACTCAGTTGCGCCCTAACAGCATAACTTTGGTAACAGTACTTTTTCTCATTCAATCAAGCAAAGAGTAAAACCTAATTATATTGTTCTATTATGCCCCGAGAGTAAAAATTTGCAACGTATCCATGCGAACGTTCACTAGAACCGAAACCGAACCAACATTAGACTACTTAGTTGCGCCTAACGGTATAACGTTGGAAACGGATTACTTTTCTCATTCAATCGAACAAAGAGTAAAACCTAATTATATTGTTCTATTATGCCCCGAGAGTGTAAATTTGCAACGTATCGATGCCAAGGTTCAGAAGAACCAAATTCGAAACAACATTAGACTACTCAGTTGCGCCCTAACAGTATAACATTGGAAACAGTACTTTTTCTCATTCAATCGAACAAAGAGTAAAACCTAATTATAAAGTTCTATTATGCCCCGAGAGTGTAAATTTGCGACGTATAGATGCCAAGGTTCACAAGAACCAAATCCGGAACCACATTAGACAACTCAGTTGCGCCCTAACAGCATAACTTTGGTAACGATACTTTTCTCATTCAATCAAACAACGAGTAAAACCTAATTATATTGTTCTATTAAGCCCGAGAGTAAACATTTGCAACGTATCGATGCCAACGTTCCCTAGAACCAAAACCGAACCACCATTAGACTACGCAGTTGCGCTCTAACAGTATAACGTTGGAAACAGTACTTTTTCTCATTCAATCGAACAAAGAGTAAAACCTAATTATATTGTTCTATTATGCCCCGAGAGTGTAAATTTGCAACATATCGATGCAAAGGTTCACAAGACTCAAATCCGGAACCACATTAGACTACTCAGTTGCGCCCTAACAGTATAACTTTGGAAACAGTACTTTTTCTCATTCAATCGAACAAAGAGTAAAACCTAATTATATTGTTCTATTAAGCCCCGAGTGTGTAAATTTGCAACGTATCGATGCCAACGTTCACAAGAACCAAATCCCGAACAACATTAGACTACTCAGTTGCGCCCTAACAGTATAACATTGGAAACAGTACTTTTTCTCATTCAATCGAACAAAGAGTAAAACCTAATTATATTGCTCCATTATGCCCCGAGAGTAGAAATTTGCAACGTATCGATGCCAAGGTTCACAAGAACCAAATCCGGAACCACATTAGACAACTCAGTTGGGCCCTAACAGCATAACTTTGGTAACAGTACTTTTTCGCATTCAATCAAACAACGAGTAAAACCAAATTATATTTTTCTATTAAGCCCCGAGAGTAAAAATTTGCAACGTATCGATGCCAACGTTCACTATAACCAAAACCGAACCAACATTAGACTACTTAGTTGCGCCCTAACAGTATAACGTTGGAAACAGTACTTTTTCTCATTCAATCGGACAAAGAGTAAAACCTAATTATATTGTTCTATTATGCCCCGAGAGTGTAAATTTGCAACGTATCGATGCCAAGGTTCAGAAGAACAAAAACCGAAACCACATTAGACTACTAAGTTGCGCCCTAACAGCATAACTTTGGTAACAGTACTTTTTCTCATTCAATCAAACAACGAGTAAAACCTAATTTTATTTTTCTATTAAGCCCCGAGAGTAAAAATTTGCAACGTATCGATGCCAACGTTAACTAGAACCAAAACCGAACCAACCTTAGACAACTTAGTTGCGCCCTGACAGTATAACGTTGGAAACAGTACTTTTTCTCATTCAATCAAACAAAGAGTAATACCTAATTATATTGTTCTATTATGCCCAGAGAGTGTAAATTTACAACGTATCGATGCAAAAGTTCACAAGAACCAAATCCAGAACCACATTAGACTACTCAGTTGCGCCCTGACAGTATAACATTGGAAATAGTACTTTTTCTCATTCAATCGAACAAAGAGTAAAACCTAATTATATTGTTCTATTATGCCCCGAGTGTGTAAATTTGCAACGTATCGATGCCAAGGTTCACAAGAACCAAATCCGGAACCACATTAGACTACTCAGTTGCGCCCTGACAGCTTAACTTTGGTAAAAGTACTTTTTCTCATTCAATCAAACAAAGAGTAAAACCTAATTATATCGTTCTATTATGCCCCGAGAGTAAAAATTTTCAACGTATCGATGCCAATGTTCACTAAAACCAAAACCGAACCAACATTAGACTACTTAGTTGCGCCCTAACAGTATAACGTTGGAAACAATACTTTTTCTCATTCAATCGAACAAAGAGTAAAACCTAATTATATTGTTCTATTATGCCCCGAGAGTGTAAATTTGCAATGTATCGATGCCAAGGTTCACAAGAACCAAATCCGGAACCATATTAGACTACTCAGTTGCGCCCTAATAGTATAACTTTGGAAACAGTACTTTCTCTCATTCAATCGAACAAAGAGTAAAACCTAATTAGATTGTTCTATTAAGCCCCGAGAGTGTAAATTTGCAGCATATCGATGCCAAGGTTCACAAGAACCAAATCCTGAACAACATTACACTACTAAGTTGCGCCCTAACAGTATAACATTGGAAACAGTACTTTTTCTCTTTCAATCGAACAAAGAGTAAAACCTAATTATATTATTCCATTATGCCCCGAGAGTGGAAATTTGCAACGTATCGATGCCAAGGTTCACAAGAACCAAATCCGGAACCACATTAGACAACTCAGTTGCGCCCTAACAGCATAACTTTGGTAACAGTACTTTTCTCATTCAATCAAACAACGAGTAAAACCTAATTATATTGTCCTATTAAGCCCCGAGAGTAAAAATTTGCAACGTATCGATGCCCACGTTCACTAGAACCAAAACCGAACCAACATTAGACTACTTAGTTGCGCCCTAACAGTATAACGTTGGAAACAGTACTTTTTGTCATTCAATCGAACAAAGAGTAAAACCTAATTATATTGTTCTATTATGCCCCGAGAGTGTAAATTTGCAACGTATCGATGCCAAGGTTCAGAAGAACCAAATTTGGAACTTGAACGGAACGGATGAATACATCGAAAAATTTGGAACTTGAACGGATGAATACATCGAAAAATTTCCGGCCGAAGTCCCCGTACAAAGCAGTCAGCCTTGTCCTTGCTATCCTGCACCACATGCGGGATACAATTTACAATACGGGTGAATTCCGGTTCATATTCCCTCACGGTACGGTCTCCCTGTCGCAGCTTCCTGAACCTTTCTTGAAGCCTTCTCTTCTCACTGTCCGGGAAATACTCGGAGAATACCAATCCCCTAAACTCATCCCAAGTAATAGGAGGGAGACTAGGCGATCGTTCTTGTTTGACGCCTCTCCACCACACCTTTGCCGACTTCTCCAAACAATGTGCGGCTAGGTGCACCTTGTCCTGTTCCAAGGTATACAGATCCTCCAACGTGGTTTCCATGGAGTCTATCCACATCTTCACGATCCACGGATCTGCATCCTCTCCATCATAGGTAGGTGGCTTAAGCTTCTTGAAAGCCATGAGGGCCGCCAAAGCTCGTGCCCTCTCGGCCCCATCTCCACGGATCCGGGGGCCACAACCCTTGAATCCACCGCTACTCCTAACGGTGCACGGCGCGCCGCTACGGCGCGGCGCCGCGCGACCATTCTCTCGGTCGCATTAGGGGAACCGACTGGAGTACGCATCATTGGTTCCTGTCCAGCTCGAGCCGTTTCAGCTTGCCGTGCCAATAACTCATGGAGCCCCTTGATTTGCTCCTCCTGTCGCTGCACTACACCCATGAGCGTATTCAATTGCTCACGGAGCACTGGGTCTCCGCTCGCCTCAGTTTGCTCGGGGACACTACTTGTCCCACCCCGCGCCGATCTGGATGAAGATCGTCTACGCGGTGCCATCGCTTCCTGAAATAAGACAACTCAATCAGTTCTCAACCTTCTAGGTCAAGTACAAACGACTAACACAACACGGACTAAATCAGGCGAAAGTCAACAAGGGCGTCTATTCTCATCACTCGGTTTCATGTTGTCGCGCGCCAACATGAACATCCTCGGTTGAGAATAAACCACGCCTTGAGTCTACCTCTAACATCTATCTTAGAGGTTTCAACACTACCCAATCCATAATCCTTTCGCCACACGTCAACAAGTCCTCGTCTCTCACGAGCCTTAGCCTCTATGGTTTTACTATCCTAGAGTCTCCTAGGTCCATCTAAACCATTTGCCCATTCTCTACTTTATGCTCTGATACCACTTTACGCTGTCACGCCCCGAGCCCGCCTATTCGGTCAGGTTCGGGCACGCCGACAGGCCGCCGAACGGACAGAGTTTCCGTACGCGGACGAGTCTCCTCTGTACGTTCTAGGCGTCGCAATCAATACAATTACAAGGGTTCCAACCGGGTATTCAACATACAATGATTGCATAAGGAAGTATCAAACATAAATAGCTAAACTATTACAAGCATTCACCAGCTCACACTTACATATTACATTAAGCTTCCAAATAGAATCTAATTTATTACAATTATATTACAAGTTTGATACATTTGTTCTTGTCATCTCTATACCCCTAGGATATGCTGACGGGGTACTGCTATCTCCGGTCTCTGGGGTAGGGCGCTATCTACGAAGCTACGCCCTTGCCTCGCGCCGCTGCTGCTGCGCCACTCACGTGTGTACCTGTACCCCCAAAACCGCAACACGGGGGTGAGAACTATTGTCCATAGTTCTCGTGGGTATGGTCACCCAAGAGAAAAGTTCGACCAACAGGTCCGAAGGAGGCAGCTGCAGGTTAGTTTAATGAACAGATAGGTATATATCTTGATTATGCAACTAATGGAACCATACATTGCCTCACAAATGGAATATTGAAATGCTAAATGAAATAACGAAGTAAATCTAATAATTTTACTTCTATCTCGCTATCTCACTTGTATCCAACTTGCTTCTAAGGTTCTGTTACCCTAGATCTAAGCTGTGTATCACTAGCCCCTAAGGTTGCGCCCTAACAGTATAACATTGGAAACATTGGAAACAGTACTTTTTCTCATTCAATCGAACAAAGAGTAAAACCTAATTATATTGCACCATTATGCCCCGAGAGTGGAAATTTGCAACGTATCGATGCCAAGGTTCACAAGAACCAAATCCGGAACCACATTAGACTACTCAGTTGCGCCCTAACAGCATAACTTTGGTAACAGTACTTTTTCTCATTCAATCAAACAACGAGTAAAACCTAATTATATTGTTCTATTAAACACCGAGAGTAAAAATTTGCAACGTATTGATGCCAACGTTCACTAGAACCAAAACCGAACCAACATTAGACTACTTAGTTGCGCCCTAACAGTATAACATTGGAAACAGTACTTTTTCTCATTCAATCGAACAAAGAGTAAAACCTAATTATATTGTTCTATTATGCCCCGAGAGTGTAAATTTGCAACGTATCGATGCCAAAGTTCACAAGAACCAAATCCGGAACCACATTAGACTACTCGGTTAGCCACTAACATAACTTTGGTAATGATTTTTCTCATTCAATCAAACAACGAGTAAAACCTAATTATATTGTTCTATTAAGCACCGAGAGTAAAAATTTGCAACGTATTGATGCCAACGTTCACTAAAACCAAAACCGAACCAACATTAGACAACTTAGTTGCGCCGTAACAGTATAACGTTGGAAACAGTACTTTTTCTCATTCAATCGAACAAAGAGTAAAACCTAATTATATTGTTCTATTATGCCCCGAGAGTGTAAATTTGCAACGTATCGATGCAAAGGTTCATAAGAACCAAATCCGGAACCACATTAGACTACTCAGTTGCGCCCTGACAGTATAACATTGGAAACAGTACTTTTTCTCATTCAATCGAACAAAGAGTAAAACCTAATTATATTGTTCTATTATGCCCCGAGAGTGTAAATTTGCAACGTATCGATGCCAACGTTCACTAGAACCAAAACCGAACCAACATTAGACTACTTAGTTGCGCCCTAACAGTATAACGTTGGAAACAGTACTTTTTCTCATTCAATCGAACAAAGAGTAAAACCTAATTATATTGTTCTATTATGCCCCGAGAGTGTAAGTTTGCAACGTATCGATGCCAAGGTTCACAAGAACCAAATCCGGAACCATATTAGACTACTCAGTTGCGCCCTAACAGTATAACTTTGGAAACAGTACTTTTTCTCATTCAATCAAACAAAGAGTAAAACCTAATTATATTGTTCTATTAAGTAAAACCTAATTATATTGTTCTATTACGCCCCGAGAGTAAAAATTTGCAACGTATCGATGCCAACGTTCACTAGAACCAAAACCGAACCAACAATTCGCACTTAATCGAACGAAGAGTAAAACCTAATTATATTGTTCTATTATGCCCCGAGAGGGTAAATTTGCAAAGTATCGATGCCAACGTTCACAGCAACCAAAACCTGACCAACATTAGACTACTCAGTTGCGCCCTAAAAGTATAACATTGGAAAAAGTACTTTTGCTCATTCAACCGAACAAAGAGTAAATCCTAATTATATTGCTCTATTATGCCCCGAGAGTATAAATTTGAATCGTATCGATGCCACCGTTCACAAGAACCAAAACCGGAAAAACATTAGACAACTCAGTTGCGCCCTAACAGTATATCTTTGGAAACAGTCTTTTTTCTCATTCAATCGAACAAAGAGTAAAACCATATTATTTTGTTCTATTATGCCCCGAGAGGGTAAATTTGCAAAGTATCGATGCCAACGTTCAGAAGAACCAAAACCGGAACAACTTTAGACTATTTAGTTGCGCCCTTATAGTCTATCTTTAGGAACATTACTTTTTCTCATTCAATCGAACAAAGAATAAAACCTAATTATATTGTTCTATTATGCCCCGAGAGTTTAAATTTGAATCGTATCGATGCCAACGTTCACAAGAACAAAAATCGGACAAAAATTAGACTACTCAGTTGCGCCCTAACAGTATAATATTGGAAACAGTACTTTTTCTCATTCAACCGAACAAAGAATAAATCCTAATTATATTGCTCTATTATGCCCCGAGAGTTTAAATTTGAATCGTATCGATGCCAACGTTCACAAGAACAAAAACCGGACCAAAATTAGACTACTCTGTTGCGCCCTAACAGTATAACATCGGAAACAGTACTTTTTCTCATTCAACCGAACAAAGAGTAAATCCCAATTATATTGCTCTATTATGCCCCGAGAGTATATATTTGAATCGTATCGATGCCAACGTTCACAAGAACCAAAACCGGAACAACATTAGACTACTCAGTTGCGTCCTAACAGTATATCTTTGGAAACAATACTTTTTCGCACTTAATCGAACGAAGAGTAAAACCTAATTATATTGTTCTATTATGCCCCGAGAGGGTAAATTTGCAAAGTATCGATGCCAACGTTCACAGCAACCAAAACCGGACCAACATTAGACTACTCAGTTGCGCCCTAACAGTATAACATTGGAAAAAGTACTTTTGCTCATTCAACCGAACAAAGAGTAAATCCTAATTATATTGCTCTATTATGCCCCGAGAGTATAAATTTGAATCGTATCGATGCCACCGTTCACAAGAACCAAAACCGGAAAAACATTAGACAACTCAGTTGCGCCCTAACAGTATATCTTTGGAAACAGTCTTTTTTCTCATTCAATCGAACAAAGAGTAAAACCATATTATTTTGTTCTATTATGCCCCGAGAGGGTAAATTTGCAAAGTATCGATGCCAACGTTCAGAAGAACCAAAACCGGAACAACTTTAGACTATTTAGTTGCGCCCTTATAGTCTATCTTTAGGAACATTACTTTTTCTCATTCAATCGAACAAAAAATAAAACCTAATTATATTGTTCTATTATGCCCGGAGAGGGTAAATTTGCAACGTATCGAGGACAGTGTTCGCAAAAACCAAAACCGGACCCACATTAGACAACTCAATTGCGCCCTAACAGTATAACATTGGAAACAGTACTATTTCTCATTCAATCGAACAAAGAGTAAAACCTAATTATATTGCTCTATTATGCCCCGAGAGAATAAATTTGAATGGTATCGATGCCAACGTTCACAAGAACCAAAACTGGAACAACATTAGTCTACTTAGTTGCGCCCTAACAGTATATCTTTGGAAACAGTACTTCTTCTCATTCAATCGAACAAAAAGTAAAACCTAATTATATTGTTCTATTATGCCCCGAGAGTGTAATTTGCAACGTATCGAGGCCAATGTTCACAAGAACCAAAACCGGAACAACATTAGACTACTCAGTTGCGCCCTAACAGTATATCTTTGGAAACAGTACATTTTCTCATTCTATCGAACAAAGAGTAAAACCTAATTATTTTGTTCTATTATGCCCCAAGAGGGTAAATTTGCAACGTATCGAGTCCAGTGTTCACAAGAACCAAAACCGGACCAACATTAGACTACTAAGTTGCGCCCTAACAGTATATCTTTGGAAATAGTACTTTTTCTCAATTAATCGAACGAAGAGTAAAACCTAATTATATTGTTCTATTATGCCCGGAGAGGGTAAATTTGCAAAGTATCGAAGCCAACGTTCACAAGAACCAAAACTGGACCAACATTAGACTAATCAGTTGCGCCCTAACAGTATAACATTGGAAACAGTACTTTTTCTCATTCAACCGAACAAAGAGTAAATCCTAATTATATTGCTCTATTATGCCCCGAGAGTATAAATTTGAATTGTATCGATGCCAACGTTCACAAGAACCAAAACCGGACCAACATTAGGCTGGTCAGTTGCGCCCTAACAGTATAACATTGGAAACAGTACTTTTTCTAATTCAACCGAACAAAGAGTAAATCCTAATTATATTGCTCTATTATGCCCTGAGAGTATAAATTTGAATCGTATCGATGCCAACGTTCACAAGAACAAAAACTGGAACAAAATTAGACTACTTAGTTGCGCCCTAACAGTATATCTTTGGAAACAGTACTTTTCTCATTCAATCGAACAAAGAGTAAAACCTAATTATTTTGTTCCATTATGCCCGAAGAGTGTAAATTTGCAACATATCGATTCCAACGTTCACAAGAACCAAAACCGGAACAACATTAGACTACTCAGTTGCGCCCTAACAGTATATCTTTGGAAACAGTACTTTTTCTCATTCAATCGAACAAAGAGTAAACCTAATTATATTGCTCTATTATGCCCCGAGTGTATAAATTTTATTCGTATCGATGCCAACGTTCACGAGAACCAAAACGGGAACAACATTAGACTACTTAGCTCCGCCCTAACAGTATATCTTTCGAAACAGTACTTTTTCTCATTCAATCGAACAAAGAGTAAAACCTAATTATATTGTACTATTATGCCCCGAGAGTGTAAATTTGCAAAGTATCGAAACCAACGTTCACAAGAACCAAAACTGGACCAACATTAGACTAATCAGTTGCGCCCTAACAGTATAACTTTGGAAACAGTACTTTTTCTCATTCAACCGAACAAAGAATAAATCCTAATTATAATGCTCTATTATGCCCCGAGAGTATAAATTTGAATCGTATCGATGCCAACGTTCACAAGAACCAAAACCGGACCAAAATTAGACTACTCAGTTGCGCCCTAACAGTATAACATTGGAAATAGTACTTTTCTCATTCAACCGAACAAAGAGTAAATCCTAATTATATTGCTCTATTATGCCCCGAGAGTATAAATTTGACTCGCATCGATGCCAACGTTCACAAGAACCAAAACTGGAACAAAATTAGACTACTTAGTTGCGCCCTAACAGTATATCTTTGGAAACATTACTTTTTCTCATTCAATCGAACAAAGAGTAAAACCTAATTATTTTTTTCTATTATGCCCCAATAGTGTAAATTTGCAACGTATCGATGCCAACGTTAACAAGAACCAAAACCGGAACAACATTAGACTACTCAGTTGCGCCCTAACAGTATATCTTTGGAAACAGTACATTTTCTCACTTAATCGAACGAAGAGTAAAACCTAATTATATTGTTCCATAATGCCCCGAGAGGGTAAATTTGCAGAGTATCGATGCCAACGTTCACAGCAACTAAAACCGGACCAACATTAGACTACTCAGTGGAGCCCTAACAGTATAACATTGGAAACAGTACTTTTTCTCATTCAACCGAACAAAGAGTAAATCCTAATTATATTGCTCTATTATGCCCCGAGAGTATAAATTTGAATCGTATCGATGCCAACGTACACAAGAACCAAAACCGGACCAACATTAGGCTAGTCAGTTGCGCCCTAACAGTATAACATTGGTAACAGTACTTTTTCTAATTCAACCGAACAAAGAGTAAATACTATTTATATTGCTCTATTATGCCCCGAGAGTACAAATTTGAATCGTATCGATGCCAACGTTCACAAGAACAAAAACTGGAACAAAATTAGACTGCTTAGTTGCGCCCTAACAGTATATCTTTGGAAACAGTACTTTTCTCACTCAATCGAACAAAGAGTAAAACCTAATTATTTTGTTCTATTATGCCCGAAGAGTGTAAATTTGCAACATATCGATGCCAACGTTCACAAAAACCAAAACCGGAACAACATTAGACTACTCAGTTGCGCCCTAACTGTATATCTTTGGAAACAATACTTTTTCTCATTCTATCGAACAAAGAGTAAAACCTAATTATATTGCTCTTTTTTGCCCCGAGAGTATAAATTTGATTCGTATCGATGCCAACGTTTACAAGAACCAAAACGGGAACAACATTAGACTACTTAGTTCCGCCCTAACAGTATATCTTTAGAAACAGTACTTTTTCTCATTCAATCGAACAAAGAGTAAAACCTAATTATATTGTACTATTATGCCCCGAGAGTGTAAATTTGCAAAGTATCGAAGCCAACGTTCACAAGAACCAAAACTGGACCAACATTAGACTAATCAGTTGCGCCCTAACAGTATAACATTGGAAATAGTACTTTTTCTCATTCAACCGAACAAAGAATAAATCCTAATTATATTGCTCTATTATGCCCCGAGAGTATAAATTTGAATCGTATCGATGCCAACGTTCACAAGAACCAAAACCGGACCAAAATTAGGCTACTCAGTTGCGCCCTAACAGTATAACATTGGAAAAAGTACTTTTCTCATTCAAACGAACAAAGAGTAAATCCTAATTATATTGCTCTATTATGCCCCAAGAGTAAAAATTTGCCTCGCATCGATGCCAACGTTCACAAGAACCAAAACCGGACCAAAATTAGACTACTCAGTTGCGCCCTAACAGTATAACATTGGAAACAATACTTTTCTCATTCAACCGAACAAAGAGTAAATCTTAATTATGTTGCTCTATTATGCCCCGAGACTATAAATTTGACTCGCATCGATGCCAACGTTCACAAGACCCAAAACTGTAACAAAATTAGACTACTTAGTTGCGCCCTAACAGTATATCTTTGGAAACATTACTTTTTCTCATTCAATCGAACAAAGAGTAAAACCTAATTATTTTGTTCTATCACGCCCCGCGACCGCCAATTTGGCCGCACGGGCACGTCAAATGACGCCGGACGGACAAAGACCTCTCTGTCTGTCCAAGGCTCGACCACAAGTCATGTACAAGAAGATTCCCCGGAAATCAAACTTATAGCGTACACGACTAAACCAAGCACAATTGTGCTAACCAACAAGAGCAAGTACAACGAGTAAATTCATACAAGTATAAAAGAGAGGATACATAACTATTGCATTCACATCTCATTAATCATTTACAATAAGTTCTTTATACAACCTCAAAATAGATATGTACATCATCTCACCAAAACTCACACCTATACATCATCTACACTCAACAACTCGGGTGCCTCTAATGCAATAGGTGACTGCTACCTCGAACTAGGGCGCGATGCCCTTACCACGCTCCTCGCCACGTGTACCGCGCTAGGCCACGTAATAGTGATGGGGTGAGAACTAACTTCCTTAGTTCCCAATGGGCTCGGCCACCGACGCCACCGATCTCCCCACTAGGTCCACACGGGCATAGGTATGCACAGATAGATATTTATATTGAAAGCTGTAAATCATGCCACAGATATTTCTACTATACTTAACAGTATACATAAGCATGCTCAATATAGTTAAAGAACTATTACACTAAGTACAAGGTATAAAGGAACGTCGCTTAACTATGTTTATCAAGAAACATATTCTTTGCTCAATCTCTTGGCTTGCCCCCAAGGTTTGCCCCGACTCACTCAATCTCCGGGTAAGAGGTACTAATCACTCGTCTACCCGAGACCGTCTGCTGGACAGGTACGTTAGTCCATGGGCAAGTACGTTAGCCCCTCGTGTGACAACTCCGGAGTCCACGCTTGTGAGGAGCAACCTCCACAAGCTCAGAACAGACACGTGAGTATGATCCTATCCTCACTCTCGAGGATACCCTGTCAACTAGGAGTGCAATCTCTCAAAGCTATCCTCTCTAGCCCAATATGCACAGTGTACATCTACACACTAGTTCAACAGTTCTTGACAATGTTCATTGTTCTCAGTTTACTAGATGCCACTCGATCTAGATTGTCATTCATCCCTAGATTGTCATTCATCTCTAGGTTATCATTCATCCCTAGATTGTCATTCATCTCTAGGTTATCATTCATCCCTAGATTGTCACTCATATCTAGGTTGTCATTCATCATTGTCATTCACATCATGTTATTCATACTCTAGGGTTTCTATGTCATTGTTCACCTTTATTCATGTATTCTACCCTAGTGTCAAGCTATCATGCTACACTAGCTAGAATCACATGCAATAAAGGAACGTCTCACCCTAACATGCATTTCGACAATTTACACTAGATCGATACTATATACTTATGCACATATAGACATAGGGAGCAGCCCAGCTGCTTCGGGATGGACACCCCCCACCTTTTATAGTCGTGTCGACTCCTCCGGCGCGTTTCGCCGAATTTCCGATAGTCTCGCCGCACTCTACGGCGATTTAAGCCCAATTAAGCTCCCGGCTCGATTCCTCCGCTCTCGCTCGTTGGAAACGCTAACTGTTTTCGCGGGAGCGCCCGTGAGCCTAAAACCATCATAATCATAGGGTTAAACTAGATCAAACCCTAACCGTTAGCAAATCTGAACTTTGGAGCCCTAGCTCACAACTTCGGCAAAATAGCCGCACGATCTCTAGAATCACGCTTCTAGCAACTAGCTAGAGTTCTAGAGTCCCCAAAAATCCACTTCTAAGGTCACATAAGAAAACCCTAGAAGAACTAAGCTTTAGAAAACCAAAGCTTACCTCAAGAAGCTCTCTACTAGACGAAGAGGAAGACCCGAGGGAGAGAAATCCCACTCCCGTTGCTTCTTCCACTTCTCCTTCTACTTGTCTTCTCTTCTTCGTCCTCTCCTTCTTTCTCTCCTGTCGATCAAGGGGAGAGAGAGAAAGCCTTTGCTTTACTTAGGCTGCAAGTAAAGAGGGAGTGAGGGGGCAGCCAAGCCTATATAGGCTATATGTATGTGAAGTTACCAAAATACCCCTCACTTGAATCCCCTTTGGAACAGCCCACTTCGGGCATTTTCGCACAGAGGGACCGGTCCCCACCTCTAGGGACCGGTCCTTTTATGCGACCGCCCAAAACCTGCTCTCGGGAACCGGTCTCGCTGGAGGAGGGACCGGTCCTTTTATGCGAACCGTCACAACCTGCGTACGGGAACCGGTCTCGGTCCTGTGGGGACCGGTCCTTTATTGCGAACCGTCACCACTAGCTTGCGGGAACCGGTCTCCCCCCCCTATGGGGACTGGTCCCACCAGGCAGAATCTGCAGGTTTGTGCAAATTGCACAACATGCCCTTGGGACCAACTCCGGTGCACTTTTCGTCACCGGATCGGCTTCAAACTTTCCGAAGCTCATCAAATCGACAGTTAGTCGATTCAAGACGACGTGCGACTCTCGGATCTCGAGGATTCACATCCTTACATCCTACCCTCCTTAAAAGGAGTTTCGTCCCCGAAACTAAATCAAATCACCCCCACAAAACTTAAACTTTAACTTTTACCTCTTAACTCTCGAAGAGACGGGGGTGGTGCTCTTTCATCGATTCTTCGAGCTCCCACGTGGCTTCACGATCATCGTGATTGCTCCAACGAACCTTCACGTAGGGAATCTCGCGACTTCGCAACTTGCGCACTTCTCGCGCAAAAATCGACACCGGCAACTCTTCATAAGTCAGATCCTCTTGCAGTTCCGGTGGGTCATATACCAAAACGTGCTCGGGGTCGTAAAAATACTTACGAAGGTTGGAGACGTGGAACACGTTATGAACGCCCGCCAACTTCGGCGGCAATGTGGCCGATGGCTACCGCTCCAATCCGCTCCAAAACCTCGTAAGGCCCAACATAACGAGGACTTAGTTTTCCTCGCACCCCAAACCGTTTTACACCTCTCATCGGCGATACCTTAAGAAAGACGCGGTCACCTACCGCGAATTCCAGATCCGACGGCGCTTATTCCCATAACTCCGCTATCGAGGCTAGTGAGCAACCTTTGGCGTACAATGCGGACTTTCTCTTCCGCCTCCCGCAAAACATCGGGGCCCAAAACCGTACGTTCGCCCACATCACTCCAATGGATCGGGGATCGCACTTGGCGTAAAGAGCCTCGAACAGTGCCATCCCGATGCTAGCTTGATAACTGTTGTTATAGGCGAACTCGGCCATCGGCAAATGACGATACCAACTACCCCCAAAGTCAATGGCACACGCCCGCAACATATCCTCCAGAATCTGTATAGTCCTCTCTGACTGTCCATCTGTCTGAGGATGAAAAGTGGTACTAAAATCAAGTCGCGTGCCAAGCGCGTCCTGCAGGTTCTTCCAAAAGTGCGAAGTAAACCGGGGATCACGATCCGATACTATAGACTTCGGAACCCCGTGGAAACGCACAATCTCGTCGAGATAGACCTGCGCCAAACGGTCCCCCGACCACGTAGTGTGGATCGGCAAAAAGTGCGCCGACTTGGTCAACCGATCCACCACTACCCAAATTGCATCTTGGCCGCCCGTGGTACGAGGCAAACCAACCACGAAATCCATCGACACGTCTTCCCACTTCCACACGGGAATAGGCAGACTTTGTAACTTGCCCGCGGGAAATCGACGTTCCGCTTTAACCTGTTGGCATACCAAGCATTTCGCCACGAAGCGTCCCACATCAACTTTCATACCCGGCCACCAATAATGCTGCTTTAGATCCTGGTACATCTTGGTGCCGCCCGGGTGATTACTGTAAGGAGACCAATGAGCCTCCCCCAAAATCAGCTTACGGATCTCCTCATTCTCCGGCACACATCGACGGTTCCGAAACCGAAGTGTACCGTCGGTGTCCACATGAAAATCGCCGCTGTGTCCACTCTCTATATCTCGCCGAACCTTCTGGAGAGCCGGGTCTGTAGACTGCAATTCCCTTATCCGCTCCAACAAGGTCGGTTGGACAACGAGAGTCGACAACATAGCCGGAATCCCCGGCGCTACAACCTCGAGATCTAGTCGATCCATTTCCTTCCACAATGGCACTTGTTTAGTGACCCAAAGTGCGAGGTTCTCCGCCGACTTGACTAAGCGCATCGGCGACCACGTTCGCTTTCCGGGGTGGTAAAGGATAGTAACATCATAATCCTTTAATAGCTCGAGCCACCGCCATTGCATATTTAGCTCCTTCTGCGTGAACAAGTACTTGAGGCTTTTGTGGTCAGTGTGTACCTCACAACGCGCGCCGTATAGGTAATGCCTCCACAGCTTGAGAGCAAATACCACCGCGGCTAACTCCAAATCATGAACTGGGTAGTTCTTCTCATAACTTTTCAGCTGCCGGGACGCATAAGCTATCACCTTCCCGCACTGCATCAGAACACACCCAAGTCCCAAATATGACGCGTCGCTATAGACCACAAAGTCCTCGCCCTCAACTGGCAAAGCGAGTATCGGAGTCGAGGTCAATTTCTCTTTCAGCTCCTCGAAACTCCGATCACACTCAACACTCCAAACAAACCTGGTGCCCTTCCGCGTCAGACTGGTAAGTAGAACTACGATCTTCGAGAAACCCTCCACAAACCGCCTGTAGTAGCCCGCTAAGCCAACAAAGCTCCGGACTTCCGTAACATTCGTCGGGCGCGGCCAGTCCTTGATCGCTTCCACTTTGCTCGGGTCAACTGAAACCCCGCCCTCAGAAATAATATGCCCAAGAAATGCAACTTCACGCGACCAAAGTCGCACTTCCTCGACAGCATACGAGCTTCTCCTCCCGAAGGATTTGAAGTACCATCCTCAAGTGCTCGGCATGCTCCTCGACACTTCTCGAGTACACCAATATGTCGTCAATAAAGGCTACGACGAATCGGTCCAAGCACGCCTTGAAGACACGGTTCATAAGATCCATGAACGCTGCCGGGGCGTCTGTGAGCCCAAACGGCATAACCGTGAATTCGTAATGTCCATACCGCGTACGGAAAGCGGTCTTTTGAACATCCTCCGGCTTAATCCTTAACTGATGATAGCCCGATTGGAGGTCAATTTTCGAGTACACGCTCGACCCCTGTAGCTGATCGAACAAGTCATCAATCCGGGGTAGCGGATACTTATTCTTAATTGTGACCTTGTTTAACTCACGATAATGGACACAAAGTCGGAACGAGCCATCCTTCTTCCGTACAAATAATACCGGAGCTCCCCAGGGTGACACACTCGGCCTAATGAATTCTCTATCCAGGAGATCTTGCAACTGTGCTCTCAACTCCTTTAACTCAGCCGGTGCCATCCGGTACGGAGCCTTAGAAACAGGCGCGGTCCCGGGAACCAAGTCTATTACGAACTCGATTACCCGGTGCGGCGGTAATCCTGGCAGCTCCGCAGGAAATACGTCGGGAAACTCACGGACCACGGATATCTCCTCGAGTATCGGAGTCGTCCGCTCCACTTCCACCACGGTCGCCAAATAGGCCACACAACCCGTTCACTAACTTCCTCGCCCTCGTCGCCGATACCGAAGTCGCGGCGCGCGGCTTCAAACGAGCCTTATACGTGAACTCTTCTGTCCGGCTCACGAAAAGTGAGTAGCCTTTTTCTACATTCGATCGTCACATAATATTTTGACAACCAATCCATGCCTAATATGACGTCGAACTCCTTGAGCCTCCTAAGGATCAACATTCTAATCGGCATCACCCAGTCCCCAATTTGTATTGGGCACGACTTACATTCCTTGCGGATTACGAAGTCTCGCCCGGGGCCCGACACACACCAAGTACTCTCACTATGACCAAACTCTATATCATGCATTTGTGCGAATGGCCTACTTATAAATGAGTGTGTAGCACCCGCGTCAAACATTGCTCTAGTGCGTACTCCATTGATTAGAATTATACCTGCCAGAACATGACGATCCTCAGCCTCTGCTGGCTCCTCGACCTGAGCGGCGAATACCCGTCCGCTCGGGGCCGATCGCGTCATCTCCAACGGACGCGACGCCATGGCACGCCCAGAAGAGGTTCTTTGCAAGTGGAATCCCTCCATAGTGTGCCGTGACGGCGGGGCCGACGCAACGACAGGCGAGCGAAGTTACATGCAGACGATCCACGAGAAATATGTCCCGCCGCCACACAGCACTTGCCTTGGCGGCGATCACACCGTGTCGCCGAGTGGCCTCCACCACGGATCACGCACCGTTGCGCTCCACGACTCTTGCCTGGCGTCGCGGATACTTCGGGGGCTTCTTGAAGCTCGGCTGTCCCCCGAACTACCGCCGACACTTCTTTCCTTTTCCTTATCAAAGGTTTCACGCTCTTCACGAACGCACACATTGCCGTGCTCAACCCATAAGGCACGGTCGAGCACCTGTGCAAAGGATAGAAACTTGAAGGCGTGGACCATTCGGAATACATCGGGTCGAAGTCCCCGCACAAAGCATTCGGCCCGTTCTTGGTCCGTCCTTGCGACATCTGGGACACAGTTCACATAGTGGGTGAACTCCCGCTCATACTCCCGAACAGTACGTCCACCCTGCTTTAACTTTCTGAAGTCCTCCCGCATCTTCCTCTTGTCACTATCGGGAAAATACTCGGCGAACATAAGCTGCCGAAATTCCTCCCAATCGATCGGCGGAAGATCAGGGGATCTATCTCGCTTCACTCCCTTCCACCAAAGCCTAGCCCTCTTGTCGAAGCAATGAGCGGCTAATTGAACTTTATCGCGTTCCGCGGCGCGAGTGTTCTCAAATAACGCCTCCATCGTGGCCAACCAGTTTTCCACGATCCAAGGATCAACCACCTCGCCATCAAACGTCGGTGGGCGAAACTTCACGAACTTTGTGAGCGCCGTGTAACCACGCTCTCGCTCTGCTTCCTCGGCCGCCGCATCAAGTGTAGCCGAACCCGATGCCGTCAAAGGAGCACTCACCGGTGGGGAAGGTGCCCCCGCCGGCGCCGCCGCAATCCCCTCACCCTCAGGCACATTGGGCACTTGTGCCGAAGGTGCAGGCGGACCATGGTCCACCGTCGCCGTCGCGGCCGCCGCCGCCACTTGGCACTCGACAAGTGCTTGAAGCTGCCCAAATTGAGCCTCTTGTCGTTGCATAGCTCCAACAAGCGCCAACATCTGAGCCTGCAACTCTAACACCACACTCGTTCCAGCTTGCCCGGGTGACTCACCCTGGTCGGGCAACTCCACTTGCTCCGGCACCTCTGGAGGTGGCACCGGAACGATTCCACGCACCTTTGCGTCTCTTGGGCGCCATTAGCTCCTGAAACGCCAAAAGTCGGTCAACATCTCAAACCAACCATGCCTACGCAATTATACGGCCAGACTACTTGGTTAACAAAATCAGGCGGAAGTTCATGAGCGTATTCATTCTGGGCTCTTAGTATTATGTCGTCGGCCACCGACATAACCACCTCGAGTCAAGAATTTTTACCACTCTAGTCCATCTCTAGCACTAATAGAGACCAAACTCTCTTGACCCAATCCTTTAACCTCACCGCAATAGGTCCACGTTCCACTCACGCACCTATCGCCTTAGGTTTTCATCCTAGGGTCTCCTAAGTCCCCCTAGACTCTCTTTTCACTTGCTCTTAAGGCTCTGATACCATCTCTTTCTGTCACGCCCCGCGACCGCCAATTTGGCCGGCACGGGCACGTCAAACAGACGCCGGACGGACAGCACCTCTCCTGTACCGTCCAAGGCTCGACCACAAGTCATGTACAAGAAGATTCCCAGGAAATCAAACCTATAGCGTACACGACTAAACCAAGCACAATTGTGCTAACCAACAAGAGCAAGTACAACGAGTAAATTCATACAAGTTTAAAAGAGAGGATACATAACTATTACATTCACATCTCATTAATCATTTACAATAAGTTCTTTATACAACCTCAAAATAGATATGTACATCATCTCACCAAAACTCACACCTATATATCATCTACACTCAACAACTCGGGTGCCTCTAATGCAATAGGTGACTGCTACCTCGAACTAGGGCGCGATGCCCTTACCACGCTCCTCGCCCTGTGTACCCGCGCTAGGCCCTGTAATAGTGGTGGGGTGAGAACTAACTTCCTTAGTTCCCAGTGGGCTCGGCCACCGACTCCACCGATCTCCCCACTAGGTCCACACGGGCATAGGTATGCACGAGATAGATATTTATATTGAAAATTTGTAAATCATGCTTCGAGATATTTCTACTATACTTAACGTGTACACTTGCCTGCTCAATATAGTTAAAGAACTATTACACTAAGTGCCGTATAAAGGAACCGTCGGTTTACTATGGTTATCAAGAAACTTGTTCTTGACTGAATCTCTTGGCTTGCGCCCAATGTTTGCCCGACTCACTCAATCTCGGGTAAGAGGTACTAGTCACTCGTCTACCCGAGACCGTCTCAGCCGGACGGTACGTTAGTCCATGGGCAAGTACGTTAGCCCCTCGTGTGACAACTCCGGAGTCCACGCTTGTGAGGAGCAACCTCCACAAGCTCAGAACAGACACGTGAGTATGATCCTATCCTCACTCTCGAGGATACCCTGTCAACTAGGAGTGCAATCTCTCAAAGCTATCCTCTCTAGCCCAATATGCATAGTGTACATCTACACACTAGTTCAACAGTTCTTGACAATGTTCATTGTTCTCAGTTTACTAGATGCCACTCGATCTAGATTGTCATTCATCCCTAGATTGTCATTCATCCCTAGATTGTCATTCATCTCTAGGTTATCATTCATCCCTAGATTGTCACTCATATCTAGGTTGTCATTCATCTCTAGGTGCCACTCGATCTATATTGTCATTCACATCATGTTATTCATACTCTAGGGTTTCCATGTCATTGTTCGCCTTTATTCATGTATTCTACCCTAGTGTCAAGCTATCATGCTACACTAGCTCGAATCACATGCAATAAAGGAACGTCCCACCCGAACATGCATTTCGACAATTTACACTAGATCGATACTATATACTTATGCACTGTAGACATAGGGAGCGGCCAGTGTCGGGATGGACACCCCCACCTTTTATAGTCGTGCCGACTCCTCCGGCGCGTTTCGCCGAATTTTCGAAAGTCTCGCCGCACTCTACGGCGATTTAAGCCCAATTAAGCTCCCGGCTCGATTCCTCCGCTCTCGCTCGTTGGAAACGCTAACTGTTTTCGCGGGGGCGCCCGTGAGCCTAAAACCATCATAATCATAGGGTTAAACTAGATCAAACCCTAACCAGATTAGCAAAACTGAACTTTGGAGCCCGAGCTCACAACTTCGGCAAAATAGCCGCACGATCTCTACAATCACGCTTCTAGCAACGAGCTAGAGTTCTAGAGTCCCCAAAAATCCGCTTCTAAGGTCACATAAGAAAACCCTAGAAGAACTAAGCTGTAGAAAACCAAAGCTTACCTCGAAGCTCTCTACTAGACGAAGAGGAAGACCAGGAGAGAAATCCCACTCCCGAGCTTAACCTTCCACTTTTCCTCTACTTCTTCTCTTCTTCTTCCTCTCCTTCTTTCTCTCCTGTCGATCAAGGGGAGAGAGAGAAAGCCTTTGCTTTACTTAGGCTGAAAGTAAAGAGGGAGTGAGGGAGCAGCCAAGCCTATATAGGCTATATGTATGTGAAGTTACCAAAATACCCCTCATGAATCCCCTTTGGAACGGCCACTTCGGGCATTTTTGCCTGAGAGGGACCGGTCCCCCGCCTCTAGGGACCGGTCCTTTTATGCGACCGCCCAAAACCTGCTCTCGGGAACCGGTCTCCCTGGAGGAGGGACCGGTCCTTTTATGCGAGCCGTCACAACCTGCGTACGGGAACCGGTCTCGGTCCTGTGGGGACCGGTCCTTTATTGCGAACCGTCACCACTAGCTTACGGGAACCGGTCTCCCCCCCCCTATGCGGACCGGTCCCACCAGGCAGAATCTGCAGGTTTGTGCAGATTGCACAACCTGCCCTTGGGACCAACTCCGGTGCACTTTTCGTCAACGGATCGGCTTCAAACTTTCCGAAGCTCATCAAATCGACAGTTAGTCGATTCAAGACGACGTGCGACTCTCGGATCTCGAGGATTCACATCCTTACACCAACGTTCACAAGAACCAAAACCGGACCAAAATTAGACTACTCAGTTGCGCCCTTACAGTATAACATTGGAAACAGTACTTTTTCTCATTCAACCGAACAAAGAGTAAATCCTAATTATATAGCTCTATTATGCCCCGAGAGTATAAATTTGAATCGTATTGATGCCAACGTTCACAAGAACCAAAACCGGACCAACATTAGACTACTCAGTTGTGCCCAAACAGTATAACTTTGGAAACAGTACTTTTTCTCATTCAATAGAATAAAGAGTAAAACCTAATTATATAGCTCTATTATGCCCCGAGAGTATAAATTTGAATCGTATTGATGCCAACGTTCACAAGAACCAAAACCGGACCAACATTAGACTACTCAGTTGCGCCATAACAGTATATCTTTGGAAACAGTACTTTTCTCATTCAATCGAACAAAGAATAAAACCTAATTATTTTATTCTATTAAGCCCCAAGAGTGTTATTTGCAACGTATCGATGCCAATGTTCACAAGAACCAAAACAGGAACAACATTAGACTACTCAATTGCGCCCTAAAAGTATATTTTTGGAAACAGTACTTTTTCTCATTCAATCGAACAAAGAGTAAAACCTAATTATATTGTTCTATTATGCCCCGAGAGGGTAAATTTGCAAAGTATCGATGCCAACTGTAAGGAAGTGAATCCTCGAAATTCGAGAGCTTCACCTCATTTAGAATCGACTAATTGTCGAGGGGATGAGCTCCGGAAAGTTCGAAGCTAACCCGAAGGTGAAAAGTGCACCGGAGTTGGCCTCGAGTGTGAAATGCGCAAGCTGGAGGAGAAACTTCAGAATTCTGGTGGGATGTCCGGACATTTATGGGGAGACCGGACATCCAAGGACCGGACATGTGGGGATGTCCGGTACCCATAAGCTGGAAAATTGGCCAGAAGGCTGTTTCGCAGGCTGAGACCGGACAATGGGGTTGAGACCGGACATCTTTGGGGCCAGGACATTGAGGGATGTCCGGATCCCGTACGCAGATTCTGCCCCCAAACACCGTGGGAACCGGTCTCTCTGCACGGAGACCGGTCTCCATGTGCGTAGACCGGGCGAGGACCCTTGGAGAGCCGGACCTTGTGGGGGGAGACCGGTCTCCACGTGCGAAATTGCCTAGGCAAGGCATTTCGAAGTGTCGAGAGTTGAGGGACTATATTGCAATTGTAGCATGAGTTAGGCTATTTGGGCATGAGGGGACCCGATCCCTCTCATTTCTCTCATGTGTACAAGCCCTAGCACCCTCTCTTTCTCTCTCTAAGGTTTCTCTCCTCTCTTGAAGAAGCAAAGGAGAAGAAGAAGGAGAAGGAGAAGAAGTAGAAAAAGAATGAGAAGACAAAGGAGAGGAGCTTCATCATCTTCTCCATCTTCTTCCTCTTGTTGGAGCAAGCTCAAGGTAAACCATAAATCCTCTCTAATGGTGTTTTCTAGGGTTTTAGTTTTCTTGCCTTGGGAAGGTTTTAATGGAACCTAGAGGTGCTATTAAACCCTAAACGCATGCTCCTAGGGTTCCTAACACATGATTTCCATGTGTGAAGCCCTAGGGCATCGAAAATGGGATTTCACTAAGTAATGGGTTTTGATCTCTTTTGATCATTTGTAAACCTAATTAATAGGTGTCTGAACACGTCGGCGGCGACTGTTTGGCGACCCGTCGAGTCCGAGCGAAGTTATCGCCAAGTGAGGTGCGTCGCTACTTCGTCTCCGCTCGAGTGCTAAGCGGCGACAAGCGAACGTGAGAACAAGACCTTCTACTGCATCGCGACGTCAAAAGGTGGGTGGTGTCCATCCCGAAGTCGCCGGGCTACCCTTTATGTCTGAGTGTAGAATAGCGATTAACCTTGCATATTGTGCATGAGGTGTATGTAGAGTGTTAGTTGGAGTATTTACCTTACATGATGACTAACCTAGCTTACTTAATGCTATCAGAACTTAGTATGCATGAGAACTAGGTGTAATGTGAGGTGAGAGCTACTAGTATGTGATATAGCAGAGTGGTCTGAAACATGAACGAGTGCCACCTAGTAAACGTGAACGAGTGGCATTACTTAGTGTGAACACTATAGAGTCAAGAACTAGTGTGATGACATCCCTATTAGCTAGGGTATCCTCCGTGGGTGAGGATTGGACCGTGCTCGCGTTATCATTTTATCCTCGTGGTGGTCGCTCCACACGAGACGTGCACTCGGAGTACTAGGCACGAGCTATGGTAGTAGCGGCTTGGCCGGCGGCTAGCTATCCACGAGACGGCCTCGGGCGAGTCGGCGATTTAGACTCCTCGTCGTCGAGGCAAGGGACGCGAGAGTGTGGCAAGCCCTTGGGCAAGCCAAGTGGATTGGGTATTCAAGGGAATTGTGAATTCATTGAGCATAATAGAGTAATAGCTAACTTTTACTATGAGTTGCATGCATATAACTTCGGATTTGAGGCATAGTAGATTTATGCAATTACTTTTACAGTAATCTTACCGCTTTCAGATATTTTCACATCTATCTATCGTCTACTTTTTGCCTCCTTGGACCTAGTGGGCGGTAGGCGGAGTCGGAGGCCGAACCAGGAACTATGGAAGATAGTTCTCACCCCACTCTATTTCAGGTCCTAGCTCGTCGACACCGGGTGAGGATCGCGGCAAGGGCTTGGCGCCCTAGTGGTATCACTAGTTTACCTTCCTACTGCATTAGAGTACCTTGCTTTTACCCCTTTTGAGAGTAGATCTTGTATAGGTGGTGAGGTTTTGTGTTGATGTATGCCACTTGTATATTTTTGAGGATTTAATGTAAAGAAAGACTTTAACACAAATGAGTGAATGCAATAGATACGTTATCTCTCTTTTACACTTGTTGATTACTTGTGACGCTTGCTCTCGTGTGATTGGCACTAGTTGTGCCCTCTTGTGATAGATTGTGTATGTTGTATCAAGTTTGTTCTGGGCACTAGTTGTACACAATCTTGTAGCTAGCCTTAGGCGGACTGGGGAGGTGCTGTCCGTCTGGCGTCTGTTCGACGCGCCCGAACCGGACCAAATTGGTAGCGGGTCTCGGGGAGGTGCTGTCCGTCTGGCGTCTATTATGCCCTGAGAGTATAAATTTGAATCGTATCGATGCCAACGTTCAGAAGAACCAAAACCGGACCAACATTAGACTACTCAGTTGCGCCCTAACAATATAACATTGGAAACAATACTTTTTCTCATTCAACCGAACAAAGAGTAAATCCTAATTATATTGCTCTATTATGCCCCGAGAGTATAAATTAGAATCGTATCTATGCCAACGTTCACAAGAACCAAAACTGGAACAACATTAGACTACTTAGTTGCGCCCTAACAGTATATCTTTGGAAACAGTACTTTCTCTCATTCAATCGAACAAAGAGTAAAACCTAATTATTTTGTTCTATTATGCCCCAAGAGTGTAAATTTGCAACATATCGATGCCAACGTTCACAAGAACCAAAACCGGACCAACATTAGACTACTCAGTTGCGCCCTAATAGTATATCTTTGGAAACAGTACTTTTTCTCTTTCAATCGAACAAAGAGTAAATCCTAATTATATTGCTCTATTATGCCCCAAGAGTATAAATTTGAATCGTATCGATGCCAACATTCACAAGAACCAAAACCGGACCAACATTAGACTACTCAGTTGCGCCCTAACAGTATAACATTGGAAACAGTACTTTTTCTCATTCAATCGAACAAAGAGTAAAACCTAATTATATTGCTCTATTATGCCCCGAGAGTATAAATTTGATTCGTATCGATGCCAACGTTCACCAGAACCAAAACGGGAACAACATTAGACTACTTAGTTGCGCCCTAATAGTATATCTTTGGAAACAGTACTTTTTCTCATTCAATCGAACAAAGAGTAAAACCTAATTATATTGTTCTATTATGCCCCGAGAGGGTAAATTTGCAACGTATCGAGGCCAACGTTCACAAGAACCAAAACTGGAACAACATTAGACTACTTAGTTGCGCCCTAACAGTATATCTTAGGAAACAGTACTTTTTCTCATTCAATCGAACAAAGAGTAAAACCTAATTATTTTGTTCTATTATGCCCCAAGAGTGTAAATTTGCAACGTATCGATGCCAACGTTCACAAGAACCAAAACCGAAACAACATTAGACTACTCAGTTGCGCCCTAATAGTATATCTTTGGAAACAGTACTTTTTCTCTTTCAATCAAACAAAGAGTAAATCCTAATTATATTGCTCTATTATGCCCCAAGAGTATAAATTTGAATCGTATCGATGCCAACATTCACAAGAACCAAAACCGGACCAACATTAGACTACTCAGTTGCGCCCTAACAGTATAACATTGGAAACAGTACTTTTTCTCATTCAACCGAACAAAGAGTAAATCCAAATTATATTGCTCTATTATGCCCCGAGAGTATAAATTTGAATCGTTTCGATGCCAACGTTCAGAAGAACCAAAACCGGACCAACATTAGACTACTCAGTTGCGCCCTAACAATATAACATTGGAAACAATACTTTTTCTCATTCAACCGAACAAAGAGTAAATCCTAATTATATTGCTCTATTATACCCCGAGAGTATAAATTTGAATCGTATCTATGCCAACGTTCACAAGAACCAAAACTGGAACAACATTAGTGTCACGCCCTGCGACCGCCAATTTGGTCGGCACGGCACGTCAAACAGACGCCGGACGGACATCACCTCTCCTGCCCGCCCAAGGCTCAACAAACGAGTCATTTACAAGAACGAGAATTTATTTCATTCATGACTAAACAAAGCACTAAGAGTGCAACCATACAAGAGCAAGCGATACGAGTAAATTCATACAAGTATAAAAGAGAGAAATACTTAGCTATTACATTAACGTCCCAAACATCATTTACAACAAGTTTCAACTTTAACTTGCAAAATAACATATACATTCCATAGTCTCACACCTATACATCATCTACACTCATACACATGTCGGTGGTTCTAATACCATAGGTGGCCGCTACCTCGGACTAGGGCGCTATGCCCTTGCCACGCTCCTCGCCCGGGGTACTCGCGCTATCCCCTGTAATAGTGGTGGGGTGAGAACTAACTTCCTTAGTTCCCAGTGGGTTCGGCCGCCGACTCCACCGATCTCCCCACTAGGTCCATACGGGCATAGGTATGCACAGATAGATATTTATATGGAAAGCAGTAAAGCATGTTATCAATATCTCTACTATGTTAAACAACATAAGTAAACATGCTAATTAGCATAAAGGAAACTATCACACTACTGTGTTTAACAGGAAACATATTCTTTCGTTACCCAATCCACTAGGCTACCCCGCCTAAGATCTCAAATCTCATGGTACTCACACTACAAATCTAGTAGCCGCCTTTCGCCTCTACTGATGTCTCAAATCTCCCAGTGATGAGCTACCCCGCTCAAATCTAATAGGTGAAGAGCTACCCCGCTCAAATCTCACAGGTGAAGAGCTACCCCGCCCTTCGCCCGACTCACCTCCCAGTCCAATGGGTGAGGAGCTACCCCGCTCGTATCCCACCCGGTGAGCTACCCCGCTCGTGTGACAACTCCGGAGTGCACTGCTTGTGTGGAGCGACCACCACAAGCTCAAACAGACTGCGTGAGTATGATCCAATCCTCGCCAACTGAGGATACCCTATCAACTAAGGTTAACAACTCCAGAACTATCACCTCTAGTTCATCATGCATAGAGTTCACCTAGACTCTAGTTTAACATGTCATTTGTCAATGTTCTCATTTCCTAGATGCCACTCGATCTAGGTTATCATTCAACTAGATGCCACTCGATCTAGGTTATCATTCAACTAGATGCCACTCGATCTATATTGTCATTTGTTCTTAGTTCTGTCAAACTCATACAAGTTCTTTACACTAGAGTTTCAATGTCATCATTCACCTTTATTCATGTATTCTATCCTAGTGTCAAGCATATCTCGCTACACTAGCTAGAATCACATGCAAATAAAGGAATGTCTTTCAGTTTTGCCAACTCATGTAAGTTTTCTACTTTAGGGTTTCTATGTCATCACTCCCCTTTATTCATGTATTCTACCCTAGTGTCAAGCATATCCAGCTACACTAGCTAGAACTACATGCAATAAAAGAGTATCTTACCATAACTTGTTCTCGACAATTTACATTAGATCGATACTATATACATATACACATACGGACATAGGGAGCGGCCAGTGCCGGGATGGACACCCCCACCTTCTAATATCGTGTAGGCTCCACCGCACACTTCGCCGACTCGGAAGGCTTCGCCGCACTCTACGGCAATTTGAGGCCGATTAGGCTCCGCTCGATTTCTCGGCACTCGCTCGTCGGAATCGCTAAGCTGTTTTTCGCGGGAGTGCTCGTGAGCCTAAAACCATCATAAACATAGGGTTAAACTAGATCAAACCCTAACCGTTAGCAAAATCGCATTTTGGTGCCCTAGCTCACAACTTCGGCAAAAACAGCCGAAACGATCTCTAGATCATGCTTCTAGCAACTAGCTAGAACTCTAGAGTTCACCAAAACTCATTCTAAGGTCATATCACAAAACCCTAGAAAAATCTAAGCTTTAGAAATCCCAAGATTACCTTGAGAAGATCTCTACTTGATGTAGAGGAAAGCCCAAAAGAGAGAAACTTCACTCTCCAAAGCTTCCTCCAACTTCTCTTCTTTTCCATCCTTCTCTTCTTCTCTTTCTCCTTTTCTTTCTATCAGCCAAAAGAGAGAGAGAGAGAGAGGAGCCTTTTCCTTTGCTTAGGGTGCAAGTAATGAGAGTCAAGAGAGAAGTCAAATACAAATAGCTCTCTTGTATCCATAATTACCAAATTACCGCACCAATGCACAGAGCAATTTTGAGTAATTTCGGGTGTCAGAATGGCATGAAACTTTAAATCTAGCCTCATAATAATTATCTTGACATACCCTCCAGTTTTCATAATTTTCCGACACTGTGCATTTTCTGCTAATTTATCTGTCCCGTTTCTCACAGAAAATTTTAAATCTTCTGTTTCCGCTCCGATTTCAGTATAGGTCATTTCCAATGCGCTTTTAGCTTACTTAATGCCTTTAATCACTCTGAGGCATTCCTAACTTGACTTTGATCAATTTGAATCATAGTCCAGTTTCTCGTTCCGCAGTTTTGAGTCCTTACATCCTCCCCTCCTTAAAAGGAGTTTCGTCCTCGAAACTAACTCACTTCAACCCAATTCATACCCTAACTCGATTTATCGGGCAATCGGGGATTCCAATGCACTTTTCCATCTCGGAGTGGCCTTTTACTCATCGGAATTGTCCAAAGGCCCACTACGAAAGATGTGAGACCAGATTCACTCACACCAGTCAAACAAAACACTGAAAGTGCATTATTCCTTATTCCTCGTGGCTATCCATCAGCTCAATATCTCACGAGAGCGTTTCATCCTTTGATATTATGAGCCACGTCCAATTCAACTTCGTCATTGCAACGAGTTCACACGAACACTCCGTTCGTGAATCTAAGCCAAACTCATTAATAGAGTTACCGACCGATCCGCTGTTTCCATAGGTGAGCCAAAGGCCACCAACTCTACGTTGGCCTACCGCTTAAACTGGTCTCAACGACGCCTAGCATCTCTCGCTCACCGGCGTAGACCCAATTATCACTTCCTGGCGAAATTCTTATTTAGGAATTCGCACACACTCCAACCAGGAGTAAACAAGACCCCAAACCACTATAGATCCTCGGGTTGGGTCAGTACACACTCGGTGTATCCGCGATCTCACGATCCAACACGTGGCATTCCACGTTCCCGGGTCTAAGCTCGGACTATCGTCCTGACCAAAACTCTGCCCTACCCCGCGTGACTCACGGTGATGCGCCTGTCCACGTGGGCCCAGGCTCCACAGTCCACGAGTGGTCCAGGCACGGATCGTCCTCAAGCAGTACCCGTAACTGTCGTCTCACACGGCTTGCTCACCCGAGCAACACATGACATTACCGGCTCCTAAGCACCCAGTGCGAGCCATCAGCCCTACGAGTGGTCCATGGCCCGCTTCACACTTAGCAATGCTAAAGTGCTACTGCCAACACACTCCCCCGGCTGAATCAACACCGCACTCCACGAGTACCTCCACTCGAGCGCTATACACGCTGTACACTAAGTCCGACATTAGGCAACCCTGCCTATGCACACCGGCCACAAGCACGACTCGCCAACCTCACCTCGAGGTACTACTGGGCCCACGTGCTTGCACCAGGCCACCAACCAACCGCTTTCTCAATAACGATCCAGCTTTCGCTGCTCGTTCTACCGGAATCACGTCCGAAATTTCCCGGACTCTCCAGAGATCCTTAGATACCATGGCTCGACTCTCGCAATCTTCCACTCATTGCCTCGAGAGACGTCTGCCAACTCCATCTCTACCACGAGTCCCATTTTATCCACAGGCCATCACCAGCAATTTGCTAGTGCCTTTTAGCTCTCTACCTGCTCCAGCAGGCGCTACATTCCCACCACATAAGCATGCCCGGTTACATACACCAGCCCGTCCATTTCGTCCCTACTATATTAACGTATAAATAGTAGCCCACGACCACAAGACAATGCATGCAATTCTTAAGTCTATATCTTGCAGAAGTGTATGATTGCCTTAATTAAATCATACCTGCCACGATGTCACGTCCCTCGGCACTAGCAGGTACCTACGCTTGAGCGGCAAACACTCGACCGCTCGGAGCCGACCGGGTCATCTCAGGCCGACGCGGCGCCATCGTATGTCCTGCCGATACGGCAGCAGGCGGAACTCCAAACTGCCTCGGAGTCGTTGGGGCAGATGCAACAGATGAGATAGGCGGCGATCCCTCTGGGCACTGACGGCTCACATGCCCCGCCTGACCACACCTAAAACACCGTCCCGCCCGATGCTCACAATTCCCCGCGCGATGTTCCCCACCGCAGATCACACATCGCATAGGTCCCTGGTTCTCAGTCTGCCTCTTCGGGTACTTTGGGGGCTTCTGGGAACCAACTTGTCCCCCCGAACTACCACCAGGGCGCTTCTTCCCACTGCCCTTGTCGAAGGTCTCGCGCTCCTCTCGAACGCACACATTTCCATGCTCGACCCACAAAGCACGGTCAAGCACCTCCGCAAAGGATAGAAACTTAAAGGCGTGAACCGTTCGGAATACATCGGGCCGGAGTCCCCGAACGAAGCGATCCCGCTCGTTCCTGATCCGTTCTCGCGACATCGGGGACACAGTTCACATAATGAGTGAACTCCTGCTCATATTCCCTAACCGAACGTCCACCCTGCTTTAGCTTCCTGAAGTCCTCCCTAATCTTTCTCTTGTCACTATCGGGAAAATATTCCGCGAACATAAGTCGCCGAAATTCCTCCCAATCAATTGGCGGAAGGTCAGGGGATCTATCTCGCTTCACTCCTCTCCACCAGAGTCGAGCCCTCTTGTCGAAACAATGAGCGGCTAACTGGACTTTATCCCGTTCCGAGGCGTAGGTGTTCTCAAACAGCATCTCCATTGTGGCCAACCAATTCTCCACAATCCATGGATCAAGCACCTCACCATCGAACGTCGGAGGGCGAAACTTCGCAAACTTTACGAGCGCCGTGTAACCACGCTCTCGCTCCGCTTCCTCGGCCGCCGCATCAAGTGTAGCGGAACCCGATGCCGTCAAGGGAGCACTCGCCGGTGGGGAAGGTGCCACCGCCGGCGCCGCCGCAATCCCCTCACCCTCGGGCACATTTGGTACTTGTACCGAAGGTGCAGGCGGATCACGGTCCACCGTTGCCGTCGCGGCCGCTGCCGCCGCCTAGTGCTTGAAGGCGCCCAAATCGGACCTCTTGTCGTTGCATTGCTCCGACAAGCGCCAACATTTGAGCTTACAGCTCCCGCACTATACTCATCCCAGCCTGCTAAGGTACCTCACCCTGCTCAGGCAACTCCACTTGCTCTCGGCCTCGTCCCGCCCGGCAACACCGCATGATCAGGCCCCGGCGGGGGTGATACCGGAACGGTCCTATGCGTATCGCGTCTCCTAGGCGCCATTAGCTCCTGTAACGCAACAAGTTGATTAACAACTTAAACCAACACCTTCACGTAATTACACGATCGAATAACTCAATAACAAATTCAGGCGGAAGCTTACGAGCGTACTCATTCTGGGCTCTTAGTATTATGTCGTCGGCCGCCGACATAATTACCTCGAGTCGAGAATTAATACCACTCGAGTCCATCTCTAGTAACTACTAGAGACCTATAACCATATTGACCCAATCCTTTAACCTCCGCCACCGCAATAGGTCCACGTTCCACTCACGCACCTATCGCCTTAGGTTTCCATCCTAGGGTCTCCTAGGTCGTCCTAGACTCTCTCTTTACTTGCTCTTATGGCTCTGATACCATCTTATCTGTCACGCCCCGCGACCGCCAATTTCGTCGGCACGGCACGTCAAACAGACGCCGGACGGACAGCACCTCTCCTGCCCGCCCAAGGCTCAACAAACGAGTCATGTACAAGAACGAGAATTTATTTCATTCATGACTAAACAAAGCACTAAGAGTGCAACCATACAAGAGCAAGCGATACGAGTAAATTCATACAAGTATAAAAGAGAGCTACCTCGGACTAGGGCGCTATGCCCTTGCCACGCTCCTCGCCCTGGGTACTCGCGCTAGGCCCTGTAATAGTGGTGGGGTGAGAACTAACTTCCTTAGTTCCCAGTGGGTTCGGCCGCCGACTCCACCGATCTCCCCACTAGGTCCATACGGGCATAGGTATGCACAGATAGATATTTATATGGAAAGCAGTAAAGCATGTTATCAATATCTCTACTATGTTAAACAACATAAGTAAACATGCTAATTAGCATAAAGGAAACTATCACACTACTGTGTTTAAGCTACCCCGCCTAAGATCTCAAATCTTATGGTACTCACACTACAAATCTAGTAGGTGAAGAGGTGAAGGGCTACCCCGCCTTTCGCCTCTACTGATGTCTCAAATCTCCCAGTGATGAGCTACCCCGCTCAAATCTAATAGGTGAAGAGCTACCCCGCTCAAATCTCACAGGTGAAGAGCTACCCCGCCCTTCGCCCGACTCACCTCCCAGTCCAATGGGTGAGGAGCTACCCCGCTCGTATCCCACCCGGTGAGCTGCCCCGCTCGTGTGACAACTCCGGAGTGCACTGCTTGTGTGGAGCGACCACCACAAGCTCAAACAGACTGCGTGAGTATGATCCAATCCTCGCCAACTGAGGATACCCTATCAACTAAGGTTAACAACTCCAGAACTATCACCTTTAGTTCATCATGCATAGAGTTCACCTAGACTCTAGTTTAACATGTCATTTGTCAATGTTCTCATTTACTAGATGCCACTCGATCTAGGTTATCATTGAACTAGATGCCACTCGATCTAGGTTATCATTCAACTAGATGCCACTCGATCTAGGTTATCATTCAACTAGATGCCACTCGATCTATGTTGTCGTTTGTTCTTAGTTCTGTCAAACTCATACAAGTTCTTTACACTAGAGTTTCAATGTCATCATTCACCTTTATTCATGTATTCTATCCTAGTGTCAAGCATATCTCGCTACACTAGCTAGAATCACATGCAAATAAAGGAATGTCTTTCAGTTTTGCCAACTCATGTAAGTTTTCTACTTTAGGGTTTCTATGTCATCACTCCCCTTTATTCATGTATTCTACCCTAGTGTCAAGCATATCCAGCTACACTAGCTAGAACTACATGCAATAAAAGAGTATCTTACCATAACTTGTTCTCGACAATTTACATTAGATCGATACTATATACATATACACATACAGACATAGGGAGCAGCCCAGCTGCTTCGGGATGGACACCCCCCACCTTCTAATATCGTGTAGGCTCCACCGGCACACTTCGCCGAATTCTGGAAGGCTTCGCCACACTCTACGGCAATTTGAGGCCGATTAGGCTCCCGGCTCGATTTCTCGGCACTCGCTCGTCGGAATCGCTAACTGTTTTCGCGGGAGTGCTCGTGAGCCTAAAACCATCATAAACATAGGGTTAAACTAGATCAAACCCTAACCGTTAGCAAAATCGCATTTTGGAGCCCTAGCTCACAACTTCGGCAAAAACAGCCGAAACGATCTCTAGATCATGCTTCTAACAACTAGCTAGAACTCTAGAGTTCACCAAAACTCATTCTAAGGTCATATCACAAAACCCTAGAAAAATCTAAGCTTTAGAAATCCCAAGCTTACCTTGAGAAGATCTCTACTTGATGTAGAGGAAAGCCCAAAGGAGAGAAACTTCACTCTCCAAAGCTTCCTCCAACTTCTCTTCTTTTCTTTCCTTCTCTTCTTCTCTTTCTCCTTTTCTTTCTATCAGCCAAAGGAGAGAGAGAGAGGAGCCTTTTCCTTTGCTTAGGGTGCAAGTAATGAGAGTCAAGAGAGAAGTCAAATACAAATAGCTCTCTTGTATCCATAATTACCAAATTACCCCTCTAATGCACAGCCCAATTTTGGGCATTTTCGGGTGTCAGAATGGCATGAAACTTTAAATCTAGCCTCATAATAATTATCTTGACATACCCTCCAGTTTTCATAATTTTCCGACACTGTTCATTTCTGCTAATTTATCTGTCCCGTTTCCCACAGAAAATTTTAAATCTTCTGTTTCCGCTCCGATTTCAGTATAGGTCATTTCCAATGCGCTTTTAGCTTACTTAATGCCTTTAATCACTCTGAGGCATTCCTAACTTGACTTTGATCAATTTGAATCATAGTCCAGTTTCTCGTTTCGCAGTTTCGAGTCCTTACAATTAGACTACTTAGTTGCGCCCTAACAGTATATCTTTGGAAACAGTACTTTTTCTCATTCAATCGAACAAAGAGTAAAACCTAATTATTTTGTTCTATTATGCCCCAAGAGTGTAAATTTGCAACATATCGATGCCAACGTTCACAAGAACCAAAACCGGACCAACATTAGACTACTCAGTTGCGCCCTAACAGTATAACATTGGAAACAGTACTTTTTCTCATTCAATCGAACAAAGAGTAAATCCTAATTATATTGCTCTATTATGCCCCAAGAGTATAAATTTGAATCGTATCGATGCCAACATTCACAAGAACCAAAACCGGACCAACATTAGACTACTCAGTTGCGCCCTAACAGTATAACATTGGAAACTGTACTTTTTCTCATTCAATCGAACAAAGAGTAAAACCTAATTATATTGCTCTATTATGCTCCGAGAGTATAAATTTGAATCGTATCGATGCCAACGTTCACAATAACCAAAGCTGGAACAACATTAGACTACTTAGTTGCGCCCTAATAGTATATCTTTGGAAACAGTACTTTTTCTCATTCAATCGAACAAAGAGTAAAACCTAATTATATTGTTCTATTATGCCTCGAGATGGTAAATTTGCAACGTATCGAGGCCAACGTTCACAAGAACCAAAACTGGAACAACATTAGACTACTTAGTTGCGCCCTAACAGTATATCTTAGGAAACAGTACTTTTTCTCATTCAATCGAACAAAGAGTAAAACCTAATTATTTTGTTCTATTATGCCCCAAGAGTGTAAATTTGCAACATATCGATGCCAACGTTCACAAGAACCAAAACCGGAACAACATTAGACTACTCAGTTGCGCCCTAACAGTATATCTTTGGAAACAGTACTTCTTCTCACTTAATCGAACGAAGAGTAAAATCTAATTATATTGTTCTATTATGCCCCGAGAGGGTAAATTTGCAAAGTATCGATGCCAACGTTCACAGCAACCAAAACCGAACCAACATTAGACTACTCAGTTGCGCCCTAACAGTATAACATTGGAAACAGTACTTTTTCTCATTCAACCGAACAAAGAGTAAATCCAAATTATATTGCTCTATTATGCCCCGAGAGTATAAATTTGATCGTTTCGATGCCAACGTTCAGAAGAACCAAAACCGGACCAACATTAGACTACTCAGTTGCGCCCTAACAGTATAACATTCGAAACAGTACTTTTTCTCATTCAACCGAACAAAGAGTAAATCCTATTTATATTGCTCTATTATGCCCCGAGAGTATAAATTTGAATCGTATCGATGCCAACGTTCACAAGAACCAAAACTAGAACAACATTAGACTACTTAGTTGCGCCCTAATGGTATATCTTTGGAAACAGTACTTTTTCTCATTCAATCGAACAAAGAGTAAAACCTAATTATTTTATTCTATTATGCCCCAAGAGTGTAAATTTGCAACATATCGATGCCAACGTTCACAAGAACCAAAACCGGAACAACATTAGCCTACTCAGTTGCGCCCTAACAGTATATCTTTGGAAACAGTACTTTTTCTCATTCAATCGAACAAAGAGTAAATCCTAATTATATTCCTCTATTATGCCCCAAGAGTCTAAATTTAAATCGTATCGATGCCAACATTCACAAGAACCAAAACCAGACCAACATTAGACTACTTAGTTGCGCCCTAACAGTATATCTTTGGAAACAGTACTTTTTCTCATTCAATCGAACAAAGAGTAAAACCTAATTATTTTGTTCTATTATGCCCCAAGAGTGTAAATTTGCAACGTATCGAAGCCAACGTTCACAAGAACCAAAACCGGAACAGCATTAGGCTGTTCAGTTGCGCCCTAACAGTATATCTTTGGAAACAGTACTTTTTCTCACTTAATCGAACGAAGAGTAAAACCTAATTATATTGTTCTATTATGCCCCGAGAGGGTAAATTTGCAAAGTATCGATGCCAACGTTCACAGCAACCAAAACCGGACCAACATTAGACTACTCAGTTGCGCCCTAACAGTATAACATTGGAAACGATTTTTTCTCATTCAACCGAACAAAGAGTAAATCCTAATTATATTGCTCTATTATGCCCCGAGAGTATAAATTTGAATCGTATCGATGCCAACGTTCACAAGAACCAAAATCGGACCAACATTAGACTACTCAGTTGCGCCCTAACAGTATAACATTGGAAACAGTACTTTTTCTCATTCAACCGAACAAAGAGTAAATCCTAATTATATTGCTCTATTATGCCCCGAGAGTATAAATTTGAATCGTATCTATGCCAACGTTCACAAGAACCAAAACTGGAACAACATTAGACAGGTTTAGGCGTTGGCATACGTGCGATAGGCGGCCTATGGCTCACCTATGGAAAGCCGAGGAAATCGGTTTAGCCGATAACTCTGTTAATGAGTTTGGCTTGGATCCACGAATGAAGTGTTCGTGTGAGTTCATTGCGACGGCGAAATCGAATTGGTCGTGGCTGGTGATGGCAAAGGATGAAATGCTCTTGTGAGATATTGAAATGTAGAAAGCCACGTGAGAATTGGAGCTTGTGGATAAAGCTCTTTTGGAGGTTAAAATAGGAGATATGCCGGAGTGTGCCATCTCGTGATAGAGCGAGGATCAGATTGAAGATAGTAGCACTCACGATTTGTCGATGCACCAACGATATTGCTTTTATGCAATGACGATGATCGAATCGGAGTGAATTTCCCGATTGAGAGTGTAATACAAAGAGTAGTTCTTTGCAGGGTGGTAATGCACTTTTGGAGTTATACTTAGTAAATGTGAGTAAATCTAGCCTGACATCCACCGCAGTGGGCCTTTGGATAGTTCCAATGAGGGAAAGGCCACTCCGAGATGGAAAAGTGCAACGGAATCCCCGATTGCTCTATTAATCGAGTTGGAGAGCGGTTTGAGTTAAGGTGAATTAGTTTCGTGGACGAAACTCTTTTAAGGAGGGGAGAATGTAAGGTAGGACTTCTAAGATCATGAAGTTATGGTGTACAATTGGTTGGAGAGCCATTTGAATGGTTCTAGTGAGGTTCGGTGAAGTTCGGGAGCATTCGGGCGTTTCAGTGCGCGTAGGCGCGGAAACGGAACCCGAAAGGCTATGTTGGACCATGAACTAAATCCGGCATTAGCACGGATGAAAAGATGATGAAAATACGCTCGAAAACACGCTTGAGGAGTCTCGGTTCGATTTGAAATGAATCGGAGGTCAAACGAGTGAAAACGGGCAATTTTTTCAAACGGACCAACAGCTGAAAATGCTGAAAATTTGGCTGAGTCTGGAAAATGCTGGAATTTGAGGCTTACGGGATCCGGACCTAGAGGTGAAGACCGGTCTTACAAGGTCCGGACCCCATGGTGAAGTCCGGATCCCGAGCCCCGAAATTGCCCAGTTTGGGCTGTTGAAGAGGGTAAGAGTTGAGGGGGCTAAGTGCACTTGTTACATGAGTTATAGATAAAGAGAGGGGATAGCTCTCTCTCTTTCTCATTTCCCCTCACCGTATCATCCCTCTCTCTCTCTAAACGAAAAGGAAATAAAGAAAGAAGAGAAAGGAGGAAAGAAGAAGGAGAAGGATTTGAAGAAGAAGGAGCTTGAAGGTTGGATCTCCATCATCTTCTTCTTCTTCCTTTCTTTGGAGCAAGGTTTTGGAGGTAAGCTTGTAGGGTTCTAATAGTAGATCTCTAAGGCTTTAATCTTTTGCTATAGAATTGGTTTGTTTGGAACCCTAGCATGTTAATTAGATGCTAATTACATGAATCGAAGGATTCGGTGGTGGTTTTTGCTATAGTTGCAAATCTAGGGTTCTAAAGGGGGTTTTTATAAATAGTTGAGTTTGATCTCAATTGACCCTCTGTAAACCTAATTGAGGGTATAACGAACGCGTTGGCACGCTCGGTTCGGTGATCCGACGAGCGGTTGCAAAGATATTAATATTTTAATATATTCTTACCAGATAGCCGCAGCACGCGAAATAGAAGCCCGTAATTCGTGAAATCGGAACCGGCATCGTGAAGGCGTGGGGTAACGCCACGAAGTCTTGGATTGAGGATCGGAGACCGTTCGGGTGGTGCGCAAGATTCCGAGCCAAACCGGGTCACGGGTCGCGGGCGGCCGATTGCAAGTGTCGACGAGCAATCGGAACGCGATAACGTGGGTTGGGTTTACCGAAGCTACGAGGTCGCCCCGCATGTCGAAGTAAACTATAAGATTTCATTGATGCATATGTATGGGCATGATGGCATTGTAGAGCATACTTGAGCAAATAAATAGAATGTATGCATGAAAGCCTAATTACTTGATATAGAGAGTTATGCATGTGGATTTAAATGCTAGATGGAGAACTTATATGCATAGTAGCATAATGATGCATTGAGAATACATGCTAATGAATAGATTCATGTTAACATGTACTAGAACATGTTAAAGAACATATGCATGTAAAGATGGTTACTCGTATAATGACATAACATAAAGATGTTGATGTATATATATGCTTAGAGAAATGTATGCTAGATGTTATTTGCATATGACTTGTTAACCAACATGCTAGAAGAGAGCATAGTGACATAATGAGAAAGAGGCTAAGTATAATATGCATGTTGATAGCGTGAATGTTTATAGAAACTCGATGTGGACAATTAAGTATCAACTAGATCGAGTGGCATTAATCTAGTGTCATATAACATAGGTTGTGTTGAACCTAGTGTCGTGAACCTAGGAAAGATCGAGTGGCATCGAACCTAGTGTAATTAACATAGGTCGAATATGAACCTAGGGTTGAGAACCTAGGATGAATAAGAATGACATTTAACCTAGTGTCGTGAACATAGGTTGAACAGAATGAACCTAGAATCAAGATATAGGCAGGTTGATATCGAACCTAGTGTTGTTGAACATAGGTTGACACTGAATATAGGGTTGTTGAACCTAGAGTTAATTAGACCTAGGTGAGTGGCATTAACCTAGTGTCGTGAACATAAGTAGAGGATTGAACCTAGAGTTAGTAAACCTAGGTTATGTGATAAGGGTATTTAACCTAGAGTCTATTAGACCTAGGGTGGAAAGATACTGGACCTAGATAGGTCGATGTTATAGGGTTTAGACTACCCTACGGACTTGGAAAGTGGATTCCGGAATCCCAAGACTTGTGAACTCGACAGTTCGTGTCCGTGGGTGCGTGGCATGTTCCCCTCCCACAGGAAGAACTTCGAGGTTGAGCTTCAGGCTGATTCGAGGCCACGGGTCGAGTGTGGCAAGGTTCCCCCTCCCGCTGGCAGGATCATGGATCGCTAGGGTTGTGTGTGGCAGGTTCCCCTCCCTATCAGGGGTCTTGGGCCGCGGGTCGAGTGTGGCATGGTTCCCTTCCCACCGGAAAGATCACGACCACGGGTGTACGCGGCTACGGGCGACCCGTTGGGCAATGTGATTGTGGATCGAAGGTGAGGTGTAAGTTGAGAGTTCCTTCACCTTGATGCGGACGAGAGCGCGGATTAGCCGCGATTGATTGACTCGAGGACCGAGTCGGGTGGCTAGCTTGAATAAGGTAAATGGAACCTTAGGGGCTAGTGATACACAGCTTAGATCTAGGGTAACAGAACCTTAGAAGCAAGTTGGATACAAGTGAGATAGCGAGATAGAAGTAAAATTATTAGATTTACTTCGTTATTACATTTAGCATTTCAATATTGCATTTGTGAGGCAATGTATGGTTCCATTAGTTGCATAATCAAGATATATATCTATCTGTTCATTAAACTAACACATGTTGCCTCCTTCGGACTCGTTGGTTGAACTTTTCCCTTGGGTGGCCGTACCCAGGAACTATATTTATATAGTTCTCACCCCCTGTGGTTTGGGGGTATTTCCCAGGTATGTACGTGAGCGGCGCAGCAGCGGCGCGAGGCAAGGGCGTAGCTTCGTAGATAGCGCCCTACCAGGAGACCAGAGATAGAAGTACCCCGTCAACATGTCCTAGGGGTATAAAGATGAAAAGAACAAATGTATCAAACTTGTATCATAATTGTAATAATTTAGATTGTATTTGGAAGCTTAAATGTAATATGTAAACCTTGAGTGTAAGCTGGTGAATGCTTGTAATAATTTAGTTGTTTATGTTTGATACTTCCTTAAGCAATCAGTGTATGTTGAATACTGTTCCTGGTTGGAACCCTTGTAATGGTATTGATTGCGACGCCTAGAACGTACAGAGGAGACTTTGTCCGCGTACAGGGGAAACTCTATCCGTTCGGCGATCTGTCGGCGTACCCGAACTCGACCAAATAGGCGGGCTCGGGGCATGACAGTAAATTTGCAACGTATCGATGCCAACGTTCACAAGAACCAAAACCGGAACAACATTAGACTACTCAGTTGCGCCCTAACAGTATATCTTTGGAAACAGTACTTCTTCTCACTTAATCGACCGAAGAGTAAAACCTAATTATATTGTTCTATTATGCCCCGAGAGGGTAAATTTGCAAAGTATCGATGCCAACGTTCACAGCAACCAAAACCGGACCAACATTAGACTACTCAGTTGCGCCATAACAGTATAACATTGGAAACAGTACTTTTTCTCATTCAACCGAACAAAGAGTATGTCACGCCCCGCGACCGCCAATTTGGTCGCCACGGGCACGTCAAACAGACGCCGGACGGACAGCACCTCCCCTGTACCGTCCAAGGCTCAACAACAAGTCATGTACAAGGAGATTCCAGGCAATCAACTTATAACATACACGACTAAACGAAGCACTAAGAGTGCATACCAACAAGAGCAAGTACAACAAGTAAATTCATACAAGTATAAAAGAGAGAACACATATCTATTACATTCACATCTCATTGATCATTTACCACAAGTTCCTTTGTACAACCTCAAAATAGATACATACAACATCTCCATTCATCTCACAACCACACATCCTCTACACTCGACAACTCGGGTGCCTCTAATGCAACAGGTGGCTGCTACCTCGAATTAGGGCGCGATGCCCTTACCACGCTCCTCGGCCTGTGTACCCGCGCTAGGCCCTGTAATGGTGGTGGGGTGAGAACTAACTTCCTTAGTTCCCAGTGGGTTCGGCCGCCGACTCCACCGATCTCCCCACTAGGTCCACACGGGCATAGGTATGCACAGATAGATATTTATATTGAAAGCTGTAAATCATGCCACAGATATTTCTACTATACTTAACAGTATACATAAGCATGCTCAATATAGTTAAAGAACTATCACACTAAGTACAGTATAAAGGAAACTGTCACTTAACTATGTTTTACAGGAAACATAATCCTTTCTTTTCGCAATCTCTTGGCTTGCCCTCAAGGTTCGCCACGACTCACTCTAGCCTCCGGGTAAGAGGTACTGGTCACTCGTCTACCCGAGACCGTCTGCGGGACCCCATAAGGCTATCCCTATCGTGTGACAACTCCGGAGCGCACGCTTGTGAGGAGCGACCTCCACAAGCTCTGAACAGACACGTGAGTATGATCCAATCCTCACTCAGGAGGATACCCTGTCAACTAAAGGTGCAATCTCTCAAAGCTATCATTGCTAGCCCAATATGCACGGTGTACAACTGGTGCAATCTCTCAAAGCTATCATTTCAAGCCCAATATGCACGGTGTACAACTAGTGCAATCTCTCAAAGCTATCAATGCTAGCCCAATATGCACGGTGTCCATCTACACACTATTTCGACAGGTTCTTGTCAATGTTCTTGTTTACTAGATGCCACTTGATCTAGGTTGTCAGTCATCTCTAGATTGTCATTCAGATCTAGGTTGTCATTCATATCTAGATGTCACTCATTTCTAGATGTCATTCATTTCTAGATGCCACTCGATCTATATTATCATTCATATCATGTCATTCATACTCTAGGGTTTCTATGTCATTGTTCGCCTTTATTCATGTATTCTACCCTAGTGTCAAGCTATCTTGCTACACTAGCTAGAATAACATGCAATAAAGGAACTCTCACCCTAACATGCATTCGACAATTTACACTAGATCGATACTATATACTTATGCACATACGGACATAGACGGCCAGTGTCGGGATGGACACCCCCCACCTTCTAATATCGTGTAGACTCCACCGGCGCACTTCGCCGAATTTCCGAAAGCTTTGCCGCACTCTACGGCGATTTGAGCCCAATTAGACTCCCGGCTCGATTCCTCCGCGCTCGCTCGTCGGAATCGCTAACTGATTTCGTGGAAGTGCTCGTGAGCCTAAAACCATCAAAAACATAGGGTTAAACTAGATCAAACCCTAACCGTTAGCAAAATCGCATTTTGGAGCCCTAGCTCGCGACTTCGGCAAAAATAGCCGTAACGATCTCTAGATTCACACTTCTAGCAACCAGCTAGCACTCTAGAGTTCTCTAAAATCCAATTCTAAGGCTAGATAACAAAACCCTAGAATATAATGCTTTAGAAAACCAAAGCTTACCCCAAGAAGATCTCTACTTGTTGTAGAGGAAAGCTCTTTCTCTTCAACTTCTCTTTCTTTTTCCTTCTTCTCCTTCTTTTCCTTAGAGAGAGAAAGAGGAGCCCTATTTTCTTGCTTTGGCTGCAAGAAATGAGAGAAAGGGAAGAGACCAAGTCCATTTAGCCTTCTTGTATCCATAATTACCAAAATACCCCGCCAATGCAGTAATTTTTTTGGGCATTTTCGGATGTCGAATGGTATGAAACTATAAATCTAGCCTCATAATAATAATCCTGGCATACCCTACAGTTTTCATAATTTTCCGACACTGTGCATTTTCTGCTAATTTATCTGCCCGGTTTCTCACAAAAAATTTTAAATCTTCTGTTTCCGCTCCGATTTCAGTGCAGGTCATTTCCAAGGCACTTTTAGCTTACTTAATGCCTTTAATCACTCTAAGGCATTCCTAACTTGACTTTGATCAATTTGAATCATAGTCCAGTTTCTCGTTTTGCAGTTTTGAGTCCTTACAGAGTAAATCCAAATTATATTGCTCTATTATGCCCCGAGAGTATAAATTTGAATCGTATCGATGCCAACGTTCACAAGAAAGAAAACCGGAACAACATTAGACTACTCAGTTGCACCCTAACAGTATATCTTTGGAAACAGTTTATTTTCTCATTCAATCGAACAAAGAGTAAAACCATATTATTTTGTTCTATTATGCCCCGAGAGTATAAATTTGAATCGTATCGATGCCAACGTTCACAAGAACCAAAACTAGAACAACTTTAGACTACTTAGTTGCGCCCTAACAGTATATCTTTGGAAACATTACTTTTTCTCATTCAATCGAACAAAGAGTAAAACTTAATTATTTTGTTCTATTAAGCCCCAAGAGTGTAAATTTGTAACATATCGATGCCAACGTTCACAAGAACCAAAACCGGAACAACATTAGACTACTCAGTTGCGCCCTAACAGTATATCTTTGGAAACAGTACTTTTTCTCATTCAATCGAACAAAGAGTAAATCCTAATTATATTGCTCTATTATGCCCCAAGAGTATAAATTTGAATCGTATCGATGCCAACATTCACAAGAACCAAAACCGGACCAACATTAGACTACTTAGTTGCTCCCTAACAGTATATCTTTGGAAATAGTACTTTTTCTCATTCAATCGAACAAAGAGTAAAACCTAATTATTTTGTTCTATTATACCCCAAGAGTGTAAATTTGTAATGTATCGATGCCAACGTTCACAAGAACCAAAACCGGAACAACATTAGACTGCTCAGTTGCGCCCTAATAGTATATCTTTGGAAACGATTTTTCTCACTTAATCGAACGAAGAGTAAAACCTAATTATATTGTTCTATTATGCCCCGAGAGGGTAAATTTGCAAAGTATCGATGCCAACGTTCACAACGAACAAAACCGAACAAACATTAGACTACTCAGTTGCGCCCTAACAGTATAACATTGGAAAAAGTACTTTTTCTCATTCAACCGAACAAAGAGTAAATCCTAATTATATTGCTATATTATGCCCCAAGAGTATAAATTTGAATCGTATCTATGCCAACGTTCACAAGAACCAAAACTGGAACAACATTAGACTACTTAGTTGCGGCCCTAACAGTATATCTTTGGAAACAGTACTTTTTCTCATTCAATCGAACAAAGAGTAAAACCTAATTATTTTGTTATATTATGCCCCAAGGGTGTAAATTTGCAACATATCGATGCCAACGTTCACAAGAACCAAAATCGGAACAACATTAGACTACTCAGTTGCGCCCTAACAGTATATCTTTGGAAATAGTACTTTTTCTCATCCAATCGAACAAAAAGTAAATCCTAATTATATTGCTCTATTATGCCCCAAGAGTTTAAATTTGAATCGTATCAATGCCAACATTCACAAGAACCAAAATCGGACCAATATTAGACTACTCAGTTGCGCGCTAACAGTACAACATTAGAAATAGTACTTTTTCTCATTCAACCGAACAAAGAGTAAATCCTAATTATATTGCTCTTTTATGCCCCGAGAGTATAAATTTGAATCGTATCGATGCCAATGTTCACAAGAACCAAAACCGGAACAACATTAGACTACTCAGTTGCGCCCTAACAGTATATGTTTGGAAACTGTCTTTTTTCTTATTCAATCGAACGAAGAGTAAAACCATATTGTTTTGTTCTATTATGCCCCGAGAGTGTAAATTTACAAAGTATCGATGCCAACGTTCACAAGAACCAAAAGCGGAACAACTTTAGACTATTAAGTTGCGCCCTAATAGTCTATCTTTGGAAACAGTACTTTTTCTCATTCAATCGAACAAAGAATAAAACCTAATTATATTGTTCTATTATTCCCCGAGAGGGTAAATGTGCAACGTATCGAGGCTAGTGTTCACAAGAACCAAAACCGGACCAACATTAGACTACTCAGTTGCGCCCTAACAGTATAACATTGGAAACAGTACTTTTTCTCATTCAATCGAACAAAGAGTAAAACCTAATTATATTGCTCTATTATGCCCCGAGAGTATAAATTTGCATCGTATCGATGCCAACGTTCACAATAACCAAAACTGGAACATCATTAGACTACTTAGTTGCGTCCTAATAGTATATCTTTGGAAACAGTACTTTTTCTCATTCAATCGAACAAAGAGTAAAACCTAATTATATTGTTCTATTATGCCCCGAGAGGGTAAATTTGCAACGTATCGAGGCCTACGTTCATAAGAACCAAAACTGGAACAACATTAGACTACTTAGTTGCGCCCTAACAGTATATCTTTGGAAGCAGTACTTTTTCTCATTCAATCAAACAAAGAGTAAAACCTAATTATTTTTTTCTATAATGCCCCAAGAGTGTAAATTTGCAACGTATCGATGCCAACGTTCACAAGAACCAAAACCGGAATAACAATAGACTCCTAGTTGCGCCCTAACAGTATATCTTTGGAAACAGTACTTCTTCTCACTGAATCGAACGAAGAGTAAAACCTAATGTAAGGAAGTGAATTCTCGAAATCCGAGAGTTTCACCACGTTTAGAATCGACTACTTGTTGATTGGATGAGCTTCGGAAAGTTTGAAGTAGATCCGAAGGCGAAAAGTGCATTGGAGTTGGTCCCGAGAGCAAACTGTGCAATCTGCACAAAATCTGCAGATTTTGCCTGGTGGGACCGGTCCCCACAAGGTAGAGACCGGTTCCGTAAGCGGAGTGATGGTGAGTCGCAATAAAGGACCGGTCCTCTTCATGGAGAGCCAAATTGCAGGAAGCGAGGTTTTGGGTGGTCGCATTAAAGGACCGGTCTCCCTGGGGCGAGGACCGGTCTCTCCCTTGCGCAGACCCGAGGAGGAGATACTTGGAGACCGGTCTCCAGACGTGAGGACCGGTCCCCACGCGCGAAAAATGCCCGAGTGGGCTGATGTTGAATTTCGAGAGTTGAGGGACTAAGTTGCAATTTTAGCCTAAATTTGGCTAAATGGGTTCAGATGAACCCATTTGCTCTCACTCCTCTTTATTTCTCAACCCAACTCACACCTCTCTCTCTCTCTCTCTAGCTCGTTCTCCCTCTCTCCCTCTCGGTTGGAGACACGAAGAAGGAGAAGAAGCAGCAGGAGAAGAAGTAGAGAAGAGGAAGAAGAGCTCCATCCTCCTCTCCATCTCTCTTCTCTCTTTTGGAAGCAAGCTCAAGGTAGGCCTCAAACCCTCTAATGGTGATTTCTAGAGTTTTGGGTTTTGAGCTTTTGTGTAAGGTGCCGAACTTCTGAATTTACGAAGTTACGGTGGGGTGTAGTGCACTGAAAATTAATATAAAAATTAAGTATAAATAAAAATAGTGTGAGATACTATTTTTATTGGACTCATGGGTGTAGGGTATGAGTTAGAATGACCTGTGCTGAAATCGGAGCGAAAACAGAAGATTAAGAATTTTCTGTGAGAAACGGGACAGATAAATTAGCAGAAAATGCACAGTGTCAGAAAATTATGAAAATTGAAGGGTATGTCAGGAATATTTTTACGAGGCTAAGTTTAAAGTTTCGTGCCATTCTGACACCCGAAAGATGAGAAATAAATATCCGAATGTTATCTGATAACGATTACAGTTCGGTAAGATTCGCAGTGACCAAACGGGGTCGAAACTGAAAGATTAAAAAATTTTTTGTTTAGTTATGTAAAAACGAACATAACTGTCGAATTTGAGCTCAATCGGACATCCGAAAGAGCAGATAGAAATATCGAAACCTAATCTGAAAGTCAGGGGTGAATAGTGTAAAGTTGAGGGGCAAAATTGTAAAGAGGGATTTTCTCCCTTTTCTTCTCCTTCTCCTTCAGCCAACGCACACACACACCCACACACTCACGCACGCATGGAGAGGGGAGGAAAACCCTCCTTTCTCTCTCTAAAAATCTTCCTCATCTCTCTATATTATCTGCTCAAATTAGCGGTGTTGGCGGAGATCGAGCTTGCGAACGCGTTGGAGGCGTCGGTTCGAGCTCTTGTGCGGCCGTTGGAGCGATGTGCGTTCGTCGCGGCGTTCACGTTCTGGTTAAGCTTTTGGGATTTTGTTTAAATCTTTTATGAATGATATTCTAGTAGTATCTAGAGTGTTCTAAACATTTTTTCTCTGTTTAATTTGGATTAATTGGAGGTAAATTGCATAGTTGTAACCTAGGGTTTCAAAAATGCAAATTTGGCTAGTAGAGGGGTTTGATCTAAATTGAACCTACGTAAACCTAATTGATAGGTAACGAAACGCGCTGGTGAAGTCGGTTCGGCGATTCGTCGAGCCGACACGAAGTTATTAAAGAAACGGACGTTTAGGCTTCATTTCCGCCTAGAGGGTCGAGGCGACGTCCAAAAATCACGAAATTGGATCCCGAGCATCGTAATAACAAAACGAAGACCCTTTTTGCCCGAGACTGCGAAGCAATGCGCGGTTGGTGAGCAATTCCAAGTTCGGGCCAAACCGGGTGCCGGGTGTCGCGGGAGGCCGATTGCAATTGACTACAAGCAATCGGAGTGCGAATTGAAGTGGGTTGTGTTTACCGAAGCGACTAGGTCGCCTGTATGTCTAAGCAAGTAAATTCATATTGATGCATGTTAAAGAAAATGACATAGACAATACATGTGGTAAAATGCTAAGTGGAAAGCATAATAAACATACTATGTGAATGCTAGCTACATGTATAGATGATGCATGAGTAGATGATGCATGTTAACAAAATGACATAGATGATACATGTGGTAAAATGCTAAATAGAAAGCATGATAAAAATACTATGGAAATGCTAGCTGCATGTATAGATGATACATGTTAAAGACATAAAGTAGAAATGCTAAAGAGAATGCATAATAGCATCATGAGATCTTGATAGGAAGAATATGCATGTTAGCATCATAGAGCGCATGATAAATGAGATGTGGAAACTATAGAGTACTCGATGGGACAACTAGGATGTCAAGTAGATCGAGTGGCACCTAACCTAGTGTTAATGAACATAGGTCGAACAAGTGAACGTAGAGTTGAACAAGTCTAGGTGTGTGGCATTGAACCTAGTGTTAATGAACATAGGTTGGACAAGTGAACCTAGAGTTCAACAAGTCTAGGTGTGTGGTATTGAACCTAGTGTTAAAGAACATAGGTTGAACAAGTGAACCTAGAGTTGAACAAGTCTAGGTGTGTGGCATCGAATCTAGTGTTAATGAACATAGGTCGGACAAGTGAACCTAGAGGTTGACATCTAGGCAGAAATGACATCGAACCTAGCGGTTTTACCTAGGTTATGTATGTAATAAACCTAGAGTGGCATTGAACCTAGGTTATCGAGCATAGTGGTAGCAACCACTAGGATGTTCTAGGTCGACAGCATAGGGTTGGTTATGAACCCTCGACCTGTGGGAAGTGGATTCCGGAATCCCAGGACTTGAAATGACCTCGGTATCAAGGCTAGGGCGTGTGCGACGATTTCGCCGCCGAGATTGATACCAAAGTGAGATTGGGTGTGTGTACAGTGTTCGCCACCCGAGGCTTGAACCATGACTGGGCGTGTGCGACGATTTCGCCGCCGGTGGTTAAGCCGATTGTGGATTAGGCCGCCAGGATTGACTTAGGCCATTGTTGGGTGAGTTGCGATCCGTTCGCCGCCAGATGGCTAAGTCAAGGGACTTGAACTAGTGTTCGGCATGTGCGACGATTTCGCCGCCAGCTGGTTAAGTCACAAATGGCGGTATGCTGTTGAGCAGCCAGTGCGCGGAATATCCGCGGATGATTGACTCGAGGCCGAGTCGGGTGGATAGCTTCGATAGGGTAGTGGAACCCTTATAAGCTAGTGATAGAGGCTTGAGCTAAGGTAATAGAGACCTTAGAAGCTAGTGAACTTGAGTATGATCTAAGGCAGTAGAGACCTTAGACACTAGTAGAGGTTGAGCCGTGGAACTAAGGTAAGTAGAAACCTTAGTGTTGCAGCTGACATGAGCTATGAATACCTAACTTAATGAGTAGCTAAGAATGAAATGGCTAAAGTAAAAGAATAGCAATAAAGAAATGAAAAGTTAAGAATAGTAAAGAATGGCAATAAAGTAAAGAAAAGCTAAGAATCATTGCAGGAATTACATATTGCATATTGTGAGGCATGACGTGTATTTCAATTTGAATATATATATCTGTTGTATATTGTTGAACTAACGTTGCAGTGCCTCCCTGGACCTATTGGTCGAGCTTTTCTCTTGGGTGACCGTACCCACGAGAACTATGGACAATAGTTCTCACCCCCGTGTTGTGTTTTGGGGGTACAGGTACACACGTGAGCGGCGCGACGGCGCGAGGCAAGGGCGTAGCTCAGTAGATAGCGCCCTACCAGGAGACCAGAGGTAGCAGTACCCTGTGGCAGTTCAGCTTAGGGCACATGAGGGTAATGAATAAATGTAACTAACTTGTGAAATGATGTAATAGTAAGTGGATTGTATTTGGAAGTCTAATGTAAAGGAAACTGTGATGTAAAATGTATGTGGAATGAATGTAATAACATAGGATGTGTTTATGTTGTTTGATACCTAGCTTCCTTATGCAATCGCTGTATGTTAAATACTGTTCCTGGTTGGAACCTTCGTGAATTGTATTGATTGCGACGCCTTGGACGTACAGGGGAAACTCTGTCCGTTCGGCGGCTTGTCGGCGTACCCGAACCCGACCAAATAGGCGGGCTCGGGGCGTGACATTTTGGGAGTGTTTAGATGGAACCTATGGATGCTAAATAGCACTAATGGCATGTTTCTAGGGTTTCTAACACATGGTTTCTATGTGTGAAGCCCTAGAGCATCAAAAATGGGGTTTTGCTAAATGTTGGGTTTTGATCTCTTTTGATCATTGGTAAACCTAATTAATAGGTGTCTGAACGCATTGGCGGCGACTGTTTGGCGATCCGTTGAGTCTGAGCGAAGATATCGCCAAGTAGGTTGCGTCGCTACCTCGTCTCCGCTCGAGTGTTAAGCGGCGACAAGCGAACGTGAGAACAAGACCTTCTACCGCGTTGTGACGTCAAAAAGGTGGGTGGTGTCCAACCCGAAGTCGCCGGGCTACCTTTTATGTCTGAGTATAGAATAGCGATCAACCTTGCATATTGTGCGTAGTGTGTGTATCGAGTGCTAGTGGAGTATTAAATCTATATGTTGATTAACCTAGCCTACTTTATGCTTTCAAACTTAGTATGCATGAGAACTAGGTGTAAAGTGAGATGAGAGCTACTAGTATGTGACATAGCAGATTGATCTGAAACATGGACGAGTGGCACCTAGTAAACATGAACGAGTGGCATTAATTAGTGTAAACACTACAGAGTCGAAAACAAGTGTGATGACATCCCTATTAGCTAGGGTATCCTCCGTGGGCGAGGATTGAACCGTGCTCGCGTTGTCTGTTTTATCCTCATGGTGGTCGCTCCACACGAGACGTGCACTCCGGAGTACTAGGCACAGGCTATGGTAGTAGCGGCTTGACCGGCAGCAGCTAGCTATCCACAGACGGCCTCGGGCAAGTCGAGCAGTTTAGACTCCTCGTCGTCGAGGCAAGCCACGCGAGATTGTGGCCAGCCCTTGGGGCACGCCAAGTGGATTGGGTATTCAAGGGAATTGTGAACTCATTGAGCATAATAGAGTAATAGCTATATTTTACTATGAGTGCATGCATATATTTCAGATTTGAGGCATAGTAGATATTGCATTTACTTTACAATACTCTTGCAGCTTTCAGTTATTAATATTACCTCTATTGTCTACTTTTGTCTTTTTGGACCTAGTGGGGAGGCACAGTCGAAAGAACAGGAAGATAGTTCTCACCCCACTCTATTTCAGGTCCTAGTTCGTCGACAACGGGTGAGGATCGCGGCAAGGGCTTGGCGCTCTAGTGGTATCTCTAGTTTACCTTCCTACTGCATTAGAGTACCTTGCTTTTACCCCTTTTGAGAGTAGATCTTGTATAGGTGGTGAGGTTTTGTGATGATGTATGCCACATGTATATTTTGAGGATTTAATGTATAAAGACTTCGAACTGAATGAATGTAATAGATACGTTATCTCTCATTTTCACTTGTTGATTACTTGTGACGCTTGCTCTCGTGTGATTGGCACTAGTTGTGCCCTCTTGTGATAGATTGTGTATGTTGTATTAAGTTTGTTCTGGGCACTTGTTGTACACAATCTTGTTGCTAGCCTTAGGCGGACTGGGGAGGTGCTGTCCGTCTGGCGTCTGTTCGACGCGCCCGAATCGGACCAAATGGGTAGCGGGTCTCGGGGCGTGACAGATAATTTGTGGTATCAGAGCTAGTGAGAGCAAGCAAAAAGGAGAGAGTCTAGGATCGACCTAGGAGACCTTAGGACGGTAAACCTTAAGGTATAGGTGCGTGAGTGCGACGTGAACCTAAGACGGTGGCGGAAGTGTAAGGATTGGGTCGAAGTTGAATCCCTAGTCGTTACTAGAGGTAGATTTAAGTGATACTAGTTCGTGACTCGAAGAAGTCTTGTTGGCGGCCGACAACATGACACCGAGGGTCACGGGCGAGTACGCTTGTGAGCTTTCGCCTGATTTGTGTAGTTAAATCGTTGAGTCTCGTAGTTGCGACGACGTTATGAAAGGTTAAGTTATTAACCGAATGTTTGCGTTTCAGGGCTGATGGCGCCAAGGAGACGCTACGTGCGTAGGACGGGTTCGGCGCCTCTTCCTGAGGTGCCGGAACAGGCCGTGCCTCCTGTGGCACCGGAGCAGGCCACGCCACCAGTGGCACCAGTGGAGGCCGGGCCTAGCGAGGTCCGGGAGTTGCGGGCCCAAGTAACCGCGTTGACGGGTCGCTTCGATCGGCTCCAGGAGCTGTTGGAGCAGCAGGTGGCTGCGGCGGCGGCCGCGGCGGCAAATCAGGAATCGTGATCCACCCGCGCCCGGCACGCGCACCTAATCGCCGAGGCGAGGGTACAGCGGCGGTTCCGGTGGTGGCGCAACCCACCCCGGTGGTTATTCCTCCCGCGCTGTCAAGTGCGTCTACGCCCGATGCGGCGGTTGAAGAGGCGGAACGGGAGCGAGGTTACACCGCTCTTACGAGGTTCATGAAGCTCCGTCCTCCTACCTTCGACGGTGAAGTGGTCGACCCGTATGTGGTGGAGACGTGGCTGCTCACCATGGAGTCCTTGTTCAAGAATATGTATGCGGAAGAGCGGGACAAGGTGCACTTGGCCACCTCCTGTTTCGACAAGCAGGCCAGAGTGTGGTGGAGACAGGTGAAGCAGAATCGATCCCCAGATCTTCCTCCGATCACTTGGGAGGAGTTACGAGGATTGATGGTTGCGGAGTACTTCCCGGATAGTGAGAAGCGAAGAATGCGGGAAGACTTTCGGCGGTTGAAGCAAGGAAACCGCACAGTTCGGGAGTACGAGCGGGAGTTCACACACCTCCTGAGTTGTGTCCCGGATGTGGCAAGAACGGAGCAAGACCGGGCGGAGTGCTTTGTGCGAGGACTTCGTCCCGGAGTGTTCCGATCGGTGCATGCCTTCAAGTTCCACACTTTCGCCGAGGTGTTGGACCGCGCCTTATGGATTGAGCACGGGAACGCTTGCGAGCGAGAGGATCGCGAGGCCTTAGAGAAGGACAAGGGGAGGAAACGACCGGGTGGTGGTTCGGCGGGGCAATCCAGTTCAAGGCGGCCCCCGAAGTATTCAAAGACGAGGTCGGGGACGCGTGGACCGCAGCGATGTTTATTCTGCGGTGGTGACCACCGGCCTATGGTCTGCGAGCAGTGCCACAGGAAGTGCTTCAGATGTGGGCAGGCGGGGCATGTTATACGTGATTGCCCTCAGAGAGGAACCTCCCCTGTCCCGTCTGTTGCATCGGCTCCAGCTGTACTAGCTCGATATGGAGCTCCTCCTGCCGCGACATCGGCCGGGCGGGCAATGGTGCCGTGCCCACCTGAAGTAGCACGGTCAGCTCCGAGCGAACAGTTATTTGCCGCTCAAGTCGAGGAACCTCCAGAAGCCGAGGAGCGCAATGTGGTGGCAGGTATAATTCTAATTAATGGCGTTCGCGCTAGAGCTATGTTCGACACCGGCGCTACTCATTCGTTTCTTAGTCGTCTCTTTGCCGACATGCATGGTATAGAGTATCAATTCAGTGATAGTACATGGAAGGTGTCGGGTCCAGGACGCGATTTTATTATCCGCAAGGAGTGTCTGTCTTGTCCAGTGCAGATTGAAAACTGGATAATGCCGATCCGTATGTTAGTGATCAAAAGGTTGAGGGAGTTTGATGTGATCCTAGGTATGGATTGGCTCTCGAAGTATTATGTGTCCGTCGATTGCAAGAGCAAGGTGGTTACATTTCGGGAGCCGGGTCAAGAGGAGTTCCAGTATAAGGCTTGCAATAGCTCGTGCTTCGCCGCCACAGTGTTGGCGACGAGAGCTTGGAAGTTGGTCCGCAACGGTTGTGCGGCTTATTTGGCGACCGTTGTAGTAGTGGACCGAGCGACCCCGGCACTTGAGGAGCTGTCGGTAGTGAGGGAATTCCCAAATGTCTTTCCTACGGAATTGCCGGGTATGCCTCCGGACCGGGAGATCGAGTTCGTGATAGACTTGATTCCCGGGACCACGCCGATCTGTAAGGCCCCGTACCGTATGGCACCGGCCGAATTGAGGGAGTTAAGAGATCAGTTACAGGATCTGCTTGATAAGGGGTTCGTGAAGCAGAGTGTATCACCGTGGGGAGCTCCGGTCCTGTTTGTGCGCAAGAAGGATGGATCCTTTCGACTCTGCGTCGATTATCGCGAGTTGAATAAGGTCACTATCAAGAATAGATACCCGTTGCCCCGAATCGACGACTTGTTTGATCAACTACAAGGGTCACGTGTGTACTCTAAGATAGACCTTCAGTCCGGCTACCATCAGCTAAAGATTAAGCCGGAAGATGTGCAGAAGACTGCATTTCGCACGCGATACGGTCATTATGAATTTACGGTCATGCCGTTTGGGCTTATCAATGCCCCGGCAGCATTCATGGACTTAATGAACCGTATTTTCATGGCGTATTTGGACCGATTTGTCGTAGTTTTCATAGACAACATCTTGGTCTATTCGCGCAGTGATGAAGAGCATGCGGAGCATCTGCGTACAGTGCTTCAAATCCTTCGGGAGGAGAAGCTATACGCGAAGTTAAAGAAGTGTGATTTTTGGCTCCGCGAGGTTGCCTTTTTGGGCCACGTGATTTCCGAGGGTGGTGTTTCTGTTGACCCGAGGAAAGTAGAAGCGATAAGGGATTGGCCGCGCCCGACCAATGTGACGGAAGTTCGTAGCTTCGTCGGTCTAGCGGGCTATTACCGGCAGTTTGTGGAAGGATTCTCGAAGATTGTAATTCCACTTACTCGCCTGACTCAAAAGTGCACTAGATTTGTCTGGTGTGACGACTGTGAGCGAAGCTTTAAGGAGTTAAAGGAGAGATTGACGTCGACTCCAATACTCGCTCTACCGGTGCAAGGCGAGGATTATGTGGTTTACAGCGATGCATCCTATCTGGGTTTGGGGTGTGTCTTGATGCAAGGCGGGAGAGTGATCGCCTATGCGTCTCGCCAGTTGAAGAGTCACGAGGAGAATTACCCCATTCATGACTTAGAGCTAGCGGCGGTGATCTTTGCACTAAAACTGTGGAGGCACTATTTGTATGGTGCACACTGTGAGATCTATACCGACCACAAAAGCTTGAAGTATTTGTTTACCCAGAAGGAGCTGAACATGCGTCAGCGGCGGTGGTTGGAACTATTGAAAGATTATGATGTTGACATCCTATACCACCCCGGCAAGGCGAATGTAGTTGCCGACGCACTGAGTAGAAAGTCGGCGGAAAACCTAGCGCTATGGGTTACTAATCAAGAGCCCCTATGGAAAGAAATGGGGCGAATGGACTTGGAAGTTGTAGCCCCAGAAATTCCGACACGGTTGATGACGCTTGTTGTGCAACCAACCTTGCCGGAAAGGATCAAGGAATTACAATCCGCGGACCCTAATCTTCAGAAGATACGGCGTGACCTTGAGGAGGGTCGCGGCGGAGATTTTAGTATCGATGCTAGTGGTGCACTTCGGTTTAGAAACCGGTGGTGTGTACCCGAGAACGAGGAGCTTCGCAAACTAATCTTGCAAGAAGCGCATTGGTCACCTTATAATGATCACCCCGGTGGCACCAAGACGTATCAAGAGTTGAAGGCACTCTATTGGTGGCCTGGGATGAAAGCCGATGTGGGGCGCTTCGTGGCGAGGTGCTTGACCTGCCAGCAGGTAAAGGCGGAGCATCGATTTCCAGCAGGAAAACTCCAAAGCCTACCTATTCCTGAGTGGAAATGGGAAGACATCTCGATGGATTTTATAGTTGGCTTACCTCGTTCGACGGGCGGCCACGACGCAATCTGGGTAATTGTGGATCGTCTGACTAAATCGGCGCATTTCTTGCCGATCCACATTACTTGGAGAGGTGACAAGCTGGCGCAGGTGTACCTTGATGAGGTTGTGAGGTTGCACGGGGTGCCGAAATCCATTGTATCAGACAGAGATCCCCGTTTTACCTCGCACTTCTGGAAGAGCCTGCAGGAGGCATTGGGCACACGGCTCGACTTCAGCACTGCGTTTCATCCTCAGTCAGATGGGCAGACGGAGAGAACCATACAGACATTGGAGGACATGTTGCGAGCGTGTGTCATTGATTATAAGGGTAATTGGTGCAAGTATTTACCGATGGCCGAGTTCGCCTACAATAACAGTTATCACGCTAGTGTGGAGATGGCACCATTCGAGGCTCTTTATGGGCGAAAATGCCGATCTCCCATTTATTGGAGTGAAGTGGGTGAACGCACGAAATTTGGCCCGGATATCTTACGAGAAGCAGAAGAGAATGTGCATCTTGCCCGTAAAAGATTGCTCACGGCGCAATCGCGACAAAGGAGCTACTCCAATAGGCTCCGTCGAGATTTAGAGTTTGCCGTGGGCGATCGAGTATTTTTGAAGGTATCGCCCATGAGGGGTGTTAAGAGGTTCGGGGTGCGGGGAAAGCTAAGTCCCCGATATATCGGCCCGTATGAGGTGCTTGAAAGAATTGGAACGGTGGCTTACCGAGTTGCACTACTCCCGAATTTGGCGGAGGTGCATAACGTATTTCACGTTTCCAACCTCCGCAAATATGTTCACGACCCCGAGCATACCATGTTATATGAGCCCCCGGAACTCCACGAAGATTTAAGTTATGAAGAGTTCCCGACTATGATTTTGGCCCGGGAAGTGCGCAAATTGAGAAATCGCGAGATTTCCTACATCAAGATTCGATGGAGCAATCATAGCGATCGCGAAGCTACTTGGGAGCTCGATGGCGAGATAAGGAAGCATCATCCTCACCTATTCGAGGGATGAATGAGGTATGGGCTCTAAGTATGTAGCTAAGTGTGTTGAGTTCGTTTCGCGGACGAAACTCTTCTAAGGTGGGGAGAATGTAAGGAAGTGAATTCTCGAAATCCGAGAGTTTCACCACGTTTAGAATCGACTACTTGTCGATTGGATGAGCTTCGGAAAGTTTGAAGTAGATCTGAAGGCGAAAAGTGCATTGGAGTTGGTCCCGAGAGCAAACTGTGCAATCTGCACAAAATCTGCAGATTTTGCCTGGTGGGACCGGTCCCCACAAGGTAGAGACCGGTTTCCGTAAGCAGGTGATGGCTGGTCGCAATAAAGGACCGGTCCCTCCTTTATGGAGACCGGTTCCCGAGAGCAGGTTTCGGGTGGTCGCATTAAAGGACCGGTCTCCCTGGGGCGAGGACCGGTCTCCCTGTGCGCAGACCCGAGGAGGAGATACTTGGAGACCGGTCCCCACGCGCGAAAAATGCCCGAGCGGGCTGATGCTGAATTTCGAGAGTTGAGGGACTAAGTTGCAATTTTAGCCTAAACTAGACTAAATGGGTTCAGATGAACCCATTTGCTCTCACTCCTCTTTATTACTCAACCCAACTCACACCTCTCTCTCTCTCTCTCTAGCTCGTTTTCCCTCTCTCCCTCTCGGTTGGAGACACGAAGAAGGAGAAGAAGCAGCAGGAGAAGAAGTAGAGAAGAGGAAGAAGAGCTCCATCCTTCTCTCCATCTCTCTTCTCTCTTTTGGGAGCAAGCTCAAAGTAGGCCTCAAACCCTCTAATGGTGATTTCTAGGGTTTTGGGTTTTGAGCTTTTGGGAGTGTTTAGATGGAACCTATGGGTGCTAAATAGCACTAATGGCATGTTTCTAGGGTTTCTAACACATGGTTTCTATGTGTGAAGCCCTAGAGCATCAAAAATGGGGTTTTGCTAAATATTGGGTTTTGATCTCTTTTGATCATTGGTAAACCTAATTAATAGGAGTCGGAACGCGTTGGCGGCGACTGTTTGGCGATCCGTCGAGTCTGAGCGAAGATATCGCCAAGTAGGTTGCGTCGCTACCTCGTCTCCACTCGAGTGCTAAGCGGCGACAAGCGAACGTGAGAACAAGACCTTCTACCGCGTTGCGACGTCAAAAAGGTGGGTGGTGTCCAACCCGAAGTCGCCGGGCTACCTTTTATGTCCGAGTATAGAATAGCGATCAACCTTGCATATTGTGCATAGTGTGTGTATCGAGTGCTAGTGGAGTATTAAATCTATATGTTGATTAACCTAGCATACTTTATGCTTTAAAACTTAGTATGCATGAGAACTAGGTGTAAAGTGAGATGAGAGCTACTAGTATGTGACATAGCAGAGTGATCTGAAACATGGACGAGTGGCACCTAGTAAACATGAACGAGTGGCATTAATTAGTGTAAACACTACAGAGTCGAAAACAAGTGTGATGACATCCCTATTAGCTAGGGTATCCTCCGTGGGCGAGGATTGGACTGTGCTCGCGTTGTCTGTTTTATCCTCGTGGTGGTCGCTCCACACGAGACGTGCACTCCGGAGTACTAGGCACAGGCTATGGTAGTAGCGGCTTGACCGGCAGCAGCTAGCTATCCACAGACGGCCTCGGGCGAGTCGAGCAGTTTAGACTCCTCGTCGTCGAGGCAAGGGACGCGAGATTGTGGCCAGCCCTTGGGGCACGCCAAGTGGATTGGGTATTCAAGAGAATTGTGAACTTATTGAGCATAATAGAGTAATAGCTATCTTTTACTATGAGTGCATGCATATATTTCAGATTTGAGGCAAAGTAGATATTGCATTTACCTTACAATACTCTTGCAGCTTTCAGTTATTAATATTACGTCTATTGTCTACTTTTGCCTGCTTGGACCTAGTGGGGAGACCGGCGAAGTCGGAGGCCGAACCCACTGGGAACTATGGAAGATAGTTCTCACCCCACTCTATTTCAGGTCCTAGTTCGTCGACACCGGGTGAGGATCGCGGCAAGGGCTTGGCGCCCTAGTGGTATCACTAGTTTACCTTCCTACTGCATTAGAGTACCTTGCTTTTACGCCTTTTGAGAGTAGATCTTGTATAGGTGGTGAGGTTTTGTGATGATGTATGCCACATGTATATTTTGAGGATTTAATGTATAAAGACTTCGAACTGAATGAATGTAATAGATACGTTATCTCCCTTTTTCACTTGTTGATTACTTGTGACGCTTGCTCTCGTGTGATTGGCACTAGTTGTGCCCTCGTGATAGTTTGTGTATGTTGTATCAAGTTTGTTCTGGGCACTTGTTGTACACAATCTTGTTGCTAGCCTTAGGCGGACTGGGGAGGTGCTTTCCGTCTGGCGTCTGTTCGACGCTCCCGAACCGGACCAAATGGGTAGCGGGTCTCGGGGCGTGACACCTAATTATATTGTTCTATTATGCCCCAAGAGGATAAATTTGCAAAGTATCGATGCCAACGTTCACAGCAACCAAAACCGGACCAACATTAGACTACTCAGTTGCGCCCTAACAGTATAACATTGGAAACAGTACTTTTTCTCATTCAACCGAACAAAGAGTAAATCCAAATTATATTGCTCTATTATGCTCCGAGAGTATAAATTTGAATCGTATCGATGCCAACGTTAACAAGAACCAAAACCGGACCAACATTAGACTACTCATTTGCGCCCTAACTGTATAACATTGGAAACAATACTTTTTCTCATTCAACCGAACAAAGAGTAAATCCTAATTATATTGCTCTATTATGCCCCGAGAGTATAAATTTGAATCGTATCGATGCCAACGTTCACAAGAACAAAAACTAGAACAACATTCGACTACTTAGTTGCGCCCTAACAGTATATCTTTGGAAACAGTACTTTTTCTCATTCAATCGAACAAAGAGTAAAACCTAATTATTTTGTTCTATTATGCCCCAAGAGTATAAATTTGCAACATATCGATGCCAACGTTCACAAGAACCAAAACCAGAACAACATTAGACTACTCAGTTGCGCCCTAACAGTATATCTTTGGAAACAGTACTTTTTCTCATTCAATCGAACAAAGAGTAAATCCTAATTATATTGCTCTATTATGCCCCAAGAGTATAAATTTGAATCGTATCGATGCCAACATTCACAAGAACCAAATCCGGACCAACATTAGACTACATAGTTGCGCCCTAATAGTATATCTTTGGAAACAGTACTTTTTCTCATTCAATCGAACAAAGAGTAAAACCTAATTATTTTTTTCTATTATGCCCCAAAAGTGTAAATTTGCAACGTATCGATGCCAACGTTCACAAGAACCAAAACCGGAACAACATTAGACTGCTCAGTTGCGCCATAACAGTATATCTTTGGAAACAGTACTTTTTCTCATTCAATCGAACAAAGAGTAAAACCTAATTATTTTGTTCAATTATGCCCCAAGAATGCAAATTTGCAACGTATCGATGCCAACATTCAAAAGAACAAAAATCGGACCAACATTAGACTACTTAGTTGCGCCCTAACAGTATATCTTTGGAAACAGTACTTATTCTCATTCAATCGAACAAAGAGTAAAACCTAATTATTTTGTTCTATTATGCCCCAAGAGTGTAAATTTGCAACGTATCGATGCTAACGTTCAAAATAACCAAAACCGGAACAGCATTAGGCTGTTCAGTTGCGCCCTAACAGTATATCTTTGGAAACAGTTCTTTTTCTCACTTAATCGAACGAAGAGTAAAACCTAATTATATTGTTCTATTATGCCCCGAGAGGGTAAATTTGCAAAGTATCGATGCCAACGTTCACAGCAACCAAAACCGAACCAACATTAGACTACTCAGTTGCACCCTAACAGTATAACATTGAAAATAGTACTTTTTCTCATTCAACGGAACAATGAGTAAATCCTAATTATATTGCTCTATTATGCCCCGAGAGTATAAATTTGAATCGTATCGATGCCAATGTTCACAAGAACCAAAACCGGAACAACACTAGACTACTCAGTTGCGCCCTAACAGTATATCATTGGAAACAGTCTTTTTTCTCATTCAATCGAACAAAGAGTAAAACCATATTATTTTGTTCTATTATGCCCCGAGAGTGTAAATTTGTAAAGTATCAATGCTAACGTTCACAAGAACCAAAACCGGAACAACCTTAGACTATTCAGTTGCACCCTAATAGTCTATCTTTGAAAACAGTACTTTTCCTCATTCAATCGAACAAAGAATAAAACATAATTATATTGTTCTATTATTCCCCGAGAGGGTAAATTTGCAACGTATCGAGGCCAGTGTTCACAAGAACCAAAACCGGACCAACAGTAGACTACTCAGTTGCGCCCTAACAGTATAACATTGGAAATAGTATTTTTTATCATTCAATCGAACAAAGAGTAAAACCTAATTATATTGCTCTATTATGCCCCGCAAGTATAAATTTGAATCGTATCGATGCCAACGTTCACAATAACCAAAACTGGAACAACATTAGACTACTTAGTTGCGCCCTAATAGTATATCTTTGGAAACAGTATTTTTTCTCATTCAATCGAACAAAGAGTAAAACCTAATTATATTGTTCTATTATGCCCCGAGAGGGTAAATATGCAACGTATCGAGGCCAACGTTAACAAGAACCGAAACTGGAACAAGATTAGACTACTTAGTTGCGCCCTAACAGTATATCTTTGGAAACAGTACTTTTTCTCATTCAATCGAACAAAGAGTAAAACCTAATTATTTTGTTCTATTATGCCCCAAGGGTGTAAATTTGCAGCGTATCGATGCCAACGTTCACAAGAACCAAAACCGGAACAACATTAGACTACTCAGTTGCGCCCTAACAGTATATCTTTGGAAACAGTACTTCTTCTCACTTAATCGAACGAAGAGTAAAATCTAATTATATTGTTCTATAATGCCCCGAGAGGGTAAATTTGCAAAGTATCGATGCGAACGTTCACAGCAACCAAAACCGGACCAACATTAGACTACTCAGTTGCGCCCTAACAGTATAACATTGGAAACAGTACTTTTTCTCATTAAACCGAAAAAAGAGTAAATCCTAATTATATTGCTCTATTATGCCCCGAGAGTATAAATTTGAATCGTATCGATGCCAACGTTCACAAGAACCAAAACCGGAAACAACACTAGACTACTCAGTTGCGCCCTAACAGTATATCTTTGGAAACAGTCTTTTTTCTCATTCAATCGAACAAAGAGTAAAACCATATTATTTTGTTCTATTATGCCCCGAGAGTGTAAATTTGCAAAGTATCGATGCCAACGTTCACAAGAACCAAAACCGGAACAACCTTAGACTATTCAGTTGCACCCTAATAGTCTACCTTTGGAAACAGTACTTTTTCTCATTCAATCGAACAAAGAATAAAACCTAATTATATTGTTATATTATGCCCCGAGAGGGTAAATTTGCAACGTATCGAGGCCAGTGTTCACAAGACCCAAAACCGGACCAACATTAGACTACTCAGTTGCGCCATAACAGTATAACATTGGAAACAGTACTTTTTCTCATTCAATCGAACAAAGAGTAAAACCTAATTATATTGCTCTATTATGCTCCGAGGGTATAAATTTGAATCGTATCGATGCAAACGTTCACAATAACCAAAACTGGATCAACATTAGACTACTTAGTTGCGCCCTAATAGTATATCTTTGGAAACAGTACTTTTTCTCATTCATTCGAACAAAGAGTAAAATCTAATTATATTGTTCTATTATGCCCCGAGAGGGTAAATTTGCAACGTATCGAGGCCAACGTTCACAAGAACCAAAACTGGAACAACATTAGACTACTTAGTTGCGCCCTAACAATATATCTTTGGAAACAATACTTTTTCTCATTCAATCGAACAAAGAGTAAAACCTAATTATTTTGTTCTATTATGCCCCAAGAGTGTAAATTTGCAACGTATCGATGCCAACGTTCACAAGAACCAAAGCCGGAACAACATTAGACTACTCAGTTGCGCCCTAACAGTATATCTTTGGAAACAGTACTTCTTCTCACTTAATCGAACGAATAATAAAACCTAATTATATTATTCTATTATGCCCCGAGGGGGTAAATTTGCAAAGTATCGATGCCACCTTTCACAGCAACCAAAACCGGACCAACATTAGACTACTTAGTTGCGCCCTAACAGTATAACATTGGAAACAGTACTTTTTTCATTCAACCGAACAAAGTAAATCCAAATTATATTGCTCTATTATGCCCCGAGAGTATAAATTTGAATCGTATCGATGCCAACGTTCACAAGAACCAAAACCGGACCAACATTAGACTAGTCAGTTGCGCCCTAACAGTATAACATTGGAAACAGTACTTTTTCTTATTCAACCGAACAAAGAGTAAATCCTAATTATATTGCTCAATTATGCCCCGAGAGTATAAATTTTAATCGTATCGATGCCAACGTTCACAAGAACCAAAACTAGAACAACATTAGACTCATTAGTTGCGCCCTAACAGTATATCTTTGGAAACAGTACTTTTTCTCATTCAATCGAAAAAGAGTAAAACCTAATTATTTTGTTCTATTATGCCCCAAGAGTGTAAATTTGCAACATATCGATGCCAACGTTCACAAGTGTGACACCCCAATAGTCCCACATCGGATGGGAATGGGATTGTCATTGAGTTTATAAGAGACTTAGACACTAGTAATATTAACTGGGCTTAAGCATTTTGGGCCGGTGGTTGGGCCCAATGAGTTATTGTTGCTAGTGGGCTGGGTCGTTACATTTGGAATCAGGGCCGGTTCACCAGCTGGACATGTGTGGTGAGTCTCGGCTGAGCCAGGGTCTGGATGACGGGCTAGCGAGACGAGTCTCACTTCGCCTGGTGATCTTGGCCTGTGTGTGTGATTGGACTGACGAGGACGTCAGGATCTTAACGGGGGGAGTTTGTGACACCCCAATAGTCCCACATCGGATGGGAATGGGATTGTCATTGAGTTTATAAGAGACTTAGACACTAGTAATAATAACTGGGCTTAAGCATTTTGGGCCGGTGGTTGGGCCCAACGAGTTATTGTTGCTAGTGGGCTGGGTCGTTACAATGTTAATTCATTAGAATGCATGCTAGTTGATAATTGCACATGATACATTGGGAATACATGCTAGTGGATAGCTTCATGTGGATATGTACTAGAGCATGTTAGAGTATATAAATGAAATACTTGAATAACATCTTATGGACTATATGCTAGGTGCATTTAGCATTACGAGATCTAAGTGGATTGACATCGAACCTAGTGTTATTAAACATAGGTCGGGCATTAACCTAGGGTCGTGAACATAGGTTGAACAAGTGAACGTAGAATCAAGATCTAGGTGGATTGACATCAGGCATTATGAGATAATGTGGATAGAATAAGCCCTAATGACCTCATCGGTGAAACTAGCCTTGAGCTATAAAACACCGGGGTAGGTGTTGAGCTCTGAAACACCGGGATAGGTGTTGGGCTTATGGATCACCGGGGAAGGTGTTGGTTAGAAAAACTTGACATGAACGAATAGGTGTCGAATAGATCGAGTGACATTAACCTAGTGTTGTGAACCTAGGATAGATCGAGTGGCATTAACCTAGTGTGGTGAACCTAGGATGGATGATGATGACAAAGAACCTAGTGTTATGGAACATAGGTTGACAATGAACCTAGGGTCAGTTAGATCTAGGTGAGTGGCATGTGAAATACAAGTGTAGTATTAGCACTATGATATAGACACAGGGATAGAGAATTTCCTATGTTGTTAAGAGTGACATTGTGATGTTGAACATAGAGATAGTTGATCCTATAATGATAATAGCCCTAGATGGTAGGGTATCCTCAGATGATGAGGATTGGATCGTGCTCACATAGTCTGTTTTATGCTTGTGGAGGTCGCTCCTCACAAGCGTGCACTCCGGAGTATAGGCACACGCTATGGTAGTAGCTACGGCCGGTTAGTAGCTAGCTATCCACAGACGGTCTCGGGCGGGTTGAGCAGTGCTAGACTCCTCACTGTCGAGACACGATGTGAGACTGAGGGCGAACCCTCGGGTTAGCCAAGAGATTGGGTCGTCAGTATATGAACCATAGAGTGGACTTGGTATCCCAGTTTAGTAGATTTAAGGCTGAGGTGTAAGTGAGACGTCCTTCGCCTCGGGCCTGGCTTTACGCGGTACTCCGCGAATGATTGACTCAAGACCGAGTCGGGTGGATAGTTTGATAGAGGTAGATGAAACCTTCTTATTAGAATTACAATTAACATGAAATCTAAGATAGAGGAAAACTTAGAAGTCAATTAGATGAGCTATGGATAGCAGGATTTAAAATAGTATCGATTGAACTAGTAGATTGTGAAATAATTGCACGAGTATATGATTGCATGATTTGCATGTAGTCGGCAGTTCTATATTTAGCATTTCATTATTGCATTTGTGAGGCAGTGCATGGTTTTATTAGTTGCATAATCAAGATATCTATCTATCTGTTATTATACTAACCTCGCAAATCCTCCTTCGGACCTGTTGGTCGAGCTTTTTCCTTGGGTGGCCGTACCCACTGGGAACCATGGAGTTGGTTCTCACCCCACGTTGTTTCGGGGTGTTTTCCAGGTATGAACGTGAGCGGCGCGAGGCAAGGGCGTAGCTCCGTAAATAGCGCCCTACCCCAGAGACCAGAGATAACGGTACCCTGAAGTTAGCTTAGCTGGTGGTTACAGAAAGAAAAGAAAACGAGTGTAATAAATCGTACTAATAATGACGATTGTATTTGGAAGAAAATTGTAACATGTAAATGTATAATCTGGATTGAATGTCTGTAATAGTTTAGCTGTTTATGTTTTCGATACTTCCTTACGCAATCTATGATTGAATTCAGTTCCTGGTTGGAACATCCTGAATTGTATTGATTGTGACGCCTAGGACGTACAGGGAAAACTCTGTCTGTTCGGCGGCCTGTCGGCGCGCCCGAACCTGACCAAATAGGTGGGGCTCGGGGCGTGACACGAACGGTGCCATCCCGATGCTATCCTGATAACTGTTGTTATAGGCGAACTCGACCATCGGCAAATGACGGTACCAACTGTCCCCAAAATCAATGGCACACGCCCGCAACATATCCTCCAGAATCTGTATGATCCTCTCTGACTGCCCATCTGTCTGAGGATGAAAAGCGGTGCTAAACTCGAGCCGCGTGCCAAGTGCATCCTGCATGTTCTTCCAAAAATGCGAAGTAAACCGGGGATCACTGTAAGGATGTGAATTCTTGAAATCCGAGAGTTGCACCACGTTTATAATCGACTAACTGTCGAGTGGATGGACTTCGGAAAGTTCGAAGTTGATCCGAAGGCAAAAAGTGCATCGGAGTTGCTCCCGGTGAAGTTCGGAAGCTTTCGGGCGTTTTTGTGCTCATAGGTGCGAAAACGGAACCCAAAAAGCTATGTTGGGTCGTGAGCTAAATCTGGCATTAACGTGGATGAGAAGATAATGAAAACGTGTTCGAAAACATGTTTGGGAAGTCTCGGTTTAATTTGAAAAGAATCAGAGGCCAAACGAGCGAAAACGGAGAAGAAACGACGAAAAGCTGAAAAATTGGCTAAGTCCTTGGAGAGGGCTGATGGTCCCTGGGGGGACCGGTCCCTGAAAAGGGAGACCGGTCCCGGAAGGCTGTCCCGCGAGAGCAGGCTCTCTGGGACCGGTCCCTTAAGGGGGAGACCGGTCCCCAGCTGCGCAGAGTGGAGCAAGGCTCTCTGGGACCGGTCCTGCGTTAGGGAGACTGGTCCCTGAGCGCGAAAAATGCCCAGTTGGTGCAGTTTCAATAGTTGAAGGGCCTTTTAGCATCTTGTTACAATAGAGGCTATAGAGGGCATTTCCCCCTCTCTTTCTTTCATTTCCTCCCTCTCCCACACCTGATCACTCTCCTCTCTCTCTCTCTAGCAGCAAGAAGAAGAGGATAGAAGAAAAAGAAGGAGAAAAAGGTGGAGGATTTGGTAGAGAAGCAAGCTAAGAGGGAGATCCTTGGCTTCATCTTCTTCCTCTCCACCATTGAAGCTCCTACTTGAGGTAAGCTCTTGAGAGCTCTCATGGTAGCTTCTCTTAGGGTGCTTTGTACCTCTTAGAAATAATTTTCTTGGAACCCTAGCATCACTAAGAAGTGATCTACATGGTCGATTCGAGCTCTAACGCGAGATTTTGCTCGGGGCAATTTCTAGAGCTCAAATTGGGGGTTTTCTAAACATGAGGTTTTGATCTCTTTTAACCTCGTTTCTAACATGTTGTTAGGTCCACGAACGCGTGCGAGGCGACGGTTCGTCGACCCGACTGACGGATTAAGTGATCCGAGCCGAACATTGGCTTACAGTGTTGATTTTGGCCCGGAGAGTCAAAGTCGAGATTTGAGGCAACGAAAGCGGCGTTGTTGCTTCAAGGAACATCCCAAAAGGTGGGGGGTGCTTTACCGAAGCCGTTGGGCTCCCTTTTATGTCTAAGTAAATTATTGGTCATATTGCATATATATGCACATATGTATAGTTTTCATGCATGATAGGGTTGGTATGGTTAGATGGCTACTCCAGTATGCTTCCTTATCGTGTGGAACTACGGGGGGGTTGCATTAGGACATAGGGAGCATGCTTGCATCCTCCTTTATCGTGCGGCACCGTAGGTTTGCATTTGGACATAGGAAGCATAGGCATGAGTATATGACATTGAACCCTAAAGACGATTTAATTATGCATGATTATCAACTAGAGATATATGAACCAAGTATAGAGCTTGATAATTGACAATATGACATTATGACATTATGACATTGTGACTTAGTGTAAAGAACACTATAAGGCTATATGAACCGAGTATAGAACTTGATGAATGACAATGACAATGACATATGACATAGTGTAGTGACACTAGTGACATGAACCAAGTAGATAACTTGATGGCAAATGATATTGAACATAGTGTTAGAAAACACATGAACATTGATACCCTTGTATGGATGCCCTCCAAAATGGAGGAGACGATCATACTCACACACAGTCTGCTCAGCGCTCGTGAGTGGTCGCTCCACACGAGCAGTGCGAGTCTCCGGAGGTCTTGGCACGTGATTCGATAGGGATAGCCTGCCTATGTGGGGTCCCGAGGGATAGTATGTGGGGTCCCGCAGACAACCCATTGGGTTGAGTTGTGTTGAGTCGTGGGCGTGCCTACGGGCTAGCCATGGATTGGGTAATAATATAAGAACATAAAAGTATTTCATACATACTTGATTGGGACATAATAGCATGATAGATATTTCATAATTATATCATGATCTTGTTGTTTCAGGCATAGCAGTAGTTGCATTTCTTTTATAATGCATTTACTTACCGCATTTACAGCTTTAAAAATAAATATCTATCTGCTTATGCCTGCTTAGACCTAGTGGGGAGATCGGTGGGGTCGGTGGCCGAGCCCACTGGGAACTAAGGAAGTTAGTTCTCACCCCACTCTATTACAGGTGCTAGCTCGCGGGCGGTCGAGGAGGATTGCGGTAAGGGCATCGCGCCCTAGTTGATAGTGGCCACCTACTTGCACTAGAGCCACCCGTGGTATATTTTAGAGACATAATTGTATAAAGAAATGATGTAACCTACATTTTGGGAGATGAACATGTATTTATATTTTGAAGTTAAACAATGTAAACAAATGTTGAATGATTGTAATAGATAGACTCTTCTCTCTTTATATTACTTGTAGGAAATACTTGTATCTTGCTCTTATTGTTGTTCGCACCTTAGGTGCATCTTCTTATCATGTATGATGTAGAATTAATTTCCTGGGCAATTCTTTGTACATGACTTGTTGTTGAGCCTTGGGCGGACAGGGGAGGTGCTGTCCGTTCGGCGCCTGATCGGCGTTCCCGAACCGAACCAAATTGGTAGCGGTCTCGGGACGTGACAATCACGATCCGATACTATATAGACTTCGGAACCCGTGTAATCGCACAATCTCATCGAGATAACCCTGCGCCAAACGGTCGCCCGGCCATGAAGTGTGGATCAGCAAAAAGTGCGCCGACTTAGTCAAACGATCCACCACTACCCAAATCGCATCGTGGCCGCCCGTGGTACGAGGCAAACCGACCACGAAATCCATCAATACGTCTTCCCATTTCCACACGGGAATAGGCAGACCTTGCAACTCGCCCGCGGGAAAACGACGCTCCGCCTTCACCTGTTGGCATACTAAACACCTTGCCACGAAGCGTCCCACATCGGCTTTCATACCCGGTGTCACGCCCCGAGCCCGCTACCAATTTGGTCCGGTTCGGGCGCGTCGACCAGATGCCGGACGGACAGCACCTCCCCTGTCCACCCAAGGCTAAAGCGACGAGATCAAGTACAACAAGTTCCCAGGAAACAACTTGAATACGTACAAGATCAAAGAACAGCGACGAGAGCACAACCAGTGCTAAACATACAAGAGCAAGCATCACGAGTAACATACAAGTGAATAAAAGAGAGATACTAGTCTATTATATCCATACAACAGCTTAATACAATTTGATTGCAAGACAACTTCCAAAATACGAATATAAAGCTTACATCCTCGAGAGTATAACATAAGATGTACAATCACTCAAAATACCTCACCACCTATACATCATCTACTCTCCAATATATACATATGGAAACTCTAGTGTAGATAGGAAGCATCTACTCACTGGCACTAGGGCGCTAAGCCCCTACCACGATCCTCAGTTGGCGCACTCGTACCTGTACCTGTAATAGTACCCCAACCACACGGGGTGAGAACTATATAAATAAAGTTCCCAATGGGCTCGGCCTCCGACCCCGCCGATCTTCCCACTAGGTCCAAGGAGGCACAGAAAGACAGATAGATAGATAGATAGATAGATCGACATAATAGAAATCAGCAGCTATACTATAAATAGAGATGCAATATCTAGCTATGCCTCGGGTCAGTGTAATACTAAGACATAGGTAGAAGCCCGGTTGCTTCAGGATGACACCTCCTGTAAGGACTCGAAATTGCGAATCGAGAAGCTGGACTATGATTCAAATTGATCAAAGTCAAGTTAGGAATGCCTTAGAGTGATTAAAGGCATTAAGTAAGCTAAAAGTGCATTGGAGTTGGTCCTTAGAGCAATTATGCAAACTACAGAATTTTAGCTCTCGGGATCCTGACTTGGGAGTGGAGACTGGACCCCAGAGACCGGACTCGATGATGGAGACCGGTACCCGTACGCTGGAAAATGGGCTCTTGGACCTTGCGCAAGGATTTCGCTCTCGGGATCCGGACTTGGTGGTGAAGATCGGACCCCGGAGACCGGTCTTGGTGGTGAAGACCGATCTCAGTGCCCGAAATTGCCCAGAATTGGACTGTTTTGGGAGGATTAAGTGGAAGGGTATTTGGTAATTACGACACCAAGAGAGCTATTTGTATTTGACTACTCTCTTTTCCCCTCATTCTTGCAACCTAAGAAAAGAGGAAATAGCTCCTATTTCTCTCTCTTGGCTGATAGAAGGAGAAGGAGAAAAAGAAGAAGAAAAAAAAGAAGGAGAAGGAGAAGGAGAAGAGAAATCTTGGTGGAGTGGGATTTCCCTCCCTAGCCTTCTTCTCCATCAAGTAGAGGATTTCTTGAGGTAGGCTTTGGATTTTCTAAAGCAATGTATTCTAGGGTTTTGTTAGTTAGCCTTAGAAATGGGTTTTGGTGAACTCTAGAATTCTAGCTAGTTGCTAGAAACGTGAATCTAGAGTTCGTTACGGCTATTTTTGCCGTAGTCGCGAGCTAGGGCTCCGAGTGGGATTTTGCAAACGGTTAGGGTTTGATCTCGTTTAACCCTATCTTTGTGATGGTTTTAGGCTCACGAGTACCCGCGAAATCAGTTAGCGATTTCGCCAAGCGAGTGCGGAGGAATTGAACCGGGAGCCTAATTTGGCTCAAGTTGCCGTCGAGCATGACGTGGATTTCGGAAAGTCGGCGAAACGCGCCGGTAGAGTCGACGCGACTATAGAAGGTGGGTGGTGAGCATCCCGAAGCAGCTGGGCTGCTCCCTATGTCTGTATGTGTATAAGTATATATATTGTTGATCTATTGTATATCGTCGAGAACAAGTTAGGGCAAGGACATTCCTTTATTTGCATGTATTCTAGCTAGTGTACCGAGGTGAGCTTGACACTAGGATAGAATACAGGAATAAAGGCGAATGGTAACATAGAAACCCTAAAGTAGAGAACTTACTTGACTTAGTAAAACAGAGAACAAATGACAATATAGATCGAGTGGCATCTAGAGAAATGAAAACCTAGATCGAGTGGCATCTAGTAAATGAGCACATTGACAAATGACATGTTGAACTAGAGTGTAGGTGTACACTGTGCATGATGAACTAGAGGTGATAGTTCTGAGAGATGCATTCCTAGTTGACAGGGTATCCTCGAGATCAGAGGATTGGATCTTACTCACAGTCTGTTTGAGAGCTTGTGGAGGTCGCTCCTCACAAGCGTGCACTCCGGAGTTTAGCACACAGGACATAGTTGTTGTCCGGGGACGAGTGGATGTCCCGCAGACCGTCTCGGGTAGATGAGTGACCAGTACCTCTTACTCTTGACGCCAGTGTGAGTTGAGGGCGAACCTTGAGGGTAAGCTAAGAGATTGGGTAAAGAAAAGGACATATTTCTTTGTTGGACATAGCAGCATGATAGCTTCCTTTAAACTATTCTGAGCATGTTTACTTATATGTCGAGCATAGTAGAGATATTGATAGCATGATTTACTGCTTTCCATGCATATCTATCTGTGTATATGCCTATGCCATATGGACCTAGTGGGGGAGATCGGGTGGAGTCGGCGGCGAACCATTAGGGAGAATGTCCGTAGTTCTCGCCCATGACAGCATTGCGGGGCCTATGATTTCTTGAGTGCCCGTGAGATCGTGGCGAGCGTAAACGCCGGGCAGATATGTTTTTGCATTGCCCACGTAGAGACACCAAATTGGGGAGTGTAGATGATGTATAGATGTGAGGCTATGAGATATATGTAAGGCCCTGCCAGTCCCGGGGCGTGACACTCTGCCTCCGCTGCCTTCTTCAAAGAGAAAAAAAAAATGAGAGAAAAAAAAAGGAGAGAGAAAAAGTAATAATGATATTTTGATCTGTTTGCTGAAAATTCAGACCAAATCTGTAAAATCAAAAAGATGACCGAATATTACAAAAGCCCAAAATTAGTGAATTTTTTATGCAAAAAGGCCTTAAAATTTTTAGAAACCAAATTTAAGAGGTTTTATGCTTAATGGACTTTACCATACTTTCGAAAAAATACAGAATTCATTTTTATAAAAGTTTTAAATACTCTTCATATTTAACGATGTGGATCGTCGAATCAAAATTTCTATCATCGAAAACAACTTATGAATACCAAAGATTCTATACTCATAAGAATATAGTAGCCATACTTTACTACATATTATATATCAACTCTTTTAGCATTCCTAAGACACAGAAAGACGTCTACTAAGTGACTAAAGCTTCAATTTCAAATTGAGGTATTTTGTATGATTAGCATTCAACACTTAAAACTTTGTTATGGGCCTGAACGAACCCTCGCACGAGGCCCACCATAACCCCACCAGCACTGGCTTATCCTGTCTTCTCAACCCATTTATTAAGGAAAATGATTAATTAGTTGATGAATTAAATAATGCAAATCTTTGGACGGTTGAGATTCAAAGTAGGAGATGGTTTAGAACATGATATGGGCAGTCCATAGCTGACATGGGAGACTACGTCGAGTCAACAATTTCTCTTAAGCTTTATAGTCCAGGAAACAATTTCCCCAAGCTCCCTTTATCCTGCAGAAGCTTCGAAACTTTACAGCTAATTTAGTCCCCATGTTTAAGGAAACATTTCGGACACCAGGGTTCGCATAAGATTCAATTCTATAGTTTGACCATTTCTTAAATAGTAGATATTTATAAGAGTAGATAGAAGTATTTACAACCATCGATGTTAGAGGGGGATTGGAAATAATAATAATAAAGAAATAAATAAAATAAAATAAGAAAAGGGTGGATCCAAACATTGTTTTAAAAGAAACTCAGAAGAATGAACATAATGATAATATATGAACAGCACTATTCTTAGAAACAAAAATTAGGATTTGATCAAACCAGAATCCGATCTCAGAGTGTCAAAATCTAAGAAGATTACAGAAGTATTATCCTTAGTCCGCAACATTCTGGCCTCTTCTAGTATGCAGTTGGCTATTTTCTCAGCGTAATCATTGTCGTGAATGTCAAACCTCTCCCTGTTCTGCAAAGAATAATTCAGAAAAAAGTTACGTCTTGTAAGAGTTGGGGATTAGGAATTTGGTAGGGTGCAAAATAACTATGGAGATATGTAAACCTGAAGGAATAGCTGCACTGCTTTCTTAATGCTAATGACATCCCACAGTCCGTCGCTGCAGTTTTTCAGTAGAAACAATTATATCATCATATCAATAGAGAAAGCTCATTAATTGGCATCCAGATATACACGTGAAATTTTAGGGACAAGGTAATCCACCTAGCAATTAGGGCATATGCGGTGCATGCTTTTGTTATGCGGACAACTTGACTTATATATGGCTCTGAACTGAAGCGTGAGTCTTGCTCTTTGAGAAACTTATCTCCTAGCATCCTGCTAATATTTAGTCCTGAAGCAATAGGGGGATTAGTAAAAACAGAAAAGAAAGATAATGGCCTACGAGATTTGCATAAATTGTATTAGTAAGGTGAGAAGACTATCATTGCCATAATGAAAATACCCGAGAGGCGTGCTTCACCATCTTTTAGCGGTCTTCCTAGTTTTGCTAAGCGAGCCCGCTCAAGCATGCTTGTTACTCTGTGATCCTCTGTCATCATGATCTGCTGCCCATTAACACTGCCACAAGAGCACATTGATACTTGATGATAAAAGTAGAGTTCAACCGATTCATGCTATCAGACAGAATTGATATTCAAATAGTTCAGGCATGAAATCAAGCAGAAACAGTTTACTTGCATAATTTAGAAGCTCCTTTTGCTTTCGATGTCTAAATATGATCACAGCCAATACTTTGCAATAATCCAAGAAGATGCCAATAAGACAAAATTTGTGCAAAGCAACAGACATTAATAGGCAAAAAACAATTTTATTTGTTCCTCAGCCAACAGCACCACCATCAACATCTACAAAGTGCCAGGTCTCAATTGGAATATCACTTCTGAATTCAAGTTTACCAAAAGTACTCATTCTACTAAAGGATATAACAATATGCCTTCTAAAAGAACACCGAAGAATATCAATGGTAACTTTTCAAACCAAGGATTTAAGTGCGCACAGGGTCATCCCGGTCACTTGCTGACACAATATGACAAGGTACGTGTTATGCCAAGCACAAAGTGCAATGTCACGCCGATGTGTGTAGTTGACAAATATAATCGTGCGCCCACAAACTTTGGCATGAAATATTTACTTTTTATGAATTAGTACGAGTCTAGCTACTTTAGTATCGATAGTACCAAGCTCTTGATACTATCTAGTTTTCTGCCGTTAAATCTATCCTTTGATCATTTCCATCCGTTAGATTATACTATTCAACCAACCACCCACTCAACTCTAGGGGACCACTATCATCCTAACCGCACATCCTTTCATCCAACGGCCGAAAACTCGATAGCACCAAGCGCTTGATACTATCGATAGTATAGTAGCATAATTCGAATTAGTACATTGTAATTACTATTAATGTATTTTTCATCAAATCTTTTGTACTATACTCCTGTAATTACTAGCTAATTTTGAATAAAGAGGGATTTGAACTGTGCCATCGGCACTGAGGGTTATATCATGCCAACACCTTGGCGGCACAGTGCCGCACAGTAGGTATGGCCCGCGCCGATGGCACTTAAATCCTCGTTTCAGACAATTACGGAGTGTCACAAATGCAAGGTAGAAGACATTCTAGCTACTAGTATCACGAGTGCAACCTCAATATGGCTCAAACTCTTGAAACTAAAGTTCTAAAGTAGATACTGATAAATAAAACAGAAGAGAACGAGCATTAAAGACCCTCTGAGCAATGCCCGCTACTCAGATGCAACTTAACAAATAAGATCAATGACCGAAATATATATCTTCCAATTCCTTTTATTGATTTAAAGAGTTGTGCCAAAGTTAGTCTCGAAAGCCAAAACTTAAAAGCTTCCAGAGTTCAAAAGCCATAAGTTTTTAGGTTATCAGAGAAGCATTATCAGTCATTCAAAGAAGCATTATCAGTCATTCCGCTAGCGAATTGATCAAAACATATTTCAGATTACTAGTTTCTAATAAAAGGTCCCAAAGTGCCAAGGTAACCATGGCCCTATGACTAACAGGAGACTAATAAATTCTTTGGGAGCACCCAAATGAAGTTCAAACTATTACGGACCTCGGAGCCTCAGCAATAGCGAGGCATAGCACAGTTGCTGAGGCGCAGGCCTAGGCTCTGAGGTGCCTAGGCTCTGAGGTGCGCACCTAAGGCGAGGTGCGCGCCTCAAGCATGCCTCGCAATATTTAAATTTAGAAGGATTGGGGGTTTAAACTTTCGAGTTGGCAGGTTCTAAATTTGATTCTTATACTTAACCCGTTAAGCTACTTGAAGAAATCCTAAAATAACCCAAAAAAACCATAAAGAAACCAATTGGATTTAGTTAGAAGGATTTTGGGTTTAAGTTTTCAGTTTGTCGGGTTCTGAATTTGATTCTTATACTTAAACCCATTAAGATACTTAAAGAAATCCTAAAATAACCAAACAAAACCCTAAAAAAAAACAGCTGCTCGCCGCTTCCTCTCCCTCCCATGTTCTCCACATCTTGTCTTTGTCGCACCATGCACCAACAGCAGCAGAAGCAGCAGGAAGCAGTGGGAGCAAGCAGCAGTAGCAAGCAGGAAGCAGCAGCAGCAAGCAGGAAGCAGCAGCGATGGCAGGAAAACAAACAGCAGCAGCAATGTAAGTGATGAGGGTGAGGATGAGCATGAGGATGATGCTTGAAGAATGAACAAATGAGAGCACCGGCACCACAATCACTTTTAAGTTTTAAGTTGGAAGTTGAAAACTTGAAATATACATATATTTTTAAATGTGAGAACCTATATGCATGTGTTTCTTTACTTTCTAATGGTTATTTTATTTTTGTATGGTTATTTTGAATTTTTTTTATGTAGAATATCAAATTAAACTACACTTAGTAAATGTGCGCCTCGCCTTCTTGAGGCGCGCGCCTCACAGTGCCTCGTACCTACACTCTAGAAGAGACTTGCACCTTTTCAAACGCTGATTCAAACTTATATACACCCACAATTAGTCAACTATCTAATGGGAAACTATTCTCAAGCCTTGGGATGTCACACTACTCGACCTTTCAGAATTTTGATTTTACTACCCAACTGTTCAATTTGGTTGAATTCAGTCAGCCAGTCGGTCAACGGCATTTTGGCTTCAAAATTTGAATTCATCGTTTATATTTACATGTTTAATTAGTATACATCATGCAATTCTCGGAACAATAAATTCAATAAAGTAGTTAGCTTAAATTTTGAAGTCAAAGTACCATTGACCGACTTAAATCAAACAAACTAGAAGTTTGGATAGTAAAATCAAAATTTCGAAAAATTTGGTAGCCGATTCAAAATGGTCCATAGTTCAAGTTTTGTAAGTTTTTACCTAACTTTTTACACTAAGGACTTGTTTGGTTCAAGAGTGGAATTGGAATCGATAATGGAATGGGAATGGATTGGAATGGTAATCGGATTGCTTCACTCCCCCAAGACGTTTGGTTCATTTTTGGATTGGAAATCGGAATGAATTATTCCTATTTCACTCTTTGGTTGATACAAAGTAAAAAATAATAGAATAACATATACTAATTTTACTTTCAAATATAATTTTATAAAACTATCTAAAATTTATATAAGCAAAAATTAATACAACTCTCAAGTTAGAGCTATGAAAAAAAATTTTAATTTATTTTAAAAAATTTTATGCAAAAAATTACAAAAAAAAATGCATAATTTTTTTGAATAAAACTATAATAAAAATAATATATCACGTTTTTTTTTTAATGCTCAGAAAAGAGAAAAGAGAAGAAAAATGATGAATAAAGTAAATAAATATTGGGTTGGGCCTAGGAAGAGATAAGTGTGGGCTTGGAATTGAAATTTCAATCCGGGCTTGGAGGCCGGAATCAATTTATAAGCTAATGGACCATTCCCATTCCGATTTGGAATGGGAGTTCCAAACCGATTCCTTTGAACCAAACAAGATTAGCCGGATTTGATCAAACCGATTCCCATTCCGGATCCAAAATATACGAACCAAACATGCCCTAAAAGTTAGCCTCATTAAAGATGCAACCCAGTAACTACAAATGTTAGTAGATTTACAAGATCTACATAGGTATGAAAAAATCTTTCTAAAAATTATCACCTCCAAAAAACTCAAAAAAGATCCGAAAATACTCAAAAATAAGAGAGAACTTTCTCAATATGGTTTCGGCACGACTCCATGCCATGCGTCGGCATAGCCTCAACAGAGTATGACACGATAGACATGGGGCAACAGTTGCAATCCTTCCATAACATATAATTGATATTCTATTAGCAAATTATATAGTAATGTTATATCACATTATTATATGATAATAATAATATCTTGTTATATTATTCTATTATTGTTATATTCTTGTGACAATGTAAAGCTAATGAATATATTATAATATAATACTATTACAACTAATATCACTTATTACTAATTGTACTGTAGTTGAACCGGAGCTTGTAATTTACCAAATTTTCACTAAATTGACAAAGTGAGAATTGAGTCATGATAGATATGATTAAAGTGGGTTTAGAGAAGCCTAGATTGAGTGTGGATCGAATTGAAATCAATTCAGACAGAAACGAGCTTGCGAAAGAGAAAAAAACTGAGTTCCAAATAGGGATGTAAAACAGGCCGGGCGGCCCACGAACCCGGGCCGAGCTACAGCACAGTGCGGGTACTGTAGCATTCGTGCCAAGCTGGCCCGGCCCGAACCTCCGGGTGGTGCTGGGCCGCTCCTCTGTGGCCCGACAAGCCGGCACGGCACAACAACCCACTTGGGCCGTGCCTGGACCAAGACGGCCCGAAACCCCAAGGCCCATGGTTGGCGGCCACGGCCGGAACCCCAAGGCCCATGCCTTGGGCCTTGGGGCTGAGCTCCTGGGAGTCCTCCCGAGGAGCTCCCAAGATCTAACTTTAGGAGAAGTGTGGACCAAAATCACGTTTTATTTTCTTTTTTTTCAAAAAAATAATACAATTTTATTTTTTTAAAAGAATAAATATTTACTATATTATAATTATTTTTTATTAATTTTTAATGATTCTATCAAAATATTAATTGTTTATATTTTTAAATTTTATACTGAATTTTAAAAAAAAATCAAAAATAAATAGTTTAAGTGACCGGCCTAAAGCACGGCCCGGACCGAAATTAAAGCCAGGCTGGGCCAGCCCGGCCCGACTCGTTTCGGCCCGGCTAATGTGGGTCGTGCACGGCCCACATTACACCCCTAGTTCCAGACCTTTCGGACGCTCGAATTAGGGATTCGAGCATCCGAAATGGTTTCAGACGGCCAAATGCAACGCTCAAATCAACCAAATGCTATTCTATAGAGCAATGTTGGTGAGAAACCCACTTTTAAGCGCCCAAATTGTGTTATGGGCATCGGAATCATTTCGGATCTCACTCGAGGGCACCTAGAACCGCTCTAAACTCCTAAACCGAGAACTAGTGATGAAGCATTCAGGCATTTGAAATACCTTGCAAGCGCTCGGAACATCTTTTGGGCAGTCCTTTATGGGCATCCGAACGTCTTTCAAACGCTCAACCCAAGAGCGCAGGTCATGCGAGAAATTAAAGAATCGGGCGCCCAATCTACTTTTCGAGCGCCTAATTCGTGAACCAGGTAGATTAAGCAAGCGTCCAGATCTTGGACCAAGTAAGCTATGTGCAATTCAGGTGCTCGAAACCTGACTTATAGATAGTGGTTTAGTTCTTTATAAATAGAAAATGTTGGGGAGTTGGCACTAGTTGTGCCCGTTGGTTATGTTTAGAATTTAAATTCTTGGGTAAATTCTTGTACACAATCTTGATGTTGAGCCTTGGGTGGATAGGGGAGAGTCTTTGTTCGTCGGCGTACGTTCGACGCGCCCGAACCTGACCAAATTGGCAGCTGTCTCGGGGCGTGACAGACAAGTTGGTATCAGAGCAATAAGAGCAAGTAAAGAGAGAGAGTCTAGGATGACCTAGGAGACCCTAGGATGGAAACCTTGAGGTAATAGGCGCGTGAGTGAAATGTGAACCTATGCCGGGTAGCGGAAGTTAATTCGATTAGGTCGAAGTAGTTGACATGTCTCTAGTAGTTCCTAGAGATGGATTCAGGTGGTATGAGTCCTTGACTTGAGGTGGTTGTGTTGGCGGCCGACAACATGACATCGAGAGTCGGGAACGAGTACGCTTGCGAGCTTCCACCCGATTTTGTGGTTGAGTCGTAATTGCGAAGGGTAATTGGTTAAAGGGATTAACCAAGTGTTTGCGTGTCAGGAGCTAATGGCCCCGAAAAGACGTTATACGCGAAGAACGGTTTCGGCACCACCTCCTGAGGTGCCAGAGCAAGCTGGACCTCCCCGAGTGCCAGAGCCTCCTATGGCGCCGGAACAAGCCGGGCCAAGCGAGATACAGGAGTTGCAGGCGCAGGTGACCGCATTGGCCAGTCAGTTTGAACGCTCCAAGAGCTGATGGAGCGGCAACTGACCGCGATGACGGCAGCGGCAACTGAAGGCCATGATTTGCCCGTACCCTCTGCACGCGTACCTGGAGCGGCTGAGGGTGAGGGTATAGCAGCGGTCCTGGTGGCGGCACGTCCTCCGCCGGCAATTGTTCCTCAAGCGGCGTCGGGTTCGGCGACACCCAATACGGCGACCGAAGAGGTGAAGAAGGAGCTCGCGTTGGCGGCTCTTATCAAGTTCAACAAGTTCAACAAGTTCAATCCGCGTATCTTCGAAGGCAGAAAGGTGGAACCGGAGGTGGTCGAGTCGTGGATCAACTCGATAGAGACCCTCTTTGACGACTTGGGTACCCTGGAGAGGGACAAGGTATACCTCGCCACTCATTGCTTGGAGAAGGCGGCGAAGGTATGGTGGAAGATGGTGAAGCGAGACAGGCCTTCTGATCTCCCGCCGATGTTATAGGAGGAATTTAAGAGGCTGATCTTCGCCAATTACTTCCCGACACCGTGAAGTGGAAACTATAGGAGAAATTCCGAAAGCCAAGACAAGGGGACCGCTCAGTGGCGGATTATGAACAAGAATTTTCCCACATCATCGACTGCGTCCCGGATGTGGTGAAGGATGATCAGGACCGGGCCAATTGGTTCTTGCGAGGACTACGACCGGGGATCTGTAAGGCCGTGCAAATCTTCAAGCTCACGACCTTTGCGGAGATTTTTGACCGCGCATTGTGGGCGGAGCACGGTGATGCCCACGTGTGGGAGGAACGAGAGCTGTTAGCCGAATCGAAGGAGAAAGGCAAAAAGCGCCAAGGTAGCAGTTCGGGGGGACAGCCAAGCTCCAAGAAGCCCCCGAAGTATCCGCGGACTCAATACAAGGGCCGTGGTGCGCGCCGGTGTGTCATTTGTGGTGGAAACCACCCGGTGTCGCGTTGTGAGCAACGCCAAGGCAAGTGCTACAAGTGCGGGCAACCGGGGCACTTCATACGTGATTGCCCGGGAGGAGGAGCTTCGCCTGCCCCGTCCATTGCATCGGCGCCGGCGAATCCAGCTTATTATCGAGGAGTTCCACCGACGGCGGTGTCGGCGGGACGGGCTATGACGCCACGTCAACCCGAGGCGACGCGATCGACCCCGAGCAAACAGGTATTCACCGCTCAGGTCCAAGCTGAGAAGCCTGCCGAGATGAAGGAGCATCGCCTTGTGGCAGGTATGGTTTTAATAAATGGAATTCGCTCTAGGGCCATGTTTGATACTGGAGCTACACATTCATTCATCAGTAGATCATTTGCATGCATGCATGACATCAGCATACAGTTGAGTGAGAGTACATGGCGTGTAGGTGCCCTGAACGGGATTTTCTTATTCGTAAGAAGTGTCCGGCGTGTCCAGTCCAAATAGGTGACTGGATAATGCCTATCCGGACGTTAGTACTCAAGAAGTTAAAGGAGTTCGACGTCATATTAGGCATGGACTAGCTCTCAAAGTATTATGTGACGGTGGATTGTAAGAACAAGATACTCACATTTCGGGAGCCGGGACAGAAAGGGTTCACCTATCGGGCTTGCCAGAGCTCGTGCTTCGCCACGACAGTGTCAGCGACGAGAGCAAGGAAGTTGGTCAACAGCGGTTGCGCAGCTTACTTGGCGACCGTTGTGGAAGTGGATCGAGTAACTCCGACCTTGGAGGAGTTGTCGGTAGTTCGGGAGTTCCCGAATGTATTTCCCGCGGAGTTGCCGAGGATACCGACGGATCGGGAGATCGAGTTCGTCATAGACTTGATTCCCAGTACCGTGCCAATCTCGAAGGCTTCGTATCGGATGGTGCCGGCAGAACTAAAGGAGTTGAGGGATCAACTGTAAGACCTCCTCGACAAACAGTTTATCCGGCCAAGTGTATCCCTGTGGGAAGCCCCGGTGTTGTTCATACGGAAGAAAGACGAATCGTTCCAACTCTACGTGGATTATCAAGAATTAAACAGAGTCACGATCAAGAACAAGTACCCACTTCCCCAAATCGACGACTTATTCGATCAGCTACAGGGGTCGTGTGTGTACTCAAAAATAGACTTGCAGTCCGGCTATCGCCAATTGAAGATCAGGCCGGAAGATATTAAGAAGACCGCATTCCGCACGCGGTATGGACACTACGAATTCACGGTCATGCCTTTTGGGCTTATGAATGCCCCGTCAGCGTTTATGGATTTGATGAACCGTGTCTTCAAAGAGTATTTGGACCGATTTATCTTGGTCTTCATAGACGACATATTGGTCTATTCTCGCAATGACGAGGAGCATGACGAGCATCTAAGGATCGTACTTCAAGTCCTTCGGAAGAAGAAGTTATATGCTAAGCTAAAGAAGTGTGACTTTTGGTTCCGAGAAGTCGCATTTCTAGGGCATGTGATTTCCGAGGGTGGAGTTTCGGTGGGCAGGAAAGTTGAGGCAATCAAGGATTGGCGCGCTGTGGGTGTAAACGAGCGAACACGAGCGAGTGTCGGCTCGTGTTCAGCTCGTTATTAAACAAGCCGAACACGAGCTGGCTCATTAAAGTAGTATCGAGCCGAAAAATTCGGCTCGTGTTAGCTCACGAGTTGACCAACGAACAATAAATTAAAAGAAAATTAGATTAAATATATTAAAAAAATAAATTTATAAAATTTTATCCATTAGACTTTGATCTAATAATTAAAACTTTATATACAAATGAGTCTTTTTATAATTAAGCTCACATTTATATTTTTATTTTGCTAAAAATTAAATAATAAAAATATATATTATATATAATTCTTTATTTATATATAAAAATATAAATTAAATAAATTATATAAATATAAAATATATGTATTCAACATTATCGAGCCGAACACGGCGACGGCTCGTATTCGGCTCGTTTATTAAACGAAAAATTCGGCTCGTGTTCGGCTTGTTTACTAAACGAGCGAGCCGATCTCGGGCGATTTGAGCCGAACATGGTGGCTCGCAATGAGCTGGATTGCCACCGCTAGCCGCGCCTAACAAATGTCACGGAGGTTCGAAGCTTCGTGGGCATGGCAGGCTACTATCGACGGTTTGTGGAGGGCTTTTCGAGATAGTCATCCCACTTACCCGTCTAACTCAGAAGGGCACCAAATTTGTTTGGAGCGACGAGTGCGACCGAGTTTCAAAGAGTTGAAGGAAAGATTAACTTTGACTGGTACTCGCTCTCTGTGCGAACTTCGTGGTCTATAGCGATGCATCATTTTCAGGATTGGGGTGTGTCTTGATGCAGGGCGGGAAAGTAATCGCATATGCGTCCCGTCAGCTAAAGAGTTATGAGAAGAACTACCCCATCCATGGAGGCACTATCTATATGGTGCGCATTGCGAGATCTACACCGACCACAAGAGTCGGAAATATCTGTTCTCACAGAAGGAGCTCAACATGCGACAACGGCGGTGGTTAGAACTATTAAAGGATTATGACATGGATATCCTATACCACCCTGGGAAAGCAAATGTGGTTGCAGATGCGCTTAGAAGAAAGTCGGCGGAGAACCTCGCGTTGTGGGTCACGAATTAGGAGCCTCTGTGGAATGAAATGGGCCGAATAGACCTTGAGGTTGTGGCTCCGAATATTCCGGCTCAGTTGACGCTGCTCGTTGTCCAACCGACCTTGTAGGAGAAAATCAAGAATCTGCAACCCGCGGACCCAAGTCTCCAAAAGGTTCGGCGTGACATCGAAGAGGGTCGTGGTGGTGACTTCATGGTAGACGCCGTGGTGCACTTCGATTTCGAAATCGATGGTGTGTACCGAATGATGAGATCCGGAAATTGATCTTGCAAGAAGCACATTGGTCTCTTTGTAGTGATCACCCGGGCGACACCAAGATGTATCACGGGTTGAGAATGCACTATTGGTGGCCGGGAATGAAGGGTGATGTTGGACGCTTCGTGGCGAAATGCTTAGTATGCCAACAAGTGAAAGCGGAGCGTCGGTTTCCAACGGCACTCTTGTTCTCCTCTTGTATGTTGATGATATTATTGTCACCGGCAGTTCCTCATCTCTTCTCGATGCTCTTATCATCACGTTACAACGCGAATTTGCCATGAAGGATCTCGGGCTGCTGCATTATTTTTTGGGCATTGAGGTTCATTGCTCCTCCTCTGGACTTCATCGATCTCAACAAAAATATGCGCATCAATTGCTTCAGCGACATGGTTTTCTTGACAGTAAGCCCATTTCTACTCCTCTTTCGCTAGCAACTCGTCTCTCTTCCCATAAGGGACATCTTCTTGAGGATCCATACACTTATCGTCAGATAATTGGTGCTCTCCAGTATCTCACTTTCACCAGATCGGACGTTTCATATGCCGTCAACTCTGTTGCCCAGTATCTCCATGCACCTCGTGAACCACATATGCAAGCGGTCAAGCGTATTCTGCGTTATATTCGGGGGATGCTATCTTATGGCCTTCCTATCTCTTGCTGCGACAATCCTTCTCTTGTGGCCTTCGCTGATGCTGATTGGGCTGATTGCCCGGATACGGGTTGCTCTACTTCTGGATATTGCATTTTTCTCGGGCCAAATCTGATCTCCTAGTCCGGTAAGAAACAACCCACCATTTCTCGTTCTAGTTAACGAGTATCGTGTTGTAGCCTACACACATGCTGAGACAGTCTGGATTCGTCGTCTCCTTCGTGACCTTCGTGTTTTCTTATGGCGCTCTATCAATATTTATTGCAATAATCTCAGCACCACCTACCTTGCGGCCAATCCAGTACTCCATGCTCGCACAAAGCACATTGAACTTGACCATCAGTTCTTGCGGGAAAAAGTTCAGTCTAGTGATTTGGCCTTACTTCATATCCCTTCTGACAAGCAACTTGCCGACATTTTCACCAAGCCCCTGTCACCCTCTCGGTTTTCGATATTGCGGCTCAATCTTCGCATCCGACCACCGGATACTTAGCTTGCGGGGGGATGTTACGATATATTTTATATTAGGATACTGTGTATTATTGCCTTCTATAGAGTAGTATCATTGCCTTCTATAGAGTAGAATTATATAGTATGTAATCCTAGTTATACTCTTACTATAGTAATCATTGTTACTATAGTAAGACAAACGCTTGTACTATATATATTCATTAATACAAATCAAGAGGGTATGCTCTTTTGCCCTTCTTTCAATAATGTATTCCACGTCTCCAATCTTCGCAAATACATTCACGACCCGGAGCACGCGATGCTATATGAACCGCCGGAACTTCAAGAAGACTTGAGTTACGAGGAGTTTCCGGTGATGATCATCGCCCGAGAAGTGCGAAAACTGCGAAATCGCGAGTATCCCTACGTGAAGGTTCGGTGGAGCAATTATGATGATCGCAAGGCCACCTGGGAACTCGAGGATTTGATGAGGAAGCATCATCCTCACTTGTTTAAGGATTGAGGTATGAATTTGAGTTAGAGTTAGAAATTGAATTAGTTTCGAGGACGAAACTCCTTTTAAGGAGGGGAGGATGTAAGGAAGTGAATTCTCGAAATCCGAGAGTTGTACTTCGTTCAGGATAGACTAATTGTCGAGTGGGTATGCTTCGGAAAAGTCAAAAATGTCAAAAATCCAAAGAGTGCATTGGAGTTGCAGTCCATGAGAGCAAATAGTGCAAATCTGCACTTTTGCAGATTTGGCTCTCGGGAACCGGTCCTTGGCATGAGGGACCGGTTCCCGTAAGCAGGGTGCGCAGGGAAAACCTTCTGCGCACAAGTGTTGCTCTCGGGGACCGGCGGGAGAGATCGGTCCCCGTAAGCAATGAGAAGTCCCTGTGGGGGACCGGCGGGAGAGATCGGTCCCCTTAAGCAATGAAAAGTCCCTGTGGGGGACCGACTTCCTGATAAGAGACCGGTTCCCGTAAGTGTCCTGCGAGAGCAAGATCTCGGGGACCGGTCTTGGATGGACAGACCGGTCTCTGGATGACCGGTCCTCTAGGGATAGACAGGTCCCCGTACGCGTAGAAGCTGGCTGGGAGCTCCAGCTTGCGAGAGAAGCTCTCGGGGACCGGTACTCCCGTAGAGGGATCTGTCCCCGCACGCGAAAACAACCCAGTCTGGGCTGTGTGAGAGAAGTGAAATGGAGGAGCTTTTATGCAAAAGTGGCATTAGTGAGGGGTATAGAGAGGAAAGCACCCTTTCTCCCTTTCTTATTTCCCCTCCTCACCCATATTCTCTCCCTCTCTCTCTCTAGAAAAGAAGAAAGAGAAGAAGAAGAAGAGAAGAAGAAGAAGAAGGAGAAGAAGAAAAAGAGGGAGGAGAGCATCACCACCATCTTCTCCTCTTCCTCTTCCTTTCATTGGGAGGTAAGCTACTAAACCGTATAATGGTATAACCTAGGGTTTTGAGTTTGTTGCTTTGCAAAAGGGTTAAATAGACCTCTAGCACGCTTATAAGTAGATTGATGCTAGAATCTAGGGTTTGGAAGTAGCGGTTTTGCATGAATGCAAACCTAGGTGTCACGCCCCGAGACCGCTGCCAATTTGGTCCGGTTCGGGGACGCCGATCATGCGCCGAACGGACAGCATCTCCCCTGCCCGCCCAAGGCTCGCCAACCAAGTCATGTACAAAGAATTGCCCAGGAAATAATTCAATTGCATACATGACGAAACGAAACGACAGTCTTTGACAAGTAAGAGCAAGATACAAGTAAGTCATACAAGTAAATAAAGAGAGATAAGTCTATCTATGACATCCCTTCAACTATTCATTTACATCAAGTTTACATTTTTGTAACTGCCGGATAAATATACACATTGTTTTCCCCAAATAGGTAACTACTTCCAAAATACATCAAATGAGGCTCTAATGCATAGGAGGGCTGCTACTCACTAGGGCACGACGCCCTTACCGCGGTCCTCACCGGAAGCCCTCGCGCTCGGACCTGTAATAGAGTGGGGTGAGAACTATCTTCCATAGTTTCCAGTGGGGCCGCCGACTCCGCCGATCTCCCCACTAGGTCTAAGCAGGCATAAGCAGATAGATAGATAGATAGATAGATAGATAGATAGATAGATAGATATTTAAAGCTATAGACAATGCATATTGTAAGAATTACAATATTCTAATATGCCTGGAGAAACAAGAGTAGGTACTATAGCCATGTAATGACTAACATGCTACCTTAACTCTATCAAGTATGAATGCAACTCTATTATGCTCAATATGCACGTTGTGCTCAATCCACATAACTCTCTTGAGTGTATTACCCAATCATCTGGCTAGCCCGTAGGTGCGCCCTCAACTCACATCTCAAATCCGTATTTATTGGGGGACTCGAACCACCAGAGGGACTGTCTGCGGGACCCCACAAGCTATCCCAATCGTTTCACGTGCCAAGACTCCGGTGCTCGCACTATTTGTGCGAACAAGCAACACAATGTTGAGCAATTGTGTGAGTATAATCTAATCCATGTCCATTGAGAATATCCGGTCACTAGGACCATCATGTACAAGTGTTCTCTAACACTACATTGTAATGCCACTCGTCAAGTCAATACTTGGTTCATGTGTCACTAGTGTTCATTTACACTAAGTTCTAATGCCACTCGTCAAGTTATCTACTTGGTTTACATGCCACTCGTCAAGTTATCTACTTGGTTTACATGCCACTCGTCAAGTTGTCCATGCTCATGCAAGATCAAGTTATTGTTTAACTTATCTCTATAGGGTTCTATGTCACAAAGCTCATTCTCATGCATCCTAAGTTCACATACCAAGCCTACTATCCCGCATAAAAAGGGAGCATGCAAGAATAGTAAAAGTAGCTACATATTACTCTATCATGCATGGAGCTATATATAAAATATGATCAATATAAGTTACTTAGACATAGGGGGCAATTCAACTGCTTCGGGATGGCACCCCCCACCTTTAGGTTGTTTCACGAAGCTACGGCGTCGATTTCGTGATCCTAAAACGCCGCTTTTACTCTTCGGGTCAGCACGAAGCTCCGAGACTTTGTTTAGACCGTAACTCCAAAACCGCTCGTCGGATCGACGAACCGTCGCTTCCCACGCGTTTAGACACCTAACAATTAGGTTGACATGCGGTCAAATTAGATCAAGATCCATCGCTTCCAAAAACCCTAGTTTGGAGCCATAAGTTTACACAATGCAAGAATCCCTCGTTAAAGCTCTAGATTCTTATATAAACCATCTATTAGAGAAGCTAGGGTCCCAATAAAACCATTTCTAGAAGATAAAACCCTATCTAGAAGGATCTACCATGAAAGCTCTCATGGGCTTACCTCTATAGAAAGCTCCAATGGTGGAGAGGAAGAAGAAGACGCCAAAGTCCTTCTCCTAGCTTGATCCTCCTCCAAAATCTCCTCCTCCTTCACCTTCTAGAGAGAAAGAGAGGAGCTTTAGAGAGAGAGAGAGGGAGGTAGGTTTGTGTTTAGAAGAAGAATGAGGGGAAAAGAAGGTCTATTCTCTTCTATACCCCTCACTCATGCTACATTTGCTAATACACCCCTCCACTTTGTCTCTACTGCCCTACCCAGCATCGGGCGCTGAGCGCGGACCGGTCCCGCCATGGAGGACTGTCCCCGAGAGCAATCTCTCGCAGATGCCCTTCTTCCTCAATGTTACAGGTACGGGAACCGGTCCTCGCCTGAGGGACTAGACCTTCAGGGACCGGACCCCATCTGAGGGAGCGGACCCCGAGAGCATTTCTTGCGGGCAGAAATTCCTGCCAGCTTCTACGCGTACGGGGACCGGTCCGTCCCACCAGGGACCGGTCCCCGAGAGCAAATTTGTGCACGGAGTTTTCTCTGCCACACAACTGCTTACGGAGACCGGTCCTTGTTGGTCCCTCCCACCAAGGACCGGTCCCCGAGAGCAAAAATCTGCAACGTAGCAGATTTTCACAATTTGCTCTCCGAGGCCCTCGTCAATGCATTTTTTGGGTTTTCAACGCCTTCGGTCTCTCCGAAGCGTACCCTATCGACAATTAGTCGATTCTAAATGAAGTCTAACTCTTAGATTTCGAGAATTTACTTCCTTACATCCTCCCCGTTTTAAAAGAGTTTCGTCCTCGAAATGAACTTCAATTCTCAACTTAAACTTAAACTCATACCTTTACTCCTCAAATAAATGAGGATGATGCGTTTTCATCTTGCTCTCAAATTCCCAAGTGGCTTCACGATCGTCGTAATTACTCTACGACTTTAACATAGGGAATCTCGCGATTCCGCAACTTGCGCACCTCCCGAGCGATTAGCGCCACCGAAAACTCTTCATAGCTCAAGTCTTCCCGTAATTCCGGCGGTTCATACATCATTGCATGATCGGGGTTGTGGATATACTTACGAAAGTTGGAGACGTGAAACACATTGTGAACGTCTGCTAGCTGCGGCGGCATTGCAAGCCGATAAGCTACCGCTCCAACGCGTTCCAACACTTCATACAGCCCTATATATCGAGGACTTAACTTCCCTCGAACCCCAAACCGCCTCACGCCTCTCACAGGTGACACTTTCAGGAATAGGCGGTGCCCTACCGCGAACTCCAAAATCCCTCCGGCGCTTGTCCGCATAACTCTGTTGTCTAGATTGCGCCGTAAGCAATCTTTGGCGAGCGAGGCGAACTTTCTCTTCCGCCTCCCGCAACACGTCGGGGGCTAACACCGCGCGTTCACCTGCATCGCCCCAGTGTATAGGAGATCTGCACTTCCGCCCATAGAGGACCTCGAACGGTGCCATCTCCACACAAGGTAACTGTTATTGTAGGCAAACTCGGCCATCGGCAAGTGATTTGCCCAACTGCCCTTATAATCAATGACACACGCCCGCAACATATCCTCCAAAATCTGGATAGTTCTCTCCGACTGTCCATCTGTCTAGGGGTGAAATGCAGTACTGAATTCGAGTCGTGTGCCAAGTGCCTACTGTAGGCTCTTCCAAAAATGTGAAGTGAATTGGAGATCTCGATCCGATACAATCGACTTTGGCACCCCATGTAATCTCACCACTTCATCCAGGTATACTTGCGCCAACTTCTCGCCCGACCAGGTAGTGTGGATCGATAAAAGTGTCGACGTTGTCAACGGTCCACAATTACCCAGATCACATCGTGGCCACCCATCGAACGAAGTAATCCGACCACGAAATCCATCGCTACATCTTCCCACTTCCAAACTGGAATAGGTAGGCTCTGAAGCTTTCCTGTTAGGAATCGGCGCTCTACTTTCACCTGCTGACATACTAGACATTGCGCCACAGCGTCCAATGTTTGCCTTCATCCCCGGCCACCAGTACTGCATCTTTAGATCCTTGTATATTTTAGTGCCGCCCGGGTGAATACTATAAGAAGTCCGATGTGCTTCTTGCAAAATAAGTTTTCGAACTTCCTCATTTTCCGGTACGCACCACCGGTTTCGAAACCAGAGAGCACCCTCGGCGTCTATACTGAAGTCGCCACTACGTCCACTCTCGATGTCGCGCCGCACCTTTTGGAGATTAGGGTCTGCTGGTTGGAGACTTTTAATTTTCTCCAACAAGGTCGGTCGAACAATGAGAGCCGATAATATAGTCGGAACCCCCGGAGCCACTACCTCAAGATCTAGCCGTTTCATCTCCAAGCATAGAGGAGTCGTGACAACGCGAGGTTTTCTACCGACTTCCTGCTAAGGGCATCGGCGACTACATTCGCCTTCCCAGGGTGGTAAAGGATCGTGACATCATAATCCTTTTATAATTCCAACCACCGCCGTTGGCGCATGTTCAGCTCCTTCTGTGTGAACAGATATTTCAGACTCTTGTGGTCCGTGTATATCTCACAACGCACGCCATACAAATAGTGCCTCCACAACTTAAGAGCAAATACTACCGCAGCTAGCTCTATGTCACAAAGCTCATTCTCATGCACCCTAAGTTCACATGCCAAGCCTACTATGCCGCATAAAAAGGGAGCATGCAAGAATAGTAAAAGTAGCTACATATTACCCTATCATGCATGGAGCAATATATAAAATATGATCAACATAAGTTACTTAGACAAAGGGGACAGTTCAACTGCTTCGGGATGGCACCCCTCACCTTTAGGTTGTTTCTTCACGAAGCCTGCTGTGCCGTCGATTTCGTGATCCTAGAACGCCGCTTTTACTCTTTGGGTCAGCACGAAGCTCCGAGACTTCGTTTAGACCGTAACTCCAAAACCGCTCGTCGGATCGACGAACCGTCGCTTCCCACGCGTTTAGACACCTAACAATTAGGTTGACATGCGGTCAAATTAGATCAAGATCCATTGCTTCCAAAAACCCTAGTTTGGAGCCCTAGGTTTACACAATGCAAGAATCCCTAATTAAAGCTCTAGATTCTTATATAAACCATCTATTAGAGAAGCTAGGGTCCCAATAAAACTATTTCTAGAAAATAAAACCCTATCTAGAAGGATCTACCATGAAAGCTCTCATGGGCTTACCTCAATAGAAAGCTCCAATGGTGGAGAGGAAGAAGAAGACGCCAAAGTCCTTCTCCTAGCTTGATCCTCCTCCAAAATCTCCTCCTTCACCTTCTAAAGAGGAAGAGAGAAGTTTTAGAGCGAGAAAGGGAGGTAGGTTTGTGTTTAGAAGAAGAATGAGGGGAAGAGGTCTATTCTCTTCTATACCCCTCACTCATGCTACATTTGCTAATACACCCCTCCACTTTGTCTCTATTGCCCTGCCCGTATCGCTGTGCGCGGGGACCGGTCCCTCTAAGAGAGAACCGGTCCCCGAGAGCAATCTCTCGCAGGACAGCCCGTCTTCCCCAATGTTACGCGTACGGGAACCGATCCTCGCCTGAGGGACCGGACCTTCAGGGAGCGAACCCCGAGAGCATTTCTTGCAGGTAGAAATTCCTACAAGCTTCTACGCGTACGGGGACCGGTCCGTCCCACCAGTTACCGGTACCCGAGAGCAAACTTTGTGCGCGGAGTTTTCTCTGCCGCACAACTACTTACGGGAACCAATCCCTCCCACCAGGGACCGATCCCCGAGAACAGAAATCTGCAACTTAACAGATTTTCACACTTTGCACTCAAGAGGCCCTCGCCAATGCACTTTTTGGGTTTTCAACGCCTTCGGTCTTTCCGAAGCATACCCTATCTACAATTAGTCGATTCTAAATGAAGTCTAACTCTCGAATTTCGAGAATTCACTTCCCTACACTAGAGCACCCAAATTGGGTTTTTGCAAATAGAGAGGTTTGATCTCAATTGATGGCCTCTTAACCTAATTGTTAGGTGTCTAAACGCGTGGGCAAAATCGAATTTATAATTCGTCGAGCCATCGGAGAGTTATCGGCAAAACAAGGCCATCTGAGCTTCATTTCGACCTAGGAGGCCGAGACATCGAGGAAGCAAGTGCCGAGGAGTGTTTTTAGGACGTCTACAACGTCAAAGATCTTCGAAAGGTGGGGGGTGTCATCCCGAAGCAACCGGACCCTTCATTATGTCATAGAAATACATAAAATTTCATCTCTTGCATATGCATTGTAGGATTGCATTTTTACAATTCCTTATGCTTCTAATGTGTATCATAGTGTGAGTCGAATACTTGATATAGTGGATAGATAAGGATTGGATCTTGATGTTGAATCCTATAGTGCTAAAAAAAAGAGGTGAACTTGATGGTTATTTGGTGTCATAACGAGTGGCATATAATTGATAAGTGAACAGAACGAGTGGCATCTAATGTAGTGCATTTGATACTAGAGGTTGTGAACTTGGGATAGGTGGATTCCCTAGTAAATGACTCGTGGACAAGAACTTAGTATAGCTAAGCAACTATGCATGAACGTCGGAATAGATGAGTTCCGAGAGAGACGTTGGCCCTAGTTCGTAGGGTATCCTCGAGTGGAGAGGATAGATCAAGCTCACGGTCTGTTATTCGGGATGGTAAAGCCATCCAAGTTGTCGTCGAGTACTCCGAAGCAAGGATTTAAGTGTCGTGGCACGGGGTCGTGCCGAAAACTTGCCGGCACGGTACGGCACGGTGCGTGCCGAGCCATACCGATGTGTGCCGGTCAAGAAAATTCTTATGTGCCGACACATAATATCGTGAAATATTTATTTTTTTTAGCAACAAAATATTCTAACTATTTATTATGTCTTTTTATCACATCTTTTGAACTTTATTCAGGAAATTACTTACTAATTTAAAGAATAGAGGGTTTTAAACTGTGCCATCGGCACGGGATCTGTATCGTGCCGATAACTTGTTGGCATGGTACGGCACGGTAGATACGGCCCGTCCCGATGGGCACTTACAACCTTGCTCCGGAGTGTCGGGCGAGTGACCGGCACAGTTGATGTCCGTAGACAATCCCGGGTTCAAGAGCGAGTTGAGTCTCCTTACCTTGAGGGATGTTGATGTGAGGCGTAGGCGAACCTAAGGGATTCGCCAAAGATTGGGTAAATGAAAGAATAGCATTGTCATAGAACATTCGCTTATTAGACAAAGATTGGACATAGTAGCGTGATAGTAAACTTTTACTAAATGATGCATGCATTCATTATTTATGATTATGGGCATAGTAGCATAATTTTCCTATTATGTCATTTACTGCTTTGGATATCTATCTATCTAGTTGTTACTTTTGCCCACTTGGACCAAGTCGGGAGATCGGCGGATTTGGCGGCCGAACCCATTGGGAACTATGGAAAGTTCTCACCCCACTTCATTATAAGGCCGAGTGCGGGCGCGCCGAGTGAGGACCGCGGCAAGGGTATAGCGCCCGAGCAATAGTTACATTTAGTAACCTCCTTTTTATGCATTAGAGTACCCTGTTGTATCTAGATGCTTTATGTTTTGGAAGAGCTATGTATATATATGAAGAATGAACATGTATTCATTTTGAGAAAAGATGTAAATATAAAAAGAATGCAAATGTGATGTAATAGTTAGTAGTTCTCTCTTTATTTCACTTGTATTACTTGTGGATTACTTGCTCTTAATTGTTGGCACTAGTTGTGCTCGTTGGTTGTATATTTAGAATTTAAATTCTTGGGTAAATTCTTATACACAATCTTGATGTTGAGCCTTGGGTGGACAGAGGAGGTGCTGTCCGTCCGGCGTCTGTTCGACGCGCCCGAACCGGACCAAATTGGTAGCGATCTTGGGGGGTGACACAATCTCCCTCGAGATCAAGTCTCTACTGATTGGAGACATGTCGATCTCCCTCGGCTCTCGATGAAGTGTGCGACTACTGCCTACCGATTACAGAAATGTCAATCTCCCTCGTCTCTCCATGAGGTGTGTATCTACCGATTGGAGAGAAGTCCGATTCCCCTCGACTATCCATGAGGTGTAATATGAAAGAAAACCAAACTAATAATTTGGTGAAAATAAAGAAATGGAATGAGATGAATGCATAGGCTAATGACATAGCAAACCATTGTTGCATATTGTATATATTTTGAGGCATTGCAGTTGTATTTCAATTTCCTGTGTTTCTATTATAGAAATAGCTATTTCAGTTATTGTCGTTATTTATTAATGCTTCGTTTGGACCGAGTGTGTGCAGAGCGCCACTTTCGGTAGTTGTACCCACTAAAGACTTATTTCAAGTTCTCACCCCCATTATGGTTGATGTTTTTTAGGGCTACCCATCGCCGTAAGGTACGTGATCGCGGCCAGGGCATTGCCAGTTAGATAGACAATGGCTAGTTGGTGTAGAGAGTACCTAGTTATATGTGAACAATAGATGTGTAACAGGTTGGATTAAAGTGATGTAAATCTTAATAAAGACCTTAAGTTGTAATAGTTGTAATATAGAAGTTGAATTGTAATAGCTTGTAAATTTAGAAGCTTTACTTACTATAATGCTCTTGTAGCCATATCATGTATGAAAATTTTATTTTGAAAATAATCATATTAACGGAAAATTTTATATGGGGTGAAGCACGAACGGCATTTCTTATGAAGACGGTGAATCGTTCACTGTCTTTAGTGTAAACACTAAAGACAGTGAACTATTCAGTGTCTTCTCTATATACCCCATGGGTTTTTGACAAAAATTTGGCTAAGTCCATGGGGTATATAGAGAAGACACTGAATGGTTCACTGTCTTTAGTGTTCACTGTCTTTAGTGTTTACACTAAAGACAGTGAACCATTCACTGTCTTCTCTATATACCCCAGAAGACGGTGAACGATTCACCGTCTTCATAAGAAATGCCGACGTGGCCGCCGAGCTGGCGCGAGCAGGGTTAGTTTCCCAAATAAAATTTTCACAGGGTTATTTCTGCAAATATGAATTTTCACAGGGTTATTTTCGAAAAAAGTCCCATTCGACAGGTCAGCTGAACGTGCCCGAATAGACCCAACTGGTGAGACTCGAGGCATAACAGAGATAGTTTGTAATATTATCAAATAATAATACAAACTAAATTGTATCACAAAGTACTCGGTTTTACAATAATACATATACTTGGTCAAAATTTGGTTAAGTAGAAGGATAAACTTATGCTGCAAGAATAAGTGCTTATACTTAGCCTATACACAATTCTAGGCTAAACACCCAAATGGTGTTGGGCATAACCTCCGAGAATAAGTGCTTATCATCCAAATGCAAATTTCAACTTATTCTTCCTTGTTCCACAATACCCTTGTTCCTGGGAAAAGAAGGTTACACCCAAAAATTTAGTTGCCGACCCAACTAACCTTAGAGAAATTGCAATAGCCACAACACTATATTTCATACATTGCAGCTTCATCCTTCACGAGGAAAATGGTTTGTATGTTTCCTGATTAATGCTAGGAAGCAGTCTAGTTGTTCCCAATGGTGAAACTTCAAAAGGATGACTGATTCACAAGACAATTCACAGATCTGGTTGTCATAAGTAGTTCTTCAATTATTCGGTTCCCTCTTATCCAAAGTGTTAATACATTAGTTGCTTCACTTCATGCTTTGTAACATTTCAGATAGGGATTGCACATGTTCTGAAGAAGCAAGACAATGAATAATATATATACATATATATATATATATATATATAGAGAGAGAGAGAGAGAGAGAGAGAGAGAGAGAGAGAGAGAGCTAGGCTGGTTTACTATCGGTATGACGGAAGCAAGGTTTTAAATGCCCGTCGGCACGGGCCGTATCTACCGTGCCGTACCGTGCCAACAAGATACCGGCACGATACAGATCTCGTGCCGATGGCACCAAGGATTTAAGTGCCGTGGCACGGGGTCGTGCCGGAAACTCGCCGGCACGGTGCGTGCCGAGCCGTGCCGATGCGTGCCGGTCAAAAAAACTCTTGTGTGCCGACACATAATAGCATGAAATATTTATTTTCTTTAGCAACAAAATATTCTAACTATTTATTATGTTTTTTTATTACATCTTTTGAACTTTATTGAGGAAATTACTTACTAATTTAAAGAATAGCGGATTTTAAACTGTGCCATCGGCACGGGATTTGTATCGTGTGCCGGTATCTTGTTGGCACGGTACGGCACGGTAGATACGGCCCGTGCCGACGGGCACTTAAAACCTTGGATGGCACAGTTTAAAACCCTCTATTGTTTAAATTAGTAAGTAATTTTCTCAATAAAGTTCATAAGATGCGATAAAAAAACATAATAAATAGTTAGAATATTTTGTTGCAAAAGAAAATAAATATTTCATACTATTATGTGTCGACATACAAGATTTTTTTGACCGCACGCATCGCAAGACGGCCAAGACGCACCGTGCCGGGCAAGTTTCAAAGATTTACCCCGTGCCACGCACTTAAATCCTTGGACTAAGCCTCCGTGCTACCAAGATGTTTTAAATGATGCGGCATCTAAATCAACGATCAGTTCCGTTAGACTTGATCTACACTATTAAAAGTATTTGGTAACTAAATTTCATAATTTTTTGACATCATTTACCTATCAAACGAAGTCTAAAAATGAACGGCCAAAAATAAAAATCTCATAAAAAATGATAATAAAAGACTTGAATTTAAGATCAGAGGTACTAATCTTACTCTAAATAGTGAATAGAATTTTCTCTAAAAATTTCATCAGATTTGAATTGTTTTACACCCTTAAATTCACAAACGCATCACATCTACCATTAAAATTGTCAATTTTGAGACCTTTTGATCACCAGGCAAATGATGCTGAAAAATTATAAAATTTAGTTTCCAAATACTTTCAATAATGTAGATCAAGTCTAACGAAACCGATCGATCGATTTAGAAGCAACATCATTGAAAACAACTTGGTAGCACAGAGGCCTCCGTGCTACCGACAGTATACCAGCCTAGCTCTATATATATATATATATATATATATATATATATATAGAACTAGGCTACTATTCTATTAATAGCACCAAGTCATTGGTGCTAAAAAGTTTCGCCATTGGATTGAGAGATGTGTGGTTAGGATGATGTGGGCCCCCTAGGGTTAAGTGGGTGGTTGGTTGAATAGTATAATCTACTGGGTGAAAATCATCAAAAGGGTGAATCTAACGGTGGAAAACCTGGTAGCACCAAATGCATGGTGCTATCGATAGTATCCCACGAACTCTATATATATATATATATATATATATATATATATACATTATACTATTATGAGTATTGGAGACCTACTACTCATAAGTTGTTTTCGATGATAGAGCTTACGAATCGACGATCCACTCCATTAAATATGATCTAGAGTATTTGAAACTTTTAGAAAATAAATTTCGTAAATTTTCGAAATCATAATAAAGTCCATCAAGCACATAAAATGAACGGTCAAAATCAAACAACATCCTAAAAAGGATGATCGGATCCTTCAATTCAAGATCGGAGTTATTGATCTTTATTTATGTAGTGAATAGAATTTTCTATCAAAAATTCAACAAATTTTGATTCTTTTATACCGTTAAACTAGCAATAATCCCATACCGGCCGTTAAAAATTGTTAAATTTGTGACCTCTTGATCGTAAGGTAAATGATGTCGAAAAATTATAAAATTTTATTTCTATAAGTTTTAAATGCTGTAAATAACGTTTAACGGTGTGGATCGTCGATTCGGAAGCTCTATCATCGAAAACAACTTATGAGTACGATGGCGATCGTACTCATAATAGTATAGTAGCCGGACTCTATATATATATATTAATGGTAACTAGATGGAATAACCAGAGATATTATTTAACCATTTCCTCAAGATATAAAAGGCTTGATACAAGAATTTTCCAAGTGATACAAGTAAATGAAAATGACAAACAATAAAAGAATTTCTTACAACATTTAAACATGACTAACAAAAAGCACTTAATTCCGTTTGCTTATAAACTAGGATGTAATCATACTTCTTCAAGTCGTGCAAGGAAAAAAATTCTAGAACTTATTAAAAATTATAATAATAATAAATCTTCAAATGCTTGCCATTAAACAGTCAGCTGAGAAAAAAAAACAAATAGAGAATAATATCATCAACATAAAGTAGAGAAAGGTGTTGTGACATACTTCACAAAACAAGATGAATCGCCAACATTCGCACATTGCACAAAACATTCTTTGCTCTGAGCAAACCAAATCAAAAGAATTGTTGCAGTACAACCCTGCAAAGGTTAATTGTTATGATGAAGCAGAATTTGCTTGACCAATCCAAGATAGATTTAAAGGTTATAGAAGAGTCAGCAATCCTCCTGGATAATATTCGAATACAATACACAACAAGACACTATCTAGATAGCTAGAACTCAACATGTCAATTAAGCCCCTTACTGTTGTGTAGTCAATTGAGGTATAAAACTGATCCTTACAATCATAAATTGACTATCCGTTCAAACATCTCCATCCATTTATCCTTCGATTTACAGGATAGAAATTACATTTAACAAAAAGAACAATTTGAAAATAAAGAGAAATGCCTAAAACTAGTTTGGGAAGGTGACTACTTGCTGAAGGAAATGCCATCCTGGATTCACACATTACACATGACAGATATAGGCCAAGGGAAAAAAGGAAAAAGATTATGGCCAACAAATTATTTTACACATTAGACTAGATACTGCAACACATTGAAGCTTATCTTTCTTTGAACAATACTCTAAGGCATCGTTTGGCTCCCGGTTAAGTAAGAACTAGCTATTCCAGGGATAGATATAAATTCAGGTGTAAGTCTGGTATAGACCAATTTTGCATTTGGATGAAAATTGAGTTGTTCTCGGAAATAAGAAAAATAGCGTTTAGATAGATAAGATGAAATAAGAAGAATAATGGATGGTTATAAATAGAAAATAATGATATCATCCCCTATATTTGAATTTAAATTTATAAATTTTATGTTCAAATTATTAAATTTAAATATATAACTTTAAAAATTCAAAAATTCAAAATAAAATTTAAATTTTTAAATCTCAAATTCAAAAATTTAAAGTTCTAAATTTTAAATTTAAGATTAAATTTAAATTTAAAAATATCAAATATCAAATTCTAAATTTTAAATTTAAATTAAATTTAAATTTAAAAATATCAAATATCAAATTTTAAATTTAAAAAATTAAAAATAATAATTTATAATTTATAATTTATAATTATAAATATTATTTTAGATTACAAATTCTTAAATTTAAAAAATTTAAAATTTAAAAATTAATTTATAATTTAAAATTAAAACGGAAGACAACCCGTTACGGGTGGGTGTGGGGGTGAGGTTAACAAACCCCACCCCCATTTAATGTCGTTTGGGGATAAAGAGGGAGATAACCCCTTATCCCTCCTTTAAACCACCAACCAAACAAACTCCTAATAATAAGGCTTCGTTTGGCTCGGATATTAGCAGGAACTAGTTATTTCAGCGATAGGTACAAGTTTAGATATTTGTAAGAAAGAGAGTATTTTTTTGTGGATGAAATGTGAGTATAAGCGGGAACAAAGAAAATAGTGTTTGAATGGTTTTTGAAAATAAGAGATTAAGAGGAATAGTGGGTAGTTGAAATTTGGAAATTCCCAAATTACCCCTCTCTTTTAATATGAAATCAACCAATTATTATTTTTAAATTGTTCGTAATATGTATAAATTTTGGAGTGTAATTTTTAATTTAAAAGTAATGATTTAAAATTCTAAAACTTTCATATTTGAATAATTTATGTCAATAATTATAAAATCTTATCAATGTATTTTAAGTAATTCTTAGCATATAATAATACGACAAAAAAGACAGTTAATTAATTATCAAAATTTAAGCATCATGTTCAAAAACATGGATACATTTTTCAGCAATTAACCTAAAACACATGCATTATTCTAGCACATGAGAATAACTTACGATGTTTTATTTTATCAAAAATCTACGTACACCATCAAGCAAATTTACTAGTATAATATATTCCATGATTCCATCAATTATATAGCAAGAAAATAAATCTAAATCATTGTCACAACTGAAATTTTAAATTGAACAGCTAGATGTATACATGCAACCAAATCGAATATAAATATAGAACATTATCGTACCCCAAAGTAGCAAGCAACATAACATATTTCTCTAAACAAAAAGCCCAGATCAAGCATACTTACATTAAGATAAAGAAGTTATAGACACTATTTACAATGCGTTTAAACCCAAACATTCAACATCTACTATTCCATAATTGCTCTAGTATACTACTGTGCAGACTCTCGCCGCGTCTTGAGTCATTTGTGCCGGCAATATTTGGTGGGTCCTCATCGTTATCGTTAGTGGGCACTTGGTCTATCTCTTCATTAAAAATTTAAAATACATTTTATTTCTTTATTGTCTTCGAATAAAATTGCGTATTACATAACATGCCATAGCAATCATGCACTGTACTTTATAAGGAATCGGTGTTGCGTGATTTAGAATCTTAAACCGCTTCTTTAATATACCAAAAGTTTTCTCGACAACATTTCTCAACTGAGCATATCGATGATTATAGAGATCTCAGGGTTTGCGATGCATGCAGGGTAGTGAAAGAAAGAGTATAGGATCATGTGGCTCAAGTGGTTTTCGACAATCATGGGCTGCACAGAATTTTACATCCATACCAACCATCGAATGCTGCCAGAAACCGACATCATCACCAAATCAATTTTTGAACCAAATTATAGTTGTGCCACAACATAATACTTGTCAATTTCATGACATGAACCAAAAATTAACAGCTAAGAGTCAACATGAGCGCAAAAGCATCATATGTTCATTGAAGAGAGGTGGTGCGCAACTTTACATAACATCATATCTATGTATACATGTTTTACCATCTATAATAGGAATGGATTGGTGGCTCATTTGGCTTCCAATTAGTATGGGGTTGCACGGAATTTTACATCGATATCATCCATCAAATACTAGCGAAAACCATCATCATCGCCAAATAAACAGCAGCCCTTTCATTTGGTATACTTGCAGCATGGCATAGAAAATACAAGTATAGCTTGATCTGATGTACATAGTTAGGTGCCCGCTCACTACTGTTGGCCATCACAATATACAAAACATACTTGGCAACAAGCTGTACTATTTCTAAGTGATGTAAAATACGATTCTATCAGTAAATATTACCTTCGAGCGCAAGTCAAAGATGATAAACAACAAAAACTGTGTCAAGGCCTCCTGCAGATTAGGCGAGCAAGCGAAGGTTACAAAACCTTAATATCGAACCACAAGGCGTGCAGAAATACTGTCGAGGGAATGAAAGCCCTGTATTGTGTGGTTCGCAACCACAACACTCCGGCAACAGCATAGATCTAGTCGGTTACCGGATAATCACAGATGTACGATTAGACCAAACCCACAAAGACAACAAACAGAGGAATCACAGAGTAGAAGATCAATTCAAAAATTTACACTGCTTACCTTCGGTTGAACAGAGGAAGCACAGAGAAGAACAGGAAAACACAAAGAAGCACAGGGAAGCACAGAGAAGCACGGAGAAGCACAAGGAAGCACAAAAAACACGGAGAAGAAAATCAAGCACAAAGCAGAAGATCAATTCATGCAAAATTATACTGCTTACCTGGGTTGAACAGAGGAAGCACAAAGAAGCACAGAGAAGAAGATCAACCGCAACCTCAGATCTAGAGTTTTGCTAGAGGCAACGGCGATTTCTCCCCAGAGATGGCGGTTTCTCCCCAAAGGCAACGATGACCGAAGCTACGGGGAGGAAGAAGGGAGGAAGAACGAAGAAGAAGACGAGGAAGCGGCGATTTGTCCTCAAAACTATGGTTCTGCACGAGGTAACGGAGTGACAACCTCATATCTAGGGTTCGGCACGAAGAAAGAACCTAAGATCTAGGGAAAGACCAAGCTACGAGCAAGAAAAAGGGAGAAGGCACGGAGAAGAAGACACGGAGGCGGCGATTTCTCCTCAGATCCAGGGTTCAGAACGCGGCGGTAGCGAATTCTCCACAAAGGCGGCGGCGTGAGTCCCTCGGATCTAGGGTATGTTGTGAAGAAGCAACCTCAAATAGACCAAGCCACAAGGAGAAAGAAGGGTGGCATGAAGAAGGCGAAGAGAGGAACCGTAGTAAGACCAGGCGTGGGTTTCCAGGAGGTGCCCTCTAAGCAGCAAGGGGATAAGGGTGGGGACGAGCTTGTTCCACCCTTGGGTAGGAACTGGTGGGGACTGTAGTTAGTTCCCACCCATGGAAAATCCCATTTGGGTACAAAAAGAGGGATAAGGGCCTTATCCCCTCTCTTGTACCCAATCCAAACAGGGTATAAAATGCAATGAGCTAACTACATAACCAAATGAGTTCTTCAACTTGCCATGTGCACCGGTAAATACCTATTCTTCTTCATGATTGTGAGGACTCGAAACTGCGAAGCGTAAAACTGGACTATGATTCAAATTGATCAAAGTCAAGTTTGGGATGCTTTAGAAAGGTCAAAAGCATTAAATAAGTCGAAAGTGCATCGACGTGGGCCTCCGAGAGCGAATTGGAGAAGAAGCTGCAAGAGTGCAGATTTTGCCTTCGGGATTCGGACTCCAAGTATGAAGACCGGATCCCGTAGCTCGAAAACTTGGCAAAAATTTGCTAAGTGCTGGGTTGCTCTCGGGATCCGGATCTGAAGTTGAAGACCGGACCCTGGGGACCGGACTTGGTGACGAAGACCGGATCCCGTACGCTGGAAAATGGGCACAAGGGCTTTGCGCAAGCTTTTCGCTCACGGGATCCGGACTCGGTAGTGGAAACCGGACCTTGGAGACCGGACCCAGTGGCGAAGACCAGATCTCGTACCCGAAACTGCCCAAAATTGGGCTGTATATTGGAGGGGTATTTTGGTAAATAGAGTGTTAAGAAGGCTATTTAGACTTGGCCTCTTCCCCTTTATCTCATTTCTTGCAGCCAAAGCAAGGAAATAGGCTCTTCTCTCTCTCTCTCTCTTGGGTGATAGAAAGAAAAGAAGGAGAGAAGAAAAAGAAGGAGAAGTTGAAGGGAAAAGCTTGGAGTGAGATTTCCCTCTCTAGCCTTCCTCTTCGTCAAGTAGAGAATTCTTGAGGTAGGCTTTGGTTTTCTAAAGCTTTGCATTCTAGGGTTTTGTTATTTAGCCTTAGAGTTGGATTTTGGGGAACTCTAGAGTTCTAGCTAGTTGCTAGAAGCATGATCTAGAGTTCGTTGCGGCTATTTTTGCCGAGGTCGTGAGCTAGGGCTCCAAATGGAATTTTTGCAAACGGCTAGGGTTTGATCATGTTTAACCCTATCTTTGTGATGGTTTTAGGCTCACGAGTACCCCCGCGAAATCAGTTAGCGGTTCCGCCAAGCGAGTGCGGAGAAATTGAGCCGGGAGCCTAATTTGGCTCAAATTGCCGTAGAGTGCGGCGAAGCTTTCGGAAAGTCGGCGAAACGTGCTGATGGAGTCTACGTGGTATTAGAAGGTGGGTGGCGACCATCCCGAAGCAGCTAGGCTGCTCCCTATGTCTGTATGTGTATATGTATATATTGTCGGTCTATTATATATTGTCGGATGCATGATAGAGACATTCCTTTATTTGCATGTGATTCTAGCTAGTGTAGCGAGATAAGCTTGACACTAGGGTAGAATACATGAATAAAGGCGAACAATGACATAGAAACCCTAGTATAAAGAATGACAAGAACAAATGACAATATAGATCGAGTGGCATCTAGATGAATGACAACCTAGATCGAGTGTCATCTAGTAAATTGAGAACATTGAACCATTACATATTGAACTAGAGTGTAGGTGAACTCTGTGCATGTTGAACTAGAGGTGATAGTTCTGGGTGTTGTTAGCCCTAGTTGGTAGGGTATCCTCGAGTTGAGAGGATTGGATCTTACTCACAGTCTGTTTGAGCTTGTGGAGGTCGCTCCTCACAAGCGTGCACTCTGGAGTATAGCACACGGGACAAGCTGATGTCCTGGGGCGAGTGGATGCCCCGCAGACCGTCTCGGGTTCGCGAGTGCCCCGTACCTCGGCACCCTTGAGACTTTTGTGAGTCGTGGCGAACCTTGAGGGTAAGCCAAGAGATTTGACAGTGAGAAGAACATGTTTTTTGTTGGACACGGTAGCTGAGAGTTCTTTACAGTAGCATGATAGTTTCTTTACACTATACTGAGCATGCTTGTTTATAGTGTTTGAGTATAGTAGAAATATCAATAGCATGATTTATTGCTTTCCATATAAATATCTATCTGTTGCATACCTATGCCCGTATGGATCTAGTGGGGAGATCGGTGGAGTCGGCGGCCGAACCCACTGGGAACTATTCGTAGTTCTCACCCCACCACTGTTGCAAGGCCTAGCGCGAGTACCCCGGGCGAGGATCGTGGCAAGGGCATAGCGCCCTAGTCCGAGGTAGCGGCCACCTATCGCATTAGAACTACCGACATGTATATGAGATTAAATCATGTATAGGAGTGAGGATTTTGTGAGAGGTTGCACATATTTATTTTGAAGTTGTATAAAGAAACTTGTTGTAAATGACAATGTGTATGGAACATGAATGTAATAGCTAAGTACTTCTCTCTTTTTTTATACTTGTATGAAATTACTTGTATCGCTTGCTCTTGTATGGTTTGCACTCTTTGTGCTTTGTTTAGTCATGGATGAAATGAATTCTATTTCTTGTACATGACTCGTTGTTGAGCTGTGGCGGACAGTGGAGGTGTCGTCTGTCCTGGTCTGCTTTGACGTGCCCGTGCCGACCAAATTGGCGGTCGCAAGTGGCGTGACAATGATTCTATCTTCTCTATTCTTCCTAATCTTTCCTTCTGATTCTTCTAAATTGCTTCATCTAATTTTCTAAAAATTTCTACAATTTAATTAAATATAGCTTTTGGGCTCATCGCTAGCAAGATAGATTAGAATTTTCTTAATTTGTCCTACATCAGTTTTGATCTTGGAGGATATCTAATCCTTGTTTTTTCTTTATCCTACAGCATGGTTTTAAACAATGAACTTTTAAGTAGAATTTAGTACCTATCTAGCTTCCACCAATGGTCGACTGGATAATCTATAGTCTACCATAAACAACCTAGAGACGTCTTGTTCGGAATTCCCTAATGTAATACACCAAATTTTTTTTATTATTTTGTTTTTGCTTTAAATTTTTTTATTTATTTGATAGAAGACTATTTTGCTTGACCTAAAAAGTTAAGCAACTTATGTGCAATTATGCCGTGCAAATTAATTAAAAGGCTCCCAATCTCTCTCTCTCTCTCTCTCTCTCTCTCTCTCTCTCTCTCTCTCTCTCTCCTGTATGATCACCCAACAAGCCGCTCCTCTTTCTCTTGCTCGACCGCTACACTAGCACGCTCGGCTCTCCTTCCCGCGCGCGGTATCTCTCTCTCTCTTTCTCGCACGATCCTTGACCCTTATTTTTCGACATTGCCATCCCGCACTCCTTGATCTTTGTTAACATCGTTTTGTTCACGGCCAATGTCATTTGGATAATAAAAAACACTTTGTTCATCGTCATCAAAAAGGTTTCCTATTGCGTTTAACCCTTTTTGCATATTGTTGAAAGTATTCTTCTCTTGATGGGTTTTAAATCTAGAATTATTTTTAGACATAAAATTTGTGTTAAATATTGATCTTGAACCAGTGAACATTTTAAAATTGTTTGAATCTTTGTACATCCCTTAGATTCCAATGTATAGATTTCTTGTGTTCTATATGGAATGCCTAGGAGAAAATAAATATTACACTTGTACTATATTCTACTAGAGCCTATCCAAATTATATTGTTGGGTGTTACTTGTTAAACGTCATGTTTCTTATAAACTAATTAGGCCTATGTCAGAGGGATTGGACATCTTTTTAGAAACTCAATCCGAACCTAATAAGCATTGATTATTTTTGCGTCTTGAACTTGCAATGGTATTTTGTTTTGTATAGTTTCCATTGATTAATTTGATACCCGACGTTTGACCGAACGATAGTTGAATTACTTGGAGGTAAATGACTTAACATCCGTTAGTTTATTTTTTGGTAACAAAAATTTCTTTTGTATAGTTTTTGAAAATAAAGGCTAAACATGTTTATATAAATTACCAATCGTTGAAAAAATTGATTTCTGAAAGGTTTTGCTCCGATTGTTGTGCAACTTCAAAAAATGTGAACTTTAGAAACTACGCTAATTTGGTAAAAATTTAGTATTTGATAACTTGCTCTCTTTCAAAAGTTGACTAGGTAAATAATCTTAAAATGTGATGTCTCCTAATATTTTGCTTAAATTATGTTGGCCATGTCAACATGAATTTTGTGATAGACACCAATTTCGATTTTGTGATGCACCACCTATTGCAATTTCATAACGTGCCTTCGGGTGCAATTTTGTAACACGCCTTTGAGTGTAATTTCGTGATGCGCCTTCAGGTGCTATTTAAATACACCTTCAGGTGATTTTGCTTTGTGATCACGCCTTCAAGTGCCTATGATATGTGTTTAAGGCCTTTGCAAGCTAGTTGCGAGTTAGCGGAGACTTTCGTTTCAAATTCTAATTTTAGAATAAGAATGCTTTTGTTTAAATTCCGTTCCTCTTTGTTCTTTGTGAAATATACTTGTTATAAGACTCAAAATTCTAAAATGAAATTTCTAAATTTTACTAAACTTAGTCATTGTTTTTTTTTAACAAAATTATATCTAAATATTTAGAAAATATTTTGTTCGCATTGTTAATACTACTAATGTGGTGTATGGTTGCTTACCTAAGTATGGAGTATGATCAGCTTGTGGGGAATGGGACCGAGTGATAGTTAGACTCTAAGATTTTTTTGTTTTTGAATTATTGTTAATAAAATTACATAGTGTAGTTAGTTTAAAATTTAATTTTGTGTCTTGCTCTTGTTTATATAGCACTTGTGGTGCTTGTATTATCGCTTGCTAGATCATGTATGTTGTTGAGTTTTCCTGGGCACTTGATTGTACCTGATCTTTGTTGTTGAGCCTTGGGCGGACAGTGGAGGTCGTTCGTCGTCTTCGTTCGACGCTCCCTGCACCGCCAAATTGGTAGCGGTGTCGGGCGTGATGAGTAAAGTGGTATCAGAGCAAGCTAAGAGCAAGTAAAGAGAGAGAGTCTAGGATTGACCTAGAGGACCTTAGGATGGTTAACCTTAAGGTTATAGGTGCGTGAGTAGAACGTGAACCTATACCGGTGGCGGAAATTGATCTATGGGGTCAAAGTTGAAGTGTTTCTAGTAGTTTCTAGAGACGGATTCAAGTGGTATTTCTTGACCCGAGGCGGTTGTGTCGGCGACCGACGACATGATGCTAAGAGTCTAGAATAAGTACGCTTGCGTGCTTCCGCCCGATCTCATTGTTGAGACATCTTGTTTCATAATTGCGAGGAGTTTCTTGGGTTAAGGTTGTTAACCAAGTTGTTGCATTTCAGGAGATAATGGCCCCAAGGAGATGCTACGTGCGTAGATCCGTTCCTGCACCACCTCCTGATGCGCCAGAGCAAGCTGGGTCTTGCGAGGTGCAAGAGTTGCGGGCGCAGGTGACCGCACTAGTCGGCGTGGTGCGACGCCAGGAGAGTCGGTTCGAGCGGCTCCAGGGACTTATGGAGCAGCAAGTGGCGGCGGCGGCGGCGGCGGCTGCGACGGCGACCGAAGGCCGTCACCAGCCTGCGCCCTCGGCTCGCGTGCCAACTGCGGTTGAGGGTAAGGGCATTGCGGCAACTCCAGTGACTTCAGGTTCTACAACACTCGATGCAGCGGTCAAGGAGGGGGAGCGGGAGCTAGGTTACACGACTCTTACAAAGTTTACGAAGTTTCATCCTCCGACATTCGATGGCGAGGTGGTGGACCCTTGGATCGTGGAGACTTGGCTAGCCACGATGGAGACATTGTTCGAGGACACCTACGCCTTGGAACAAGATAAAGTACATTTAGCCACTCATTGTTTCGACAAGAAGGCTCGAATGTGGTGGAGGAAGGTAAAGCATGACTGATCCCCGATCTTCCCCCGATCGATTGGGAGGAGTTTCGAAGATTATTGTTCGCCGAGTACTTTCCCGACAGCAACAAAAAGAAGATGCGGGAGGATTTTAGGAAGCTTAAGCAAGGCAACCGCACAGTTCGGGAGTACGAGCGGGAGTTTACGCATCTCTTGAATTGTGTTCCAGATGTGGCACGGACCGAGCATGACCGGGCAGAGTGCTTTGTACGGGGACTCCGGCCCGATGTTTTCCGAATGGTGCATGCCTTCAAGTTCCACTCCTTTGCGGAGGTGCTGGATCGTGCTCTATGGGTTAAGCACGGGAATGCTTGCATACGGGAGGAACGTGAGACATCTGAAAAGAACAAGGGGAAGAAACGGCCGGACGATGGTTCAAAGGGATAATCGAGCTCTAAGAAGCCCCCTAAGTATCCACAAGCGCAGTCGTGGAGTCGTGGAGTCGTGGAGTCGTGGAGCGCAGCGGTGCATCATTTGCGGTGGGAACCACTGACCTGCACAGTGTGAGCAGCACCAAGGGAAGTGCTTCAACTGCGGACTGGATGGGCACGTTAGTCACGACTGTCCGGCGAGCCGTCTGTCGCGTCGGCTCCGGCGACCCCGATTCATTATGGAAGAGCGCCGCCATCGGCGTATCCGCCGACGCGACCGGTGCCACGTCGCCCTGCGACCCGATCACCCGAGCGACGGGTATTCGCCGCTCAAGTCGAGGAGCCTGCCGAGGCCGAGGAGCGCAACGTCGGGGCAGGTATGGTTTTGATTAACGGATTCGTCTGTGGCTATATTTGATACAAAGTTACACATTCATTCATCAAGAGGTCATTTGCGCAAACGCAAGATATTGACATTAAGTCGAGTGATAGCACATGGCGAGTAGCAGGCCGCGGCGTGCCTTTGTCATTGGAAGGAGTGCTTGGCTTGTCCAATGCAATCGGGCAACCGGATAATGTCAATTCGCACGTTGGTGTTCAAGAAGTCAAGGACTTCGATGTCATTTTGGGCATGGACTGGCTCGCGAAGTACCATGCGTCTATCGACTGCAAGAGCAAAGTAATAACATTTCGTGAACCAGGACAGGAGTTCTCTTACCGAGCGTGTAAGAGCTCGTGTTTCGCCACGACAGTGTCGGCGACAAGGGCAAGTAAGTTGGTTAGTAGCGGTTGCGCGGCATATTTGGCAACTGTTGTGGAGGTCGAGAGGATGACTCCAGCACTTGAGGATTTATCCATGGTCCGGGAGTTTCCGGACGTATTCCCTGTAGAGTTACCGGGGATACCGCCAGATCGGGAGATCGAGTTCGTGATAGACTTGATTCCCGGGACCGCGCCAATCTCGAAGGCTCCGTACCGTATGACACCGACAGAGCTGAAGGAGTTGAGGTATCAGTTACAGGATCTCGACAAAGAGTTTATCAGGCCGAGTGTATCACCGTGGGGAGCCCCAGTTCTGTTCGTGCGAAAGAATGACGGGTTGTTTCGACTTTGCGTGGACTATCGCGAGTTGAACAAAGCCACGATTAAGAACAAGTACCCGTTGCCCGAAATCGACGACTTGTTTGATCAGTTGCAGGGGTCGCGAGTGTACTCAAAGATAGACCTTCAGTCCGATTATCATCAGCTAAAGATAAAGCCGAAGGATGTGCAGAAGACCGCGTTCCGTATGCGGTATAGGCATTATGAATTCACGGTTATGCCGTTTGTGCTCACAAACGCCCCGGCAGCGTTCATGGATCTGATGAACCGTGTCTTCAGGGCGTGCTTGGACCGATTTGTCGTGGTCTTCATTGACGACATCTCGATCTATTCGCGTAGCGACGAGGAGCATGCCGAGCATTTGAGAATAGTGCTTCAAATCCTTCGGGAGGAGAAGTTGTATGCGAAGTTAAAAAAGTGCGACTTTTGGCTTCGAGAAGTCGCATTTCTGGGGCATGTTATTATCGAGGGCGAAGTTTCTATTCACCCGAGGAAAGTGGAGGCAATCAAGGATTGGCCGCGCCCAACTAATGTTACGGTAGTCCGAAGTTTTGTGGGCTTAGCGGGCTATTATAGACGGTTCGTTGAGGGTTTCTCAAAGATAGTTATTCCACTTACCCGTCTAACTCAGAAGGGCACCAAGTTTTTATAGAATGACGAGTGCGATCGGAGTTTCAAGGAGTTGAAGGAAAGATTGACTTCAACTTCGGTGCTCGCCTTACCATGCAGGGTGAAGACTTTGCGGTATATAGCGACGCGTCATATTTGAGCTTGGGGTGTGTTCCGATGCAGGGCGGGAAGGTGATCGCGTATGCGTCCCACCAGTTGAAAAGCTACGAGAAGAACTACCCTATCGACGATGTAAGGTACCGGACTTCTAAAATCATGAAGTTACGGTGTACACTTGGTTGGAAAGCCATTGGAATGGTCCCGATGAAGTTCGGTGAAGTTCGGGAGCATTCGGGCGTTTCGGTGCGCGTAGGCGTGGAAACGGAACCCGAAAGGCTATGTTGGGCCGTGAGCTAAATCCGGCATTAGCGTGGATGAAAAGATGATGAAAACATGTTCGAAAACATGTTTGGAAAGTCTCAGTTCGATTTGAAATGAATCGGAGGTCGTACGAGCAAAAACGAGCGAAAACGGACCCAAAAGCTGAAAAATGAAAAAGGCTGAAAATTTGGCTAAGTACTTGGAGTCCGGTCTCCATGGGGATGTCCGGACCCCGAGCCCCGAAAATGCCCTGTTGAGTGGCAAACTTGTAATTGTGTTGGTGGTGTGTTGACTTTTGGTCCTTATCTCCCTCCCACAGCCATTTCTTGGCCTCTAAGCAACACACACACACACATGAGCTAGAGAGAGAAGCTCTTCCTTCTCTCTAGATTTCTCTCTCTCTCTCTCTACAAGGGTGGATTTAGAAGAGGAATTTGATGGAGAATAAGGAAGTGAAGCTTCATCTTCATCTCCTTCTTCTTGTGCTTGGAGCAAGCTTAGAAAGGTAAGCTCTTGGGAGCTTTAATGGTAGATGTCTAGAACTTTAATTATATGTTCTAGAATTTGTTTATTTGGAATCCTAACATGCCCAATAGATCTCTATTGCTTGAATCTAAGGATCAAATGGTGGATTTTTGCAATAGATGAATGCTAGGGTTTAAAATGGGTTTCTTGGTAGATCATGGGTATTGATCTCTAGAAATGGTATTTTTGGGATCCTAGGATGCTAATGAGATAACTATTACCTAAATCTTAGATTGATTTGGGGTAATTAATGTTAATGGCATCTAGGGCTCCAAAAATAGGGTTTTTGTAAATAGTGGGTTTTGATCTAATGTGATCGCATATTTAACATATTGTTAGGCACCTGAACGCGTTGGAGGCGACGGTTCGTCGATTCGACGAGCTGTTTGAGAGATCCGAGCAAAACAAGTGTCCGTGGTTCAAAGTTGACCCGAGAAGTTGTAGCGGCGACTTGTGGTCGCAAGATTGGATTCCGAGCATCGTAGCAAGAAACCGAAGACCCTTAATTTCCGGATCGTGGATCGGAGGTCCTTCGGTGGTCGCGCGTGGATTGGGTCGAGCCGTGCGGCGTGCGCCGCAGGAGGCCGATTGCAAGTGACGACGAGCAATCGGAACGCTATAAAAGTGGGGGTGTCCATCCCGGGCACTGGCCGCTTCCCTATGTTTGTATGTGTATATGTATATACATTATCGATCTAATGTAAATTGTCGAGAACAAGTAGGGTAAAGATAATTCCTTTATTGCATGTGATTCTAGCTAGTGTAGTGAGATAACTTGACACTAGGGTAGAATACATGAATAAAGGCGAATGTTGACATAGTAACCCTAAAGTAGAGAACTCGCATGTGTTTGACAGAACCAAGAACAAATGACAATATAGATCGAGTGGCATCTAGTTGAATGACAACATAGATCGAGTGGTATCTAGTTGAATGACAACCTAGATTGAGTGACATCTAGAAGAATGATAACCTAGATTGAGTGACATCTAGAAAAATGACAACCTAGATCGAGTGGCATCTAGATGAATGATAACCTAGATCGAGTGGCATCTAGTAAACAAGAACATTGTCAAGAACCGGTCGAACTAGTGTGTAGATGTACACCGTGCATATTGAGCTAGAGAGGATAGCTTTGAGAGATTGCACTCCTAGTTGACAGTGGTATCCTCGAGAGCGAGGATTGGATCATACTCACGTGTCCGTTCGTAGCTTGTAGGCGGTCGCTCCGCACAAGCGTGCACTCCGAGTTGTCACACGAGGGCTAACGTACTTGCCCATGGACTAACGTACCTGTCCAGCAGATGGTCTCGGGTAGACGAGTGACCAGTACCTCTTACCCGGAGACTAGAGTGAGTCGTGGCGAACCTTGAGAGTAAGCCGAGAGATTTGATAAAGTAAAGAACATAGTTCTTTTGAGCATAGCATGGTAGTTTACTTTGTACTATATTGAGCATGCTTACTTGTGGTTTGGGCATAGTAGAATAGAGGACATAGCATGATTTACTGCTTTCCATATCTATCTATCTATCTATCTGTTATATGCTTATGCCATATGGACCTAGTGGGGAGATCGGTAGTGTCGGCGGCCGAACTCACTGGGAACTAAGGAAGTTAGTTCTCACCCCACCACTATTACAGGTCTAGCGAGAACGTACCGGCAGAGGACCGAGGTTGGGGCACAGCGCCCTAGTAGCTAGCGGCTTCCTTGATGCATTAGAGTACCCTCGTGTACATGTGAGCCATGTTTGTATTATGAATAAGCATATGTATATCCATTGAGAGATGAAAATGTATATTCAGTGAGAGATGAAAAAAGTGTATTCATTGAGAGTTGAGAAAGAAAGATGAAAAATGTAAATGTTATTGTGAATGTCGAAAGTAGATGTAATAGCTAGATGTATCTCTCTTTATTTACTTGTACAGTATACTTGTATCTTGCTCTTACTTGTTAGCACTAGTGGTGCTTCGTTTATTGTCATGTATGAGTTTGAATTACTTCCTGGGAAATTCATGTACATGACTTGTTGTCGAGCCTTGGGCGGACAGGGGAGGTGCTGTCCGTTCGGCGTCTGTTTGACGTGCCCGGACCGGACCAAATTGGTAGCGGTCGCGGGGCGTGACAGACGACTTGGAGTTATCCGCGGTGGTATTTGCCCTCAAGTTGTGGAGGCATTACCTATACGGCGCGCGTTGCGAGGTATATACTGACCACAAAAGTCTAAAGTATATGTTCACCCAGAAAGAGCTTAATATGCGGCGACTGCAGTGGCTAGAGCTATTGAGAATTACGATGTTACTATACTCTACCACCCCGGAAAAGCGAATGTAGTCGCAGACGCACTTAGCAAGAAGTCGGCGGAGAACCTCGCATTGTGGGTCACGAACCAGGAGCCCTTATGAAAGGAAATGAGACGATTAGACCTTGAGGTTGTAGCTCCGGAGGTTCCGACTATGGTATCGACTCTCGTCGTCCAACCAACCTTGTTGGAGCGAATCAAGGAGTGGCAATCCGCGGATAAGATACTCCAAAAGGTGCGGCGCGACATTGAGAGTGGTCGTGGCGGCGGTTTCCATGTAGACGCTGGTGGTACGCTTCGGTTTCAAAACCGGTGGTGCGTATCAGAAAATGAAGAGATCCGAAAATTGATCTTGCGAGAGGCACACTGGTCTCCCTATAGTGTCCACCCGGGCGGCACCAAATGTATCAAGACTTGAAGATGCACTATTGGTGGCCGGAAATGAAAGCCGATATTGGACGCTATATGGCGCAATGTCTAGTATACCAACAGGTTAAGGCGGAGCGCCGATTTCCAGCGGGAAAGCTTCAGAGCCTATCTATTCCTGTTTGGAAATGGGAAAGGCTGAAGGCGTCGAAAATGCATAAAGTGCATTGAGGAGAGCAAGTCGTGCAATTCTGCAAAAAAACTGCAGTTTTTGTGCTCTCAGGGAGCGGTCCCTCCAGAGGAGGACCGGACCCCGTACGCGTGGGAACGCAGCTGACTGCTGCCTGCGAAAGTTTTCTCTCGGGGACCGGTCCCACCAGAGGGGAACCATACCCCATACGCATGGAAAGGGGCAGGCGGCCTTCCTACGCATGATTTGCTCTCGGGGACCGGTCCCCCTTAGAGATACCGGTCCCCGTAGCTCGAAAATGCCCTGGTTGGTGTAATATATCGAAACCCCGGTAGAGATTATCGAACTTCAGCCAAATTGGTTAAAGTGTCCGAGAGAAGTAGTTGGACAAGTTCCAATTAGTATTCCAACATGGTTGGAGAGGTTAAAGATGGGTTTTAAGGGAGTTAACTGAGTTTTAGCATTGCTCGGAGCAATTAGAAATCGAACAAGTGCTAAAACTGTAGTCTAAGCAGTTGGTACCGGTACAACATCAAGGAGGTACCGGTACCATAATAGTAAACCGAAGCTGCTCTCGGGTTTGAGTAGAAATGGGTTTATAACCGGTGACAAAATCAGGCTGTACCGGTACTAATGCAAATACCCGAGAAGCTACTCTCGGGTTTGGTCTCTGCGAAATCGTGTAACCGGTGACAAAGGAGCTTGTACCGGTACCAAATAGGTATGGCAGCAAAATGAAGTCTGCTGCAAATATAAAGATTGGGAGGGCTTTTTGGCTATTGTTATAGCATGTAATAAGCCCTAACACCCCCCCTCATGTTCACAGCAAGCACACTCCTCTCTCATTTTCTCTCCCCCTCTCTCTCTAGAAACTCTCTCCAAGGGCAAGAAGGAGCTCAAGAGGTGAATTTTTGGAGATTTAAAGGATTTGAAGGGTTAGAGCTCTCCTACAAGGTGTAGCTTGGAGTGCTCTTGGGCTAAGGTGAGTCTTTGTGCAAGAATGGTTCTAGGGTTTGGATTTATACCGTAAATCTTGGAGATTTGATCTTCTTGGAAGGCTAGAAACCCTCTTGAGGCCATGAACACATGAAACTCATGTGTTTCTCATGGGCTCACATGGTGAACTTCTAGGGTTCATGTTAGATGCCCTAGGAATGGTTTGAATGGCTTAGAAATGATTTTAGAGAAGTTCTTAGATGGTTCTAAGTTAGTTTTTCCTTAGCTCTAAGATCAATCTAAGAAATCTTGTTATATGACATTGTTAGGGCACCAAATTTGGGGCTTTTGCCCTAGGTTGTTTTCAAGATAAATTGATCTTGTGGAAACCTAATTAGGGATATAACGAACGCGTTGGTGCGCTCGGTTCAACAATTCGACGAGCGTACGCGAAAATATTGACAAAATATTGTTTTTGGTACAGATAGCCGCAACACGGGGAATAGGCGTCCAAAAATCACCGAATTCGAACCGCAACACCTTTGCTACCATACGATGTGAGGGGTGCTTTCTGGAATTGTTGAATTTCCTTCTATGTCTATGTTACCTTTATTGAGCATATATGTGAATAGTGTCATTCATGCATGATAAGGTAGTTGTTGTGAGAATAATGGTTGAACTTCAATATTATGCTTCTAACGTAGAGGAACATAGTGATTGATATAGAACCATAAGAGACATTTATGTCGGAACCCTATGCTTGTGTGAACGTGACATATGGACTATAATAATAGTAAACAAAGGTGACATTGACAATAGAGACAAATTAGCAATGAGATATGAATTGTTAAACATGGTTTAACCTATAGTGGCATCATGGCAAGAGTAGCCTAGAGAGAGTGGCATAAATGACAAGATAGAAACCTGTTATGTGATTGGCATCGTGGCTAGTGGCTAGTGGCTACTGGCTATACATCCTCAAATTGAGCATTGGATCGATACTCACATTGAGTCTTGGCTTGAGGGAAGTAGCTCCCCCTCAAACGATGTGTTCCAGAATTGACACCACGGGAAGAGAGGTCCCCGAAGACGGTCCCTAGGGTGGTTCGAGTCCCCCGTTATTAAGGGATTTTAGGCTGTGAGTTATTGGGGTTAACAAGGTTAACCGGTTTAATTGGATAAAAGCTAAGGTAAATTGTGGAAAGAGCATGCATGCATATTGATCATATAAATGATTATCTATCTCTTGACCGTTTTCTTACAGGCATAGTATTAGCATTAGTACGGTTTGTTATTTCCTTCCTTTGAAATACTTAAGCCTAAATAGACCTAGTGAGTAAATCGGCGAGGTCGGCGGCCGAACCTACTGGAAACTTTGTTATATTTCTCACACCACTAACCCTACAGATCCGAGCGCGAGCAGGGCGGCGGAGGGGATCGAGGCAAGGGTATAGCGCCATAGCTAGTGACCACCGGAGTATACATTATAGTCATTCCCTTTTGTCCATGTATCAACTTTTATTTTGTTGATCAAGTAATGTAAAAGTTGTAAACAATCATATATATTTTGGGTTGGATGATTATGATGTAAAGAAATTATGAATGAAAAGAAAATGAATGTAATAGTTTTAGTTTACTTATATTTGATTAAAATGTAATCAAATATTATGTATGTGGTTGTATGGAGCAGCTTAGAACTTTCACTCTTGTTGTTGCTTGCCCTCGTGCGAGCCTTGTATAATTGCAAATCTCATTGTTTGATTGCTTTATTATATTTGTTGCTAGAGCCTTGGGCGGGCAAGAGATGCCCTGTCCGTTCGGCGTCTGTTGACGTGGCCTAAATCCGACCAAATAGGCAGAGCTCGGGGGCGTGACAGTTGGGTTGTGTGATAGTTGGTAAGTTGAGGGGCTTATGTGCACTTGTAGCATGAATAGAGGTATATAGATGAGTTAGAGCTCATTTTCTCTCACTCTCCTCCAACCTAACCTAAATAGCTCCCTCTCTCTCTCTCTCTAAGCTCTTGCTCTCTCTCTCTCTTCAAGGTGGAAAGAATGAGAGGGATTGGTGGAGAGGAAGGCCAAGGAGTGGAGCTCCATCTTCTTCATCTTCTTCCTTGGTCCAAGAGCAAGCTTAAGAGGTAAGCTCATGGAGCTTTAATAGTAGATTTCTAGAGTTTAGATGTTTAAGCTCTAGAACGGTTTTGGATGAACCCTAGGATGCTAGTGGCTTGCTAATTGCATGAATCTAGGGTTTTGTTGGAGTATATTGCAATGGTTGCAAGCTAGGGCTCCAAATGGGGGTTTTGTGAATCATTAGGGTTTGATCTAAATTAACCCCACATAAACCTAATTGGTAGGTGTTTCAACGCGTTGGCGGAGTCGGTTCAACGATTCGTCGTGATGCAGAACAGACTTGAACCTATGTTGATTGGATTAAACTGATTTAGTTCATCATTTTTAAAAACTTAGATTAGATTAGTTGAGCATATTTTTTAGTTAGTTAAATGAGGATTTTGTAGTTATCCTCTAATTTAGTTTTATCTGTATTTACTTTTAGATTTTATTGTTAGGAATTTATCTGAAAGTTTTTAGAAAAGTTGTTAATTTGGTAGAGATTTTATTGTTAGGATTTTGTTTTGAGCTTATCACTGTAACTCTGTAAGGAAAAGCTTTTTAAATATTCTATACATTGGACGATAAAGAATCAATGAAGATGAATTTATGAATTTATAATGAAGACAAACGCTTTGGCAATGGTGTCTTTTTTCCTTCGCAAATGCGTCGCCCTGGAGTGAGTCCCGAAGTGAGTTCGATTCAGGAGTCGTGATTATCTTTTCTATTTTTTTTAAATTTTTCTATTTTCTTTAATTTCTATTTTTTTAATTACAAAAATTTCTAAAAAAAGTATTTCAAAGCTTTCAAATTTTCAAAACTCTTTCAAAATCATAAGTTATATTTTAGAGCCCTCTAAAAACATAGGACCCTATATCCTGTCCTACATCACGTCGCGTTAGTGCGAAGTTGTTGGCGGTATGACTGGAGCTTTCCGCCCTCGGAGGGCCGAGATAACGTCCTAAAGTTGCAGAATCGAGCCGCTTGAGCTCGCGACATCGCTAATAGGTGGGGGGGGGGGGGGTCATCCCGAAGCAACCGGGCTTCTACCTATGTCTTAGTACATTGTCGATCTTGCATCTCTTTCATATATGCATTGTAGGATTGTATTGCATTTCCATTCCTTATCCTTTCCTAGATGATATCATAGTATGAGGTGAAAACATAATATAGTGGATAGGTAGGGATTGGGTCATGTTGCTGAAATCCTATAATGCCGAAACGAGATGAACTCGATGGTTTTGTAGTGACATGACGAGTGGCATATAAATAACTTGAATCATACGACGAGTGGCATGAAAACTTAGTGTAGTGAAACACTTGTGACATGATGAATGTAGGGATAGGTGGATTCCCTAGTTATGAGTTATTGCATCAGAACTTAGTGTAGTTGAAACACTATGGCATCGAACACGGGGATAGACGGATTCCCGAGTGATAGTGGACCCTAGTTGACAGTGTATCCTCTCGTTGGTGAGGATTGGATCATACTCACATAGTCTGTGACTGTGAGCGGTGGTCGCTCCATCCATTAGTGCACTCTAGAGGTGGTCACACGAGGGGCAGACGTAATTGTCCCGCAGACGGTCTTGGGTGGGTAAAGCGGGGTAGCTTCCCACTTGAAGAGGCTTGAAATGTGAGTCGAGGGCAAACCTTCGGGTTGGCCAAGTGATTGGGTGAACAATGATGGGCACTATTTCTTGGACATAGTAGCATATTAGTTTACCTCTGTACTATGTAGTTCATGCATTCATTACAATTGATTGAGACATAGTAGTCTACTTGTACATTTCCTTACTATGTCTTGCTTGCATATCTATCTACCTATCTGTCTGCTTATGCCTGCTTCGACCTAGTGGAAGATCGGCGAAGTCAGCGGCCGAACCCACTGGGAACTAAATTTATATAGTTCTCACCCCACTTTGTTGCAGGGCCGAGTACGAGTGCTCCCGGCGAGGATCGCATTAAGGGCATTGCGCCCTAGTAGTAGTAGCGGCTTTCTTTTTTGCATTATAGACACCCTATGTACATGAGTGTAGATGATGTATAAGTGGTGAGATGATTTTGGAGAGTGTAGATGATGTTGTAGAACCTCATATGTATATTTTGGGAGAGGTAAATGTAATCAATTGTATAAATGGTTGAATGTGATGTAACAAATAGAATTCCCTTTCTGTTCACTTGTATGTATACTTGTGTCTTGCTCTTGTTTATATAGCACTTGTGGTGCTTGTATCATCGCTTGCTAGATCATGTATGTTGTTGAGTTTTCCTGGGCACTTGATTGTACATGATCTTTGTTGTTGAGCCTTGGGCGGACAGGTGAGGTGATGTCAGATTCGGCCTACGTTCGGCTCTGTCTCCAAATTGGTAGCGGTGTATTGGGCGGACAGGGGAGGTGCTGTCCGTTCGGCCTTTATTCGACGCTCCCGTACCGGCCAAATTGGTAGTGGTGTCGGGGCGTGACAGGAGTGGTATATATTTTTTACTCATAAGGGAAAAGAACAGTGGATTTGTGTGATTCCATTGGTTAATATTCTGTGGAGCTACCATGAAAAGTAAGAAGCCACATGGAAACTAGAAAGCATGATTTGAGCACAGTATTTTCACTTCTCCGGCCAGTCGAGCTGAGGATTGAATCTAAGTTTCGCGGACGAAACATTTGTTTAAGGGGAGCGAAATGTAGTATACAGGATTTTTAATACAAAAGCAAGTGAAAATAAAAATAGTATGAAATACTATTGTTATTGGACTTAAGAGTAAAAGAAAATTCTAAAATAATTTATGGTGAAATTGGAAAAAAAAAAAAGAGATTTTGAATTTTTTAATCGAAACAGGGCTCATACTGCAGCTGAAAAATTGACAGTGGCGAATAATTCTAAATTTCGGGAATTTGTCGAAACTATTTTTCTGAGGTTGGATTTAAAGTTTCATGTCAATTGGTTGCTCAAGCAGTGAAAACGGAGCCGTGCAATACGGTAAATATTTTAGTCGGTAGAGCTATAGATGGCCTAAAATGATTCAAAACTAAAAAAGTAAGATTACGTCCTTCTAATTAACTTTATTTGAGTCTGCCCATCAAATTTGAGCACAAATGGATATTCAGAAGAGCTCTAATTGAACATATCAGCTCAGAATTGGACTAAAGTTAAAACAGTTGCTACTTGAGGACTTATTGGCATATTGTTCCATGCTTAGTGGAATTCCACTAAACCATCTGGCGGACATCTTCATTCGTATCCCCTCCACTCCACCAACAGTACGTAAGAGAAAAGGAAAAAAAAGGAAAGGAAAAGAGAAGAGAAAGGGTTTTGGACGGTCCGAGCCGATCGAGCACGCGCGCGCAAGTAAGATTTTTTCGGCGTTTCGACATCTCGGTTAGTATCAAAATCTTATTACGTTTTTGTTGGGATTCTTTTGGTGGATTTTTTATAGTAGGTTGTAGAAAAGGAGATTTTGATGGATTTTGTGGAAATTGAAATTTAGAAATCGAATTCAATTTGGTTCAGGAGTTGGATTTCGCCGAATTTCGCCGAGGAATTTTTCCGAGCCTCAAGAGTGTTGTGGCAGTCGTATAGATAGGGAAACGACGACGAGCATGTAATACACCGACACCTCGGTAAATGACTGTCGAACTTTAGTCAAAATGATCAAAGTTCGATGATGAGATGCTTCGGAGGGGTCGAAGGCGTCTACAATGCAAAAAGTGCATTGTGGGTGATCTTCGAGAGCTAGAAATGATGGAAATCGAGAAGTCTGCAAAGTTGCAGAATTCAGCTCTCTGAGACCGGACCCTGTAGGGGAGACCGGTCTCTGTGCACGCAGGAAATTTGGAGGGTGAGAATTCGGCTAAGTCCCGAAATACCAGCATACGGGATCCGGACTTGGTGGCGGAGACCGGACCCTGGAGACCGGACTCCAAAATGGAGACCGGACTCGGTCTGCGAAAGAGGAAGATGATCGAAAATTTGGCTAAGTCCTGGAAAGCCTGCGTACGGGATCCAGACTTCAGAGTGGAGACCGGACCTCACGCGCGGGTGGACTCTGGCAAGGATACTTGGAGTCCGGACCCCGGACGTGGAGATCGGACCAGAGCCGAAAAATGCCCGGTTGGGCTGATTAATAAGATGAAAGTTTAGGGGCTTAGTGGCATATGTGCAATATATGTGTTAAATGTGAAGGGGTATGAGCTCTGTTGCTCATTTCTTTTTGCCCAAGCAGCTGAGAAGCTTTCCTCTCTCTCTCTAGGATTTTCTCTCTCTCTCTTGGAGGTGGATCAAGGAGGAGGGCAAGGTGGAAAAGGAACTATAGAGGTGGATTAACTTCCTCTTCTCTCTTTGGGGCAAGAATAAGGAAAGCTTAAAGGTAAGCTTTCTCCAATCCATGGTAGAAACCCTAAGTAGGGGTTATAGTAACCTAAGGATGGTTTTTATGGACTCTCTTGATGATAAGGAGTTTTGTTTTGCGTTTCGTCAAGATCAAAACCGAGGTTTTGATGCGTGTGGTCGAGCTAGGGCACCAAATTGGGGTTTTAGCTTGTGAGGGTTTTCTAAGTGAATTGACCCTATAGAAATGTAATTGGGAACATTTCCGACTCGCTCGAGCGAACGGTTCGTTTAAACGAAAAGTCTATAGAGAGTTATGTGCAAAAAGCCTAATTCAGCTTTATTTTGCCGCAGATCGAGAAATTGCCGGTCAAGGATCGCAAGAACTGAATTCGAGCATTCTAGTGAACTCGCAAGGTGGGGGGTGCTTCCTCTAACTCTGAATTTCTCTTTATGTCTATATGTCAATTGTTGAGCATATATGTTATAGTGCTTTTGTGCATAATAGGGTAATAAAGTGTGAATTTGTATGCCTAGAGTTAAGATGCAGATAAAAGAATTGAGAACAAAGAACAAAGAACCTAGTGGTTAACCCTATGTATGCATGTGTTGAAACAAAGAACCTAGTGGTTAAAGAACAAGAATATAGTGACATATAGATCGAGTGGCATTAGAGAATTGTAAGGAACACTAATACGCATGTGTTGAGACAAAGAGCCTAGTGGTTAAAGAACAAAGAATGCAAAGAAAGAATAAGAATAAGAATGCTAAGGAACAAAAAACACTAGAGTTAGTGTTAAGACATGGTCATGATCTCAAAGAACAAGAATGCAAAGAATAAAGAATAGAATCGACCAAGGGTCACGTTGGTATGCTTCGAAAAGGCCGAAGAAGTCAAAAATGCAAAAAGTGCATTGAGGTAGGGTCTCGAGAGCAAGTTGGAGTAATTCTGCCAAACTGCAGAAATTCTGCTCTCGGGGACCGGTCCCCGTACGCGTGAAAAAGTGGCAGGGAGCTGCCCTGCTCAGGTTTGCTCTCGGGGACCGGTCCCTCAAGGTAGAGACCAATCCCCGTAAGCATGAAAATGAGGCAGGAGGCCTCTGCGCAGAAATATGCTCTTGGGGACCGGTCTCTCAGGTGAGGACCGGTGCCCGTGCGCGAAAAGAAGGGCTTTGCCCTAGGAGGCTGCTCTCGGGGACCGATCCTTCCCTAGGGAGACCGATCCCCGTACTCGAAAACTGCCCAGTCTGGGCAGTGCATAGGAGAAAGTGGAGGGTGTTTTTAGCTATTGTAGCATGAGAAGGGTTAAAGGGATATTTCCCCACTCTCTTTCCCTCATTCTCTCCATCCCATACACTCTCCTTTCCCTCTCTCTCTCTAGAAAGAAAAAAACTTTCCTTCTCTCTCTCTAGAAAGAAAAAAAAGGAGAAGAAAAGAAGGAGAAGGAGAGCAAGAGAGGTTTACATAGGGTCGAGTGAGATCAAACCCTCACAAACATCAAAACCCCATTTTGGGCGCCCTAGATGCTAGTATAGCAAAATCCATCATTTAACTTCATGAATCATGCATTAATCATCTAATTAGCATCCTAGGGTCCCAACAAAACCAATTCTAGAGTATAAGAACCAAATCCTAGAGATCTACCATTAGAGAGCCTCAAGCTTACCTCCAAAAGCTTGCTCCAATGCAAGGAAGAAGAAGATGATGAAGATCCACCCTTCAAGCTTCTTCTCCTCCTTCTTTTCTTCTTCTTCCTCTCCTCTTTCTCTTTTTCTTTTCCTTCTTTTTCGTTTAGAGAGAGAGAGGGATGAAACGGTGAGGGAATGCGAGAAAGAGAGAGCCCTAACCCTTCTATAAACCCTCATAAGTCTAAAATTGCTGAAAACCCCCTCAACTTTGCCTCCCTTGCAACAGCCCAAACTGGGCATTTTCGGGCTACGGAGACTGGTCTTCATATGGGGGCTTTTTTTGCATTTAGCCCCCTCACAAATTTTTATTTTAAAAATAACCCTGTCAAAATTTAATTTGCAAAAATGGCCCTGGGCCTGCCACGCAAGCGCCACGTCAGTGCCATGCGGGCAGGGCAACAGCCAGTGTATTAAGTTGAACGCGGTGAACCATTCACCGTGTTCAAACACGGTGAATGGTTCACCGTGTTTCATACGTGTTTCCTAATTGTATTCATTTTCTTCCCTTTTCTATAAATTCGAACCCACACAAACCCGAATAAAGTATATATAAACATAATTTATTTTTATTTATTTATACAATATATAAAATATTTAATAATTTTTATTCTTTAGATCTTCATCTAACGATATAGATTTTTAAAACCCGCTGGGTAGCCTGGGTTAAGGTTCGGGTTTTGAGTTTTTGGTCGGATATGGAAGGGTATGAATTTTTAAAATTCGTCGGGTTCAGATCCGGGTTTGGGTTTAAATTTGATTTTTGGATTCGAATTTTTTAAAAATGAAGAAAAGGAATACAATTAGGAAACACATACTAAACACGGTGAACCATTCACCATGTCTTAGACACGATGAATGATTCACCGTGTCTAACTTAACTACCCAGCCCACCAGTGTGGCGCTTACGTGGCGCCTGCGTGGCCGGCCCAGGGCCATTTTTGCAAATTAAAATTTGACATGACTATTTTTTAAATAAAAATTTGTCAGGGGGCCAAATGCAAAAAAAGCCCTCATATGGAGATCGGTCTCGGAGAGACCTCCAGCCCAGACTTAGCCAAACTTCAGCTTTCGTCCGTTTTCGCTCGTTTTCGCTCGTTCGACCTCCGATTCTCTTCAAATCGAACCGAGACTCTCCAAACATGTTTTCGAGCATGTTTTCATCATCTTTTCACCCACGCTAATGCCGGATTTAGCTCACGGCCCAACATAGCCTTTCAGGTTCCGTTCTCGCCCCTACGCGCACCGAAACGCCCGAATGCTACCGAACTTCACCGAGCTTTACCGAAACCATTCAAATAGCTCTCCAACCAAATGTACACCATAACTTCATGATTTTAGTAGTCCGGTACCTTACACCGAAGCAACCGAGCTTCTTTTTATGTCTAAGTTCTATGTTGATCATATTCATGTATATATGTTAATTATGCACTATAGGATAGTAGATAGTTGCATTTCCATTCTTTGCATGCTTTCTTAGTAGAGTAGCATTGTAGGCTTGACACATAGACTAGGGAGGCATGAGGATTGGGTTTTGTGACACGGAATCCTATAATAGTATAATGGCATAATGAGATGAACTTGGACATGTATTAGCCTAGGTGGGTGGCATTGAACTAGTGTAGTAGAAACACTAAACATGAACGAGTGGCATATATGTAGTTAAACAATGAACGGGTGGCATCGAATCTAATAGTCTAGCATGACATGATTCCAGGGAGAGTAGGGTTTCCGACCGTTGATTGTGCATTTGATATCCATGTAGTAGAGGCACGTGGACCCTTGTAGATAGGGTGTCCTCTTGAGAGGATTGGATCATACCTACTAGTCTATTATCGCTTGTCGGTGGTCGTTCCACCGAAGTAGTGGTCTCCGCCCTCCGGAGTACTTCACATTAGGGACAGACGTAGTTGTCCTGCAGACGCTCTCGGTGTGCGAGTGCAGCTTCTCCTCATCTATGAGATTGAGCGTGAGTCGTGGCGAACCTACGGGATAGACGAGTAGATTAAATAAAGAACATGAATAGCATAGTAGAATCGCGTTCATACCTTGTACAGTCAGTGTATATTGTAGATTGACTATGAGACATAATACTAGCATGATAGTAGAACTATTGTCACGCCCCGAGACCGCTACCAATTTGGTCCGGTTCGGGCACGCCGAACAGCGCCGAACGACAAGATCTCCCCCGTCCGCCCAAGGCTCGCAACCAAGTCATGTACTAGAATTGCCCGAAATAATTCACTACATACATGACAGAAACGATGCACCTAAAGGTGCCGACAAATAAGAGCAAGATACAAGTAATTAAAAAGAGATAAGTCTATCTATTACATCATTTAACCATTTATTTACATCAAGTTTACATTCTGTAACTTCAAAATGAATATACACAATGTTCATCCAAAATACATATATCTCCCAAGATACACACGGGTACTCTAATGCATAGGGAGCTGCTACATCTAGGGCGCGACGCCCTTACCGCGGTCCTCACCAGCCGCCCTCGTGCTCGGATCTGTAATAGAGTGGGATGAGAACTATCTTCCATAGTTCCCAGTGGGCTCGGCCGCCGACTCCGCCGATCTCCCCACTAGGTCTAAGCAGGCATAAGCAGATAGATAGATAGATATCTTAAAGCTGTAAATGATGCATAATAAAGGAATTGCAATATTCTACTATGCCTGTAATAACAAGAGTAAGAACGTAGCCATGAAATCACTAACATGCTACTATACCTTTAGCAAGTATGAATGCAACTCTATTATGCTCAATATGCACCCTGTGCCCAATTTACATAACCCTTTTGAGTTTATTACCCAATCCTCTGGCTGACCCATAGGCGCGCCCTCGACTCACATTTCAAACTCGTCTTTACTGGGGGACTCGAACCACCCGAGGGGTTGTCTGCGGGACCCGACATAGGCTATCCCAATCGTATTACGTGCCAAGACTCCGAAACTCGCACTACCCGTGTGGAGCGACCACCACGAGCGCTGAGCAGATCGTGTGAGTATGATCTCATCCTCACCCATTGGAGGGTATCCGTCACTAGGATCATCATGCACAAGTGTTTTCTAACACTACACTTAATGCCAATCATCAAGTTTATACTTGGTTCACATATCACTAGTGTTCTTTACACTAAGTTACAATGCCACTCATCAAGTTGTCTACTTGATGAAGTTATTATCCAACTCATCTCTATGGGGTTCTATGTCACAACCTCATTCTCATGCACCCTAAATTCACATGCCAAGCCTACCATACCGCATAAAAAGGAGCATGCAAGAATAGTAAAAGCATCTACATAAACCCTATCATGCATGAAGCTACACATATATGTATATATGAAACATGACCAACACGAGTTACATAGACATAGAAGGCAGTTCGACTGCTTCGGGATGGCACCCCCCACCTTTCGTGAAGCTACGTCGTCGGTCTCGTAACTCTAGAACACCACTTTCACTGCTCGGGTCCGCCCGACGCTTCAGATCGTCGTTTAGACCGTAACTTTAGATCCGCTCGTTGGATCGACAAACCGTCGCTTCCAACGCGTTTAGATACCTATGAATTAGGTCGACATGCGATCAGATTAGATCAAGACTCATTATTCTCGAAAACCCTAAATTCGAGCTCTAGGTTTACTCAATATAAAATCCCCCACTAGGGCTCTAGATTCTTGCATAAACCACCTAGTAAAGAAGCTAGGGTTCCAACAAATCCCTTTCTAGAAGATAAAAACCTCTCTAGGAAACTCTACCATAGAAGCTCTCATGAGCTTACCTCTAGTGGAAGCTCTAAGGGTGGAGAGGAGGAAGAAGATGTCCAAGGTTCTTCTCTTTGCTTGCTCCTCTACCAAGTCCTCCTTCTATTTCCTCTTCTTTCTCCTCCTTCTTTCTAGAGAGAGCGGGAGAAAATGTTTTGTTTTAGGTTTTAGAAATGAAGGGGTGAGAGCAACTGAGCTCCCATGTGCCTACATAACCTTCCATATGCTACAATTGCATAAAAAACCCTCAACTTTCAACATATGACCCAGCTCAGCCTGGGCAAGCTCAGCCTCAACTTTCAACATATGACCCAGCTCCGGAGAGTAATCTCTCGCAGGACAGCTCTTCAGCCTCAGTTTACGCGTACGGAAACCGGTCTTCACCACAGAGACCGGTCCCTCGGAGACCGGTCCCTCCATTTGAGACCGGTCCCTCCATTTGAGACCGGTCCCCGAGAGCTTGCTCTCATGAGACGCGTACGGGAATCGGTCTCCCATTTGGAGGCCGGTCCCCACAGGGACCTATACTGCTACGGGGACCGGTCCCCGAGAGCAAATCCACTGCGCAGGGTCTTCTGCCGCATGTCAAGCTACGGGAACCGGTCCCTCCCGCCAAGGACCGGTCCCCGAGAGTAAAATCTGCATAAGTGCAGATTCCTGCACTTTGCTCTCGTGGACTCCAACTACAATGCACTTTTTGGGTTTTCATCGCCTTCGGTCTTTCTGAAGCGTACCCTATCGACAATTAGTTGATTCCAAATGAAGTCAAATCCTCGGATTTCGAGAATTCACTTCCTTACAACTATTGCAGATGAACATTGCATGCATTGCTTTACATCAAAGGCATGATACAGTAGAATTGCAGTTATTATCTATCTATCTACCAATCTATCGGTGCCTGCTTAGACCTAGTGGGAAAATCGGCAGAGTCAGCGGCCGACCCCACTGGGAACTATGGAAGATAGTTCCTACCCCATTTTATTACAAGGCCGAGTACCGGCGCACCGCGAGGATCGCGGCAAGGGCATAGCGCCCTAGGTAGCTAGAAGCTTTCCTATTTTGCATTAGGGTACCCTCGTGTACTAGAGACTTGTTATATTTTGAGAGATATACATGTACCTTGATGACAACCTTGTATTTACATTTTGGGATATGGAAATGTAATTAAAAGACATGATGGTTGAATACAATGTAATAGTTAAAGAGTTACTCTCTTTTATATACTTGTATGTTTACTTTGCTCTTGAAAACGCTTGCATGTTTACTTGCTAGTTCATCCTTGTGGATGCTTCGTGTATGATGTATGTCTACCTGGGCGACAAATATGTACACGACTGTTGTTGCGAGCCTTGGGCGGACAGAGGAAACTCTCTCCGTTGACTCCGTTCGGCGTTTGTTCGACGTGGCTCGAACCGGACCAAATTGGTAGCGATTTCGGGGCGTGACACCTAGGGCGTGTTTGGTTCAAAGTCGGAATTGGAATCGGAATCGGAATCGAAATAAGTTGGAATCTAATCTAATGACTCATTACCTAATTCTCGTTTGGTTCATCACTCGAATCTAATCTAATAAATTATTCCGATTGTCGTGTTTGGTTCAGCTAGATATAAAAAAATAATCAAATTAATATATTAATTTTATCTTTATAATTAATATATTAATTTAAATGCAAATTGAAAATTAAATATTAAAAAGTTACATCAAAATTTTGAAATAATATTAAAATTTTAAATCTATTTTTAAAAAAATTAAACTTTGAAGTTGAGTGTATAATTCAAAATGTAAATTTGATTTATTCAAATTCAAATTTACAATTTAAATTTTAATTTGAATCCCTAAATTTAATTTAAATTTTAAATAAAATGTGAATAAAATTTTATTTAAATAAAAGTTTAAATTAAATTCAAATTTATAAGTTAGATTGAAAATACTTGATTAAATTTTAATTTTTAATTCAAGTTCAAATTAAAATTTAAAATTATATATTTAATTTTTAAGTTTAAATTTATATTTTAATTAAAAAAGTTAAAAAATATCCACTCCGCCCGGATTCAACTTTCATTCCGGCCTCCTAGGGCAGATTGAAAAGAGGCGATTGAGGATTCCCATTCCACTCGGGAATCGAATCGAATGGTACTCCCGCGTACCAAACACCGACAAACGGATTAGCCCATTCCCATTCCCATTCCTGGTGAAAAATAAGCGAACCAAACACGCCCCTAGTCTATCGATAAGTCTTCCAAACCAATAAATAAGCTATGGGGAGCATCCTACGATGTATGCTTAGAGAGAAACTTTTTGAAACCCTAAAAACTTATTTTCGGAGATTTTCGATCAATGTTTTAAAAAACAAGCTTTATTCTTCAATCGTCAATTCGATTCTTGGTTTCAATTCCTATGTTTCATTAGGAATCAAATCGGTGATGGATTGAAAGGTTTCTCCTCATATCTTATAATCTTTCTAAGTATTTAAATCACCACAAATTATTATTCTCTACGAGCTCCGGATGGAGTGTTGGCGCGAGGACTTCGCGTGAGGCAGTGGATTCGGTGAACGCATCGTGGATTCGAGGCGTTGTTGCTGCGAGGATTTGTGGCGTGATCGGTCGGAGGAGTTTGATCGATCGAGAACCGGCGAAGGCGATCTACAACGAGGATTTGGTAAAAGTTGGGTCGTGTATTGGGTAAAATCACTTGTACTCAATTTTTCTATAGTGGATTGTTTCGTGTGATCGGTCCCGTGGGTTTTTTACTCCGAGTTGGAGTTTACCCACGTTAAATCTCGATGTGTTGATTTTAATTTTCCGCTTTTAGTTTAAATTTGCATCGAGAATTTTTGTTTTGTCGTTTACACCTATTCACCCTCCTCTAGGTGTTCTTTACCTTTTAGATCTTTGGGATCCATATCTCACACTTTAACTACTAAAATAGAGTAAAGGGAAAAGGAAAGCAAGAAATCTGTTCGCATTCTTTCATATTAATAAAGAAGCAATCCATGGTTTTCAGTTGAACAAGAACCAAATTGCCTAACAGTCCTTTAGCTATACTCACACGAATCCTTAAGTTGAGACTAGTCACATGAATCCTAAAGTTCAGATTTGGTCTATACCAATGTGTTCATTTGCACACTGCTCTTCAAAATATTTTGCATATTAGTTTTGCGAATGAGTATCAAGTAGAGTTTAACAGTCATAGAAACATATAAACTGAATGGTCACGAAAGGCGATCCACTAGAATGCATAGAGATTAGGCTAATGGCAAAGAGACCAGCCAGATTGATCTAGGCTTTGTGCAAGACAAATGCGTCCAAAGAAAAGTTTTGAAAGCCCTATATATTTTTATGTAAAGGAAAAAAATTGCAGCATAATCCTCCAAATACAGAAGTTCAGAAGCTTACAGGTGCCATGATAAAGGAAAGGTGTAATTAGGGCCTTCGCTACAATCATGAGAAAAAGTAGACCACCAATCACGTACGATTCTTCGTTAGCCTTCCTAATGATGGAAGACCACCGGATAAAATAACACACCTTAGAAATAGATTTGCCCTCAGGAGAGGGTGTCTATTATGTATATTAGCATGACTAATGTAGGAGTATTTCATATGTATTATGGATTAGGAAGTAAGTAGATTTCAACAACACATTTTGAGCAAGGACGCTCATAAATGAAATACTTAAGAAATCACAGGTTTCCAACTACAGAATTTAACAAGTTTTCTTAACAAAAGGACCTTCCTGCTAAATGAGTTATTTTCATATATTGGAGTGTTCATCTAATATCAAAATTACAATAATTATCGAAGTATAACCTTAACTCTAAGCCCACATGGACACCTTTACATAAGAGGGTTTGTCCAGGCAGCGGCAAACATTGATTAAGAACATTTGGATAATCTAGGTACCAAAAACAATAGGTGGCCTCCTAAGCACCCCCTACCCCACTTTGATAGTCGCCTAGGCACTTCTTAGGCAATTGATTAAGATTTTCACATCAAGTTCAAATATTTATTAAAGTAAACAATATACTTAGTTCTACTTTCAAAGAACAAAGGTTATGTGATAATAATACAAAAGAATATGATCGATGACAATTAAACAAAACGATGATGTGATGATATCTCCTTCGAAAATTTTATGTGAAACATGAAATTGGACCTTCTATTGTAACATAGAGTTCAAACCTATCTTATGTTTTCTCCTCTACTTTCACTTTCACTACTGATTTCCAATATTTTCATGAAGAACTAATGAACAAACAGTACAGTAAAAAAATATTAAAGGTCGACAGTAAAGTAGTAATAAAATATTAAAGGTGGACTACATTATATGAAGTTCTTATATTGGGCTATTAAGACAGTTTTCTTTCAATCATTTTGCAAATAATTTTTCAGAAAAAAAAGGTTGTTTAAAAGACAGCCTAGATCATTAAGCAACCCGCCTAAAAGTTTGGGTTTGCGTAGGCAATTAGGGGATCCCTCCAGCTAGGGACCCCTCAACACTTCGACAACCTTGACAGATGTTGACCCTATATTATACCAAAGAATAGCGACACTCTTTTAGACAGTGCAATTAGGTGAAGAGGGATCGACAGGTGGTTGTCAATGTCATAATATATATGCATATTAGAGCAAGTTACCTTTCCTTAAACATATAACTATAAGAACTCATTTGAGACGAAAAAATACACAATATTCACTAATTTCTTTCAAAATACCTAGCTCTCTTATTAAGAGGTATACTACAAAGGAAAAAACAAATGAACATAACACAAGTATGGAAAATATATATATATATATATAGAGTAGGGCTACTATACTATTATGAGTAGTAGAGCCCTACTACTCATAAGTTGTTTTTGATGATAGACTTTCCGAATCGACGATCCACTCCGTTAAATATGATCTAGAGTATTTAAAACTTCTAGAAAGTAAATTTCGTAATTTTTCAAAATCATAATAAAGTCCATCAAATGGGCATAAAATGAACGGCCGAAATCGAACGATGTCCTAAAAATAGATGATCGGATCCTTCAATTTAAGATCGGAGTTATTGATCTTTATCTAGGTAGTGAATAGAATTTTCTATCAAAAATTCAACCTATTTCAATTCTTTTACACCGTTAAACTACCAAGTATCCCATATCGGCCGTTAAAAATTGTCAATTTTGTGAGCTTTTGATCGTAAGGTAAATGATTTCGAAAAATTACGAAATTTATTTTCTAGAAGTTTTAAATACTCTAGATCATATTTAACGGAGTGGATCGTCGATTCGGAAGTTCTATCATCGAAAACAACTTATGAGTAGTAGGGCTCTACTACTCAGAATAGTATAGTAGCCCTACTCTATATATATATATATATATGTAGGGCCTTTATCATCTATAAACCTCTTTGCACATATTTACAACATAAAATTTAAAAATTCAAATCTAGGTCTTCGAATTTCTGTAAGATGATGTCGGTGTACAAGTAAATGTTCGTTGAGGCCCCTAAGCATGATTGATAGTGCAACACATTCTATATACTCACAGAGGAAAGTACAGCTAGAGCACTCCTCACAAGAAAGTCTAACACATTATACAAAATAAATCAGCCAGTTTTTAAAACCTAGAATTGAATTGTAATTGTAATAACAAATTATTTATTAGTTGTATAAAAGCATAACAAAACAAAGTTTTGAGGATCAAGGAAAATACCTCATACCGATGATCCATTGTTGCTTCGTTAAACTAAAAGCATCTCTAAGCACATCTCGACGCATCGAACTCGAAAGAACCCTTTCTTTCCTCTCAGATTAGACAAAATATTTGCAATATTTTCGTGAAGAATCCCGGCAATGAATATACAAAGAGTGAGGATCAGCCAAGCAAAAGAAACATGCTATGTTATGTAAACATCATCAAGTAAAGCAGAAATAAGACCATATAAAAGAAGTATAGAATGATGCCTTCTGTGACAGGTCCATAACAAATAAGCCATAACAATACAATTACGGACAACAAACAAACAACAAACAGCTTGTATGGGAATAAAAAAATATATCATTCTTCCTTTTCTGCACAAACCACACTAAGATAATGCTAAAATGGGAAGAAGCACTTACGTGAGAGAAACAATTGATGTACTCTATAAAATATAATGAATGCACTTCATTAAATTTTAAAGATAAAAGAGTCGTAACCTGAAGCCTCCTTAAAACAATCTATTACATATTATGAAAGTGTAGTTTTGAATCAAACGTGGTGCCACCACGTTCACATTGCCATTTGGGGCAAGGGTGGGGAGGAGGGTAGGGAGCACCTTTTTTTTCAATCGAATTCTCCTCCCTCCCTCCCTCCCTCCCTCTCTCTCTCTCTCTCTCTCATTTTTCGTCAATCTCTTTCTCATCTTTTGTTGTACAACCTACTTTTAAGTAATAAATATTATAAAATAAAATTTAATTCAATACATGCAACCTAAACCATATAAAAAAAACTATGTATAAAAAATTACATAATTTAAATTTTTTATAATGAGATTTTAAAAATGCAATGTATAAAATTTACTTTTAGGCCCAGTGCACAAAAATTTCTTCTCCACTCTATCTTTTCCTTCTCAACTATAACAAATTATTGCCAGCACCCGATTTATTTGTGCATCGCATGCACTAAACTTATTTTTGAAGATTAATATTATACAATTAAACTTATTTGTGCATAACATGCAATCTACACTATATAAAAAGTCTATATACAACAAATTAGAGAGTTTAAATTTTTATAATATGGTTTTAAAATTTGCCGTATAGGATGTATTTATACATGAAACAATTTCGAACCCGCCGGATCCATGGCATATCTTGTCACTCCGACCTACCGCCATCACATTCCGTCGCGGGAGCACGGAACCTACTGATCGTTGGATTTGACCGCTTCTTCTTTCCCTCTTTCTCCCTCTCCCACCGTGCAACGGTTTCTGGATTTCCTCTCTCTCCTCTCTTCCTCTCACATATCTATCAATCCCTATGTTCATAAAAACTTACTCCTACTCAAGAGGCTTTCCCCCTCTCTCTTTCTACAATCGTCTGAAAAATGGCAATGGCGGATGGATAATAAAATAAGGCAGCAAATACACCTTTTGCTCTATTAGTATACTCATTTTCTTCTTCTGCTGTTGTTGCTTTTGTTTTGTCGTTTTTCTTCTAATGACTTTATTGCTATTGTTGCTCATACTGGTTCTTCGTCTTTAGGGCCTGGTTGGTTCACGTATCCTATCAAGATTACAGGGTATCCTGCAGGAATATTTTCAGATTTCTGTTTATGGTTCATCTGGCAAGTAATACGGTTGGTAATGCAACATTACTAATAGCGCAAGATAACACCCAAAATATTACCAGAGAGGGGAGTGAGTATCTTAATTACTGAGTACGAGTTATCCTGCAACTAATAGAAAAATATAAAATTACCCCTCCGCACACCTAATTGACAAAACTTAAATCTAAAATAAGTTTAAATTTCTTATTCTCATTATCAATTAAAATATTTAAGTTTGAATTCAAATTTTAATTTTTTTAATTTGAGTTCAAATTTTAATTTTAATTTAAATATAAATTAGAACTCCAAATTTAAGTTTAAAATTTAATTTAATTTGAAATTTGAATTAAAATTTTGAGTTTGAATTGAATATTTGAATTTGAATTAAAATTTGAACTAAAAACTCGAAACTCAAAATGAAATATGAATTCACAATTTGAATTCAAATTGTGAATTTGAATGAATTTGAATTTAAAATTTGAATTATGCAAATATTAAATTTAATTTAAAATTTTAATCCAAAAAACTAAATTTGAATGATCCAAAAGTAGAATTTGAATATAAAATTTGAATTCACAATCAAAATTTGAATTTGAACTTTGAATTAAAAATTGGACTATAACTTTTAAATTTTGAATTTAAAATCTAAATTTAAATTAAATATCTGAATTTAAATTTTAAATTTTTAATTCAATTTTTGAATTGAAATTTGAAGTTTGAATTCAAAATAAAAATTTGAAAACAACATTTAAACTGAAAAAAAGAATTTGAATTTAAAATTCAAACACAAAATTTAAATTCAAAACTTAAATTTAAAGTTTATATTCAAATTTTAAATAAATGTGTATAAGGTATTTGTGGAGTAGTATAAACTTTATTATTATGATTACCAAAATATATAAGATGAACCAAACAAAATAATCTGACATACGTAGTAATCCAACTTTACATTACTGCACTTAGCCAAAAGGAGTAATGCAGCATTAATAGTAATCTGAATCACATATGTCAGATTACTAATTATGTTGAGATAACAAGCAATGCTACATAACGTAAACCAAACGGGCTCTTAGCTTATTCTTTATTCTTCTTATGTTTTTACCGCTACTATAAATATAATTTATTATTCTTATTATTTTGTCTTTATTTTTTTTTATCCTTCTTATACTTTTATTCTTATGCTTTTACTGCGGCAGCTGCTGCTACTTCTTCAGCTTGTTCTACTTTAATTTTTTTTTATTCGTAAGTTTTTCTTTTTTCGTTTCTTATTCTTTTACTATTTCTTCGTTCTCCAGCTTCTTTTATTTATTGCTTCTACGAAATAGGCCCGCCACAAAGCGCAAGTGCCTTCAATAGTATATATTAAAAATGTTGTTTTCAGTTGTAACATAGAGATAACAACAAGAAACAAATGTCAAAAACTAATGAAGGGTGTATCAAAGACCCTTATCTAGGTAGGGTGCATATATTAGAATAAGGTACTCTGCATAAATTAAAATACTAATTCTTATACTTACCCCAAAATAGCGAGCTAGTATCAATTAGAAGAAATTTCTTCTCTATGACTGCTTGACATGAAGTTTGTATCCTATCAATACCAATATGCCATATGAGGATTGCATACATCTTAATCAAGGGTAAAATGTAAACTTCGCCTGTATAAATGTATGAACATCTTGTTCGGCACATCCATTGGCCTGCATACATCTAATCAGAGTCTGGCTACTATACTCTTATGAATATGATCGCCCTCATACTCATAAGTCATTTTCAATGATAGAGCTTCCAAATCGACGATCCATACTATTAAACATTATCTAGAGCATTTAAAACTTCTAGAAATAAATTTTATAATTTTTCGACATCACTTACCTTACGATCAAAAGGTTACGAAATTGACAACTTTTAACGACCGGTATTGAATACTTGCTAGTTTAACGATGTAAAAAAATTGGAATAGGTTGAATTTTTTTATAGGAAATTCTATTCACTACCTAGATAAAGATCAACAACTCTGATCTTAAATTAAAAGATCTGATCATCCATTTTTGGGACGTCGTTCGATTTTGACCGTTCATTTTATGCCGCTTGATAGACTTTATTATGATTTTGTAAAATTACAGAATTTATTTTTTAAAAGTTTCAAATACTATAGATCATATTTAATGGAGTGGATCGTCGATCCAGAAGCTTCATCATCAAAAACAACTTATGAGTACAAAAAGCTCTATACTCATAAGAGTATAGTAGCCCTACTCCATCTAATTATGTAGAAACCAACAAAATTCAAAAATTAATGAAATTGACTTTTGAATTAAGGAATTTGGAAATTGCATGCATCTAATCATGTAGAAACGGGGCAAAATTCAAAAATCAATGAAATTGATTTTTGAATTCGGGAATTTGAAAAACTGAATTTTATTTAAATTTTGGTGATTCTGAAGAGAGAATGGCTATCTTCACAAAACAAAAACGGAATCCAACAAAACGACTTCACTACTTGGAAGGTCTAACAGTGCAGCAAGTCGTGGTGAAGTCCATTTTTGAATTCGGCGTGACAAAAGCCGAAAATGGAGTGAATTTTGAAAATTCACCGAAATTGTAAATTTGAAAATTTTGCAGAATTCCTATATTTTATGTATAGATTTTCGCAATATCTAGAGAGGAGGGGATCCTTTGCGAAATATACCTCCTAGCAAGGGCTTAGTTTCAAATTCAATCAAAAGGACTTATTAGCAATTGTATCCAAACTATATCTATTGTATTAAGGTTTTCATCAACCCTAATTGACAATATCGTAACCCTAAGCCCTGCAGCTGCACCCTTTCCCTCCACAGCATCCTGCCGGCACCTCGAGCCTCCAGCCACCAGCCCCGACCGTTGGAGCACCGACAAAGGCAACACCTTCATCTCTCCCTCAACTCTATTCCTCTCTCTCCAGTTCTTGCCGCCGAGGTGTTTTGGCGGGGCCCTACCGTCGGCAACCGGCGCCGATAGGCTTCGTCTAGTTCGGCAAGCCACCCCCGACGACGTCAGCGCCGACGTGCTCCCTCTTTCCTCGGCCAGACTTCACCAGGGATTTCTAGATCTTGGTCGGCGATCCCAGGGCTCCCCGCCGCTGCGGCCCACCTCCAACGACCTCCAGAGGTCCCTCCGGTGCTACCCCGGTACCCCTGTTTGCCGTCGTTGCCCGGATTCAAATCGAGCCAAGTTTTGCCCTAGTTGGCCTCGGGCCTCCTAGCGGCGCTGCCGCTGACGACCACCTCCTTGTCCCACAACAACCGATCTCGACCTCCCCCTGCCAGAGCTCGATGCTGCCAACCACCGGAACTTGAAGTGAAGAAGTTCGAGCTCTAGGCCATTTCGGGCTAAGGTTCTTGGAACCCGACTCCTCTATTCCGGCCAATATGTACCCCAGCAATCCCTAGAAAGGCGAGTACGACTCTTCTTAGGTCTAGTAAGCTATGGGGCTCACATTAGTTTATATCTAATGGCTCTCAAATGTCTAGCTAGGCTTGGTTGACCTCGGAAAGCTCAAAACTTCGGTTCAAGTTGCTCCGAAGTATTCCTCGAACTTCGTTTGCGCTCCAGACAGCGAACGCTGGTTTCATAGCATTGAGACCCTCTAACACAAGAACTTAAGAGGGGATATGGAGATAGGACAAGTATGACTCGATAAACACTCGACTCACCGTAGAATCCACCACGTCGAACTTGAGCACACTCACCACTATGCATCCAACAACACAATGGTTCAGAAACACTCTTCTCTAGCAGAAAATCTACCTAAGAGATAGGAGCAAGAAGAAATCCTTCTTCTCAAAAAAAAGTAGAAACTTCAACTCAACTTGACTTGTTCTTTCATTATAAAATTATTATATATTTATAGGCTCTCAAATGGCCTTTCAACTTCTCTATACATTAATGCACCTTTTAATTTCGTAGAGAAACTAAAAGGCACTTTTAGGAATACTAAAAGACACACAATTCTATGCTACCATAACTCATTTTCTAGAAAACGAAAAGGCAATTTATAGGAAAACGAAAGGACACACTTATTTGAAAACGAACATTTATTAAGTGACTAATGGCTTCATCCATCAACTTCAGGGGCGGTGTCATTCTCCCCCGATTAAAAAGAACTTGTCCTCAAGTTAAGTATGCGGGTCGTCTTCATAATACGATGAAAGATCCGCAACATTGAAAGACGCCGAAAAATTGTAGTCACTGGGCAACTCGATCTTATAGGTATTCTCTCCAATTCTCTTAAGCACTTTGAATGGTCCATCTGCTCTTGATTTAAGCTTGCCATGTCGGCCTAGTGGAAAGCACTCTTTAGTCTTTACGAAGATGCACCCACACTAAATCTCCTTCTTTGAAGGCCGTTGGTTTGCGATGTTTGTTGGCCGCCTTTTGATACTTCTCATTGTGCTTAATGATGCGAGCTCGAACTTGCTCGTGCAGTTGCTTAATGTGCTTGGCTTGTTCATCAAAGATCCTTTGTTAAAAGAATTAATAGGAAGATGAGAGAGGTTGAGCAGGCTAATGGGATTGCAACTATAGACCACTTGAAATGAACTTACACCAATTGTTTGACTAGATGACCGATTGTAGGCAAATTCAGCTTGCGGCAAAACTAGATCCCATTGCCGAATATTCTTGCCTACTAAACTTCGTAAAAGATTACCCAAGCTTCGGTTGACAGCCTCCGTTTGACCATCGATTTCGGGATGATGAGAAGAGTAAATTGAAGGGTAGTGCCCAACTTTCTCCATAAAGTACGCCAAAAATAACTAATGAACTTTGGATCTCGATCAGAAATGATCGTCTTCGGAATGCCATGGTGCTTAAGGATCTGCAGAAAGTAGAGGTCAGCAATGTGAGTAGCATCTATCGTCTTCGCATATGGAACAAAATGTGCCATGATAGAGTCCTTGTGTCATTGAGACCGCGGACCCAAAACGAAGTCAAGACTCACATCCCCTTATGGTGCATTAAGAACTAGCAATGGAGTGTAGAGGCCAGTATTTTGAACATGGCTCTTAGCAATATGGCAAGTTTTGCACCTTGCAATATAGTTAGAAACAACTTTATATAGGTATGGCCAATAAAAATGCTCTTGTAACAAAGCTACCATCGTGTCTCTTCTAAAGTGACTGCTAAGTCCTCCCTTATGGGCTTCTTTAATAATGAAATAACGTAGAGAACATTGAGGAATACATAGAAGGTTGCTTTTGAAAAAATAGCCATCGTGCAGAATAAATTTGTTGTGAGACCCACTAGAACAATCCTTCCATACCTTGCCAAAATATGAATCATCCTTGCTGTCACGCCCTGAGCCCGGTCCTACTTGGCCGGTTCGAGCACGTCGAACAGACGCCGGACGGACAGAACCTCCCCTGTCCGCCCAAGGCTCAACAACAAGTACAAATATAGTATACGATTAGCACATGCGGAAGCATACATAATGTCTTGCACGAGGGCAAGCAAAAGCCAAAGTGAAAGTATTAACTAATCAATATACAAGTAACATGATTAACTTAAAATCACATACGTGCATACATCTTTAATCAAATTCTTTTACATTCTTTGCATCATTTCTTTTATACATCTCAATATCACCAAAATGTACATAATGTATTTCCTCCAAAAGATAAGATTTTACAACATTCATGTTCTTTCATGTACACATCTATAATCATCAAAATACAAAAAATGATGTATAAGGGTATGCAACTAGTAAAAATAAAACTGACTAGGGAAGTCACTGTCTACGACGCGATACCCTTACCGCGGTCATCCGCCGGCTCACTCGGTCCCGGTTCTGTGGAAATAGTGGGGTGAGAACTAAAACAAAGTTCCTAGTGGTTTCGGCCTCGATCTCGCCGACTTTCCCACTAGGTCTAAATCAGGCATAATAGAAGAATAGATAGATAGTAACCAACTAACAAATGCAGCTAATATGCCTGAACAATAAACAATGCTATGCTCAATTAGAATGCTTATGATGAATGCAAGATCATAATTCCATTGCCCGAATCTCTTGGCTAACCCGTGGGTTTCGCCCTCAACAAACTCACTGCCCAAATCTCTACTATTGGGGAGATACTCGCTACGACCCGACGGGACCGTCCTCAGGGGAAACACTCACTACTACCCAGTGATGACTACTCCGGAGCTCATCGCCCGAGGGGGAGCTACCGCCCTCGAGCCAAGACTAATAGGTGAGTACAATCAATCCTTAACTTTAAGGATTCTGAATCCAATCCAATCCTCACTATGAGGATGCAATGCACATATGACCCTTAACACTAAGGTTGATATGTCATATTGTCACTATCTCTCTTTACTTGCATTCTCTAGCTTTCACTAGTGTCATATACACTACTTGTTCTTGTACTCATTCACTAATGCCACACTTGTTTTCTAAGTGTTCAAGACTCTTCAATGCCACTCTCTACTTTCATGTCCACGTCACTTTTGTTCTCTAACTCAACTAAGTTCTCGTCCTTGATCATGTATAAATCGGGTTTACATGTTCTTACTCTTTTACTATTATTTTACATGCATTTATACTCGTAACATGCAACTAGAAGCTCTCAAATAACCCTACCATACACAATGCTCAATTCATACACATATGCTCAAAAATGACACTTTAGACATAAAAGGAAATTCAACGTTTTCGGAGAGCACCACCCACCTTTTAGGGTTGCAAGGGTGCTACGGTTCGATTCTCGAAATTTTCTGACGCCTATCCCACGTGCGAAAGCTATCGTATAATAGGTGTTTTGTCAATAACTTTGCGTAGACTCGTCGAATCGTCGAACCGAGCGCACCAAAGCGTCGAAAACACCTCTAATTAGGTTTCTATAAGGTCAATTTGCCTTGAAAACAACTTAGAGCAAAAGCCCCAAATTTGGTGCTCTATCAATGCCTTTTGCTCAATCTTCGGGTTTGATCTCTAGCACAAGCAAAAGAAAGCTTGTTGAACCTCTAGGAACTAATTTAGAACCTTATCTAAGCTTTTCCCATCATTTCTAGGGCATCCTAACCAGCCCTAGAAATCCACCATGAGAGCACCATGAGAAACCTAGGTTTTCACGTGTTCTATGGCCACTGGAAGGTTTCTACACTTGTAGAAGCTCCAAAACCTAGCTCCCTAGGGTACAAAACCAAACCCTAGACTCAACTTTCCATAAAAACTCACCTTGGTCACAAGCTCACCCAATTCCACCTTGTTGGAGAGCTTCAAGATCTTCCACAAGCTCCAAATCCCTCCAAAACCAAACCCTAGACTCAACTTTCCATAAAAACTCACCTTGGTCACAAGCTCACCCAAGTCCACCTTGTTGGAGAGCTTCAAGCTCTTCCACAAGCTCCAAATCCCTCCAAAACCCTTCTCCTTCTTCCCTTCCTTGCTCCTTGGGGAGATTTCTAGAGAGAATGAGAGAATGAGAGGGAAGGGTGAAATGGCTATAGGAGAGAGAGAGGGTGTGTGGGGTCTATTACATATTGTAACAATTGCAACAAAACCCTCCCAATTTTTATATTTGCAGCAGACTTTATTTTGCTGCCAGACCCAAAGTGTACCGGTACAAGCTGGATCTGTCACCGGTTACACGATTTCGCATAACCAAACTCGAGAGCAGCTTCTCGGGTTAACTACATGTGTACCGGTACAGCCCATTTTTGTACCGGTACAAAATCAATTTTTCTCAAACCCGAGAGCAGCCTTCCTGCTTACCACAATGTACCCAAGACAACATTGATGTCGTATCAAGACAAAATGCTCAGATCGCAGCTTTAGCACTTGTTCGACTTCTCTTCGCGCCGAGCAATGCTAAAAACCCTTCTAACTCTTTTAGAACTCATTTTTAACCCTTCCAATATTATTGGAATATTAATTGGAACTCGTCCAATTATTTCTTTCGCATACTTTAGTCAATTTGGTTAACGTTCGATACGAGCTACCGAGGTTTCGGTATATTACACTTGTAGAGATCCTTGAGCACCTCAAAGCCTAAAACTTGCACTTGCATGGTTGAAAGTAAAGTATATCTTTGGCTCAAGGCATCTGCCACTTTGTTTTGCCTTATGTTTAACGTAAAAAGTATGAACTTGTAAAAATTCTACCCATTTAGCGTGCCTTCTATTGAGTTTGTGTTGGCCATGAATATATTTTAAGGCCTCATGATTAGAAAAGAAAACAAACTACTTAGAAATAAGATAGTGGCGCCAATGCTCCAAAGCTTGAACGATAGCATAAAACTCTGTCATAGGTAGAATAACTTTGTCAAAATTATTCAATTCTTCACCAAAAAAGGCAAGAGGTTTACCTTCTTGGCTAAGCACCTCACAGATTCCTACATTTGAGGTGTCACACTCCACTTCGAACAATTTGTCAAAGTTGGGAAGCGTAAGAAGAGGAGCTTCTATCATCCTTGTTTTGAGAAGCTCAAAACTCTTCTTTGCATTATTCTTCCATTTAAAAGATCCTCCTTTGAAGCAATCATGATGAGGTGATGATGGTGCTAAACTTTCTGATGAAGCACTGGTAGAAAGAACCAAGACCATGAAAGCTTCGAGTGTCCTGAAGTGTAGGTTCAGACCATGTAACAATGGCATCAACTTTTAGTGGATCCATCTTGACACTTTCGGCCGAGACTACTTAGCCCAAAAAGACTAGGCTATTTGTCACAAAGTCGCAATTTTTTAAATTTGCATATAGCTTTTGCTCCCATAGAATTTGGAATACTTGCGTTATATGCTCCTCAATGCTTTTACTATAGATCAAAATATCATCAAAGTAAACAACAAGAAACTTGCCAATAAAGGGTTTGAATACATGATTCATGAGCCGCATAAAAGTGCTTGGAGCATTTGAAAGGCCGAATGGCATGATCATCCACTTGTAGAGACCATCATGCAGCTTGAAAGCTGTTTTCCATTCACCACTAGGGCGCATACGAATTTGATGGTAACCACTCCTTATATCAACTTTGGAAAAGACCGAGGCACCATGAAGTTGCTCAAAAAGATCGTCGAGACATGGAATAGGAAAGAGGTACTCAATAGTCATTTTGTTGACCGCTCTACTATCCATACACATGCGCCAAGATCCATCCTTCTTTGGCACTAGTAGCGCCGGCACTGCATAGGGGCTCATACTTTCTCGCACCAATTCCTTTCGAATAAGCTCTTCAACTTGTCATTGTAGCTCTTTATTCTCCTTCAGACCCATTCGATATGCTGCCTTATTGGGGACAGCGGCGCACGGCACAAGATCAATGCAATGTTGGATCTCCCGCATAGGTAGAAAACCAGGTAGAATCTCCTCCAGAATTACATCTTTAAACTCATGAATAAGAGGTACGATAATAGGAGGTATTGCATTCTCTATTTTATTTTCCTCTACGAGTAAAGCATAGGCCTCGAAGGATTCTGACAACTTAAGAAATAATGATTTAGAACATAAGCTTTTATCCTCTTCTGTAGAAAGTTTGGATAAATGCTCAGGTTTGGAAGGACCTAGTGTGACTTTAATGCCATCCTTGGTAAAGGTGTAAGTATTCTTAAAGCCATCATGTATGACCTTCCTATCATACTGCCAAGGACGTCCAAGAAGTGGCATGCATCCATATGGATGACATCACACCACACCTCATCCTTATAATTTTTGCCAATAGAGAAGCCAACTAAGCATCTTTTCTCCGCTTTCACATCACTTCCTTTCTTAAGCCAAGAGAGCTTATATGGTTGGGGATGTTTCTCTAAATGAAACTGTAGCTTCTCTACCTTAGCAATAGAAACCACATTTTCACAACTACCCCCATTTATAATAACATTGCATACCTTGCCATGGGAAGTGCACCGTGTGTGAAAAATATTGTTGCGAAGTCAATCACCTTCCTTGACAGGTGTAGAGCTTAAGGCTCGCTGAATGACAAGAGCCTCATCTCCGTCGCTGTAGGTGAATTCATCTTCCCCTTCCACTTCTTCATTATACACATGTGATGTAGTTTCGAGACCTTCCTCTTCATTAGGTGTCTCCTCCAAGAGAGTAACAATTCGCTTATTCAAGCATTCGAAGGCAATGTGTCCGAGGCCTTGACATTTGTAGCAACGTCGCGGGTTGGAATTTGAAGAACTAGAACGATTAGAAGTAGTCACCGCCTTGCTTTGGATCAGGCTTTTGAGATATGGACTTAGAAATTTGAGAAGCACTCCCCCAGTTGGAAGTGTTTTCACGGGCTATTGATCGATTACCACTGGCACTTGATGCTCGACACACCTCCTTTGCCTTGAGTTGCCTCTCCGCCTTACTCACAAGCTTGTAGGCGTCGTTGTATGTCCAATAAAGTTGAAGGTCGACGATGTCGAAAAACTCACGACCAAGCCCACCAAGGTAACGAGTGATGGCTCGCTCCTCCGGTTCGTAAATCCCACACCACATCATAAGATGATCAAACTCCTCCGAGTACTCCTCAACAAAGTGATTCTCTTGTTTCAGGCGGTGAAACTTGAGAAAAGTATCTTGCATATAGTGCTCCGATAAAAACTTCTTCTTGAGTTCTTTCTTCATATTCTCCCAAGTTTTTATTTTGATTTTCCTTCGCGAGCTCGTCGAACTTTGAGTTGCTCCCAGGTCCCAACAAATAAATGCATGCTTTTTAAGTTTGATGGCCACAAGCTTTACTTTGTAGTGCTCGGGTACATCTTCATATTCAATGATCCGCTCCACAGTGTGAAGCCAATCAAGGAACTCAACAGGTTGCATCCTTCATTCGAACCTAGGAATATTAACTTTGATGCCGAGGTCCCGGCAGAACTCATTGTCCCTTCGAGGTTGTCGATGTAGAGAACCTTCCTCAATAGGTGCCGACCTACGAGCATTATGAAATGGATTGATATTCTCCTCGTCTTCTTGTTTTGAACCGTGACGAGAGTCCCCATGTTCCAAAACTTCAAAGCGAGCCAGTCACTCCTCAAGAAGTTGCACTTGTCTCCGCAAGTCATCTTCCTTCTCAACATCCTCCAAATCATGCTCACGCGTTGCGGGATTGTAATATACCGAAACCTCGGTAAACGAATATCGGACTTTAGTCAAAATGACCAAAGTGCGATATTGGGACACTTCGGAAAGGCCGAAGGCATCGAAAATGCAAAAAGAGCATTATAGGGGATCTTCGAGAGCTAGAGAATCAAAAATCTGCAAACTGCAGTTTTTGGGCTCTCGGGGACCGGTCCCTGGTGGGACAGACCAGTCCCCGTAGGTGGTAAATCAGCCCAGCGACTATGTCCTGAAATGCATGCTCACGGGAACCGGTCCCTGGTGGGACAGACCGGTCCCCGTATGCGCAGAAATTGCAGAAATGGCTGAGTATGGAATTTAGGCTCTCAGGGTCCGGTCCCTTAGGGGAAGACCGGTCCCCGTGGATCTGGTCCTTCAAGTGAAGACCGGTCCCCGTACGCGTGAAGTTTCAAAAAGAGGAAAACTTGGCTAAGTCCCGGGAGATCAGCTCACGGGAACCGGTCCCTAATAAGAGAGACCGGTCCCCGTGTGCGTAGACAGGAAAGAACTGCTCTCGGGGACCAGTCCCCGTGCCCGAAAAGTGCCGAGTCTGGGCAGTGCAAAGAGATAGAAATTGAGGGGTCTAAGTGCAAATGTGACATGAATGGGGTTATGTTGAGGGGTAAATGAGGGCTTCTCTTATTTCTCTCCCTCCCCAACACACTAAACCCTCTTTCTCTCTCTAGGAATGTCCCTCTCTCTCTCAAGGGTGGAGCAAGGAGGAGAAGAATATGGAGTTGAAGGCAAAGGAGTAAAGCAACTCCCTCTCCTTTACCATTAGCTTGAGGAAATGAAGCTTTTAGAGGTAAGTTTCAAGCCTTCTTATGGTAGAACCCCGAGATGGGTTTAGATTAACCTAGAAATGGTTTTAATGGGATCTCTTGAGTATTCTTGTAACAACCCACTTTCCCGTAAAACGTGTCGAGTTCCGTCAAAATGAGCGGGACCCGAAGTGGATGCGAGTAGGTGTGGGTTCTTGGTGCTTTGGAGCACGAGCACAGCGAAGTGGGGTCGTGGAAAAGCTAAACTGCAAGTCTGGTGGAATTCCCAGACTTGGAGCAGCCGAGACCGGACATCCAGGGGATGTCCGGATGCCACCAAGTGCCCCAGCTGCGCAGTGAGGAAATTGGCTAAGTCCTGGAAAACCAAAGATATCGAGACCGGACAACCACAAGACGGACAATCCGAGACCTGGACATCAAGCCAAGATCGGACATTGTCGCGTACCATGCAAAAATGGCTAAGTCCCGAAAGGAGGCGATCGAGACCGGACAACCGCCGAGACCGACATTGGGCCCGAAACCGCCCACCGCGTAATGTAAATACTTGAGTTTGGGGGGGCTTAGTTGTAAATGTTACAACATGTTATTGGCCCTAACCCCTCTCCCTCACAGCACACACTCTCTTTTCATCCCTCTCACTCTCTTTTGCTCACTTTCTCTCTCTAGAAGTGCTCTAGGGTTTGGAGGAGAAGAAGAATGAGGGGAAGAAGAAGGTGACATTGGAGCTTTTGGAGGACTTTGAAGCTCTCCTACACCAAGGGCTTGGAGAGGCATTGCACTAGAGGTAAGTTCTCACAAGTAAACTTCTAGGGTTTTGATTTCCTCCTAAGTTTTGGAGCTTTCTAGCTTTTTGCTAGTATTAGAGGACTTGTATGGCTATGAACACCATGAAACCTCGCAGAGCTTCAAGTGCTCTCATGGTGGTTGGCTAGGGTTTGTAGTAAACCCCAAATAGATGGTTCGTATGGCTTAGGAATGGTTCTAAAGAGCTTCTCATGGGTCTACAAGCTTTCTTTTGCTTGTGGTTGAGATCAATCCCATGGGAATGCCAAAATGGCATTGTTAGGGTTTGGAAATTGGGGCTTTTGCCCTAGGGTGTTTCCAAGGTAAATTGACCTTGTGAAAACCTAATCGGGGTATCCCCGACGCGCGGGCGCCTTTCGTTTATTTTTACGAAAAGCCGATCATAGAGTTGCTATGTAAAATGGCTCGATTGGGTCAACTTTTAACGTAACAGTTTCAACCTAGGCACCTTGGTCGTGTGAGATTTCTCGGGCAACCCCACAAAAATATTCTAAGGTGGGTGGTGCATTCCAAAGACATCGAACTTCTCTCTATGTCTAAGTGTCATATTTTGAGCATATATATATATTGAGCATGTTGCATTGTAGGGTTTAATATGCATTTCTTATTGCTTTTATGAGTTTAAATGCATGAGGTAGATTTGTATGAGATTGTATAGTACAAGAACAAGAACCCTATGTATGCATGTTAAAGAACAAGAACTTAGTGAAATTGCCAAGTGAATGTGACATTGGACATGAACTTAGAGATTGTGACAAGTGTGAGTCTAGAATACTTAGACAACTTGTATGGCATCGAGAACAAGAACAAGTAGTGTACATAACACTAGTAGAGTTTTGAAATTGACATTATGACAACAACCTTAGAGTTAAGCGTCATATGAACATAGTCCCCTTGAAGTCAAGGAATGAATTGAAACTGGAATCCTTAGAGTTAAGGATTGATCGTACTCACCATATAGTCCTTGCTCGAGGCGCGGTAGCTCCCCCTCGGGCGATGTGCTCCGGAGTTGTCATCACCGGGTTGTAGTGTTTCCCGCAGGTCGGTCCCGTCGGGTTGTAGTGTTTCCTCGACAATCGGGATTTGAGTTGGTTGAGTCTTGTTGAGGGCGAAACCTACGGGTTAGCCAAGAGATTGGGTATTGAACTATGATCCTTCAATCATTATGAGTTATTATTCGATCATCTTATTGTTTACTTTCAAGCGTATTAGCTGCATTTGTTAGTTGGTTATTATCTTACCTTTCTTTCTATTACGCTTGAATTAGACCTAGTGGGAAAGTCGGCGTGGTTGGTTGCCGAATCCACTGGGAACTTTGTTGTAGTTCTCACCCCACTATCTCCACAGGGCCGGGACCGAGCGAGCCGGCCGAGGATCGCGGTAAGGGCATCGCGCCCTAGATAGAGACCGCCAAGTTATTACTTTTTGGGTAGTCACATTCCCTTTATATCATCTTTTGTATTTGATGGTCATAGTTGCTTGACTTCGAATGTAATCAAGTTTTATTTTGAGATAAAGTGATGTAAGAAAGAAATGATGCAATTGAATGTAAGGACTTTCAAGAACTCAAAGTTGTAAAGATATTTACATGTATGTGATTGAAATTAATCATGTTACTTGTATGTTTACATTAGTACTTTCACTCTGGCTATGTTGCTTACCCTCGTGTAAGTTTTTTGTGTATGCTTCCGTACGTGTAAAAAATTTATACTCTATCTGTACTTGTTGAGCCTTGGGCGGACAGGGGAAGCCCTGTCCGTTCGGCGTCTGTTGACGGTGCCCGAACCCGACCAAATAGGCGGGTTGCGGGGCGTGACAGATAAAATGGTATCAGAGCGGGTATAAAGCCTAAAAGTGAAAGCTTAGGATGGACCTAGGGGCCATAGGATTGGGAAGAACCTAAGGACCTAAGGAAACGTGAGTGACGTGAACAAGTATAGCGAAAGCACGTGATCGGGTTCGTGTCGTATGTCTCTAAGATGATTAGAGACTAACTTTAAGTTGCTATTTGTTTTCTATTCCTTGTGTTGTGATCGGCGTCGACGACATGATACTATGGAATGTTAATGAACGCGCTTATTTGCTTTCGCCGGATTGGGTATATCCGAGTACGTGTTTAAGTATTAACGTGAGTTGCTTCATTTCGAAGCAATGGCACTCGTGGTCGACCCCGAACAAGGTCGATGCCCGAGGAACCGAGCGCGGCTCTCGTGCAACCCGCAGCGGCGGCGGGGCTTGAGGAGCAAATGGCCGCGCTTATTGGCGCAGCGCAACAAGCCGAGTCCGTGAGGCTCAAGGCGAGCGATCCGACGCTCCGGTGAGACGTTGGAGCAAGCAGCAGCCGGCAACGCAGTGTGGGCCGAGCACCCTACACCTCCTCGCTAGACGCCGACCGTAGCCGAGCGCGGCGGCGGCAGATCCGCTTGCGCCGTGCCTACGGCGATTCTGCTTCGGACGGGGACTTCGACTCCGTAATGCGGCAAGTGACGAGGAGCGGGAGCGCGGGTCGCGCGCTCATCAAGTTTATGAAGTTTAAACCACCTATCTTCGAGGGTGGAGCGCGGAGTCGGAGGTGGTGGAGTCTTGGGTCGACTCCTTAGAAACAATCTTCGAGGACTTCAACACCCCGAGAAAGACAAGGTGAATTTCGCTCGCATTGCCTCGCGATGCGGCGAAGGTACGCGGAAACGGATCAAGCGGATAGGTCACCCGACCTACCGCCTATGATGCGGGAGTGAGTTCAAGAGAAATGTGTACACGAACTATTTCCCCAACTCTGAAGCGGAAGACGCAGGAGAGATTTCGCCGAGGCAGGAGACCGCTCTGTAGCGGACTATGAGCAGGAGTTCTCCCACACCATTGACTGTGTCCCGGACGTTGTACGGGATGATCGAGACCGGGCCGATTGGTTCTTGCGGGGACTCCGGCCGAGAATCTACGAGGCGGTACAACTTTTCCACCTCGAGACCTTTGCGGAGGTCTTTGATCGCGCGTTAAGTGCGGAGCACGGCAGCGCTTATGCCCGAGAGGAGCGCGAGGCCATGGCGGAGTCCAAGGAGAAAGGCAAGAAACAGGCGGCGGGTGGTGCCGGGGGCCGGCCTAATGCAAAGAAACCCCTGTATCCCCGACGCAGCGGGCGCGGGAAGCCCTCCCGTTGCGCCATTTGCGCGGGGATCATCGACCGAACTTATGCCCGCAACGAGAAGCGAAAGAGCCAGTGTGGCCAACCGGGGCACATGATAAGAGAGTGCCCTAGTTGGGGTCGTCCGCTCAGACGGCGCGTCATCCCCTTCTACACCGAGGCAAACGGGGTTGCCACCCTACGGCGCCGGACGCTCATCATCATCGCGTCAGCCGGAGGCATCGAGAGCACCGAGTGGACGGGTTTTCGCCACTCAGGTGGAGGAGCAGGTTCCAGCTCCCGACGACATTGTGGCAGGTATTATCTCTATCAATGGCACTAGAGCTCAAGCTATTTTCGATACAGGTGCATCGCATTCATTCATAAGTGCATCATTCGCTAGAGCTCATGACTTAGAGGTTGTGCATGATGAGGAGGGTTGGACTATTACATCACCCGGGCAGTCTTATGGTGTCTATGACGAGTGTCCGGCATGTCCGCCTGGGACAGGACTGGTCATGCCGATCGATATGTTGGTATTAAACAAGAAGTGGGGATTTGATATAATCTTGGGGCTTGATTGGCTTTCCAAGTACTATGCGGTTATCGACTGCGAAAGAAAGGCGATCACTTTTCGTGAGCCTAACCAAGAGGAAATGGTGTACCGGGCGTGCAAGGGTGCGCGCTTCGCCGCAACTATATCCACGGCCAGAGCAAGGAAAATGATTAAGGGTGGTTGCAAAGCTTATTTGGCGACCATCGTGAACGGCCGAAGGGAGCACCCCGACCTTGAGGGCATTCGGGTTGTATGCGAGTACTCGGATATATTTCCGACGGAGTTACCGGGATTGCCCCCAGACCGGGAAGTTGAATTCGTTATCGACTTGATTCCCGGGCGGCGCCGGTCGAAGGCGTTCAGTAGGACGGCACGGTGAGCTAAAGGAGCTTAAAGCACACCGGAAGACTTGCTCGATAAAGGCTTTGCGAGGCCGAGCGTGTCTCCGTGGGAGCTCCGGTGCTGTTCATCAAGAAGAAAGATGACACACTGCGACTCTGCGTGAAGTATCGCGAGTTGAACAAGGTCACGGTGAAGAACAAGTATCCATTGCCGAGGATCGATGACTTGTTCGATCAGTTGAAAGGGTCAAAGGTGTATTCAAAGATAGACCTACAGTCGGGGTATCATCAATTGAAGATACGACCCAAGGATGTGCACAAGACGGCGTACCGTACGCGGTATGGCCATTATGAGTTCACGGTGATGCCATTCGGGCTTACTAATGCCCCGGCGGCATTTATGGACTTAATGAATCGTGTCTTCCGTCCGCTATTGGACCGGTGCGTCGTGGTCTTCATTGACGACGTATTGGTGTATTCTCGGACCGAGGAAGAACACAAGGAGCATTTGAGGCTTGTCTTGGAAATACTCCGAAAAGAAAAGTTATATGCCAAATTGAAGAAATGCGAATTTTGGCTTTCGGAGGTTACTTTTCTAGGACATGTGATTTCGGCGATGGGATCTCTCGTGGATCCAAAGAAAGTTGAGGCGATTAAAGATTGGCCTCGCCGACGAGTGCGACGGAAATTGCAGCTTTTCTTGGACTCGCGGGTTACTATCGGCGGTTTGTGGAGTGGTTCTCCAAAATAACCACTCGCTAACGCGCCTCACACATAAGGGTCAAATATGTTTGGAGCGAAGATTGCGATCGAGCTTCAAGGAGTTAAAAGAAAGGTTTGACGACGACCCAGACTTGCTCTACCGACGCCGGGAGACGTATGTTGTATATAGTGATGCTTCCTACATTGGACTCGGGTGTGTTTTAATGCAAAACGGGCGAGTCATAGCTTATGCTTGGCGCCAATTGAAGCCTTATGAGAAGAACTACCCACCCACGACTTGGAATTAGCCGCGGTGATTTTCGCGCTAAAATTATAGAGGCATTACTTATATGGGGAACATTGTGAGATCTACACGGACCACAAAAGTCTTAAGTACTTGTTCACCCAGAAGGAGCTTAATATGCGACAACGGCGGTGGTTAGAATTACTGAAGGACTATGATGTCACGATCTTATACCACCCCGGAAAGGCTAACGTCGTAGCCGACGCGCTAAGTAGAAAATCTGGAGAAGACTTAGCATCGGCAATTACTCCTCAACCGTTGTTGCAAAAGGAGATGCAACGGTTTGGATTGGAAGTAGTGGCACCGGAGCGGCTACACTTGCTACCTTAGCGGTGCAACCGACCTTATCGGAGAGGATCAAGGAATTGCGTACTCACGAGTATCTCCGGGTGCGCGGCGAGGTAGGGCGGTAGTGCCGACGACTTTGGCATTGGGACCGACGCACACTACGATTTCGAAATCGTTGGTGTGTACCCAAGAATAAGGACCTCCGTAAGGCGATTATGCAAGAGGCGCATCAATCTCCTTATAGTATCCACCGGCGGCACCAAAATGTATCGAGACCTAAAGTTGCAATATTGGTGGTACGAAGAAAGACATTGGAGAATTTGTTGCAGTTGTCTTACTTGCCAACAAGTAGCGCGGAGCGGCGATTTTCGGCGGGAAAGTTGCAAAGCTTACCTATACCCGTTTGGAAATGGGAAAATATAGCTATGGACTTTGTGACCGGATTGCCTCGATCTCAAGGGGGACACGATGCAATTTGGGTGGTCGTGGACCGGTTAACGAAGTCAGCACATTTCCTTCCGATTCATATCACTTGGTCGGGGGACAAATTGGCTCAAGTCTATATTGACGAGATTGTGAGACTTCACGGGGTTCCGGCGTCTATCGTATCGGATCGGGACCCGAGGTTCACCTCTCACTTTTGGAGGAGCCTACGTGAGGCATTGGGTACACGGCTCGATTTTAGCACGGCATTTGATCCTCAAAGTGATCGTCAATCGGAGAGAACGAGACAAATACTTGAGGATATGCTCCGAGCGTGTGTACTTGATTATAAGTGGCAATTGGTACGACCAACAACCAACGGCGGAATTCGCGTACAATAACAGCTTATCAAGAAAGTATCGCGATGGCGCCATTCGAGGCCCCGTATGGAAGAAAGTGTCGCTCTCCAATCCATTGGAGCGACGTGGCGAGAAAGTTCGTTCTTGGCCCCGATGTAGCGAGCAGAGAGAAAGTTCGCCTTGCCCGCCATTGACTTGCGACAGCGCAATCTCGGCACAAGAGTTATGCCGACAAGCGAAGAAAGGACATAGAGTTCGAAGTTGGCGACCATGTGTTCTTAAAGATATCGCCGACGCGAGGAATCAAACGTTTTGGAGTACGGGGAAAGCTAAGTCCTCGATACCCCGGACCGTTTGAGGTTTTGGAGCGAGTTGGAGCGGTGGCCTGCGTAGTAGCACTACCACCAAGGCTTGCGGTACACGATGTATTCCATGTATCTAACCTTCGCAAGTATGTTCATGATCCCGACCATATCCTTGCGTTTGAACCGTCGGAGATTCAAGAGGATATGACCTATGACGAGTTCCCGGCGTATATTATCGATCGGGAAGAAAGAAAACTACGGAGCCGAAGAATTCCGTATGTTAAAGTCCGTTGGAGCAACCACAACGACCGGGAGGCTACGCGGGAGCTTGAAAGCGTGATGCGGGAGCGTTACCCCATCTATTTGACAACTGGGTCGAGGTATGAATCTAGATTATAAGTTTCGCGACGAAACTAAATTTAAGGGTGGAGAACGTAACAACCCACTTTCCCGTAAAGCGTGTCGAGTTCCGTCAAAATGAGCGGGACCTGGGGTGGATGCGAGTAGGTGTGGGTTCTTGGTGCTTTGGAGCACGCGCACAGCGAAGTGGGGTCGTGGAAAAGCTAAACTGCAAGTCTGGTGGAATTCCCAGACTTGGAGCAGCCGAGACCGGACATCCAGGGACGTCCGGATGCCACTAAGTGCCCCACCGCGCAGTTGAGAAAATTGGCTAAGTCCCGGAAAACCAAAGATATCGAGACCGGACAACCAGCCAAGACCGGACAATCCGAGACCGGACATCCAGCCAAGACCGGACATGGGCTGCGTACCATGCAGAAAAAATGGCTAAGTCCCGAAAGGAGGGCGTACTGAGACCGGACAACCGGCCGAGACCGGACATTGGGCCCGAAAACTGCCCAGTCTGGCAGAATGTAAATACTTGGGTTTGGGGGGGCTTAGTTGTAAATGTTACAACATGTTATTGGCCCTAACCCCTCTCCCTCACAGCACACACTCTCTTTTCATCCCTCTCACTCTCTTTTGCTCACTTTCTCTCTCTAGAAGTTGCTCTAGGGTTTGGAGGAGTACAAGGAGGGAAAGGCGACATCGAGCTTTAGGAGGACTTTGAAGCTCTCCTACACCAAGGGCTTGGAGAGGCATTGCACTAGAGGTAAGTTCTCACAAGTAAACTTCTAGGGTTTTGATTTCCTCCTAAGTTTTGGAGCTTTCTAGCTTTTTGCTAGTATTAGAGGACTTGTATGGCTATGAACACCATGAAACCTCATGCGAGCTTCAAGTGCTCTCATGGTGGTTGGCTGGGGTGTGTAGTACGCCCCAAATAGATGGTTCGAATGGCTTAGGAATGGTTCTAAAGAGCTTCTCATGGGTCTACAAGCTTTCTTTTGCTTGTGGTTGAGATCAATCCCATGGGAATGCCAAAATGGCATTGTTAGGGTTTGAAAATTGGGGCTTTTGCCCTAGGGTGTTTCCAAGGTAAATTGACCTTGTGAAAACCTAATTGGGGGTATCACCGACGCGCGGGCCTTTCGTTTATTTTTACGAAAAGCCGATCATAGAGTTGCTATGTAAAATGGCTCGACTGGGTCAACTTTTAACGTAACAGTTTCAACCTAGGCACCTTGGCCGTGAGATTTCTCGGGCAACCCCACAAAAATATTCTAAGGTGGTGCATTCCAAAGACATCGAACTTCTCTCTATGTCTAAGTGTCATATTTTGAGCATATATATATATTGAGCATGTTGCATTGTAGGGTTTAATATGCATTTCTTATTGCTTTTATGAGTTTAAATGCATGAGGTAGATTTGTATGAGATTGTATAGTACAAGAACAAGAACCCTATGTATGCATGTTAAAGAACAAGAACTTAGTGAAATTGCCAAGTGAATGAGACATTGGACATGAACTTCGAGATTGTGACAAGTGTAGTCTAAAATACTTAGACAACTTGTATGGCATCGAGAACAAGAACAAGTAGTGTACATAACACTAGTAGAGTTTTGAAATTGACATTATGACAACAACCTTAGAGTTAAGGGTCATATGAACATAGTCCCCTTGAAGTCAAGGAATGAATTGAAACTGGAATCCTTAGAGTTAAGGATTGATCGTACTCACCATATAGTCCTTGCTCGAGGCGCGGTAGCTCCCCCTCGGGCGATGTGCTCCGGAGTTGTCATCACTGGGTTGTAGTGTTTCCCAGGACGGTCCCGTCGGTTGTAGTGTTTCCTCGACAATCGGGATTTGAGTTGGTTGAGTCTTGTTGAGGGCGAAACCTACGGGTTAGCCAAGAGATTGGGTATTGAACTATGATCCTTCAATCATTATGAGTTATTATTCGATCATCTTATTGTTTACTTTCAAGCGTATTAGCTGCATTTGTTAGTTGGTTATTATCTTACCTTTCTTTCTATTACGCTTGAATTAGACCTAGTGGGAAAGTCGGCGTGGTTGGTTGCCGAACCCACTGGGAACTTCGTTGTAGTTCTCACCCCACTATCTCCACAGGGCCGGGACCGAGCGAGCCGGCCGAGGATCGCGGTAAGGGCATCGCGCCCTAGATAGAGACCGCCAAGTTATTACTTTTTGGGTAGTTACATTCCCTTTATATCATCTTTTGTATTTGATGATCATAGTTGCTTGACTTCGAATGTAATCAAGTTTTATTTTGAGATAAAGTGATGTAAGAAAGAAATGATGCAATTGAATGTAAGGACTTTCAAGAACTCAAAGTTGTAAAGATATTTACATGTATGTGATTGAAATTAATCATGTTACTTGTATGTTTACATTAGTACTTTCACTCTGGCTATGTTGCTTACTCTCGTGTAAGCCTTTTGTGTATGCCTCCGCATGTGTAAAAAAAAAATTTATACTCTATCTGTACTTGTTGAGCCTTGGGCGGATAGGGGAAGCCCTGTCCGTTCGGCGTCTGTTGACGTGGCCCGAACCCGACCAAATAGGCGGGTTGCGGGGCGTGACAATTCTAAGCTATGTTTTGCTTATAGATGAGATCAAAACCAAGTGTATGGTTGTGTGTGTTGATGCTAGGGCACCCAAATTGGGGCTTTTGCATTAGATGGGTTTAAAGTCTAATTGACCCTATAGAAACCTAATTGGGGGTATAACGAACGCGTTGGTGCGCTCGGTTCGGTAATCCGACGAGTGTACGTAAAGATATTGACGAAACGATTATTTTCGTACAGATTGCCGCAGGTTGCAAAATAGGAGGCTAAAAATCGTGGGAATTAAACCCGAGCACATTAGCGAACCTACGAGGTAGGGGGTGCTTCTCAAAATCATTGAACTTCTCTTTATGTCTAATGTGTCACTTATTAAGCATATGTGTAATATTGAGTTGCATGCATATTAGGGTGATTGAGATGATAACCATATGAATTGTTGCATGTTGTGAGTACAAATGCACTATGAGATGATTGAGAACCTAAGAACCCTATGTATGCATGAAATGTGATATGAAAACCTAGTTGAGGTAAAGAACAATGTGACACTATGACATGTAGATCAAGTGGCATTAGTAAATGCAAAGAACACTAGAATTAGTGTAATGACATGGTCAAGGACAAGAATCCATGAGAAAATGAAACACTAGAGTCAGTGTCAAGACATGGTCATGAATGCAAAGAACAAGAACATGAGATTGTGGGCAAATGACAAACCAACCTTATAGTTAAGGGTCATTGTGCATGATTTCCTTATAGTTAAGGAATAGATTGGACTGACATCCTTATAGTTAAGGATTGGATCATACTCACCTGTAAGTCCTTACTCGGTGGGCGGTAGCTCCCCCACGAGCGATGTGCTCCGGAGTTTTCATCACTGGGTCGTAGTAGTCTCTCTAGAGGACGGTCCCATCGGGTCGTAGTAGTCTCCCCGATACTGAAATTTTGAATTGGTGAGTTTATTCGAGGCGAAACCTACGGGTTAGCCATGAGATTGGGTAACGAGATTTGAGATCTTGCATTCATCATGAATATTATGTTGAGCATAATCATTGTTTATTATTGTTCAGGCATATTAGCTACATTTGATATAGTTCAGCTAACTTCTACCTGCTTATTCTTTCTATTATGCCTAAGTTAGACCTAGTAGAAAAGTCGGCGATATTGAGGGCCGAACCTACTGGAAACTTTGTTGTAGTTCTCATCCCACGACCGAGCTTAGGTGACTCGATCATAGCAGTGGCCTCGCACCATAGCTAGCGATCGCCCGAGTTGGGTTACATTTTGGGTAGATGCATTCCCTTTTAAGTAAATATCTTCTTTTGTCTTTGAAGATGTAGTTGTACAAGAAAAAAATTAATGAATATAAAGTTTCATTTTGGAAAGATAATATATGATGTGTAAAGAGAAGAAATGATGAAAAGAACATGGATGTAATTGCATGTATATGGTTAAAGTATAATCATAGTACTTGTATGTTGCTTAGTTTAGAATTCTTTCACTTCGGCTATTGCTTACCCTCGTGTAAGCTGTTTTGTGTATGTTTCCGCTTGTGCATTTCTCTTTGTTTGAATTGTACATGTGTTGAGCCTTGGGCGATCAGGGGAAACTCTGTCCATTCGGCGTCTGTTCGACGTGCCCGGGCCGGCCAAAGGGATCGGTCCCGGCGCGTGACAGGGATCCTCCACACTCGGACCACGCCTTCGGTTGTTACCATATGATTGGCCACTATGCTTGAGAGTATTCATAGACAGTGTTGATGTGGCCACCGACTAAGGGTGTACTTATCCGGATAGGTCGTCCATCATGAGATGTGGATCAGGTTCTGTGCATTATAGTGGCAGGTAGTGCCTGAGGTCGACGAATAAATATGGCAGGTTGTGGATAGGGTATAGGTTTTGGACTATTCGTCCATTGAGGCATATAGTGATAGGTTTCATTTACAGCAGCGGCAAGTTGATTATTTACTGTTCATATTTATATCTCTTGCTACTGTAGACTTACATTTTAGTTCATTATATCTATATATCTCTCTTCTTTTTTCTTTTCCTATGGATACGACTTGCCTTCGTGACTATGCTGTACCCACTGAAAAATCTTAGGTTGGTTTCTCACCCCATGGTATCCCACAAGTGGCACAGATGAAGAGGGAAGTCAAGATAAGATGTGAGATTCCCGGTCTAGTTAGCTTGCATTAGTGGTCCCCAATTTGCTACAGTTTTATTCCTTATCTTATTTCATTTATTACTTTTAGATATTGATGGTAGTTCAGTTAGACTTATTTGTTGTGAATGGGTGGCGACTTGTGGATATCTAGTTGGTGTTTCGTTATTATGGTACTTGAATATTATGTGTATTTAGGCACCGAGGATTGTTGATTTTATGATTTATGGCTTCGGTCTTGTGGATTTTATAGCAAACTATTTTCTATACCTCGTAGTAGCCAATTTTCAAAAAAATGATATTTCCGCATGGGAAACGGTTTTCAAAACAATTTTCAAATTGGATTTCGGTTCTTATCACATCCTGAAGTTTTCAAAATAAATTTTCCAGATAGGAAACACTGTCAAATGATAGATGTATATTAATGAATGTCGTATTGTGCCTTCGCATCATTTTGCCTAAGGTGTGCTTAGTTGAATGTACAGATCATGCATTATATTCATAAGGACTAATTAGCTGAATGTGCATACGCATATGTTTGTACGTGTTCTGGTTGGCGTGTGTAGATGTGGGTTGTGTTGGTGTACGATGTTGTACAGGCTGGTACGCCATGCAAATACAAGAAAGGTTCTGTATATGTGGACAGAGGAATCTTTGTATTTATAAGGGATATGTATGTCCTGTGGGCAAGGCTGAATGTTCTAAAAAAATTTGGGCATTTTTCGGAAACTCTAGTTTTGAAACGATACCTCTTTCATAAAAGGGTTTACAAAAAAGGCCTCGAGACGTGACAAATCAAGGGCAAAATGTAAACTTTGACCTGTTTGAATTTATGAATATCTTGTTCGACACATCCCTTTCATTTAGCAGATAATCTTATAGCAATTGCTAGATTAGGAGAATAAGAAAGGTATACCGTATAGTCGTATACCATATGTGGACATCCTTTTAAGTCATTTCTTTAATATAAGATAAATAACTAAGTAGCTGAAATATACTATCCAACCAAATAATTGTTGCCAAGACCTTCTAGGAAGCTATAAATCAAACTTCTAGCTTGTAATTAAGAAAGAATCCTCAATGCATTATCTGGATAACCTGTTATGGCATCCAAACAATGCCTTCATGTTAAAAAAAAGTGCAGTAAAAGTTTGTTCATGTGCTTTGACACAAAATGACAATACTTTGGGCATATAGGCAATAGAAAATACAAGTAATGATTTTAGCTATCTTGTTACGAGACCACAACTAAGCGAGTATTTATTGTAATTTTTTTTTAATAAAAGGAGGGATAGGCTATGGGACATGGACATACCTTATGCATAATGCAATGAACTAATGAACCGAGGGTGAGCAAGTGCCCACCTTTGGCCCCACCTAAAGCCACTTCTATAAAGAACGTCATTTGATAACTTAGAATAATATGCCGTTAGCTTGGAGTGGCGAAACTTTGCTGTGGTCAAAAGACAATACATAGCCTCAAGAGATAATGAAATAAAGAAAAGCGAAACTAATTAGCCTCTAGTAAATTCTACTAGAACTAATGTTGGTGAGCTAATACATCACGACAGATAATTCTTGTTGATAGAGCTCATTACTTAATTCCCCTATATGTACTACACAACACAAAAATTATCCTTTCTTAGTTTCTCGGGACAATCAGTCACAACAGTCTAAAAGAAATGATCACTCACTTGCTCGCAGCTTTGGCAGCTCCAACTCCACCATGCCCATCAAAAATTCCAAACAACCCAAACTGCAAGGCAAGAGTTAATACAGATAAACATAAGAAAAACTACAGTAATCTGCTTGTAATAAGACCTGTTCAACACTAGGGAGGGGATACTGGCAGGAGCACACGTCCTCCATAGGAAGCCTCCTCCCACCTCGACGAATGGACATTGGATCAGAAGCAATACCAACTCCAACTGATATTTGACGCTCAACATGTTGTGAAATCTGAACCTACAATATGTGAGATATGATGGCAAATATCACATTTAGGATTGAAAATCAAAAGGGAAACAATATATTGCACATAATTTCAACAGTCAACACAAAGTAATACTAGGTAAAACAAGTAGCTCCCAGTAGCACAGTTTCATTTACAATGTCTAATAAAAAAGAACAGGACGAGAACCTCACTTGATGGGATGGTTAAACAATGCCCAAAGCAGCATGGTGATAAGTGAGGTCAGCTTTTTAAGACTCCAATGGAGGTGAGAAGGGCCTTACAAGTCAAGATACTCCTAACTTTGAATAAAGAACACTATAAGACAACTATCAGCAACCTCTTATTAGAAGTTAGCACACAAAGACTCTACTGACCATCCTAGAAAAGTCGGTCTCATCAAAACAATTCAAACAATTATTTATTCTATTGAAATCACTAAATATTGTTGATCTCATGCAAGTTAAAGATCCCACTAAAATGAAAACAAGACCGTCACGATAGAGATCTGTTGTTTAACTCATAGCTACAAATTACAAGACCAAAAGGCAAATTGGAAACAAACTAAATAAAAGAATAAAAACAAAGCAGTGACAAGCATAGAAAATTCCTGAATACCCGCTTTAGCTGGTTGATTGACAGGAACATACTAGAGACTCATAGCAAGAGGATTTCAACGGATTGAGGAAACACTATACTCTATGAACAAATTTATTATGCAATAATAGATGGGAAGGCTTGGCTATCTTATCTCATTATAGCTTGGCTATCTTATCTCATTATAGCAATCACTATACTTGTAGATTCAAACTTAAGAAGATTAAGATAGCGCAGAGATAGAACTTTCTTACAAAAACTTTTGAAGAAGTGCCAAGCGTAATAACATCTCCATCTGCAAGTTCAACAGGATCACTCCAATTTCTAGATCCAACATCTGGATGCTGGACCAACTGAGAGTTCAAGAATGTTCCATTTAAGCTACCCATATCGACTAGCTCCCATTTTGAAGTCTGCAAGAAGCCACATATTATAAATTTCTAATAACGAAAAGGATGTAAGAGAAACACATTATAATTTACTAAAGCAATTATAGAAACATGCCAATAAGTGAAACAAAAAAGGGGCCACAGGGGATCCTATCTAGTGGGACAGAAGATATTATAAAACAATTAATCATAGTTTGCATCTCTATGATCACTAGCCTTGATCAGTATAAATAATTATCAAAAAGTTTTCTAGGCATAAGAAACAGCAAAGGGAGTAACAATATAAAGCTTACAGCCTTACATTCATGTTCCACTTGATAAGTGCATGCTTTCCTGAAACCTCAGAGTCCTTCAATAGCAAATCACTTGGGGAAACTCTTCCAAGGGCCAACGAAAGCTTTGAAGTATTTGTCGACTGTCGGGAACAACAAAGCCCACGAGAGGGACCGGCTATGACCTCCAAGTCTAGGCTGCTTCCTGCAATTCTAAACAAAAATCGTCAATAACGTACCATATAGAAAGCAATTTCCTAAAAAGAAGTATATCTATGGAAGCAACTTACGAAGAAAAGGAATATCCTTGACTGAAAACATATGATTCCTGCCATTGTCATTAATAGTGTCGACACCATTGTTTATGTCTCTTCGTGCATGTCTCATGTCTTCAAAGCTTGCTACCGCTGCATTCTTAAGAGTATAACAAACTTGTGGATCTTCAGAAGGATCATTTGTTACATCAAGTACCAAACTATCTGAGCAACAAAACTCACTGTCTTACTACAAAAGTTTAGAACACAACAGGCATTGACTATGAAATGTAGCTCTGTACCTTGACTAATATGAGATTTAGTTGAATGAACCCTCTTTTTATTGATAAAACCACGAGTGCTTGATGAAGTGTTATTTTCATCAATTTGAATTCTTGATTCCTCAACAAAATTTCTAGCCAAATCGTAGCTTTGGCCTGGCACATCATCCACATTCTCAGAGAAAAGAGGCCTGTTGAGATCATCAGCCTGCAAAGGAAGAAATAAGACTGGTGATAGAACTCTGTATATTCTGCACTATTAATATTGCAAATAACTAATTAGTGGAAACAGGTGCATAGCATTTTATCCAAAAACAGATAACCAATGCAGCAAATAAACTTCCTTATATTTTTTAACATAATTTATAACATCGAGTCTGATATTTAATCTATTTCAAGGAAAAGCAACAAACAAAGAAAAAGTTGGAAATTCAGATTTTGCAACCCTTGGTTTGCATCAACAAATCTAAGATTAACAGCATAAGGCTGACTAACATATTTTTATGGCAATACTGACATTTCTCATACATAAGTAGATAACATTGTGAATAACTAATTCAGAAGGTATGCAATTGGTAAAAATCATTCAACATTGTGATCAAATTGGTCTTGAACCAAGTCAAAGGACAGTTTCGAATGTATCAAAGTAGCAAGAACACCGATAATGTATTTTTATAGAGAACACGTCCATTAGTTTGCTCTTTATAGAACAAGTCCATTAGTTTGCCCTTTGGTACTAAGGCTCGTACCAACCATGGCCGAGTCATTTAGTTTGCCCTTTGATATGACATTAAACTGCAAATTCACCACACAATAAATCAAAAAAGGAACATAAAGGGACTCCAAAAACATGTTTATTGTATAACTATTTGAAAAGATACGTAGACTAACTATTCTAAAAGGTCTGTGTAACTATTTCTTTCATCATGTCTCAAATCAGCTGCATATAGAAGTAGGTAAAAGGCCACAAGAAGCACTCTTTATAGCTAACCCTTGCCTGAACCGAGCAAATTGGGTAATGATTCAATTATCCCCGGTGACATTTGGAGTTTGACATTCATCGCATTCCTTTACCGTCCAAAGTATGGTAATGACACCTAAAAGAAACTCGTCAAAGACACTATCAAGAAGATGTAGTGAAAATAAATTAAGGGACCTGTTGAGCCAAGCAATGATGCTCAAAATTTCAAAATGTCAAATCCTGGCATATGAAAACAGATTTGCTAGTCAAATGATTTTTCGCTGAGACGCAATAACTATCTGGTATTTTCAAGAATACAAAGGTCCCGAGAGAAAGCCTCTATGTTGAACAATAAAAGTCGAAATATTATTTGGATCAGACAAGCAAATGTCTGTAAAGAAATACAGGCTTACATAACAACAAGCATGAAACGTAGAATCACACCTGCGAGGTTGATTCGCCGTAAAAAGAAAGCCCTTTAATAGCCAGCGATTTACCACAAAATCAAAAGACGGAAAAGACTACGACTAGAGATTGACAAAAGAACAAAAAAAAAAGAAAAAAAAAAATTCATACTCACGCTATTGATGGGAGGAGAGGGGGAGGGGCAGTAGGAGTGGGCGAAGAAGCGCCAGGGTCGGCAGGTGAGAACGAAAAGGAGGAGGAGGACGGCGACGACGACAACGACGATGAGGGCGGAGACGCCAATGAGGCTCGTAGCCATCTCCGTCTGAGAGAGATACAAAAAAGAGAGAAGAGGCGCGTAGGGCCGTTCTGAAAGGGTCGCATCACCCCTCTTCTTCCTTCCTCCGCCCCACCTCCGCCGCGCCCACTCCACATCCCATTGCTTCGGCTTTCTTTCTCATAGACGCGTCGTTTTGGTAACACAAGCCGTCCTCGTTTTCCTCCCCTTATTTCTTATTAAAAAATACTAGTCAAAAAAAAAAAAAAAATCTAAAAGACTTCATAAAATTTTCTAGGCCAATTTGCATAAAAAAGAACTTTTTTTTTCTTTTTTTTTTTTGCATGTAGTCTTCTGGAAATTTAATTTGCAAAAATGGTCATGTCCCTACCACGCACACATCACGTCAACACCAAGCGGGCTGGGCTGGGGTCAGTGGGTTAAGTTGAACACGGTGAACCATTCACCGTGTTCGAACACGATGAATGGTTTAACGTGTTCAAACACGGTGAACTGTTCACCGTGTCCAAACAGGATGAACTATTTACCGTGTCCAATGTGTTATATCTCCAGCTTGGACTTTGGCTTGCATGCACTTAGACTTGCAACAAGTAAGTCGGAGGGAGAGAGTCCAGGGGTAATACATGAGACACGGGAAACCATTCATCGTGTAACCGTGTCTAGTTCACCGTGTCTAAACACGGTGAACCATTCACCGTGTTCAGTAGCAGTACCAGCACTTAGAAAATATTTTAGTGCAAAAAATTACAGAATACAATATCACAACGCAACAACAAATTCAATACAACAATAGCAGTAATTCAACATTAACAATAGGACAACAAATCCAACAGAATATCAATAAAGTATCAATACCATATCATCACAACAGAATATCAATAAAGCATCAATACCAGATCATCACAACAGAATATCAAAAATTAAAGTAAAATTTTCAATAATATAGAAATATAATATCATGTTCTCCTCCTAATCCCTCGACCACGTCGCCTACCACGTCCGCGACCACGATCAACACCATACTCATCAAAAGGCTCTAAGACCTCCAACTGGTCGAGATGCTCGATAGCAGCACCCTCAATAACCGCCTGAGTGTCCTACGTCTCGATCACCCGTCTGATCTCGTGCTCAATCATAGCAGGTGTCGGTAGTATGTCTGGCCGTGGAGGAGCTGAAGAGGAGGACTGATCTGTATGGAGAGACTACATCTGTCGTCAGCGCCTATAATAAACAATATCAACTGGCCGAGGTGGATCCTCTGGCACTGGTGCTGGTGCCTTGTCTATAACATAAGGTGGCTCCTCTATCGGTGATGATGGACTCGGTGGACTATACACTGGTCGGACGTCGATGGTCCACCATAGTTTGCTGGTCTTGGAGGCACAGTGTGTGGAAGCGTAGGTAATGTAAGGAAGTGAATTCTTAAAATTCGAGAGTTAGACTTCATTTAGAATCGAGTAATTGTCGATTGGGTATGCTTCGAAAAGACCGAAGGTGTTGAAAACTCAAAAAGTGCATTGGCGAGGGCCTCAGAGAGCAAAGGAGTGAATATGCTAAGTTGCAGAATTTTTGCTTCTGGGGACCTGGTCCTGGGAGGGACCTGCCTCGTAAGGGCGGCAGAGAAAACTTTGCGCACATAATTTGCTGGGGACCTGGCCCCAGCGGGACGGACCGGTCCCCGTACGCATGAAAGCCAACAGAATTTCTCGCTCGCAAGAGTTGCTCTCGGTCCTGGCCCTCGGCTGGGACCGGTCCCTGAAGGTTCGGTCCCTCAAGCGATGACCGGTTCCGGTACGCGTAACATTGAGGCAAGAGGGCTGTCCTGCGAGAGGTTGCTCTCGAGGACCGGTCCTCCCTTAGAGGGACTGGTCCTCGCACCCGAAAACTGCCCAGTCTGAGCAGGGCAAGAGAAGCAAAGTTGAAGGGCTAGGGTGCAATTGTGACCTAAGTGAAGGGGTATAGAGGGGAAATGCTCTCTCTCCTTCTCATTTCTCTCCCAACACTCAACCCTAATACCCCCTCTCCATTTCTCTCTCTAGAAAGAAGAAGAATGAGAAAGAAGAAGTAGAAGGAGGAGATCTTGCTGGAGGATCAAGTTAGGAGAAGGATTCTTGGCATTTTCTTCTTCCTCTCCACCCTTGGAGCTTTCTATAGAGGTAAGCTCGAGGGAGCTTTCATGGTATATCCTTCTAGATAGGCTTTTATTGTAAAGACTCGAAATCGCGACCGAGAAACCGGACTATGATCCAAATTGGTCAAAGTCGAGTTAGGAATGCCTTAGAGTGGTTAAAGGCATTAAGTAAGCAAAAAGTGCATCTGAGTTGGTCCCGAGAGAAATTGCGCAATCATGGAATCCTAGTTTCTGGGACCGGTCTTGGAAGTCGAAGACCGAACTCGAGACCGGCCTCGTGATGGAGACTGGTACCCGTACGCTGGAAAATGGGCACAATGACCTTGCGCAAGAATTTCGCTCACGGGATCCGGACTTGAAGTGAAGATCGGACACCGGAGACCGGTCTTGGTGGTGAAGACCGGTCCCTATGCACGAAATTGCCCAAAGTTGGGCTGTTTTGGGAGGGTTAAGTTGAGGGGTATTTTGGTAATTAAGACACCAAGAGAGCTATTTAGATTTAAACTCTTCTTCTTCCCCTCATTTTTTGCAGCCTAGGCAAAGGGAAAAGGCTCATCTTTCTCTCTCTTGGCTGATAGAAGGAGAAGAGAGGAGAGAAGCTTGGAGAGTGAGATTTCTCTCCCTCTAATCGTCTCCTTCGTCTTGTAGAAGAATCCCTTTGAGGTAAGCTTTAGGTTTTCTAAAGCTATGTTATAGGGTTATGTTATTTGGCCTTAGAAGTGGATTTTGGTGAACTCTAGGGTTCTAGCTAGTTGCTAGAAGCATGAATCTAGAGTTCGTTACGGTTGTTTTTGCCGCAGTAGGGAGTTAGGGCTCCGAGTGGGATTTTGCAACCGATTAGGGTTTGATCTCATTTAACCCTATCTTTGTGATGGTTTTAGGCTCACGAGTACTCCGCGAAATCGCTAGCGATTCCGCCAAGCGAGTGAGGAATTGAGCCGGAGCCTAATTTGGCTCAAGTTGCCGTCGAGCGCGACACGGATTTCGTATAGTCTGCGAAACGCGCCGGTACAGTCAGCACGACTTTAGAATGTGGGTGGTGACCATCCCGGCACTGGCCGCTTCCCTATGTCCGTATGTGTATATGTGTATCTTGTCGATCTATAGTGTATTGTCGAGAACATGACAGGGTTGCGACATTCTTTTATTTGCATGTATTCTAGCTAGTGTAGCGAGTTGAGCTTGACACTAGGATAGAATACATGAATAAAGGCGAATGGTAACATAGAAACCCTAAAGTAGAGAACTTACATGAGTTGGCAAAACAGAGAACAAATGACAATATAGATCGAGTGGCATATAGAGGAATGATAACCTAGATCGAGTGACATCTATTAAATGAGAACATTGACAAATGACATGTTGAACTAGAGTGTAGGTGTACACTATGCATGATGAACTAGAGGTGATAGTTCTGAGAGATGCATCCCTAGTTGACAGGGTATCCTCGATGTGAGAGGATTGGATCTTACTCACAATCTGTTTGAGAGCTTGTGGAGGTCGCTCCTCACAAGCGTGCACTCCAGAGTTTAGCACACAGGACAGAGTTGTTGTCCGGGGACGAGTGGATGTCCTGCAGACCGTCTCAGGTAGATGAGTGACCAGTACCTCTTACCCTTGAGGCCAGTGTGAGTTGAGGGCGAACCTTGAGGGTAAGCCAAGAGATTGGGTAAAGAAAAGAACATGTTTTCTTATTGGATATAGTAGCATGATAGTTCTTTTATACTATACTGAGCATGTTTACTTATATTGTCGAGCATAGTAGAGATATTGATAGCATAATTTACTGCTTTCCATACATATCTATCTGTTTATATGCTTATGCCATATGGACCTAGTGGGGAGATCGGTGGAGTCGGCGGTCGAACCCACTGGGAACTATTCGTAGTTCTCACCCCACCACTGTTGCAGGGCCTAGCGCGAGTGCCCTAGGCGAGGATCGTGGCAAGGGCTTAGCGCCCTAGATTGAGATAGCAGCCACCATTTTGCATTAGAGACACCCAGGTTGGGGAGTGTAGATGATGTATAGATGTGAGGCTGTGAGATATATGTATATATTCATTTTGCAAGTTCAAATGTAAACTTGTTGTAAATGAGGTATGGAACATAAATGTAATAGTTAAGTATTTCTCCCTTATATACTGGTATGAAATTACTCGTATCGCTTGCTTTTGTATGGTCTACACTCTTTGTGCTTTGTTTAGTCATGGATGAAATGAGTTTTATTTCTTGCAACCATTCTTGTACATGACTTGTTGTTGAGCCGTGGGCGGGCAGGGGAGGTGCTGTCCATCCGGCGTCTGTTCGATGCGCCCTTGCCGACGAAATTGGCGGTCGCGGGGCGTGACATTTATCTTCTAAATTGGTTCCATTGGATCTTTTTGATGCTAAAGAGAAACTTTATGCTTCAACCTTGAGGCTGGAAGGGGATTTTTACATTGGATGGAACCTAGGGCTCCAAACTAGGGTTTTTGGAAATGATGGGTCTTGATCTAATTTGACCGCATGTCAACCTAATTGTTAGGTGTCTAAATGCATGGGAAGCGACGGTTCGTCGATCCGTCGAGCAATTTTGGAGTTATGGTCTAAACGAAAGACTGAAGCTTCGTGCTGACCCGAGAAGTCGAAGCGGCGATAAAGGACCACGAGATCAAGTTCCTAGCTTCGCTATACGACATTTATAGGTGGGAGGTGCCATCCCGAAGCAGTTGAACAGCTCCCTATGTCTAAGTAACTTATGTTGATCATATTTCATATGTATAGCTTCATGCATGATAGGTGATATCGAAGTTCAATATGTTTTGTTCGAGAATGTAAAACAGGATTTTTTGAAATATTTATAGCACTTGTGTTGTCACAAAGAATTGTAACGGCGGTAAAGGGGATCCGATAGTCACTCAATAAACTCTTCATCCATAATAATTGAGTAGAGCAACTACCGGCTGCAATATACTCTGCCTCAGCAGTAGAGAGTGCAATGCAATTTTGTTTCTTACTATGCCAAGCAACCAGACAGTGACCAAGATAGAAACACACTCCACTAGTATTTTTCCGGTCATCCACAGAGCCTGCCCAATCCGCATCTGAGTATCCGATCAAATCTAGAGACGTCCCCATTGGATACCAAATTCCATAACCGAAAGTACCTTTTACGTACCGAATGATTCTCTTGACAGTTTTCAGATGAACTTCTTTCTGATTAGCTTGATAACGAGCACATATTCCAACACTGAATGCTATATCTGGTCTACTCGCAGTCAAGTATAATAAGCTTCCAATCATGCTCTGATACTGTTTCTCATCTACACTTTGTCCTTCAGAATTCAATCCAAGTCCTTTGTTACTAGTACCCATCGGAGTATCAAAATCCTTTGACCTGTCCAATCCAAATTTTTTAACCAATTCTTTAGCATACTTGGATTGGCACAAATGAATTCCATCTTTAAATTGTTTAACTTGAAGTCTGAGAAAATAGGTAAGCTCACCCATCATTGACATCTCAAACTCACTCATCATCAAATTTGCAAACTCAGTGGCATCTTTATCTTTAGTTGCGCCAAAAATGATGTCATCCACATAAATTTGAGCCACAATAAAATCATTTTTCGTGTGTTTTACAAAAAGAGTTCTATCCGCTCCCCCTCGATTGCAGCCTTTAGTTAAAAGATAGTTTGTTAAACGCTCGTACCATGCTCGCGGAGCTTGTTTACGTCCATAAAGTGCATTTTTCAATCGAAATACATAATCCGAAAATCTTGAATCTATAAAACCTTTTGGTTGTTCAACATAAACTTCCTCTTTTAAAAATCCATTTAAAAATGCACTTTTGACATCCATTTGAAAAAGAGTAATTTTAAAATGACATGCAATTCGAACAAAATACGAATGGATTCAAGACGGGTAACCGAGGCGAAGGTTTCATCAAAATCAATTCCCTCAATTTGTGAATATCCTTGAGCAACAAGTCTAGCTTTGTTTCGAATAATGGTACCATCCTTATTTTTTTTATTTTTAAAAATTCATTTTTTACCAATTATATATTGTTGCTTAGGACATGCCACTATGTGACGCACTGAACTTTCGCAAATAGCAAGGTTCGAGTGTTGGATGTGAGATCTGAGCTTTTCCAGACTTTCTGGAAGGTCGTTGACTGTGTTCCGATCTATGGCACGAGTCCCGAGAATAGTGGTTGAAACCTATGCATCAAAGTTCAAAAAGTTGAATTTTGGATAGCTCTCGGATTGTATTTTTTCTGCCTCCGTACCGGTACGTACTTGGTGGTTGTACCTAAGACAGCTTGATGATTGTACCGGTACACTTTGAATTTTGTACCGGTACAGAGGGTGTTTTCTCTCAAACCCGAGGCTCGGGTTTGGCAATTTCGTAGGATTTGTACCGGTACACTTCTCTGTGTACTGGTACACTTTGATAGTTTTCGAAAATCTGAAACTGTAGGGGCTTTTGCGCGATTGTGCCCTTCTATAACAGCACCACACGCCCCTTAGGGCTCTTTGTGGCCGGAAATTGCCGAGAAGAGGTAGGAGCTCTCCTTTCTTCCTCTTTGGATTTCTATGGGTTTGGTTGGATTTTTTAGGCTTAATCTTCTCCCATTTGCTCTCTTTGCTTGTTGGAGCCATTTCCACCATTAGAGGAGCTTGGAACTTGGACTTGGAGCTTGTTGGGAGGAAGATCTTCACTTCTAGAGGATTTTGATCCTTGATTTGGAGCTTTTAGAAGGAAAGCAACAAATTCTTTCCTCTAGATTTGAGTTTTGGAGCTTTCTACTAGATAAAACCCTAGATTTTGAAAATTAGGGTTTTATTTGGGGCTTTTTGATTAAAGGCTTTTAGAACTCTATTGATTGGTTTAGAATCTTGATTTAGGTTCTATTTGAAGGGATTTAACTTCCATTTGAGGATTTGTGAGGAATTTCTACACATTAGGTGAGTTTTTTCCTTACTTTTACCTAGATGTTTAAAGATTGAACTCATGGTTCATCTTTTGAGGTTGTAACTTCTATGGCATACCTTGTAGGGTGCTAGGAGAAGGAATATAAGCTTAGTTAGCGTTTCGGAGCGTTGGTTGGAGCACCGGTGGGTTTGGCCTCACCAAGCACAATGAGAAATTCTCATTAGTATTTAATCGCATTCGGTTAATTGGAAAAGCATGCATTTTCATGTTATATATATTATTTGTGAATTTTAGAATGCATAAAACCTATGTGTTATGTATAATACAATTTTACCTCTATATAGTAGAGATGTGTGCATGTGAGACTAAGTAGGTGTTGGCATTCTAGTTGAGACATGAAACTATATGGTTATAGTGAATTTGATACATGTTTGTGGGTATAGAAACTATGCATGACATAGGAGAAAAGCCCTTGTCACAAAGAGGCATTGGCTTGGCATCAATATATGACTTAGTGAGCTAATGTCATCAAGCGGCATTAAGCTCGTGATTGAACCTTGACATAGTGGAACGTAGTGTCATGAGAGCTATTGTACTAGACCTTAGGGTTGCTAGTGACATTTGCCATGTGAGAGACATGAGGATTTGGGTACTTGAGACTTGATTGTGCTTGCTTGCCATTTGTGCTCATTCGCACATGCTTGTGAAGGTCACTCCCTACAAGCCGGCACTCCGGAGTTAGCCTTTGCGATACGTTCGTGCGTGCGGTATTGAGAAACCTACGGGGCCGATTGGGACAGACTCATTCCTTGCGGGGGATGCTGGGGCTACCATGGCACTTAGGTGGCACAAGCTGGATTACATTTGTGTAGATCCTGGAAAGAGATTTGAACTATGACATTCAATACTAAATGATAATCACTACTAGATAGGACATAGTAGTTGGATTACTTGGATATGTTTAGAACATACTTTGGGACTTGTAGTATACATAATAGTTCATTATTTGCATCATAGTATACTTGGTTGATATAGTAGAGCATATTCCTTACTTGTTGGATCATTGGATCATGATAGTTATACATGCATCATGTTTACTTGTGGCATAGTAGATAGCATTTTAATTATGTTTTTATTACAGTTGTTTAATTACTGCTTACTCTTACTATATCTTTTGGGCCTAGTGGTGCATGTAGCTGAGGTCAGTAATTGCCCCCTGGGAACTATAAATTATAGTTCTCACGCCCTCGTTTCGACTGCTTGCCTTCGTATCCTGGGAGGCTAGGACCGCGGCAGTGGTGTCGCTGTGCTAGCGACTGAGGAGTCTCGCTAGGTGGTTCATCATCTCCTTTGTGTTTTAGTTGGAGAGGATGAGAGTTTTTGTACCCTTTATAGAGGCTACCATTTTGTACACTTTTACTGGTCTAGTTGTTGTACCCACTTTATGTTTTATGGTTATGTTTCAGTTTACTTTCCTTCCTACTTGTTCTTAGAACTTAGTTGTTTATCGCTCTGATATCTCTAGTTGTATTATGGTTATGTTTTATTGTTGTTTTATTTCCGCTGTTTTTGGTAGACGCCTTATATGTGTTGACATACGGTGTCCGGACACGCCATCGGGAAGGCCCCGCTGGCCCCGGGCGTGACACACTAATTCCCAGACATCATTACGAGTGAATTGACCAAGTTCTTCTTGCATAGTATTTATCCAATATTCATCAAGAAGAGCTTCATCAATATTTTTTTGCTTATTAAAGATACGTAACAGGCAAACTCACACTGAAGTTGTCTCCTAGTTTTTACACCAGTAAGAGGGTCTCCAATAACATTTGATAAAGGGTGATCTTTCACGGGTGTGAGTTCGTAAAACAAAGACTAGGGGATTCAGATGACTCATGTGATGCAACAATTTCAGCTTGGTATAGTTTTATCGTAAATGTAATTCTCATCATTCACAGTAAGATAAAAGGAGAATCATTATCATCAAAGTAGTTGAAGTATCATTCACATGCGAATTACTTGCAGAAAAAGCTTCATCTACTTTTATATTACTTGATTCTATCACCGTCTTAGACTGTAAATTATACGCACAATAAGCTCGACTAGTAGGTAGTAGAATAACCCAGAAAAATTCCTTCCTCACTTCGGGAGTCAAATTTTTCAAGATTTTCTCGATTCCGAAGGATAAAACATCTACTCCCAAAAATATGAAAGTATTTAACATTCGGTTTTCTACCGTTCCACAATTCATACGGAGTGTTTAAAGTACCCGGGCATAAATAAATACGATTAATTACGTAGACGGCCGTGTTAACTGCTTCAGCCCAGAAGTGTAGAGCAACTTTCTTACTATGAAGCACAACACGTGCCATCTCTTAAACAACCCGGTTTTTTCGTTCAACAACTCCATTTTGTTGTGGAGTATAGGGGGCCGAGAATTCATGTTTAATGCCTTTTGAAACACAAAAATTAATAAATTTTGAATTTATAAATTTTCCCCCTTGATCACTTTGAATGCATACAATTTTATCATTACGTTCAGTCATAAGACGGAGACAAATTTCAGAAAAAGAATCAAAAGTATCAGCTTTTTCTCTCAAAATCAAAACGAGTGAAATCATCAACAATAAGCAGAATGTAACGTTTTCCCCCAATACTCTGAATTCTAGAAGGTCCCATCAAGTCCATGTGTAACAGTTCAAGAGGTTTAGATGTTCCTAAGTGATTCAAGCTCTTATGTGTGGATCTAATTTGTTTTCCCAGTTGACAACCCTCACATACAATGTTCTCTTTATAATCTATCTTAGGTACACCTCTAACTACCTCCTTCTTTGTTATCTGAGATAGTTCCTTAAAATTCATGTGACCTAGTCGTTCATGCCATAGAGTTTCAATATCTAAAGTCGCTAGGTTACAATATTCAGTTGAAGCACTAGGAACTACGTAATAATTATTTTGTGACCTAACACCTTTTAGAAAGAAAGAGTTATCATCATGCATCACAGAACATTCTTTCGCAGAAAAATTTACAGAATACCCGTCATCACATAATTGACTTATGCTTATGAGATTTGATTTAATTCAACATAAAATACATCATTCAGGGTAGGGCCATCAGAGATAGTGACTGATCCTTTTCCAACAATTTTAGATAACCGGCCATCTCCGAAGATAACAACTCCTCTGGAGATTTTATTTAATGAAGTAAAACAATTTTTATCACCGGTGATATGTCATGAACATCCACTATCTAGATACCATGAAGAAGCATCATAAGCATGAAATGAAGTGTGAATGACAAAGCATGGAAAGAGTTCACCTTTGCACACATCGTCACTGCCCGGCCCATTGGGACTACACACAGGTACGTACCCGCCGTGTACACCAAACAAACACAATGCACACAATGCGTCTACTGAAACAAGAAAGGAAAAGAGAGAAATCCTAACAAGACTATCAGAGCGAGTAATATAAAACCACTAAGTTCTAACATAAAGATCCACAAAGTGATACATAAACAGAGTACTAAATCCAGAATCTAATACAAAACTCTAAACAGATACATAATACATCTTTTCTACAAGTACAAAAAGAAAAGATGACAACGGGTCACTATAGAAACTCCGTATGGCTCTAGCTAGCCGCAGACCCCTCGCCTCGATTCCTAGCCACTCCCGATGTGGATGGCTCTGAAAATTAACAACAAACAGAGGGCGTGAGAACTATCAAAATAGTTCCTGGGCAATTACCGAACTCAGCGAAATGCTCCACTAGGCTAAAAATAAGCATGCTAATAAAAAGTAAGAAGCGATAAATAAGCAACGAGTACATAAATGGAATTTATCATATTCATGCTTCTACTACGAGTTTAACTAGCATAATCATGATATACTACTTTTAATGGCACAAACATATGTCCAATTCAATTAACTTGCATAATCAAAGTAAGCTAACATTTAATTACAAGCACAACCATAATGTCCATATTACTACATCAAGTAATTTATCCATTCCATTGTACTTTACCAAGCATACATGATAATCCATAATAATATAAGTGTACCACCACTAGTGATGACAATGGCATAATGTTCCAAGGTTTCCCACTACTATACAAGCATCAAGTAGTGATCTAAGGCAACAATCATAAGTATGGATATCTACTATGTATGCACAAACCATGACTATATACTAAGTCAAAAGAAGTCTCAAAACCCAATCCATAAGGAATGTACCCAAGGTAACATCCCGCCGTGCCATGCCTAGGTGGCCCCGTGGAGGTCGTCGACTTTCCCCGCAAGAAAGGAGACACGAGAACACGGCAACCCACTTTCGGCGCTCAGTCCCGCACGGCGAGTGCATCGCGAACACCCACTCCGAAGTGCCGGCTTGTAGGGAACGACCCTCACAAGCAAGGCGACCGAATCGCAAAGGCCCACTCCGGAGTGCCGGCTTGTAGGTTATGACCCTCCCAAGCGAGTGCGAATGAGCATAAGGGCAACGAGCATAATCATAACATAGGGTCCCTACTTGGGATACTCAATCATCAAGTCTAAAACTTGGAATCTCACTCGTCGACTCTACAGTCGGAATTTAGCTCAACAAGTCACAACTTGTTTACATCTATTGGGTGGTATGTCTCTACCAAACACATAATGTTCACGACATGTACAACTCAAATGACACTATCCTATTTGGGATAATTCATTACTTTAAACAAGATTTCCAAGGAATTTATGACATACAATTCCACTAATTATCGAATAGATACTTATCAATACCATAAGCAAGAGAATTATGAATTATTCACAAGTATCATAATACTATAATACACATGTCTTTTCCCACGATAGAGTGTACAAATATCACATTGCAATTAGTTTAAAAACACTTATATTACATGCTAATAGCTCACATAAGAATGCCCCAAGGGCTTAACATTACCTTCCTCATGTCTAAAACATGGAATAGTCCATCGATCCATAGATCGAATACAAGTTCGCAAATGCCAACGCTAGTCATATTACTAGGATTAAAGTGCCAACTAAACTCATAGTGCTCTTGTCTGTATTATGTTACATTATCACAATTATCTTGTCTACAACAAGTATTCGGCAAAACATGCTAAGTCTCATGCATGCATATATCTCACACAATTAGAATGTCATTAACATCAAGGTCAACACCTTTTACTTACCAAGTCACAAAGCCACATACTTTATCTACCAAAGCATAAGGTAAGAACACTAAGTTCTATTTACTTGTCTCTAACAAGGGTCAAGATATAAACATATGTGATACTATAAAAGTAATCCAAACACTAAGTACCCTCAACGATTCACCTCAACAATCATACTCTAACATGTTTCATATGGTGGCACAAACAAAAGTCTCAACTATAGTTGACTATGCCCAACACAACATATAAGTCTCTACTACATAGAGCATATGATTTTCACTATACATAACGTAGTCCTTTTATGTTCTCATAAATTCTAGCATGTCTTAGAGAGCATAAATTATCATATAAACATATCTTAAAACCCAAAGGAAGATATAGAAGGAGTTCACCCATTTCGGTGAGATCAAACCCACCGGATACGCTTCGAATCCTTTTCGTTTAGCCGAACGAAGTTGCCCCCCAAGCTCCTAGTACCCTAAGATAAATATTTGAAGGGATACGAGCTTCGACTAAGCATCTAAATAAATCATCCAAAATTCACATGGAAAAGAGGTGAAAATTACCTTTGATCAAGAAGATCTTGTCCAAAGCTCAAATCAACTCAAAGGATCTTCAAATCCAACCTAAAGGGGAGTTCTACACCCATCAATTAGGTTCTAAAAGCTCCAAATCGAAAATCTCCAAATCTAACCCTAGAATCCCATTTCTATGGTTTCTACCAAAAGAGAGCTACAAAATCCAAACTAGGGGGAGATGATGAGTTGCTTATCTTCTAGAAGCACCAAACCAATATCAAAATCTCCTAGGCTTGAAGATTTCTCCTCCAACAAGCTCAACTCCAAGCTTCAAGTCTTCTCCAATGGTGGAAATAGCTCTAATAAGCAAAAAAGAGCCAAAGGGAGAAGATTAAGCCCCCAAAAATCCAACCAAACTCAAAGGAGATCAAAGAAAGGAGAAGGAGAACTCCCTACCTCTTCTCTCCCTGGTTCACAGCACAAAAGAACCCTCTAAGGGTGTGGGTGTCATATAGAAGTGGCACAATCGCGCACAAGCCCCCGCACATCACTTTGTACCCAGACAAATTCAATTTGTACCGGTATAAACCCTGCGAAAAGGCCAAACCCGAGCCTCGGGTTGCCAGCAATTCGGCCATCTGTACCGGTACAAATCTATTTTGTACCGGTATAGCCATCAATCCTGTACCGGTATAGCCATCTTTTTGTACCGGTACAAAGCCCAGAAATCCCAACCCGAGAGCTGACCAAACATCCGTCTTTTCGGATTATGGTGCCGAGATGCAAACCATCGTTCTGGGTTAGAACCATAGGTCGAACTCGTCAACGACCTGCCAGAAAATGTGGAAAAGCTCAGATCTCACATCTAACACTCGAACCTTGCTATTTGCGAAAGTTCAGTGCGTCACACACACCCAAACCTTACGTGTTTTGGGGTGCGTCGGCTGACTTGATTGAGACATCCGTTGCTTATCGACGATTTTATTTGTTTTCTTCTTTGGATCATTTGTCTTTGGTCTGTACATTTGCTTTGTCTTCTTTTTCGGATCATCCATTTTTATCCGTTCGATAGTTCTTCCATTATTTGGCGTTGTGATATTCTTTGACTTTTGCATGCAGAATCTTTTCACATGTGTCACGCTCCGAGCCCGATCCATTTGGCCGGTTCGAGCGTCACAACAGTACGCCGAACCGACAGTAGCTTTCCCCGTCCGCCCAAGGCTCAACAATAGTACGTATATAGTATAAAACTTTACACATGAGAAAGCATACATAATGGCTTGCACGAGGGCAAGCAATAGTGTCACGCCCGGCTCAGGAGCCCGCCAAGACGCAGGCACGCACTCCGCCGTGTACACCAAACAACACGATGCACACAAGGCGTCTACTAAAGATATGGAAAGAAAGAGAGTAATCCTAACAAGGCTATCAGAGCGAGTAATATAGAACCACTAAGTTCTAACATAAAAGATCTACAAAAGTGATACAAAAGCATAGAACTAAATCCAGACTCAGATACAAAGCTCTAAATAACACATAATACATCTCTTCTAGAGTACAAAAAGAAAATATGACATCGGGTCCACTATAGTAACTCCGCAGGGCTCTAGCTAGCCGCAAACCCCTTGCCTCGATCCCTAGCCACTCCCGAGGCGGATGGCTCTGAAAATTAACAACAAACAGAGGGCGTGAGAACTATTAAAAATAGTTCCCAGTGGGCAATTACTGAACTCAGCGAAATGCTCCACTAGGCTAAAATAAGCATACTATAAGGAAGTAAGAAGCGGTAAATAAAAAGCGAGTAGATAAACACAGTTAACTAATAACATGCTTCTACTATAAACTTGATTATCATATTCATGATATTCTACAATTAGTGGCACAAACATATGTCAATATTAATTAACGTGCATAAGCAATAAGTCCAAGATACTATAAAGCATAGTTTTATACTTTTCATTGTTCTCTACCAAGCATACATCTTATACTTTCAAAAAGATATAAGTCTAATACCACGAGTGTTGTCAAATCATATTGTTCCAAAATGTCCAACTACTATACATGAATCAAGTAGTAATCTAGGGTAACAACTATAAGTATGGACAACTACTATGTATGCACCAACCACGATGTCCACAGTGTGATGTAAGATGTCGAGATTTACTATTCTAGTCAATGCCCATTATCAATTTAATTAGTTAAAGTTTAGATCTTGTAAGGCCCGCCCGAAGGCTGCCCGAATTGAGGACCCACCCGAAGGCTGCCCGATTTGAGGACTATATAGCAACTAAGTCAAAGGCCTTCATTATGTCATTACGTCACAACTGTTCATAGCTTCTAGGGGTAGTATGCCTCTACTAACACACATTATGTTTATAAACATATATAACCCAGACGACAGTATCCTACTAGGGACAGTTCATTACCTTAAACTAGGTTTCAAAGAAGTCCATAGCATGCCACTCCAATGATTATCCTTAAGATATTTATCATTACCATAAGCAAGAGAACTATGAATTACTCACAAGTATCAAAATACTAGAGATGCACATGTCTTTCAACTAACCTTCACTACGTGAGTACAAATAGTACAATGCAAATAGTTTAAATCACTTATTTTACATACCATTAGCTCACATAAAAATGCCCCGAAGGCTTAACGTTTCATTTCATCATATCCAAAACATGGAAATAATCTATCGATCCCTAGATCGAAGGTAGGCTAACCATAGCCAAAACTAGTCATACTACTAGAATAATTGCACCAAATTAACCTCATGCTAATTTTATCATGCTTTGTATATATTTTCACAATTATCTTGTCTACAACAAATACAAGACAAATCGTGTTGTCTCACGCATGTAGATTTTCAATCATATAGATATACTATCCACTTTAAGGTCCACACCTTTTATTTACCAAGTCACAAAGCCAAGTTTCCTTATCTACTCAAACATAACGTAAGAACACTAAGTTCTATTTACTTGCCTCTAACAAGTGTCATGATGTAAACATGTGTGATACTATAAAAGTATCCAAACACTAAGTACCCTCAAGGGTTCATCTCACCAATCATACTCTAACATGCTTTCTATGGTGGCACAAACAAATAGTCTCTACTATAGTCAATGTCACGTCCCGAGCCGCGATTAATCTGGATTCGGCGCGCTCTGACACCGATGAACGGACGCAGTTTTCCCTGTACGTTCAAGGCGTCGCAATCAATACAATTACAAGGAGGTTCCAACCAGGAACAGATATCTCAATCAGATTGCATAAGGAAGTATCATAAACATAAAACAGCTACTCGCTATTACATCCATTCAACCCAGATTACAATCTTTATATTTTACATTCATATTAAAGCTTCCTAACACAATCTAGTTATTACAAATTTGTTTACAATTTGTTACAACTTGTTCTCCCTTGTTATACCCCTAAGCTCTGTCAACTGGGGTACCTCTATCTCTGGTCTCCTGGTAGGGCGCTATCTACTGAGCTACGCCTTCGCTACTGCAATGGCCGCGCCGCTCACGTGTATACCGTACCCCCAAAACGCAACACGGGGGTGAGAACTATTGTCCATAGTTCTCGTGGGTACGGCCACCCAAGAGAACAAATTTCGACCAATAGGTCCAAGGAGGCACTGCAGATATGTTAGTCCAAAAACATATATAGATATATAATTTGCAACTAATATAAAAACCTGCCTCACAAATGCAATATGCAAATTATTCTTTAGCTCTTAGCTTTTCTTTACTTTATTGCTATCCTTTACTTTAGCCGTTGCATTCTTAAACTTAGCTATTCATTAGGTTAGCTATTCTCATTCTTGCTCTTTACTTTTGGCACTTATGCTACTTAGCATGTACTTCTAAGGTCCACTCTACCTCAGCACACTATGCCACCCGACTCGGTCTTGAGTCAATCCATTGCGGATAATCCGCCCGCTGTCTAGCCCGAGGTGTTGGACGTCTCACAACTACCCCAGCTGTCATCACCGCCGCCTCTCGTGACTCACCTCGTAGCGGCGAAATCGTCGCACACGCTCGTCACCGCTGCTGGTGTCCCAACTCGGAACGGCTCGAGTCACCTGACATAGCCATTCTGGTGGCGAACACGGCGTACTTGCCCAGCATGGACTAAAGTCGTGACCTTACCATCTGGCGGCGAACTATCGCATCACACCCAACAATGGATCGAGTCACTTCCCAGCCACCTGGCGGCGCACGTATCGTACTTACCCAAAGAATGGTTTCCAAACTCATGGTGTCAACACTCATGGCGGTCTGATCCTCACCCGGCTTAACCGGTATCGAACTCATTTCGGCTCACCCACCCGGCGGCGAAATCGTCGCACAACGCCACGTCAGTGGTATAGCCCTGGACGGCGAAATCGTCGCACACGCCCGACACCAACTTAGGTGTCCCAACTCGGGATTCCATGAATCCGTTCCACTTAGCTTGAGGGTTAGCTAGGCCCTCAAGAGACGACCCTCTAGGTCCATTGTCTTTACCTCCTAGGTCCACTTGACACTAGGTTCGTTCTTGTCACATAACCTAGGTTGACTTAACTCTAGGTTCAATGTCATTCCGATTCGACCTATGTTTTCTAACACTAGGTCCATGATCCTCTTTATCCAACCTATGCCCTCGACACTAGGTTCACTGTCCTTTACATAGATCCATATGACTCTAGGTTCACTACAACCTATGTTCTTTACACTAGGTTTGATGCCACACTCCTAGGTCCATTGACTCTAGGTTTACTATAACCTATGTTTATTAACACTAGGTTAGATGCCACTCGATCTATATGTGTATTTAGTCCATGATTCACATTCTTATACTTGGCATTCATATACTTAACATTCTTATGTTAACCATTCCATTTACATGCACATAATTATATCTAGCATGTACTCATTATGCTAAGCATGCATTTATTCATACATTTCATTTAGCATCTAGTTCATATATCAACTTAGCATGCATCTCATGTATTTGCAACTAGACTCTAGTTCATGCATTTATCTAGCATTTAACTCATGCATTCTCTTAGCATTTAACACTATGTTCTTTAACATGCATTTCTATACTTGCAACATATGTCAATTATATGCATCAACTTGAAACCATTACTCTTAGACATATTTAGGCGACCTAGTCGCTTCGGTAAACACAACCCACCTTATTTGCTCTCCGATTGCTCGTCGACACTTGCAATCGGCCGCCCGCAACACCTATGACCCGGTTCGGCACGAACTCTTGCGCGACCAACCGAATGATCTCCGAATCTCGATCTGAGACTTTGTGCCGTTGCCCCACGCCTTCAAGTTGCCCCAGTTCCGTTTTTATGAATTTTGGGCTCCTATCTTGCGTGCTGCGGACATCTGGTATGAATATATTAAATAATTAATATCTTTGTACTCGCTCGTCAGATCACCGAACCGAGCGCGCCAACGCGTTCGTTAGGCCCCCAATTAGGTTTCTATGGGGTCAATGAGATCAAACTCATCTATTTCTAAAAACCCCATTTTAGAGCCCTAGGTTTGCACTTTCGCAAAACCCACCGATTTGATCCCTAGAACAAGCAATAGAGAGCTTGTCTAACCTCTAGGAACTCATCTAAGAGCATTAGAGCCATCCATAGGGTGCTTAGAGCAAACCCTAGAAATCCACCATTAGAGCATCATAATGAAAACCATGGATTTCATGGAGTTCATGGTCTCCACATAGTTCTAAAGCTTACAAGAAGCTCAAAACTCTAAATCTAGGGTTTAGAAATCCATTACTTAAAAATCTACCATGAGAGGAGGCTAAAGCTTACCTCTACTAGATGCTTCCTAGCTCAGAGAAGAGGATGAGATGGCCATGGTGATCACAATCTAGCTCTCCTTCATCTTCATCTTCTTCTTCTCCTCTTTCTTTATCTCTTCCTTTCTTTCTTTCTTTCCCTTTCTCTTCTTCTCCTTGCTGTCGAACAGAGAGAGAGGGAGAGAGTGATCTGAGGGAGTGAGAGGGAGAGAAGAGAGTTTATTACCTCTCTAATCACTTAACCCCCTGCACAATTGCCCTAAAACCCTCAACAATGCTTCTCTTGCAACAGCCCAAACTGGGCATTTTCGGGCTGCAGGGTCCGGACCTCATGTATGGGGTCCGGACTCCAAGTGTCTTCACCAGAGTCCCATCGCGCGTGGGATCCGGACCTCACCAATGGGATCCGGATCCCGAAGGCAGCTTTTTCAGGACTTAGCCAAATTTTCAGCTTTTTCACCGTTTCAACTCACTTTTGGCCCGTTTGACCTCCGATTCGTTTCAAATCGAACCGAGACTCTCCAAACATAATTTAGATCATGTCCACATCATCATTTCACCCGCGAAAGCCTCGGATTTAGCTCGTGGCCCAAGATAGCCTTTCGGACTTCGTTCACGCACCTAGTGCACCGAAAACATCCGAAAGCTTCCAAACTTTACGGGAACCATTCTTATGGCCTTCTAAGCCAACATACCCCGTGACTTCATGACTTTAGAAGTTCGGGGTGTTACAGTCAACTATGCCCAAAAGAACATACATGTATGTCTCTACTACATAGAACATATATTTTCATTATACATAACATAGTCATTTTATGTTCTCATAAATTCAAGCATGTCCTAGAGAGTATAATTCAACATATAAACATGTCTTAAAACCCAAGGGAAGACATAGGAGGAGTTCACCCATTTCGGTGAGGTCAAACCCACCGGATGTACTTCGAATCCTTTTCGTTTCGCCGAACGAAGTTGCCCCCCAAGCTCTGTGACGCACTGAACTTTTGCAAATTGCAAGGTTCGAGTGTTAGATGTGAGATCTGAGCTTTTCCAGATTTTCTGGAGGGTCGTTGACTGTGTTCCGACCCATGGCACGAAATCTTAGGTTAGTGGATAATTACCAAGCACTAAAGTTTAAACAAATTGGATTTTAGGTTGCTCTCGGGTTGGAATTTTATGCCTTTGTACCGGTACAAAATGGTGTCTATACCGGTACAAAATGATGGCTTTACCGGTACAAGCCGAGATTTATACCGGTATAGATGAGCAGCTGGGCAAACCCGAGGCTCGGGTTTGCTGTTTCGCAGGGTTTATACTGTTAAGGATTTTATAAGTTGGCGGATTTCGTGAAGCTATTGGAGTCTTGAAGAAGTGAAGAGCACAAAGATGAAGTTTGGAGACTCAAGGCTCGACGGAGAAGCTCGATACCTCAGGTATGTCTTAAAGAGTATTTATGGTGATTTAAACTAAGATAATAGTGGTTAGAAGACTTGAAATACTTTTAATTTGACAAAACTATGGTTTATGAGGTCAATGTCCGGACCTTGGTCAATGTCCGGATCCCGTGGGCTTGACATTGCATAACTCTTATGTAAGTCCGGACATCCTGGCATTGTCCTGGTCTCGACAACGAGATCAATGTTACGCAAGGTAAGACCGGACATCCTCGTGCATTGTCCGACTCAAGATCGCGAAAATATTGACGGAAGGGTGGACCGGCCAAGGAGCTAAGACCGGACAGCATCAAGACCTGACATTCCTATTAAGTCCGGACATTGGACACGAAAAGTTCCATAAAAGGCTGATTTCAATCCTAATCTATTTCAAAAAGGGCTGATTTCAATCCTAATCTATTTCTAAGTCTTCTAACACTATATATAGACCATGGGGGGTTCATTATTGATATGCTTAGAATTCTTAGATTATAGATCCTCTTAAAACCCTAGAAACTCCTTTTAAGCTTTATGATTCAATTCTAAAAGCGAGTTTCGTTTTTGTTGATCGTCGAGTTGATTCTAGGTTTTTCTTTGAATGTTCCTTTATGAATCAACTTGATGATTGACTAAAAGGGTTCCCCATAGTCTATGGTACTTTAACGTTAAGATCACCACAAATCATCGTTACTATCTCCCCGGACGGAGAATTTGCGCGGGTATCGCGTGTGAAGGCCGAGGACTCGGTGGACGCTTTGTGGAGTCAAGGCGTTGGCGCGGCAAGGAGTTGCGGCGTGATCGGTTGAAGGATTTCAAGCGATCGAGGACAAGCGAAGGAGATCCACGTTGAAGATTCGGTAAAATTGGGTAAAGTCGTGGGTAAATCGCCTTGTACTCAATTGTTTCTTAGAGGATAGTTCGTGTGATCGGTCCCGTGGGTTTTTCACTCCGGTTTGGAGTTTTCCCACGTAAAAGCTTGGTGTGTTGATTTTATTTTCCGCATTTACTTTAAAATCGCATCGAGATTTTTAATTAGCCATTGTACACCTATTCACCCCCCTCTAGGTGTTGATTACCTTTTAGATCCTAGGGTTTCATAACTTTCAAGTGGTATGAGAGCGGGTATAGGTTGCATACAATGGCCGAGGGCGGTAATATTAATCGACCTCCTTTCTTCGATGGTACTAACTATGCTTATTGGAAAGTCCGCATGAGGGCGTTTCTAATTGCCATCGATGAAAGAGTTTGGCAAGCGGTGGAATTTGGTTGGACAAACCCCACCGAGGTTGTCGATACTATCACCGTCCCCAAGCCTAGAACCAAGTGGAGTAAGGATGAAAATGAACGTTCTTCATTCAACGGGAAGGGGATTAATGCCTTATTTAATGCCTTAAACCAAACCGAATTTTCTCGGGTTTCGGCGTGTGAAACCGCCAAGGAAATATGGGATACTCTTAAAACCACCCACGAGGGAACTAGTCTTGTTAAAGTTCAAAAGTTACAAATGTTGACTAGTCGTTTTGATTCTATTCATATGGAAGAAAACGAGACTTTTACCGAATATTATACTCGTCTTCAAGACATAGTCAACACTTGTTCCAACTTGGGTGAGAAAATTCCCGAAACCAAGATTATTCGTAAGATTCTAAGGACTCTTCCCGAGCGTTTTCGTCCGAAAGTCGCGGCAATTGAAACCGTTAAACATCCCGATGAGATGAAAGTAGATGAATTAGTAGGTGCTCTTCAAACTTATGAGATGACTTTTCCCGCTAACTCATCTTCTTCCAAGTTGTCTTCAAAGTCTACAGGGCTGGCGCTCAAATCGACTAAAGGAGGCAACTCGGACTCTACTTCCTCCGACACGGACTCAGACACGACGTTAGAGGATTTTGAGAGACAACTAGCTCTTCTAACAAGGAAGTTCCGACGGCACTTTAAGAAGAAGTTTTCTTCAAAGTCCTCTTCTTCCAAATTCAACAAATCGAAAGGGAGTTCTTCTTCTTCTTCTTCTAAGTTTAAAAATTCTGAAAATTTGTCTAAAGAATCTTCCAAAGATAAGAAAAGTGGAGAAGGACAAATCCAATGCTATAAGTGTCGGGGATTTGGACATATAGCATCGGATTGTCCGACTAAGAATTCTAATAAGAAAAAGGCTATGCAAGCCATCACTTGGGATGACCCTGCCGATGAGGAGTCAACCTCAAGCGATGAGGAAATAAATGCCACTGCTTTATTGGCACATGATTCTACTTTTATGTGTTTGTCCTCTATTGACTCAATCTCCGTGTCTTCTATGCATGAACAATCTACACCGGAGAGCTCGACGGACGAAGAATCGGATGGAGATGATATGATCGCCGCTTATCATCAATTGGTCGTTGAGTCTAAGAAGATGGCCTAGCACAACAAGAAGCTTCGACGAAGAATCATTGATCTAGAAGGAGAAAATGCTAAACTAATCACATCGACAAGAAGCATGGAGCAAGAGAAGGACGGATTGTTGAGGGCCTACAATTCCATTGTAGAGAAGGTTGCTATGCTTGAGAACGAAAGAGAGACGAGCGAAGAAAACTTGAAGTTTCTCAACAAGCAACTTTCGGAGGCAAATGAGGCAAATTTGGAGTTCACAAAGACTATCATTCAACTTAGATCCGATATGAACAAGTTCTCCTCCTGGTTCTACCAAACTCGACAAGATGCTAGGACTTGGTCAAACATCTAAGCTTGGACTTGGATATGAAAGGACATATTTTGACCAAGTTTCTAAGCAAGTGGGCGTGAACTCGACTAAGTCAATGCCTAAGGTTCAAGGTAAATTCGGTTCTTCTAGAAAATCTTTTGCTGATAAAGTTTGTCACTTGTGTGGAGTTCTAGGTCATGTGGAGAGAGCTTGCACACAAAAGAAGAACTCCACAACTCCCTTGAACCAACGGACATTATCAAAGCCAACAAAGGAAGATCCGAAAGTGAAGGCTAATCAAACGTGGAAGAAAAAGAAGGATGATCCAAAACTAAGGACTAAACAAGCTTGGAGGCCGAAAGTGAATGGTCGAAAGAACAAGAAAATTCAAATTGTCGACAAGCTTCACAAGACGCTTACAAACCAACAAACACATCCCAAAATTCGTAAGGTTTGGGTGCGCAAAGGTGAAATCTTTCCTTACTAAGCAACTATCGGATATCTACCTCCGCCCTCACTATCTTTTACGTGAACTTTAGTGCCATACATACTTCTAAAACCTTGTTCCATACTCTGGAATTTGTCATATTGAACTAAGATATCATTTATTAAGAGAATTGGTCGAATCAATTCTCCTTTCTAGATACATTCTATGGGCCATTATGTACATACTGTCAATTTTGCATCACTCATTATTTTGCATGGATGTTTTGACTTAATCTAAATTTTTGCATGATTTATTTTAACATTCTTCAATTCATTTGAATTCTTCTATGTCATTGTATTTTGAACCTCAACATCATCTAGAAATTGCTTCTATATACTTGCTAAATTAGTACATCACTCTTGAACTTTCTAAAGTGTATTGAGATTATTTGATTGTTTGCATTATTAGAAAAATAATTTCACCATTTTATGAAATCACAATACTATTTTCTCATTGTGGGATGCACTATTTAAGGGGGATCAATATTAAAGTTTAAAGATGTGGAAAGAGTTACATCCCTTTGGGAGTGTGAAAACTACCACCAATAAAAGATGTGGAAAGAGTTACATCCCTTCAAGGGAGTGTGAAAACTACCACCACATGTAGGAAAGAGCTACCACCCCGGTCGTCCGGTAAGTATGTGAAGCTACCACATGAATATAAGTGTACATCTCTAAGAAAAGAAAAGAAATTAAGTTTTTTTTTGAGGTGTTTGGTGGATGTTTTATTATTGAATGACATAAGGTGGAAGTTATGATAAAGATGCTCAAAGAGCCACTCCTTAATTTAGATGTGTGCATAACTCAATTAGACAATATTCTTGTGTTTATTTCATTTAATGTGATCTTTTTGATCTTAATCGATGCATACTTGTCAAGTAAAATCGGCGCATTTAATGATTAGATCTTGATTGATGTGCTTGTTTAGCGATATATATTATTAAATTGGTTGATGTACGATTCAACATGTATGACATCTTTGAATTCTATTGACTAGAGGTTTGTTACTATATATTTCATGTCAAACCTCCGTTGGAAACAAATTTTTCCGAAAATTTTAATATCTTTGCGAAATTGCCTTCAGCGACCGGTCTTCATCGCCATGTCCGGACACCACACAAGCAAACTGCACAGGACTTTGTGGCATCCGGACATTGGAAGCTATGTCCGGTCTTGGCTAAGAATTTTGTTGCTTTTTGAAATTAACTGTATTTTGCAACACTTATATGCATGATTGTCAGTATTAAACTTAATGTGCATGGCCCTAGGAAGCTCTAGAGATCATTTTTTTTAAAAAAAGGTTTTCTTAATTATTGATATGTTTATGTTCAATATGTTTAAACTTATATGTGAACAGCGGATTTTAATCTCGACATCATGTATTTTTGTTATTTTGGCGTTTTCGGACAAAAAGGGGGAGATGAATATGATGATAGGGGGAGATGAGATGGTGATTGCGATTTATGTGATGCTTACTTTGCTTACTTATTTGCCTGTATCTATGATTAGAACTTGACTCGACTTAGGATGACTCGACTTAGGACATTTATGCTTAATGAAAATCTTGAGGCTTGAATGTGTGTTGAGTTTTCTTTGCAGGGACGTTCAAGACTTCAAGACTCCAATGTCTAAGTCATAGAGTCTGTAGTAGGTTGAGTTTGAACTTGTAATTTTGTTTTTATTGGATCGGTTATGCAAGGGATTATCGTTTTGGTGATTGCGATAATTCTCATCTTTTTGTTTTTGAGGTTTGTACGGGCTTATAGATTGTTTTGTCACGAAATCGCCAAAGGGGGAGATTGTTAAGGATTTTATAAGTTGGCGGATTTCGTGAAGTTATTGGAGTCTTGAAGAAGTGAAGAGCACAAAGATGAAGTTTGGAGACTCAAGGCTCGACGGAGAAGCTCGATACCTCAGGTTTGTCTTAAAGAGTATTTATGGTGATTTAAACTAAGATAATAGTGGTTAGAAGACTTGAAATACTTTTAATTTGACAAAACTATGGTTTATGAGGTCAATGTCCGGACCTTGGTCAATGTCCGGATCCCGTGGGCTTGACATTGCATAACTCTTATGTAAGTCCGGACATCCTGGCATTGTCCGGTCTCAGTACAATGAGATCAATGTTACGCAAGGTAAGACCGGACATCCTCAGGCATTGTCCGGACTCAGTACTCTGCGAAAATATTGACGGAAGGGTGGACCGGTCAAGGAGTTAAGACCGGACAGCATCAAGACCGGACATTCCTATTAAGACCGGACATTGGACACGAAAATTTCCATAAAAGGCTGATTTCAATCCTAATCTATTTCAAAAAAGGCTGATTTCAATCCTAATCTATTTCTAAGTCTTCTAACACTATATATAGACCATGGGGGGGTTCATTATTGATATGCTTAGAATTCTTAGATTATAGATTCTCTTAAAACCCTAGAAACTCCTTTTAAGCTTTATGATTCAATTCTAAAAGCGAGTTTCGTTTTTGTTGATCGTCGAGTTGATTCTAGGTTTTTCTTTGAATGTTCCTTTATGAATCAACTTGATGATTGACTAAAAGGGTTCCCCCATAGTCTATGGTACTTTAACGTTAAGATCACCACAAATCATCGTTACTATCTCTCCGGACGGAGAATTTGCGCGGGGATCGCGTGTGAAGGCCGAGGACTCGGTGGACGCTGTGAGGAGTCAAGGCGTTGGCGCGGCAAGGAGTTGCGGCGTGATCGGTTGAAGGATTTCAAGCGATCGAGGACCAGCGAAGGAGATCCACGTTGAAGATTCGGTAAAATTGGGTAAAGTCGTGGGTAAATCGCCTTGTACTCAATTGTTTCTTAGTGGATAGTTCGTGTGATCGGTCCCGTGGGTTTTTCACTCCGGTTTGGAGTTTTCCCACGTAAAATCTTGGTGTGTTGATTTTATTTTCCGCATTTACTTTAAAATCGCATCGAGATTTTTAATTAGCCATTGTACACCTATTCACCCCCCTCTAGGTGTTGATTACCTTTTAGATCCTAGGGTTTCATAACTTTCATATACCGGTACAAATTGGATTTGTACCGGTACAAGCTGACAATTTTCGAAAATCCGAAACTGCAGGGGCTTATTGGCATTTTGTTGCTTCTAATATAGCACCCCAGCCCTTAGGGCTCATTCTTTGTGCTGAGAACAAGAGGGAAAGATGTCACGCCCCGAGCCCGCCAATTCGGTCGGATTCGGACGCGCCAACAGACCGCCGAACGGACAGAGTTTCCCCTGTACGTTCAAGGCGTCGCAATCAATACAATTACAAGAAGGTTCCAAACAGGAACAGTATTCAACATACAACGATTGCATAAGGAAGTTAGGTATCAAACAACATAAACACATCCTATGTTATTACATTCATTCCACATACATTTTACATCACAGTTTACTTTACATTAGACTTCCAAATACAATCCACTTACTATTACATCATTTCACATGTTAGTTACATTTTGTTTATTGCCCTCTAGTCCCCACTAGTAAAACAGCCTCAGGGTACTGCTACCTCTGGTCTCCTGGTAGGGCGCTATCTACGGAGCTACGCCCTTGCCTCGCGCTGCTGCTGCGCCGCTCACGTGTATACGTACCCCAAAAACAACACGGGGTGAGAACTATTGTCCATAGTTCTCAATGGGTACGGCACCCAAGAGAAAAGCTCGACCAATAGGTCCAAGGAGGCACTGCAAATATGTTAGTCCAAAAACATATATAGATATATAACTTGCAACTGACATAAAAACATGCCTCACAATATGCAATATGTAACTCTTGCAATGATTCTTAGCTTTTCTTTACTTTATTGCTATTCTGCACTTTAGCCATTTCATTCTTACTTAGCTATTCATTGATTTAGCTATTCATAACTCATCCCAGTTATAACTCTAAGGTTTCTACTTACCTTAGCTCATGTCACTAACTTCCAAGGTTTCTATAACCCTAGGTTCCATCTCAAGTCCAACCTGCTTCTAAGGTGTCTAGTACCTTAGGTTCACCATACATATCACTAGCCCTCAAGGTTCTTTCTACCTGATTCCAGCTAGCCACCCGACTCGGTCACGAGTCAATCAATAGCGGATAATCCGCACTTTGCACAGCTCGAGGTGAAGGACCACCGTCACTTGCACCTCGGCCGCAAGCCAAGAACCACATCGCCCAACGGTCCGCCCGAAGGTCCGTGCACCGTGGTCGTGGATCCGCCCGGAGAGGAACATGCCGCATACACCCATAGCCAAGATTCACGATAGGGAGAGGAACATGCCGCATACACCCTAGCGCTCACTTTGTTCTTGCTCAATCAAAATCCTCGAAGTTCTTCCGGTGGGAGAGGAACATGCCGCATACACCCGCGGAACCAGAACTATCGAGCTCACAATTACTGGGATTCCGGAATCCATTCCACTTTGCTTGAGGGTTGGCCTTAACCCTCAACAGTCGACCCACTGGGTCCATTGTCCTTTACATCCTAGGTCCACTTGACTCTAGGGTTCATTCCTTGTCACATAACCTAGGCTGTCTTAACTCTAGGTTCAATGTCATTCTAGCCCGACCTATGTTTACTCACACTAGGTCCATTGCCATCGTTGTTCAACCTATGTCCTTGACACTAGGTTCAATGCCACTCACCTAGATCCATTGACTCTAGGTTTACTATAACCTATGTTCATTAACAACACTAGGTTAGATGCCACACTCCTAGGTCCATTGACTCTAGGTTTACTATAACCTATGTTCATTACACTAGGTTAGATGCCACTCGATCTATATGTGCATTTAGTCCATGACTCACATTCTTTACTTGGCATTCTTTACTTGGCTCTCTTATGTCTATCAATCCACTCATATGCAAGTTTCTATTATGCTAAGCTTATGTTCTTGCAACATTCTTTACACTATGTCATTACACACATCATTCATCAAGTTATCTACTTGGTATACATATGTCTCTAGTTGGTAATCATGCATAATTAAGTCATCTCTAGGGTTCAATGTCGTGATATTCATCCCCATACTTCCTATGTCCAAATGCAGGCCTATGGTGCCGCACGATAAGGAAGCATGAAGGAAAGTCATCTAACCATACCAACCCTTCCATTTACATGCATTTACTTAGCATTTTATTATATACCACTAGCATGCATTTCTTCTTATGCGTTATTGAACATGCATCAACATGAGTTATGTAACTCTTAGACATACAGGCGACCAAGTCACTTCGGTCAGCACAACCCACCTCTAATTGCTCTCCGATTGCTCGTCGACACCTCGATCGTCGCCGCTGCTGACCCGTGACCTGGTTCGGCTCGAACTCACGCGCGACCAACCGAACGATCACCGAACCTCGATCTGAGACTCCCCCGCGTTAACTCACGTCTTCACGATGCCCCAGATCAGTTTTCATGAATTTAGGAGCTATATCTTGCGTGCTGCGGACATCTGGTAAGAATATATTAAATAATTAATATCTTTGCAACCGCTCGTCGGATCACCGAACCGAGCGCGCCAACGCGTTCATTAGGCCCTCAATTAGGTTTACATGGGGTCAAATGAGATCAATCTCATCTATTTCTAAAAACCCCCTTTTTAACCCTAGGTTTTGCACTTTTGCAAAACCCACCGTTTCGATCTCTAGAACAAGCAATAGAAAGCTTGTTCAACATCTAGGAACTCATCTAAGAGCACTAGAATCATCCATAGGGTGCTTAAAGCAAACCCTAGAAATCCACCATTAGAGCACCTTGAAGAACACATGCTTTTCATGAGTTTCCAAGTCTCTACAAGGTTCCAAAGCTCACTAGGAGCTCAAAACTCTAAATCCATGGTTTAGAACCCAAAACCCTAAGGTCTACCATGTACAAGAAAGAGAGAGGGCACAAGCTTACCTCTACAAGCTTGCCCCGAGCTCGTGGGAGAGGAAGAAGATGGCCCAAGGGACCTCCATCTTCATCTTCTTCATCTTCTCCATCTTCCTCTTCTTCTTCTTCTTTCGGTCGAACAGAGGGAGAGAGGGAGAGAGTTCTGTGAGGGAGAGAGGGAGAGAAAGGGTTTTATTACCCCCTGCATTCGTCAATGTCTGGACAAACCCCTCAACTCTACAATATTTGAAACAGCCCAAACTGGGCATTTTCGGGCTGCTGAGACCGGACATTCATCAATGTCTGGACCTTGGATGTCCGGACATTCATCAATGTCCCGACCTGGCCTGCGCAGGGCCCTTTTGTCCATCTTCTAGCTTACGGGGTCCGGACATCCACCATTGTCCGGACATTGGATGTCCGGACATTGGATCAATGTCCCGACCCCGCAGGTCCCCTCAGCCCACTCAAAGGACTTAGCCAAATTTTCAGCTTTTTCCGTTTCTTCTCCGTTCCAACTCACTTTTGGCCCGTTTGACCTCCGATTCGTTTCAAATCGAACCGAGACTCTCCAAACATGATTTAGATCATGTCCAAATCATCACTTCACCCGCGTAAGTGTCGGATTTGGCTCACGGCCCAAGGTAGCCTTTCGGGTTCCATTCTTATGGCCTTCCAAGCCAACATACCTCGAAACTTCAAGACTTTAGAAGTTCGATATGTCACAAAAGAGGTAGGAGAGTTCCTCTCTACTCCTTTGGTTTTCTTTGGATTCTTGGTGGATTTGAAGAGATTAACCCTCTCTTTTCTTCTCCTTTTGCCTCCTAGTGGCATTGTCATCTTGGTAGAGACTTGGGGCTTGGGATTGGAGCTCATTTGGAGGAAGATCTTCAAGCTTAGAGGGATTTGAGCCTTATTTAGAGCTCCTAGAAGGTAAGCATCAAGTTCTTTTCCTCTAGTATAGTTTTTGGTTGCCTCTTTTGAGATGAAACCCTAGATTTGGCATATTAGGGTTTACTTTGGGGCTTTTTGTTTTGATGCTTCTAGAGGCTAATTGATGAGTTTAGAACCTTCCTTTAGGTTGGTTTGAGGAGACTCTAGCTTGCTTTTGAGTTCTCTTGAGGGGTGGCTACCTAGAGGTGAGTTTTACCCTTCTCTATGTGAGTTTTATGTTGGGTAATTTCTAGGGCTTTTGAACCTAATTAGTGGTTTTAGAATCTTTGATTAGGGTGCCTTAGAAGGGATCTAGCTTCCATTCGAAGCTTCGTGAGGGATTTTACTCATTGGTGAGTTTTTCCCCGTTCTCTAGTTCTGTTACTCGCTGTTTGAGTCGTGGGCTCGTCAGTTGACTTTGAAACTTCTTGCATGACCTTTCTAGGGTACAAGGAGTCTGAAAAGTGTCGGGGTTGGCGACCTGGAGCGTGCGAGGATCATTGGTGGGTTTGGCCTCACTTATGTAAATGGGAAAAATATTTTCATTGGAGTATGATTAATTAGAAAGCTCTTCATTTCCATGTTGTATGATTTATTTGTGAATTTTAGAGGGCTTAAAACATATGCCTTATGTACAATGCATTTTGAACTCTATATAGTAGAGACTAGCTATGTTGGCAATGCATGTGGTAACTTTCTAATGGTAGTTGGTGAACATATTGTATCTAATATAATGGACATGTAATGAGGTAATAATGGACTTAGAACTATGCATGACATAGGAGAAAAGCTAATGTCATAAAGCGGCATTAGACTTGGCATCTATTTGTAGAATAGTGAGCTAATGTCATCAAGCGGCATTAGGCTCGTGAATGAACTTGACATAGATAATCTAGTGTCATGAGAACAATTGAACTAGACCGTAGGGTTGCTAGTTACTATTGCCATGTTGAGACATGAAGTTTGGACTTGACTATACTTGTTGCCATTTGTGCTCTTTCGCACATGCTTGTGAGGGTCGCTCCCTACAAGCCGGCACTCCGGAGTTGGCCTTTGCGATTCGTTCGCGCGTGCGGTGTTGAGAAACCTACGGGACCGTTGGGACAGACTCATTCCTTGCGGGGGATGTTGGGGCTACCACGGTACTTAGGTGGCACAAGTTGGATTACTGTGGGTACATCCTAGTGAAAGAGAATTGAACTTGGACATTCAACTTTACTAAATGACAATCACTACTAGATAGGGCTTAGTAGTTGGATTATGTGGACTTTGCTCGATTGTATAGTATACTTGATAATGCTTTAATTACATTTTAGTATACTTGTTGGTTAAAGTAAAACATATCATGCTTATATGTTAGAACTTGGACTTATGGTAACAGATTTGGAACATGAGTAGTGTAGCACTTTTCTTATACTTTATTTACAAGTTTTATTATTTCGCTTACTTACCCTCTTTTCCTTGGGCCTAGTGGAGCAATAGTGTAGGTCAGTAATTGCCCACTGGGAACTATAAATTATAGTTCTCACGCCCTCTGTTTCTGTTTACTTTCAGTGCCTTCTGCATCGGGGGAGGCTCGGGACCGTGGCAAGGGTGTTGCCTTCTCGTTATACTTGGTATAGTTTCTTTCTCACTCTCTACTTATTGTTTAGCACTAGTTGTTGTGGCTCTGATATACTAGTTATAACTCTTTATCATTTTATTTCCGCTGTTTTTAGTTAGACGCCTTGTATGTGTTGACATATGGCGGGTCTGGGCACGCTTTGGGGAAGGTCCTGCCGACCCCGGGGCGTGACAGATTAATTTGGTATCAGAGCCTAGGGTGACGTCTTAGAGGACCTAGTAAACCTTAGGCTGGTTGGACTATAGGAAATAGGCTCGTGAGAGACGAGGTCTATTTGACTTGTGAGCGAAAGTACCTGATTGGGTTTTATTATAACTCTAAAAAGTTGGAGTTTGAACGAGGTGTGTAGCTTCTAACTTTGCGGAGGGCTACGTTGGCGGCCGACAACGTAACATCGGGAGTTAGTTGTGAAGCACACTTCTTTATTTTCACATGATTTGGATTTCTGAGTGGGGATTGCGATAGCGTGGGTTTTATTAACTTGCGCTTTTATATTGTTGTAGGGTTGATGCCTATTACTCGCTCTCAATCTGCTTCTGGGCGTATAACATGGCACGCCTTGAGGAGGTCGAGACCTCGCCTACTTCGAGTCCAACGAGGTCCGCGAGCCGAGGACTGTGGCGGTCCTCACTGACCTTGTGGCTCAGCAGACGGCGGCGGCCCAGCAGCAGGCAGAGGCGGCGCGCCGACAGGACGAGCGGATGAAGTGCTTGGAGGACCTCCTTCTGCAGCAGGCGGCTGCCAGAGATGCCCAGGCTCCAGCACCACCAGCACCAGCCGAGATGGTAGCACCGAGGGCGTTGACTCTAGCGCCCGGATCTTTACATTCTGCGCCATCGGTGGCACGGCAGGAGAGGGTGGCGACGGCACCACCAGTACAGATACCTCCAGGAGGAGTGGTTTTCCCGACGATGGTTGAGGGGCTAGAGCGAGACCGACTGATGAGCCGCCTCAATGAGTTCAGGAGGTGCAGTCCACGTGTGTTCGACGGCGAGAACGTGGATCGTTGGATAGTAGAGAAATGGCTCATGCATATGGAAAAGCTGTTTCGAGACACTTTCGTCGAGGAGAGGGACAGGGTATGGCTCGCCACACACCATTTGGACGGCGAGGCCTATCAGTGGTAGCGGGACATCCAGGAGAACCCGAGCACCGATCTAGCGGCGATGACTTGGACGAGGTTCAAGGGACTTCTACTTGAGCACTATTTCCCCGATAGTGTTCGACGCCAGATGGAGACTGATTTGCGCAGCTTGCGTCAGGGGGAGCGGACAGTGGCTGAGTATGAGCGGGAGTTCACCGCATCGCTACACTGTGTACCTTTCGTCGTGCGAGACGACGAGGACAAGGCCAGAATTTTTGAGAGTGGACTGAGGCCTTCTATCTATAGGCTTGTGCAGTCCGCTAACCTGCGCACATACCGTGAGGTGGTAAATCGCGCTCTCATTGTGGAGCGGGGCGCGATAGTTATGAAGGAGCGGCAAGAAGGCTTGGATCGGGGCAAGGGCAAAAGGCCCGCAGGCGAGGGTGCGAGTCAGATGCACTCTAGGAAGCCGCCGAAGTACCCCAGGAGCCAGTCTCGAGGACGAGGTACCCCACAGCAGCGCCGAGGACCAGATCGACGACAGCAGCCGTGTGATTTGTAGCGCCCCATCACCCCCGACAAGGCTGCCCGCAGGTCGGGGCCGATGCTTCTCTTGTGGTCGGGAGGGCCACTTTCGCCGGATCGCCCGAGGATCGGGCCGCCATCGACGCATCAAGACCAAAGATCGCTGTGTTCCACCGGGACACCTACCGCATCCTACCAGGCTGGGAGGACTTCTGCGCAGAGGCCGAGCGAGGGGTCTCGACAGGGCCCGAGTGGGCGTTTGTACGCCGCCCAGACTGAGGCAGCGGCGGCAGCTGAGGATGTCGTTGCAGGTATCATTTTGATTTCCAGCATTCGAGTACGTGCTTTATTTGATACCGGTGCATCCTGTTCTTTTATTGATCGGCTGTTTGCCAAGTTGCATGACATCCCTATGACACCTTTGTCATATTCGGGACGAGTGGTTATACCTGGACATTCTAGATGTTCGAGAGTGTTGTATTAGTTGCCCGGTTCAGATTGGGGATTGGATCATGCCCGTGGACCTATTTGTGGTGCACAAACTCGGAGAGTTTGATATAGTTTTGGGCATGGATTGGTTGACCCGGTACTTTGCTACGATCGATTGTGTGAGTCGATCGTGACTTTTAGATAGCCCGGTCACGAGGAGATTGTCTTTCGGGGATGCCGAGTTCGCCGTTTACGATGACTATTAGCTCCTCTCGAGCTAGGCAGTTGATTAGCAGCGGGTGCATAGCCTATTTGGCTAGTATTGCACTCCGAGATGTTGAGGACTCTCCTAGGATTGAGGATATTCCTGTGAGGAGGAGTTACAGGATGTGTTTCCAGCTGAGCTACCAGGAATGCCACCTGATAGGGAGATTGAGTTTGTAGTAGATCTCGTCCCTGGGACTACTCCAAGCTCAAAGGCACCCTATAGGATGGCACCAGCAGAGTTGAAGGAGCTGAAGGCACAGTTGCAGGACCTTTTGGATAAAGGTTATGTGAGACCGAGCGTGTCACCTTGGGGAGCGCCGGTCCTTTTTGTGAAGAAGAAGGACGGATCACTTCGGTTGTGTATGGACTATCGTGAACTCAATAAAGTCACGATTAAGAATAAGTATCCGTTGCCGAGAATCGATGATCTGTTTGATCAGCTTCAGGGATCGAGCGTGTATTCCAAGATCGACTTGCAGTCGGGATATCATCAGCTGAAGATCAAGCCTGAGGACGTATCGAAGACGGCCAGACACGGTATGGACACTATGAGTTCACCGTTATGCCGTTTGGGCTTACTAATGCCCCGGCAGCTTTTATGGATTTGATGAACCGTGTCTTCAGGCCATATCTGGATAGGTTTGTCGTAGTGTTCATCGACGACATTTTGGTTTATTCCCGAAGTGATGCGGATCACGAGGAACACTTGAGACTTGTACTTCAAGTGCTTCGGGAAAAGAAACTCTATGCCAAGTTGAAGAAATGTGAGTTTTGGCTTAGAGAGGTGGCATTTTTGGGCCATGTGATTTCGGAATCAGGTGTAGCCGTGGACCCCAAGAAGATTGAAGCCATCAAGGATTGGCCAAGACCGACGAGTGTGACCGAGATTCGGAGTTTTATCGATTTGGCCGGCTACTATAGGAGGTTTGTTGAGGGGTTTGCCAAGTTATCTACTCCCCTCACGAGACTCACGTATAAAGGCACCAAGTTTATTTGGAATGATGCGTGCGAAAAGAGCTTTCAGGAGTTGAAGCTACGAATGACTACCGCACCAATCCTAACCTTGCCAGTTGCTGGAGCAGGGTATGTGATTTATAGCGATGCTTCCTTTAATGGATTGGGTTGCGTGTTGATGCAGGATGGGAAAGTGATCGCTTATGCTTCTCGCCAATTGAAGGAGTATGAAAGGAATTATCCTACTCACGATCTGGAATTGGCGGCTGTAGTCTTCGCTTTGAAGCTATGGCGCCACTATCTTTATGGAGAGCGGTGTGAAGTATACACGGATCACAAGAGTTTAAAGTATCTATTTACTCAGAAGGAGTTGAACTTGAGGCAGCGCAGATGGTTGGAGCTCCTCAAGGATTATGATCTGACGACACTTTACCACCCGGGTAAGGCTAACGTAGTGGCTGATGCGCTAAGTAGGAAATCGACGGAAAACTTAGCGATGATGATTGCTACTCAACCGCCGTTGATCGAGCAGATGAAGCGGTTAGAGCTGGAGGTGGTGGCTCCTGACACACCTATGAGATTGATGACTTTGGTGGTGCAACCCACTTTATTGGAAAGAATAAAGGAGAAACAAGCTCTTGACGTGGAGTTGCAAAAGATTCGAGCGAAAATGGTGGATGGTTGCACCGGTGATTTTACCGTGGACGGTGGTGACTTGATGCGTTTCCGTTGGCGGGTTTGTGTACCGGCGGAATCGGCGCTTAAAGAGGAAATCCTTCTAGAAGCACACCGTGCACCTTATGCTATACATCCGGGAGGCACCAAGATGTATAAGGACTTGAAGTTGCTTTATTGGTGGCCCGGGATGAAAAAGGATGTTGGCGAGTTTGTAGCTCGTTGTCTAACTTGCCAACAAGTGAAAGCTGAGCATAAAGTTCTCGCGGGAAAGTTGCAGAGCTTACCGATTCCAGTGTGGAAGTGGGAGAAGATCACCATGGACTTTGTGATGGGATTGCCCCGCTCTCAGGCCGGGCATGATGCTATATGGGTGATCGTGGATAGATTGACGAAATCGCACATTTCATACCTATCCATACTACTTGGACCGGGAGAGAGACTCGCACGTATATTTGGATGAGATTGTGCGATTACACGGAGTACCTACATCGCTCATATCGGACAAGGACACCCGTTTAGTGCCACACTTTTGGAGGAGTCTGCCGGACGCCTTCGGTACTAGACTGGACTTCAAGATCGTTTCCACCCTCGAGTGACGGATGCCGTGAGCGTACTATACGTACACTCGAGGATATGCTTCGAGCCCGCGTGATCGACTTCGGTGGAGGATGGTCGCAAAGATCTACCAATGGCTGAGTTTGCTTATAACAATAGTTATCAAGCGAGCATCAAGATGGCGCCATTTGAAGCACTCTATGGACGGAAAGATAGATCACCACTTCATTGGAGTGAAGTTGGTGAGAGTTTGGCTTTAGGCCCAGATGTGCTCCAGGAAGCAGAGGACAAGGTTCGCATTGCTAGGGAGCGGTTGTTGACAGCCCAGAGTAGGCAGAAGAGCTATGCTGATAGACGTCGACGAGACTTGGAGTTTTGGATTGGAGATCATGTCTTTTTGAAAGTCTCGCCGACTGCAGGAGTCAAGAGATTTGGTGTTCGGGGTAAGTTGAGCCCCGTGCTTCATTGGACCGTATGAGATTTTGGAGCGTGTTGGCCCGAGCATATAGACTTGCTCTACCGCCGAACCTATCGGGAGTACACAACGTGTTCCATGTATATGTCCTTCTAAGTATATACATAATCCAGCTCATGTGTTGGATGCTACACCATTGGAGCTGAGGGACGATTTGAGCTTCGAGGAGCAGCCCGTGAGGATTTTGACTCGCAAGGTGAGGAAGTTGAGGAAGCGGGAGCTTTCTTACGTGAAGGTCCTTTGGAGCAACCACGAGGAGCGAGAGGCCACGTGGGAGCTAGAGAGTGCGCTTCGAGAGCGCTACCCCCATCTCTTTCAGATGGAGTCATGAGGTATGACTTTAATTTCGAGTTTCATGACGAAACCCCTTTTTAGGCGGGTGAATGTGACGCACTGAACTTTTGCAAATTGCAAGGTTCGAGTGTTAGATGTGAGATCTGAGCTTTTCCAGATTTTCTGGAGGGTCGTTGATTGTGTTTCACCTATGGCACGAGTATCGAGGTTAGTGGATGATTTCCAAGCACTAAAGTCCAAAAAGTTGGATTCTAGGTTGCTCTCGGGTTGGAATTTTTTGCCTTTGTACCCCAGACAAAATGGTGTCTATATCGGTACAAAATGATGGCTATACCGACAAGTCGAGATTTATACCGTATAGATGAGCACTGGGCAAACTCGAGGCTCGGTGTTTGTCAAGCAGGTTTATACCGGTAAAAACCGGATTTGTACCGCATAAGTCGCGCTTTCGAAAATCCGAAATTACAGTGGCTTATTGGCATTTTGTTGCTTCTAATATAGCACGCCAGCCCTTAGGGCTTCTTCTTTGTGCTGAGAACAAGAGGGAAAGAGGTAGGAGAGTTCCTCTCTCTACTCCTTTGGTTTTCTTTGGATTCTTGGTGGATTTGAAGAGATTAACCCTCTCTTTTCTTCTCTTTTTGCCTCCTAGTGCCATTGTCATCTTGGTAGAGGCTTGGGGCTTGGGATTGGAGCTCATTTGGAGGAAGATCTTCAAGCTTAGAGGGATTTGAGCCTTGTTTAGAGCTCCTAGAAGGTAAGCATCAAGTTCTTTTCCTCTAGTATAGTTTTTGGTTGCCTCTTTTGAGATGAAACCCTAGATTTGGCATATTAGGGTTTACTTTGGGGCTTTTTGTTTTGATGCTTCTAGAGGCTAATTGATGAGTTTAGAACCTTCCTTTAGGTTGGTTTGAGGAGACTCTAGCTTGCTTTGAGTTCTCTTGAGGGGTGGCTACCTAGAGGTGAGTTTTACCCTTCTCTATGTGAGTTTTATGTTGGGTAATTTCTAGGGCTTTTGAACCTAATTAGTGGTTTTAGAATCTTTGATTAGGGTGCCTTAGAAGGGATCTAGCTTCCATTCGAAGCTTCGTGAGGGATTTTACTCATTGGTGAGTTTTTCCCTGTTCTCTAGTTCTGTTACTCGCTGTTTGAGTCGTGGGCTCGCCAGTTGACTTTGAAACTTCTTGCATGACCTTTCTAGGGTACAAGGAGTCTGAAAAGTGTCGGGGTTGGCGACCCGGAGCGTGCGAGGATCATTGGTGGGTTTGGCCTCACTTATGTAAATGGGAAAAATATTCTCATTGGAGTATGGTTAATTAGAAAGCTCTTCATTTCCATGTTGTATGATTTATTTGTGAATTTTAGAGGGCTTAAAATATATGCCTTATATACAATGCATTTTGAACTCTATATAGTAGAGACTAGCTATGTTGGCAATACATGTGGTAACTTTCTAATGGTAGTTGGTGAACATGTTGTATCTAATATAATGGACATGTAATGGTATTATTGGACTTAGAACTATACATGACATAGGAGAAAAGCTAATGTCATAAAGCGGCATTAGACTTGGCATCTATTTGTAGAATAGTGAGCTAATGTCATCAAGTGGCATTAGGCTCGTGAATGAACTTGACATAGATAATCTAGTGTCATGAGAATAATTGAACTAGACCGTAGGGTTGCTAGTTACTATTGCCATGTTGAGACATGAAGTTTGGACTTGACTATACTTGTTGCCATTTGTGCTCTTTCGCACATGCTTGTGAGGGTCGCTCCCTACAAGCCTAAGACTCGAGTTGGCCTTTGCGATTCATTCGCGCGTGCGGTGTTGAGAAACCTACGGGACCGTTGGGGCAGACCCATTCCTTGCTGGGGATGTTGGGGCTACCACGGTACTTAGGTGGCACAAGTTGGATTACTGTGGGTACATCCTAGTGAAAGAGAATTGAACTTGGACATTCAACTATACTAAATGATAATCACTACTAGATAGGGCTTAGTAGTTGGATTATGTGAACTGTGCTCGAATGTATAGTATACTTGATAATGCTTTATTTACATTTTAGTATACTTGTTGGTTAAAGTAAAACATATCATGCTTATATGTTAGAACTTGGACTTATGGTAACAGATTTGGAACATGAGTAGTGTAGCATTTTCCTTATGCTTAATTTACAAGTTTTATTATTTCGCTTACTTACCCTCTTTTCCTTGGGCCTAGTGGAGCAATAGTGTGTCAAGACTGCCCACCGGGAACTATAAATTATAGTTCTCACGCCTCTCGTTTCTGTTTACTTTCAGTGCCTTCTGCATTGGGGGAGGCTCGGGACCGTGGCAAGGGTGTTGCCTCGGGCTAGCGACCTTTGGAGAGGACATGTGGATAGGTGGTTTACCATTTCTCTTGTTTTATTTTGTGAGAGATGGAGAGTTGTACCTTGTATAGAGACCACAACTTTTGTGTATTTTGAGGATGTTCATTTAGCCTTGTTTTATGTTTACTTCTCGTTATACTTGGTGTAGTTTCTTTCTCTCTCTCTACTTATTGTTTAGCACTAGTTGTTGTGGCTCTGATATACCAGTTATAGCTCTTTATCGTTTTATTTCCGCTGTTTTTAGTTAGACGCCTTGTATGTTGATGACATATGGCGGGTCTAGGCACGCGTTGGGGAAGGTCCTGCCGACCCCGGGGCGTGACAAGCTCCTAGTACCCTAAGATAATTTTAAAGAGGGATACGAGTTTCGAATAAACATCTAACAAAATTCACCAAAATTCACATAGAAAAGAGGTGAAAATTACCTTTGATCAAGAAAATATTGTCCAAAGCTCCAATCGACCCAAGGGATCTTCAAATCCAACCTAAAGGAGAGTTTTTCAAGTAGTGTTCGATCGATTCCGTATTAATCAATATTCGATTGATTGGTCCGAGGCTATCGACAAACAAGATTTGTCTAAGTCACTTAGTTTCTTTACCCATCAATTAGGTTCCAAAAGCCCCAAACAAAGAAACCCCAAAGTAAGCCCTAGTTTTCCCAAAACTAGGCTTCATCGCAAAATCTCTACCAAAACAAGATCTAAGGAGTAGATCTAGAGTACTAACCTCACAACAAGCTCCAATCAAAGCTATCTTGGGCTAGGTTTGAGGATCTTCCCTCCAACAAGCCCCAAGCTCCAAGCCTTCAAGCTCCTCTAATGGAGGAAAAGGCTCCAACAAGCAAAAAGAGAGAAAGGAGATGAGTTTAAGCTTTAAAATCCAACCAAACCCATACAAATCCAAAGAGGAAAAATGAAGAGCTCCCTACCTCTTCTCTCGCTGTTTCTCAGCACAAAAGAACCCTCTAAGGGCATGGGTGCTGTTATAGAGGAGCACAAACGCACAGCCCCCCAGCTTTTCGCGAAATTTTGTACACAAAATCCATTTTGTACCGGTATAAACCCCGCGAAAAGGTCAAACCCGGCTGCCAAAGCAGCTTCGCCTCTCAGACGGCACGATAGCCATCAAGCCTGTACCGGTATAGCCACGAATTTGTACCGGTACAAAGCCCAGAAATCCCTGCACGAGTGCTGACCAAACATCCGTCATTTCGGATTTTGGTGCCGAGATGCAAACCATCGTTCTCGGCGTTCGAACCATAGGTCGGAACTCTGTCAACGATCTTTCAGAAAATGTGGAAAGGCTCCGAACTCAAGTCAAACACTCGAACCTCGCAATTTGCGCAAGTCCAGTGTGCTACATTCTCCCCTCCTAAAAAGGAGTTTCGTCCGCGAAACTGCGGATCAATCACAACACCAACCCATCTAAAGGGAATGGCAGGTGCACTCTATCAGTGCACAAACTAGACCGTAAGGTCCCCAGACTGGTGAATTGCTCCAAAGCACAAACATCGCAGAATCCCGCGGCTCCAAGGTACGGCGAAAAGCAAGCATCTTCTATAGCGACTCCTCGAGCTCCGCTCTTCATAGACAAGTCCAATTACAATCGTACTTGACCAAACCAAGCTTTCACTGTCCCCAAGAATCCGAATGTCACGCCCGAGACCGCTACCAATTTGTCTTGCGGTTCGAGAACGCCGATCGTGCGCCGAACGGACAAAGACTCTCCCCGTCCGCCCAAGGCTCGACAACAAGTCATGTACAAAGAATAGCCCAGGAAATGAAATTCTACACCATACATGACAAAAAGATGCACCTAAAGGTGCGAACAACAATAAGAGCAAGATACAAGTATTCCATACAAGTAATATAAAGAGAGAAGAGTCTAACTATTACAATCATTCAACATTCGTTTACATTGTTTAACTTCAAAATATAAATACATGTTCATCTCCCAAAATGTAGGTTACATCATTTCTTTATACAATTTTGACTCCAAAATATACCACGGGTGGGTCTAATGCAAGTAGGTGGCCACTATCAACTAGGGCGCGATGCCCTTACCGCGATCCTCCTCGATCGCCCGTGAGCTAGTACCTGTGATAGAGTGGGGTGAGAACTAACTTCCTTAGTTCCCAGTGGGCTTGGCCACCGACCCCACCGATCTCCCCACTAGGTCTAAGCAGGCAAAAGCAGGTAGATAGATAGATAATTTAAAGCTGTAACTGCGGTAAGTAAAGCATGATATAAACAATGCAACTACTGCTATGCCTGAAACAACAAGATCATGATATAGTTATGAAATATCTATCATGCTACTATGTTCCAATCAAGTATGTATGAAATACTCATTATGTTCTTATGTTATTACCCAATCCTTGGCTAGCCCGTAGGCACGCCCACGACTCAACACATTCAACCTCATGGGTTGTCTGGGACCCCACATAGGCTATCCCTATCGAATCACGTGCCAAGACCTCCGGAGGCTCGCACTACTCGTGTGGAGCGACCAACCACGAGCGCTGAGCAGACTGTGTGAGTATGATCTTCTCCTCCATTTGGAGGGCATCCACGCAGGGGAAATCATACATAGGTGTTCTCTAACACTATGTCACATACCATTGTCATTCATCAAGTTCTATGCTTGGTTCTTGTAGCTCTAGTGTTCTTTACACTAAGTTCAATGCCACTAGTCATCATGTTATCTACTTGGTATACATGTCACTAGTATTCTTTATACTATGTCATAATGTTAATCATCAAGTTATATACTTGGTTCACATTCACATATCTCTAGTGTTCTTTACACTAAGTCATAATGTCATAATGTCAATTATCAAGCTCTATACTTGGTTCATGTATCTCTAGTTGATAATCATGCATAATTAAATTGTCTCTAGGGTTCAATATCATTTGCTCATTGCTATGCTTCCTATGTCCTAATGCAAATCTACGGTGCCGCACGATAAGGGAGGATGCAAGCATGCTCCCTATGTCCTAATGCAACCCCCCGTAGTTCCACACGATAAGGAAGCACACTAGAGTAGCCATCTAACCATACCAACCCTAGCGTGCATGAAAATGATACATATGTACATATATATGCAATATGACGAATAATTTACTTAGACATAAAAGGGAGCCCAACGGCCTCGGTAAAGCACCGCCCACCTCTTGGGATGTTCACAGGAGCAACAATGTCGCTTTCGTTGCCTCCAATGCCTACTTGGACTCCCCGGGCCAAAATCGAAGCTGAAAGCCTTTGTTTGGCTCGGACGCTTAAACCGTTCGCCGAATCGACGAACCGTCGCTCGCACGCGTTCGTGGACCTAACAATATGTTAGAAATGAGGTTAAAAGAGATCAAAACCTCATCCTAAGAAAAGCCCCAATTTGAGCCCTAGATTTTGCCCCGAGCAAAATCCCACATTAGAGCCCTAATTGCTTGTGCAAACCATCCCTTAAGGATGCTAGGGTTCCAAGAAAATTGTTTCTAAGGAATAAAATCCATGCTAGAAGAAGCTACCATGAAAGCTCTTGAAGCTTACCTCAAGTAGAAGCTCCAATGGTGGAGAGGAAGAAGATGAAGCTAAGGATCTTCCTCTTAGCTTGCTTCTCCACCAAATCCTCCACCTTTCTTCTCCTCCTTCCTCTCCTTCTCCTTCTTCTTCTTTCTAGAGAGAGAGAGGGAGAGTGTTATGTTTGTGTATGTGTGTGTGAAATGAGGGAGAGGGAGAGAAGAGAAGCCCTCTATAGGCTCTATTGTAACAAAATGCCAAAAGCCCCCTCAACAATTCAAACTGCACCAAACTGGGCATTTTCGGGCTGCAGGGACCGGACATCCCCTCAATGTCCGGACAATGGCCTGCGAAATCCATTTTTGCCCATTTGACAGCTTACTGGGTCCGGACATCATCCATTGTCCGGACATCCAATGTCCGGACATTGATCAATGTCCCGACCCAGTGGGTCTCCTCAGCCCAACATTTAAGGACTTAGCCAAATTTCAGCATTTTTCGTTTCTTCTCCGTTTTCGCTCGTTTTCGCTCGTCTTGCCTCCGATTCTTTTCAAATCGTACCGAGACTTTCCAAACATGTTTTCGAACTCGTTTTCATCATCTTTTCATCCACGCTAATGTCGGATTTAGCTCGCGACCCGACATAGCTTTTCGGGTTCCGTTTTCGCGCCTATGCGCACAAAAACGCCCGAAGGCTTCGAACTTCACCGGGAGCAACTCCGGTGCACTTTTTGCCTTCGGATCAACTTCGAACCTTCCGAAGTCCATCCAATCGACAATCAGTCGATTCTAAACATGGTGCAACTCTCGGATTTCGGTTTTCACGGATTGGCTTACGAAAAACCCTCAGGCTAGTTTCTCCAGCGTACGGGCTCCGGTCTTCACGGATTGTCCGGACATTGGATCTCCGGACATTCCTCATTGTCCGGGTCCCGAGAGCTAGTATTTCAGACTTAGCCGAATTTCTTCCCCGCACACAGGCTCCTTGTGGCATCCGGCTCCATGGGTTGTCCGGTCTCCACTGGCCAAAAACTGCAGAATGGAGCAGTTTGCACCATTTGCGGTCGAGGTCTACTCTAATGCACTTTTTGGCTTAGAGTCCGCTTCGATCTCTTCGATTCTCACCACCACGACACTTAGTCGATTCCGGCTGAAGTACAATCCTCATATTTTGAGAATTCACTTTCTTACACGAAAGCTCCCAAAGGCTAAGTTCTAACTCTCACCTTCCTCAACCAAATCGATGGCGAAATCAAGCTCTGCTTTAAATTGTCTTTATACAAGGAACTCTATCACTGTCCATAAAAAAAAATTTCGGAAAACTATCCTGTCGAACAATCCATCGAGACTCCACCGGAGCGTTCAGCTGGTCATCAATCAATTTCTGACTATGATCTTCCATACAAGGTCACATCTCATCCAGAGTTTGCATACAAGTGCAATTCCACTCCAACAGGGATCGAAGATCAACAAATCATCCCAACAGCTCACCAATGATAATCATTGGATTTTATCCTATAGTCTGGCATCACAATGCTTCCTCCTCGACCCTGATTCCGTTAAGGAGGTAATAGCCTCAATATCCATCCTATGTCATCATAGGGATTAACACTTAAAGTCTTCTTGACTTCCTCTAGTCATCTCGTTGATCCAATACTCTTGGCCTCAATCGTGAGGGACTTCACGACCGTTGTCCACATGGGATATTCCTCAACTGCCCTACCAGGTGCCCGATTAAACTCTTCACGGGCCCAGGCTAAGGACTTGTCCTAAGGAGATTAACTCTTGACCTTAGACACTCAGTAGCTCGTGAAGTATCATTCAAAATCCTCGTCCTCAATGCCTTCCTTAGCATTGGGTTTTCCAGGTGTCTGCAATCTGTAGATTCCAATTCAATGATAGAGAGTAGTCCACTCAAACTTCATTAAAAAGTTCTCTATCAATCCATCTTGAGTAAGATTATAAGTAGGGCCAACTCGAGCTTCTCGTCTAACCACCACGGTAACATCAATTCCATAATCTCAATCACATCAATCTGCTGTCAACGCAGTCGATCTTCCTCTATCCCCAACAGGATACTCTCAGTCAATAGCCTCCGATTCCACAATCCATCCAGAAGGGCTTGGAATTACCATTCCACAAGTCCCTAGCACTGGTGGAGTACTACAAGTTTAGGTAACATCACAATAATTCTCGTGATGTCTCAACCCAACAACGACATCCGTTTGAGGTACAACCTCAAACTCCAACACAAAACGGTGATACTCAGGTTGCATCCAATCTACCGAGTACACCAACTCACCAGGCCACTAGAAAGAATCGACCACCGCCTCGGGTCCAAAATCTCAATCGTGTTTCAATTTAGATCACGATTGTCGACGCACAGTCGACACGACCCCAACCGGTCTCACATCAAGTGAGAGCGCCTCACGGCGAAAACGAACTCTAGATACCAACTTCCCCGCCAACTGGACTCACAATTTGTGACTCAGTCGGGAAACAACAACCACTACTTAAGAGATATCCTGCATTCTGAGGATCCTCGATTAACCAACGGTCATCAGCCAATTAGGCCTCAAATCCACTCCAACACTACCTGATTTTAGATAGGGCGAAAAACCATCACAAAAAGCGGAGATCAAATCCTCAAGTCGCACTATTTCGTGCTCGAGTCCCCAGACGAGACAATTTAGCTCGCACCGCTAAGGGTACCAAATACCCACAACTATCCCACACAGACACGACCAATCTATTTCGTTGGCACACAAACTCTCTCCCAAGGTAGGGTGGTGAAACAACAAACCCAACCATCCAATCATCGTACAAGCATCGTGAAGAGTCAATGCGAACAACTCGGCGAACAGCCGATCGAAGGGTGCAAAAGATACAATCATTATAATCGTGAAGGAATTCCAAAAAGCATTATAATGCACGCTACCGGCAGTAGCCCCCTCAGTCGTCACGTCTAGCTCCGGTAAGTCTGTAGGAACACCTCTGTGAGTTACGGGGAAGCCCCAAGGATCTATCTAGATTGTATCCGACACCTAGAGGGGGGTGAATAGGTGTACCGGCTAAAATCACAAATAATCGATGCGTAAAAAGTAAATGCGGAAATTAAAAACACACCGAGATTTACGTGGGAAAACTCCAAACTCGGAGTAAAAAACCCACGGGACCAACACGCGAATACCAATCCACTAAAAGAAAAGATTACAAGGTGATTACCGACTCCACGGACTTAACCTCTCTAACTCTCTTATGGATCTCCGCGCACTCCACCGAGTTGTCCACGATCACGCCCGAATCCACGAACGCCACGTTCCGAATCCACGAAACGCCTCCGCTTCGAATCCACGAAGTCTTCGATACGCCGAATCCACGACGCCACGCTCCGAATCCACGAAGTCTTCAATCACGCCGAATCCACGACGCCACCATGAATAGAATCATGAATATGGTGATCCTTCGTTGGAGTATCGATGAAAACCGAAGAAGAAAACTCCAAACGAATCGTAGATCAAATCGACATATAGAGTAAGAATTACTATGTCTCGATTTGACCTAAAAGAGGCTATTTAGTAGAAAATAGGTTTTGACGGAATTCCTAGCCTCTAGGGTTTCTCAAACATGTATTATGATGAAGTGCACGAAGTTAGAGAACCCTAAGAACCTATTTATAGACTTTAGAATCAATTAGATTCGGATTAGAGAAAAATCAGATTTTTACCTTCTTGTACCGGTACAAAAACAGGGCCATTACCGGTAATGCAATGACGGAAGATTTTTCTCGAAGGGCCATTACCGTAACGGATTGATGGCTATACCGGTATAGCAACTTTTTTGTACCGGTACAAAACCAATTTTATACCGGTATAACTTTGTATTTTTGCTGAAATTTCACTTTTCGAAAATTACAAAGTTCCGATACAATTTCTAATCCGTTATTCAATGATTTTATGATTCTAATGCCTATAACTAAGTATGAATCACCATTGTTAGTTATATGCCCTAGAAGCCTATCAGGCTGACGCATTTTATTTTTATGGGACATATTTTTGTACTTAATCTTTATTATTTATATAATTGGGCCTTTTATTCCATTCATGTTTAATGTGTCCGTGAATCGTCCTTTGGATTAATAAGATGATAATATGTATTCTCAAGAGTTGAGAATTTGAGATACATATTATTGGTGATTAATTCATAAATGCTCTCAATCGGAGGATCATCATGGGGACGATGATTGATCCGGTAAGATTGATGCGTGTGTCGCTTCTCTTTTGGGATGACGAATCTCAAGTCATCGGTGTGGGGACCTTTGGAGCGAACATGCGGTGGTTGTTGGAGAACAAGTGCGGCGTGACCAAGTACGAACAGTTACATGGATGTCTACTCATTCGTCAGTAACTAGTTCGATGTTGCAGTGGTACAACTGATCCTTAGACCTGCGACACCACGGCCATTCAATATGAGGCTACTGTAGTTTGACTATGCAACAAACTATGATCCAAACCATGGGTCTTAGTAGTATATGTTGGCTACAGTCGGTTCATATCAGGAATGGGTGTGTGTTTATAGGGGATCTATCGCTCTCGGTAGAGATAATTAGTTCTATGCTATTTGTAAGGCAAAGCTCGAAATCCTCGGCGGGGTAATATGGTGTATGGAAAGATGTTTCCAAGAGTAACCATAAGAGCTGTCCTATCAAATTTGTCATAAGACGGGTGATGGGGTTTGACGAATATTCCATGACCTCCACTCGGTTGGAACTATGCGATAGAAGGATTGTATTGTACAGTAGCGCACTAGAGGTTCGATCAGATATTCACTTCGATTTGGATTGCCACTATATCTTGCTAGGCGTCAGTGGATTGTGGGAACCAATAGAAATAATTATATATAATTAATTATTCTATTAGGGTAGAATCAAAAGAGTTTGAGCCATCGAAAGGAGTTTCGATGATGATGTTGATGGGGATCGCATCATATCTCACTACCAGACAGAATTGAACCTATTAGGTCACACACATAAGAAATCGCGCATGATCGATATTAAGGAGACAATAAAAGAAGTTTATCGGATGGATTAATACTAAAGTTTACTAATTTATTAGTAAAAGGACTAATTTGCAATTGTTGTAAATTAGAGGTATTTATGTGTAAAAGTTACATGGTGTATTTACTAATCGTTAGTAAATAATATGAGGACTTATGTGTAAATGTTACACACGAATCGAATTAGAATTAGGATTCGAATTCGGTTAATATCATAACCAACTTATGGGTTAATGGATAATCCAATTGGAATAGGATTTCGATTAGGATTAGGATTACGTTAGGGTTTTCTCATTATAAATATATGTCATATGACATATTGAAAAGTGTGGAAAAATTAATACAAGAGAGATAGAAAACCCTAGCCGTCAATCCTCTTTCTTCCTTAAATCCTCCTCGATTAATCCATCGGTTTCGATCTTCAAAAGGTTGCTAGCACATCTAGAAGATTGATTCATCTTCCTCAAGTCGACGCAAGGATTAATTCGTGATCGGATCACGGATTGAAGCGGTCGTCTAATTCGATCAAGGGCGTGATTTCGTGTGGACGCGAGTAGAGGCCGGGCGCGTGCGCGGCTAAACGAGGACGAACAAATTTTAACAACGATTGTCGACTTCGCGGTGATCTCGACCCGCGCAAGGTGAATAATTAGATCCCATTTGATTAGATCAACTAGATCTATTATTAATGATCTAAAACGAAACACGAGGTGATCTTTGGTTTTTCAAGAAAATTTTAATTATGCTATTATCTTCCGCTGCGTACACATGATTTTCTTACAACCATAACATGAATTAAAAACTTACCTAGGCATCGTGATTCTCATCGTGAGCCAATTTCTCTTTCTTCGAAGTCTTTGATTCTTCACTGTTCTTCGATCCGCCCCGATCCTTCAAGACTCCGACTCAATTCACGAAACTTGCCAACACAAAATCCTTAACAATCTCCCCTTTTGGCAATTTCGTGACAAAACACAAAAGCTCACTAAAATTACATCATAAAGAGAAACGAAGTTTAATGTCATCACCAAAACATTAAACTTCTCGCGTGTAGTCCAAATACAATATGAAATCCAAAAGTACATCAAAAACTCCTAAAACAAACTCTATGACTTAGACGCAACTAGGAGTCTTGAAGTCTTGATTTCCTGCAAAACAATTACAAAATAAAATAGAAGATCAGAACAGTAGTCAATCACCAATTAATGTCTTTGTTCTCATCTTCGCCTCTCCTCTTCTCTTTGTCCTTGTTCCATTAACTTTTCAAATTCTTTGCTCAAAAATACTTTCTTCTCCCTCCTCGTAATCATGTCTCCCCCTTTGTATATGCATCTCCCCCTACGTGTATGCACTATCAACTCCCCCTGTACCTGTAGTCCATTCTCCCCCTTTTTGTCAAAAATTGCCAAAAAGAAACAGAGATAGAAAGAAACACAAACTAAACAGAGAGTAGTTAAACCATAGTTACAAATCGAGATGCATAAGAAAAGATAAATAGTAAAAAAACAGAAAGGAGACTAAACATGATCCTAAGATAAGCAGTAAATCAGCAGTAATAGAGAAGTCGAGGCAGAAGTCACTCAGTCGCCTCGTCATCGTCATCATCTGCTCTAGCAGGAGATCCGAACCCTGCGGTCTCGGCCGACACTGTGCGAGAACTACCGAGATACGAGCGCGATAGGATGAGGTCGATGGAAAGATATCATCATGTGTGCAACCCATCTTCTCCAAGATCCTCTTCATTCCTTTCTCCAGACTCTTGAAACCTTTCTTGAGAAAACTTACTTCCTTCGTGAGTTCACCCATGTCACGATGAAGTGTGTCCAAAGTGACTGTGCCTCCTGATCTAGAGGACCCTGCAGGCGGTGCACGCTCTGCTCGTCGTGACGGTGGAGGTGGAGAAGGTACAGCACTACTCGATGCTGCAGGTGGGGGAGCTCCCTTGGTCTGCTGAAAAGTCTTCAAGGTGCTCACAAACTTTGCCCAAGTCACCGCATCAATCGGCCCAAGTCCGTAGTCATACTTAGCACAATCAGTGTCTACTCCGTTTGCTCGCAAAATCCGAGTAATCAGTAGGGGATACGGAAGTAGATCCCGCCGTGTAGAGGACTGAATCACATGCACCATCCGCTGCCATATCAGAAAAGGGATGTTCAAGTTTAACCCATGAGTCTGCTCAGGATGTCCAAAAAGATAGAGCAATACAAAGCGTTCCCAGCGAAGCCTCTTTGTCCCGATAGTAGGCTGAACATTGTAGCACATGATCAAAGATAGGAGATGATACTCAGGGCGCAGATCCTTAGATTCCAATAATGCGCGATCCGTTCGAACGCCCGGCTTGCAGCTGGCTGCAACAACGGTCTCCCAGTCTGTCGAAGGACCGAAATGGCCCCGGTATAATGAAGTCCGGTAGTATCAACCTCCACACTCACCAATATCATAAGGAGTGACGATCAACTTCTTTCCTCGCACGAAGTCTCAAAGACATAAGTGCTCGTATCCTCATCCTCGGCCGTAACTAAACCACGCATATAGAACTCCCTAATGAGCTCCACGCGAAAGGTGAGCGATCCCGAACCCGACCAACCGGCCCAATGGGGACTCTCAACATACGGCGACCACACTCAGGAACCGGCTCAGTGAGTTCCTTGAAGTTGACGTGCCGCTCTGCAATACAAGAACGAGTAGAGAAAGCTCGAGCTCTCGCAGGAGGAACATCAGCATCCCTCTTGGCTCGACGCTCCCTGGTAGCACCACCTCCGCGTGATGACTCACCGGCAATGCCTTTTCCCTTCTCGGGACGGGAAACAGCTCTACAGCTTCTTCCTCTTCTTCTTCATCCTCCTCGGCTTGATAGTCGGGGTCCGATCCCTCCGACTCCTCAGCAGCACGTGTCCTTTTAGAGACACTCCGTCGGCCTCTACTACCACGGCGACCACCTCCCGTGGCCATGACCACCAAAAGCACCAAGACTAGCGAGAACGCCATTTCCCTACATATAGAAAGTAGCCGAAAATGAACAAATCCTGAAAAATGTTCTAAAAATCCTGAAAAATTCACCAATAATCTCAGAATAAATAATAATGCAATATCAAACTTAATTCATGCAGAAAATTTCATCAAATTTGGCACATTTTCAAAAATCCCGAAATTCCACCAAAAATGAACCCTAGAACATAAATCTGAAAAAAATAACGGATTTTAATGTGTTCTAAGTGTTCTAGATGCAAGAATATATGACCAATCATTGATTTACAGCAAAAAATTGCATCAAAAACGAACAAAAACAGAGATCAAACAATGTTTCCCGAAAAACCAATATTTTAGAACCCTAGAGCATAAATCTGTCAAAAATAACGCAAACTAAGGTGTTCTAGGTGTTCTAGATGCAAGATAATCAGTTCAGAAAGTGAATTACAGCAAAAAATTACATCAAAAATGAGTAATATCTGAGATCGAACTCTTGTCCCGGAATATTCAAAAAAAAATGCAAAAATCGGGTTTTACCTGTGATCCGAGCTAAAATCAAGTTGTTTGAGAGGGAAATCGAGTAGATCTGAAGGAGAGGACCTCAGGGGGGTTTTAGAGAGAGAAAGAGCCGGGTTTGAGTGAGTGTAGAGTGAGAAAAATGAATCCTTACCGGTATAATATCGCGCGGCTACAGTGTTTTGTACCGGTATAGGATGAGTTTATACCGGTATAAAAATTAATTTCGAAAAATAGCTTTTTCTCCCAAAAATTCTCCAAAAATTCAAATTAATTTCATAAAAATTCGATTTCACTTCAAAAATTATTATGAAGAAAATAAAATATTCTATGATTTCAAAAGACATCATATCATCAAAATTTGATATTAAGAACAATCAAAATTATTTAACTCATCAAGATGCGAATTGATAAATAATAATTTTCTAGAAATTTGTCCAAAGTGACACCAATTTGTCGCAACACGTTCAAAATAGAGATTTAACTAATATAGCACCGGGGGTGGCTCTTTGAGCATCTTATTCAAAAACTATCACCTTATATCACCGAAAAATTCTAAAATATTCATTTTTTTTCAACCTTTTTCGGTTTTTCTCATAATGTCTCACGTGGTAGCTTCACACACGTACCGGACGACCGGGGTGGTAGCTCTTTTCTACATGTGGTGGTAGTTTTCACACTCCTTTCGGATGTAACTCTTTCCACATCTTTTAAACTAAGGAGTTTCTTCTTTTTTTTTTTAAATAAAATAAACTCCCCCTCAATTAGACAATCTCACAATTGAAAATAATTTTGACGAATCTTAGTCAATTAGAAAATATCCATCAATTATATTCAACATTCACTACCAAGGTGGATTAAATACAAAGTGATTAAAATTAATTTTAAAATTTTGATGAAGGTATGTAAAAAGAAATCACATAATAAATTATCGTCAAAATAATGAAAAGTGAAGTAAAATCAAAAATTAATATGAATTTAATTCAATTTGAATTGACTTTAAATACCGGTTAATTCTCTTGAAAAACCTTTAATCTCTCTACTTTAAAAAGTTTCAATCATTGCCGCTCTCAAAAATTTTTTTAAAAAAATCCCCTTTACCTTTCCTCAAAGACGATATTCAAACAAAAGAAAACCAAGCATCAAAAATATTCAATAAGTACCAAAAATCGTCTAAGCATATAATGCAATGAATAAAAGTAAGAAATATGCACCTATCAAAGCATTACATAACCGAAAAACAATGTAAGAAGAATAACAAGGAAAGATATCACCTTTCCGAATCGAAACTTGTCGAATTTTTCCTTGTTTTGACTTGTCGACGTGAGGCTTGACTTCTTTCAACCTATGTTCAACCGATGATTGTCTCGATGCTTGGTTCTTCGGTTGATATTTACGTTGAGGCTTAGACTTCCGGTTTGCACGAGGTACTCGTCCCAATTGATTTCCTATTTGATTCCGTGGGAGAAGACTAGTTGTAGAAGGTGCCAAAATATTTTTCTTATCCTTGTTCGGGCAATTCTTCTTGATGTGTCCTTTGATGCCGCACCGGTGACACACCTTCTCTTTTGAAATTGTTGAGACTTTAGTAGTTGACTTTTGATTCCTCTCTTCATATATCCGTTCGTATCCGATGCCAAGTTTATTCGTTTGACCTAACCCAAGCATGTTATCCAACTTTTTCGAACCCGAAGAGAATTGTTGAATGTCCGACTTGAGTTGATAAACTTGCTTGGTTCACACTTGATTGGATGTGTAGGTTTCCTTAAATTGTTGCTCCAAAAATCCAATCTTATCCAAATAAGATTTGATCGTTAATTCCGCTTCTTCCAGCTTCTTTTGGAGGACCGAATTGTTATTAAAAATCGATTCCCGTTCCTCCTCAAGAGCTTCATTCATGATCCTCATATTGTTGTTGTCCTCTTCAATTTCCAACAATCGACTTTCCAACTTCTTATTGAATTTAGCCATCTTCCGTGATTCAACAAGAAGTTGATTGTATGATTCCGCTATATCCTCGTCGTTTGCTTCCTCCTCGCTTTCGCCATTCTCGCTCGACGATTCATGCGAAGAAATAGAAACATTAGAATTAGTATCAATAGAGGATAAACAAATAGCATTAGAGGAAGGCAAAGAAGACTTAGAAATTAAAGCAATATGATCCTTTTCTTCATCACTTGGCGATGATTCACTCGAAGAAGAATCATCCCAAGTTTTTTCTTGCAAAGCTTTTTGTTTATATGTCTTCTTTGAAGGACAATCCGTTGCAATATGGCCGTAGCCTCTACACTTGAAGCATTGGATTTCCCCTTCAAATTCATCTTTTTCATTCGAAGACTTTGCAAGTTTTTTATCTTTCGATTTAGAATTAGAAGGAGGTTTAGAAAAAGATTTTTGCTTCGAAGATGAAGCATTGTTCTTTCGGAAGTTCCGTCGGAATTTCTTCGTGAGGAGCGCCAATTGATGTTCAAAATCCGCAAGCGTAATATTCTCGTCGGAATCCGTGTCGTCGTCTTCTTCCTTTGTTGATTTGAGTGCCATCCCTGTGCTTTTAGAAAAAGACTTGGAAGAAGATTGATTAGTAGGAAAAGTCATCTCGTACGTTTGTAATGCGCCTACTAACTCTTCGACTTTCATCTCGTCCGGATGCTTAACCGTTTCGATCGCGGCAACCTTTGCCCGAAAACGTTCCGGAAGAGTTCGAAGAATTTTTCTAACAACTTTTGACTCCGGGATCTTCTCTCCCAAGTTAGCGCATGTATTTACTACGTCTTGTAGACGTGTATAGTACTCGGTAAAAGTCTCGTTTTCATCCATGAAAATCGAATCAAATTTGCTTGTAAGCATTTGTAATTTTTGGACCTTTACTAAGCTTGTTCCTTCATGCGTAACTTGTAGAGTATCCCAAATCTCTTTCGCGGTTTCACAAGCCGAAACGCGAGTAAACTCCGTTTGAGACAAGGCATTAAATAAAGCGTTTATGCCCTTGCCGTTAAACGAAGATGCCTCGTTTTCATCTTTCGTCCACTTGTCTCGTGGTTTAGGCTTCTCAACATTATCGACCTTTTCGGTTGGAGGCTTCCATCCGAACTCAATTGATTTCCACACCCGCTCTTCGATTGCAATTAGAAAAGCTCTCATGCGAACTTTCCAATAGGCATAATTCGTGCCGTCGAAAATCGGAGGTCGATTAATGTTACCGCCTTCGGCCATTAGATATCAATATATCTAGATCCCGCTCTGATACCAATTGTGAGTTACGGGGAAGCCCCAAGGATCTATCTAGATTGTATCCGACACCTAGAGGGGGGTGAATAGGTGTACCGGCCAAAAATCACAAATAATCGATGCGTTAAAAGTAAATGCGGAAATTAAAAACACCGAGATTTACGTGGGAAAACTCCAAACTCGGAGTAAAAAACCCACGGGACCAACACGCGAATACCAATCCACTAAAAGAAAAGATTACAAGGTGATTACGACTCCACGGACTCAACCTCTCTAACTCTCTTATGGATCTCCGCGCACTGCACCGAGTTGTCCACGATCACGCCCGAATCCACGAACGCCACGTTCCGAATCCACGAAACGCCTCCGCTTCGAATCCACGAAGTCTTCGATACGCCGAATCCATGACGCCACGCTCCGAATCCACGAAGTCTTCAATCACGCCGAATCCACGACGCCACCATGAATAGAATCATGAATATGATGATCCTTCGTTGGAGTATCGATGGAAACCAAAGAAGAAAACTCCAAACGAATCGTAGATCAAATCGACATATAGAGTAAGAATTACTATGTCTCGATTTGACCTAAAAGAGGCTATTTAGTAGAAAATAGGTTTTGACGGAATTCCTAGCCTCTAGGGTTTCTCAAACATGTATTATGATGAAGTGCACGAAGTTAGAGAACCCTAAGAACCTATTTATAGACTTTAGAATCAATTAGATTCGGATTAGAGAAAAATCAGATTTTTACCTTCTTGTACCGGTACAAAAACAGGGCCATTACCGGTAATGCAATGACGAAAGATTTTTCTGCGAAGGGCCATTACCGGTAACGGATTGATGGCTATACCGGTATAGCAACTTTTTTGTACCGGTACAAAACCAATTTTATACCGGTATAACTTTGTATTTTTGCTGAAATTTCACTTTTCGAAAACTACAAAGTTCCGATACAATTTCTAATCCGTTATACAATGATTTTATGATTCTAATGCCTATAACTAAGTATGAATCACCATAACATGAATTAAAAACTTACCTAGGCATCGTGATTCTCATCGTGAGCCAATTCCTCTTTCTTCGAAGTCTTTGATTCTTCACCGTTCTTCGATCCGCTCCGATCCTTCAAGACTCCGACTCAATTCACGAAACTTGCCAACACAAAATCCTTAACACCTCCACCGGATGTCTCTCGTGTCGACGTCGGCGCCGATACTCCTATAGTCCCGCCACTTCTCGGGCAATCACGTTGAAAATGGCCCGCCTGACCACACAAGTAGCACTTGCCCCGATGATGCGGGCACTGCCGTGGGTAATGACGGCCGCTGCAGATCACGCAACTCAGAACCTGGCGATGATCCGGTCCTCCATGCGGTGCAGATGAGCCTCGTAGAAAGAACCGCGTCCTCGACCCCGGTTCTTCTTTACCTTCTTCGACGATTCGCCGACGTACAACTCCTTGCCCTTGGTGGTCTCCTCTGCCACTCTGGTGTCCGCGCCTATACCCGCGAGTAAGGCTCGACCCAAACCCTCCTCGGGTCTCCTGAGGCCAGTCGTCTGCTGGTTCAGCAGGTTCTCCAATCGTCCAATTCCCTCGTCCTGGCGGCGCAAGGCTTCAGCCTGTAGTAGCACCACGCTCGCCTGTCGCTCCACCACGCTGACCAAAGCGGCCATCTGTTCCTTCAACTCCCGAATCTCACTGGATCGGGGTGATGTAGGCTCCCCGGTCCCGGTCGCCTCGGCTGCCATCACGGTGTCGTCGGCGTCACAAGCTGCAACAACATAATAAGTACGGGTTAAAACAACCCATGCTGACGCAGCCCCACTCAACAACACGATATCCCAATCATGCGAAAGTAATGAAGTGACTTCCAACTACTTCTTGATATCACGTTGTCGGCCGCCAACGTGATCCTGCAAGAACATAGATGTCTTTCACTTCGATCCAACTCCAACACTTTTGGAGTTAATAATGACAACCCAATCATGATACTTTCGCTCACAAATGGTCCCAAAGACCCCGTCTCTCTCGTTCCTATCCCTTAGCGTCCAACCGGCCTAAGGTTTGCTAGGTCCCCTAAGACTCAACCCTAGGCTCTGATACCATATTAATCTGTCACGCCCCGGGCTCAGCGGAAGCCTGCCGGCACGCGCACAGACCTGCCGTGTACACCAAACAACACGATGCACACAAGGCGTCTACTAAAAATATGGAAAGAAAGAGAGTAATCCTAACAAGGCTATCAGAGCGAGTAATATAGAACCACTAAGTTCTAACATAAAAGATCCACAAAAGTGATACGAAAGTATAGAACTAAATCCAGACTCAGATACAAAGCTCTAAATAACACATAATACATCTCTTCTAGAGTACAAAAAGAAAAGATGAGATCGGGTCCACTATAGTAACTCCATGCTCTATTTAGCCACAAACCCCTTGCCTCGATCCCTAGCCACTCCCGAGGCGGATGGCTCTGAAAATTAGCAACAAACAGAGGGCGTGAGAACTATTAAAAATAGTTCCCAGTGGGCAATTACTGAACTCAACGAAATGCTCCACTAAGCTAAAATAAGCATACTATAAGGAAGTAAGATGCGGTAAATGAAAAGCGAGTAGATAAACACAGTTAACTAATAACATGCTTCTACTATAAACTTGATTATCATATTCATGATATTCTACAATTAGTGGCACAAACATATGTCAATATTAATTAACGTGCATAAGCAATAAGTCCAAGATACTATAAAGCATAGTTTTATACTTTTCATTGTTCTCTACCAAGCATACATCTTATACTTTCAAAAAGATATAAGTCTAATACCACGAGTGTTGTCAAATCATATTGTTCCAAAATGTCCAACTACTATACATGAATCAAGTAGTAATCTAAGGTAACAACCATAAGTATGGACAACTACTATGTATGCATCAACCACGAAGTCCACAGTGTGATGTAAGATGTCGAGATTTACTATTCTAGTCAATGCCCATTATCAATTTAACTAGTTAAAGTTTAGATCTTGTAAGGCCCACCCGAAGGCTGCCCGATTTGAGGACCCACCCGAAGGCTGCCCGATTTGAGGACTATATAGCAACTAAGTCAAAGGCCTTCATTATGTCATTACGTCACAACTGTTCATAGCTTCTAGGGGTAGTATGCCTCTACTAACACACATTATGTTTATAAACATATATAACCCAGACGACAGTATCCTACTAGGGACAGTTCATTACCTTAAACTAGGTTTCAAAGAAGTCCATAGCATGCCACTCCAATGATTATCATTAAGATATTTATCATTACCATAAGCAAGAGAACTATGAATTACTCACAAGTATCAAAATACTAGAGATGCACATGTCTTTCAACTAACCTTCTCACTACGTTGAGTACAAATAGTACAATGCAAATAGTTTAAATCACTTATTTTACATACCATTAGCTCACATAAAAATGCCCCGAAGGCTTAACGTTTCATTTCATCATATCCAAAACATAAAAATAATCTATCGATCTCTAGATCGAAGGTAGGCTCACCATAGCCAAAACTAGTCATACTACTAGAATAATTGCACGAAATTAAACTCATGCTAATTTTATCATGCTTTGTATACATTTTCACAATTATCTTGTCTACAACAAATACAAGGCAAATCGTGCTAAGTCTCACGCATGTAGATTTTCAATCATATAGATATACTATCCACTTTAAGGTCCACACCTTTTATTTACCAAGTCACAAAGCCAAGTTCCCTTATCTACTCAAACATAACGTAAGAACACTAAGTTCTATTTACTTGCCTCTAACAAGTGTCATGATGTAAACATGTGTGATACTATAAAAGTGATCCAAACACTAAGTACCCTCAAGGGTTCATCTCACCAATCATACTCTAACATGCTTCCTATGGTGGCACAAACAAATAGTCTCTACTATAGTCAACTATGCCCAAAACAACATACATGTCTCTACTACATAGAATATATATTTTCATTATACATAACATAGTCATTTTATGTTCTCATAAATTCAAGCATGTCATAGAGAGTATAATTCAACATATAAGCATGTCTTAAAACCCAAGGGAAGACATAGGAGGAGTTCACCCATTTCGGTGAGGTCAAACCCACCGGATGTACTTCGAATCCTTTTCGTTTCGCCGAACGAAGTTGCCCCCCAAGCTCCTAGTACCCTAAGATAATTTTAAAGAGGGATACGAGCTTCGAATAAACATCTAACAAAATTCACCAAAATTCATATAGAAAAGAGGTGAAAATTACCTTTGATCAAGAAAATCTTGTCCAAAGCTCCAATCGACCCAAAGGATCTTCAAATCTAACCTAAAGGAGAGTTCTACACCCATCAATTAGGTTCCAAAAGCCCCAAACAAAGAAACCCCAAAGTAAACCCTAGTTTTCCCAAAACTAGGCTTCATCGCAAAATCTCTACCAAAACAAGATCTAAGGAGTAGATCTAGAGTACTAACCTCACAACAAGCTCCAATCAAAGCTATCTTGGGCTAGGTTTGAGGATCTTCCCTCCAACAAGCATTCATGCTCCTCTAATGGAGGAAAGGGCTCCAACAAGCAAAATGAGAGAAAGGAGATGAGTTTAAGCTTTAAAATCCAACCAAACCCATACAAATCCAAAGAGGAAAAAGGAAGAGCTCCCTACCTCTTCTCTCCCTGTTTCTCAGCACAAAAGAACCCTCTAAGGGCGTTGTCATGCCCCGAGCCCGCCTCTTTGGTCAGTTTCGGGTGCGCCGACAGACCGCCGAACGGACAGAGTTTCTTCTGTACGTCCAAGGCATCGCAATCAATACAATTACAAGAAGGTTCCAACCAGGAACTGATATCAATCAAGATTGCATAAGAAGTATTAAAACATAATCACATCCTATGTTATTACAACATTCATTTCAACAAACTTTATACATCACATATACTCCCAAATACAATTAAGTGACCATAAATTTGTTACATCATTTATATTACGAGTTAACATACTATGTTCCTTTCACTTTCTTCCCGCTACCCCCAGGCTATGCCGACTCGGGGTACCTCTATCTCTGGCCTCTTGGTAGGGCGCTATCTATGGAGCTACGCCCTTGCCTCGCGCTGCTGCAGCGCCACTCTCGTATGCACCTGGAAAATACCCCAAACCACGTGGGGTGAGAACTATATAAATACAGTTCCCAGTGGGTACGGCCACCCAAGGAAAAAGCTAGACCAATAGGTCCAAGGAGGCACTGCAAACATGTTAGTCCAAAAACACGCATATATACATGTATATCATGATGTTATTATACAACTAACAGAAAAGCATGCCTCACAATATGCAATATGCAATTACCTTTTTATCTCTCAGCTTTTCATTTCGTTCTTGCTATTCTTTACATTAGCCATTTCACTCAACCTTAGCCATTTATTAATTTAGCTAGTCTTTTACTCATTGACATTCTTTATTCTTAGCCTCTCCCGTTCTTAGCCATTCTTTCTTGTTAATGATTATCTGCATTAGTAGTTATTCTTTAGCATTAGCCGTTCTCGTTCTTTACACTTAGTCACACTATGCCTATTGGCCATTCTTCCTAAGGTTACCTTTACCTTAGCCACTATGCCACTCGACTCGGTTTTGAGTCAATCCACCGCGGATAGTCCGCGCTCTGTCAGGCTCGAGATGAAGGAACTATCACAAGCACCTCAGCCTTAAATCCTCTCGACTGTAGGTCTACCACAGGGTGAGGATATACCGTCGAACCCTGGACCACAAGTCGCTCACTGGACCTATGGGCGAGGAGAACCAACATACCCGCGTCCAAGCTCTGATAGCATACCGGGCGAGAAGAACCAACATACCCGTTGAATCACTGTCGGGCGAGGAGAACCATCATACCCACAGTCTTGATTCACTTGCACTCGCAAGTATCTTTCTGCTGCACTAGCAGCCTTCATTCTTAGGGATTCCGGAATCCATTTCACTTAACTCAAGGGTTGGTCTTAACCCTATAGTGTCGACCTATCTAGGTCCATTGTCCTTTACATCCTAGGTCCCTTTGACTCTAGGTTCAATGTCTCTGTCACATAGCCTAGGTTCTCTAACACTAGGTTTAATGTCGTCCTTGTTCAACCTATGTGTATTAACACTAGGTTCAATATCACTCTTGTTCAACCTAGGTTTACGACTCTAGGTTCATTGTCACTATATTTATAACCTAGGTTTACTTGACTTCTAGGTTCATTGTTACTCATGATTCACCTATGTTCATTAACACTAGGTTAGATGCCACTCGATCTATATGTGCATTTATGTCCACAAGTTATCTACTTTACTTGGCATTCTTATGTTTACCCTTTTCATTTACATGCACATAATTATATCTAGCATGTACTCACTATGCTAAGCATGCATTTATTCATTTATATCTAGCATGTTTTCACTTTGCTAAGCATGCATTTATTCATACATTTCATTTAGCATCTAGTTCATATATCAACTTAGCATGCATCTCATGTATTTGCAACTAGAGTCTAATTCACGCATTTATCTAGCATTTAACTCATGCATTCTCTTAGCATTTTACATTATATCATTAACATGCATTTCTACTCATGCATCATTTATATGCATCAACATGGGTCTATGTCATTCTCAGACATACAGGCGACCTAGTCGCTTCGGTAAACACAACCCACCTTAGGTTTGCTCTCCGATTGCTCGTCGACACTTGCAATCGGCCGCCCACGGCACCGGTGACCCGGTTCGGCCCGAACTCTCGCGCGGTCACCCGAATGATCACCAAACTTCGATCTGAGACTTTGTGGCGTTACCCCACGCCTTCACGATGCCCCGGTTCGATTTCACGAATTTAGGGCTTCTATCTCACGTGCTGCAGACATCTGGTAAGAATATAATAATTTATTAATATCTTTGCACTCGCTCGTCAGATCACCGAACCGAGTGCGCCAACGCGTTCGTTAGGCCCTCAATTAGGTTTACATAGGGTTAGTTTAGATCAAACCCTCATACTTTACAAAACCCCATTTCTAAACCCTAGAACACAACTATGCAAGAATCCATGTTATAACTCCCAGATTCATGCATAATCTAGCCTCTAAGCATGCTAGGGTTCCAAATAAACCAACTTTAGAGATTAGAAACCCATCTCTAAAGAGATACCAGTAACGAGCATCAAAGCTTACCTCTCAAGCTTGCTCCTATGGTGTAGAGGAAGGAGGAGAAGATGAAAACCCTTCTCCTTGCTTGCTTCTCCACCACCTTCTCCTTCTTTTCCTTTCTTCTCTTCTCTTTTCTTTCTTTCTTTCCTTTCTTTTCTTTCTTTCCCTTTGGTCGAACGAGAGAGAAGGGAGAGAGTAATGCAGGTGAGGGAGTGAGAGAGAAGAGGTTTTAATCCTCTCTATACACTCTCATAAGTACAAAATTGCATATAAACCCCTCAACTTCAGCTCCCTCGCAACATCCCAATCTGGGCATTTTCGGGCTGCAGAGACCGGACATTCATCAATGTCCGGACCTTGGATGTCTGGTCTTGGCCCCCATGTCCGGACCTGGCCTGCGTAGGGCCTTCCAGCCGATTTCCCAGCTTACGGGGTCCGGACAACCACCAATGTCCGGACCTTGGATGTCCGGACATTGGATCAATGTCCCGACCTCACAGGGTCCTCTAGCCCACTCAAAGGACTTAGCCAAATTTTCAGCTTTTTCCGTTTCTTCTCCGTTTCAACTCACTTTTGGCTCGTTTGACCTCCGATTCGTTCCAAATCGAACCGAGACTCTCCACACATGATTTAGATCATGTCCACATCATCATTTCATCCGCGCAAGCGTTGGATTTAGCTCGTGGCCCAAGATAGCCTTTCGGGCTCCGTTCTCGCACCTAGTGCACCGCAACCACCCGAAAGCTTTCAAACTTCACCGGAACCATTCTTATGGCCTTCTAAGCCAACATACCTCGTAACTTTAATACTTTAGAAGTTCGATATGTTACAGGCGTGGGAGCTGTTATAGAGGAGCACAAACGCGCACAAGTCCCTACGGTTTCGGTTTTCGCCGGTTTATCTTAGGTACAAAATCCATTTTGTACCGATATAAACCCTGCGAAAAGGTCAAACCCGAGCCTCGGGTTGCCAGCAGTTCGGCCCTATGTACCGGTACAAAATATATTTTGTACCGGTATAGCCATCAAGCCTGTACCGGTATAGCCACGAATTTGTACCGGTACAAAGCCCAGAAATCCCTGCCCGAGAGCTGACCAAACATCCGTCATTTCGAATTTTGGTGCCGAGATGCAAACCATCGTTCTCGGGGTTCGAACCATAGGTCGGAACTCTGTCAACGACCTTCCAGAAAATATGGAAAGGCTCCGAACTCAAGTCAAACACTCGAACCTCGCAATTTGTGCAAGTCCACTGTGATACAAATAGCCAAAGTGAAAGAAGCTAAAACTGAATATCATACAAGTACTATGATTTACTTTAAACCACATACATGCTTGCTACTTTGAAATTTACCACTCTTTACAATATTTGCATCATCTCTTTTTACATCACATTTACTTCCAAAATGAAACTTTAATACAATTAAAGTAGCATCTATAATCATCAAATACAAAAGATGATAGAAAAGGGAAATGCGACTATGTACCCAAAATGTATACCAACTCGGGCGGTCTCTATCTAGGACGCGACGCCCTTACTGCGATCCTCTGTCGGCTCACTTGGTCCCGGCTATGTGGAAATAGTGGGGTTAGAACTACAACGAAGTTCCCAGTGGGTTCGGCAACCAACTATGCCGACTTTCCCACTAGGTGTAGCATATCGCTTCCCCGTAGAACGTGCCGAGTTCCATCGAAATGAGCGGAACCCGGAGTAGAGCGAGTATGGGAGGGTTCTAAGTGTATTAGAACCTATGTGGAGTGAAAACGGAACCCGAGGAAGCTAAACTGCAAGTCTAGAAAAGTTCAGACTTGGAGCTCACTGAGACCGGACCTCACGACTAGGGTCCGGACCTCACGCGCGCAGCAGACGAAGCAGAGGAAAAATTGGCTAAGTCCTGAAAATTCTGCTCTCGGGATCCGGACTCGAGGTTGAAGACCGGACCCCAGAGATCGGTCCCCACGACCGAGACCGGTCTTGGTCTGCGAAAATTGCCGAAAAACGGCTAAGTCCCAAAATCTTGCTCTCGGGTTCCGGACTTGGAGGGCAAGACCGATCTTCAAGCCCGTAGGCTGCCCAGTATGGCAGGATGTAATTAAATGGATTGGGTGGGCTTTGTTGCAAATGTTACAACATGTTATATGCCATACCCTTTCATGTTCACAGCACACACACACTCCTCTCTCATTTTCTTTCTCTCTTTTTCTCTCTAGAAGAGCCCTAGAGCTTGGAGATCAAGGAGAGGAGGAAGAAGAAGAAGCTTGTGGAGGATTTTGGTGGACTTGGGAGCTCTCCTACAAGGTGTAGTTGGAGGAGCTTGCTACTAAAGGTAAGATTTCACAAGTATGGTCTTAGGGTTTGGTTTTTCTCTAAGGTTTTGGGTTTTCTAACTTGTTGCTAGTGTCAGAAGTCTAGTAGAGCTAAGAACACTAGGAATCCTCCATGAGAGCTCAAGTGCTCTCATGGTGGTTGAATTGTATTTGTACTAGAGGCCAAATTGTCACGCCCCGATACCCAGCGGAAGCCCGCCCGGCGCGTGCCCAGACCCGCCGTATGTCTACAACATACAAGGCGTCTAACAAAAACGATAAATAACCAACAAAAATAAAGAGAATCTAGAAGTATCAGAGCAGTATAACAACTAGAAATCTATACAAGGAAGCATAAGGAAGAGACTAAAAGTAAAGCACCAATCTTAAAATAAACCATAAAGAGAGTACAATAAAAAGAGATCCAAACACCACAATAACTAAGTACAGGGTAGTCTCTACATAGGGATACAAAACTCTCTCAATCTCACCAAAGTACAAAAAGAGAGAAAAACCCCTACAAGGTGGAAAGCTGCGATAACTAGCTAGCGGTTCCCTTTCCACGATCCCTTGCCTCCGCCGGTGCCGAAGGCTCTGAAACACATTAGAAAAAGAGGGCGTGAGAACTATTAATTAATAGTTCCCAGTGGGCAATTACTGACTTCAGTTGCATGCTCCACTAGGCCCAAAACTAAGCAAGTAAGTGTAAGCGAAATAAATAACGAGTAAGCTACTAAAGCATGATATCTCTACTTAGCATAAATAAGCATAAGTAAACGACTATTCTAAGCATGAATAGTAAATATAACCAACAAGTCCAATATCCATAGCAATAGTAAAGAGTTGAAGCTTACTATTCTAACCATAGCCCAATAATTCCTCAAGTGATAGTAAGGTGTTAAAGTTTACTATTCTAGTCAAAGTCCACAGTTTTCTTTAAACTACATTAAGTTTAAGCACAATAAGATCAACCGAAGGCGATATGGCGATGCCCACAGAAGGCTGCCTAGCCCAAATCTGAGCCTAATGGCCCCGTAGTAGTCAACATTCCCACCCTAGGGATGCGGCGTCCCACGGCAATCCACTTCGGCGCCCAATCCATACGGCGAATACAAGAAACGCGTTGGCCAACTCGGAGTCTTGGCATGAGAGCTACCCTCACAAGCATGTGCGAATGAGCACAATGGCAAAAGTCACAAAACTCGTCACAAGTCCCAAATCATCATGTCTCTAACGTGGAAGGTACAATTGTCCAAAAGGCCTATCTCTATGTCATCATGTCTCTAACATGGGATATAGTATATGTTAAGTGGCCTATGTCAAGTCTCTATGTTGCAGTTTCATAGTTTTCTATGTTAAGTGCCGCTTTATGACACCTAAGGTTTCTAAGTCCCAACATGTATTTAATGTTCACAATTAACATTAGCAAAGCTAAAATCACCATAAATGGCACACTACCAGGCGCCCCCAAGAACCACCCACACATGTATGCAGTTTAACCCAAATAGCTCTACTATATAGAGTGGAAATTTTATCATACATAAGGCATGCATTTTAAGTGATTCAAAATTCATAATAAATCTATTTAGCATGAATATGCATTCAAAATAATTAAATCAAACCAACTAAGCACTTAGGAGCCATTTGCTCCTATGCTCATGAAGCCAAACCCAGAGTGCGAAAATCGCCGTCCAGAATCGCTAACTACGCTTCGATTCCTACACCCAGCACCCTACAAGGCATGCCATAGGAATTACAAACTCAAAAGATGAGTCTTGAGTTCAAACAATAAGAAACTCTACTAAAGGGTGAAGAATACTCACCGAATGCGAAGAAAGTGCTCTTGATCTCCAAATGGGAGTTAGAGTCCTTCTAATCCAACCTAAATCAAAGTTCTAAACTCATCAATTAGGTCCCAAAGGCCCTCAATCGAAAATCCCCAAATCCTAACCCTAGAATCCCATTCTAGGGATTCATCTCAAAGAAACCCACAAAAAATCGAAACTAGAGGAAAGAGATCACTCACATACCTCTAAGAAGCTCTAATCCAAGCTCAAAAAGCCCTAGGCTTGAAGCTTGATCCTCCACAAAGTTCCAAACACCAAGTTCCAAGCTCCAACAATGGTGGTAGAGGCTCTAACAAGCAAAAGAGAGCAAGGAGAGGGTTTTAATCCTCCAAAATTGTTGCTTCTATTAGGTTAGCCCTTCACCCTAGGGCTCCATTTGAGCACCCCCATTGCAGCAAGAAGGTAGGAGGAGCTTCTCTCTCTACTCTCTTGTGTTTCCTAGGGTTTTGGTTGATTTTTGGAGGATTAAAACCCTCTCCTTGCTCTCTTTTGCTTGTTAGAGCCTCTACCACCATTGTTGGAGCTTGGAACTTGGTGTTTGGAACTTTGTGGAGGATCAAGCTTCAAGCCTAGGGCTTTTTGAGCTTGGATTAGAGCTTCTTAGAGGTATGTGAGTGATCTCCTTCCTCTAGTTTCGATTTTTGTGGGTTTCTTTGAGATGAAACCCTAGAAGGGGATTCTAGGGTTAGGATTTGGGGATTTTCGATTGAGGGCCTTTGGGACCTAATTGATGAGTTTAGAACTTTGATTTAGGTTGGATTAGAAGGACTCTAACTCCCATTTGGAGATCAAGAGCACTTTCTTCGCATTCGGTGAGTATTCTTCACCCTTTAGTAGAGTTTCTTATTGTTTGAACTCAAGACTCATCTTTTGAGTTTGTAATTCCTATGGCATGCCTTGTAGGGTGCTAGGAGTAGGAATCGAAGCTTAGTTAGCGATTCGGATCGGCGATTTTCGCACTCGGTGGGTTTGGCTTCATGAGCATAGGAGCAAATGGCTCCTAAGTGCTTAGTTGGTTTGATTTAATTATTTTGAATGCATATTCATGCTAAATAGATTTATTATGAATTTTGAATCACTTAAAATGCATGCCTTATGTATGATAAAATTTCCACTCTATATAGTAGAGCTATTTGGGTCAAACTGCATGCATGTGGGGGTGGTTCTTGGGGCGCACAGGGAGTGTGCCATTTATGGTGATTTTAGCTTTGCTAATGTTAATTGAGAACATTAAATACATGTTGGGACTTAGAAACCTTAGGTGTCATAAAGCGGCACTTAACATAGAAAACTATGAAACTGCAACATAGAGACTTGACATAGGCCACTTAACATATACTATATCCCATGTTAGAGACATGATGACATAGAGATAGGCCTTTTGGACAATTGTACCTTCCACGTTAGAGACATGATGATTTGGGACTTGTGACGAGTTTTGTGACTTTTGCCATTGTGCTCATTCGCACATGCTTGTGAGGGTAGCTCCCTACAAGCCGGCACTCCGGAGTTGGCCAACGCGTTTCTTGTATTCGCCGTGCGGGATTGGGCGCCAAGTGGATTGCCGTGGGACGATCGCATCCCTAGGGTGGGAATGTTGACTACTACGGGGCCATTAGGCTCGGCATTTGGGCTAGGCAGCCTTCGGGTGGGCATCGGCCATATCGCCTTCGGGTTGATCTTATTGTGCTTAAACTTAATGTAGTTTAAAGAAAACTGTGGACTTTGACTAGAATAGTAAACTTTAACACCTTACTATCACTTGAGGAATTATTGGGCTATGGTTAGAATAGTAAGCTTCAACTCTTTACTATTGCTATGGATATTGGACTTGTTGGTTATATTTACTATTCATGCTTAGAATAGTCGTTTACTTATGCTTATTTATGCTAAGTAGAGATATCATGCTTTAGTAGCTTACTCGTTATTTATTTCGCTTACACTTACTTGCTTAGTTTTGGGCCTAGTGGAGCATGCAACTGAAGTCAGTAATTGCCCACTGGGAACTATTTTTAATAGTTCTCACGCCCTCTTTTTCTAATGTGTTTCAGAGCCTTCGGCACCGGCGGAGGCAAGGGATCGTGGAAAGGGAACCGCTAGCTAGTTATCGCAGCTTTCCACCTTGTAGGGGTTTTTCTCTCTTTTTGTACTTTGGTGAGATTGAGAGAGTTTTGTATCCCTATGTAGAGACTACCCTGTACTTAGTTATTGTGGTGTTTGGATCTCTTTTTATTGTACTCTCTTTATGGTTTATTTTAAGATTGGTGCTTTACTTTTAGTCTCTTCCTTATGCTTCCTTGTATAGATTTCTAGTTGTTATACTGCTCTGTTACTTCTAGATTCTCTTTATTTTTGTTGGTTATTTATCGTTTTTGTTAGACGCCTTGTATGTTGTATACATACGGCGGGTCTGCGCGTGGCGGGCTTCCGTATCGGGCGTGACAGATTAAATTGGTATCAGAGCCTAGGGTTGAGTCTTCTTGTGGACCTAGCAAACCTTAGGCAGGTTGGACTATAGGATATAGGCTCGTGAGAGACGAGGTCTATTTAACTTATGAGCGAAAGTATTAAGATTGGGTATCTTGAATAACTCTAGTAAGTAGAGTTGGACCGAAGTGTATAACTCCTAACATCGCGGAGGGTTACGTTGGCGGCCGACAACGTAACATCGGGAGTTAGTAGTAAATGACACTTCATTACTTTCGCATGATTTGGGTATTTATAGCATGAGCGGGAATGCGATTGCGTGAGCTTACTAACTTGCACTTTTATGATGTTGTAGTGGCGATGCCGATAACTCGCTCGAAATCTGTTGGAGCGGACAATGCGGCAACTTTTGAGGAGGTCGAGGCCTCCGCTACCTCCGGATCCGGCGAGGTCCGTGAGTTGAGGGGCCAGTTGGCGGCCCTCACAGCTTTGGTGACGCAGCAGGCGACCGCGGCCCAGCGTCAAGAAGCGCGCATGAAGCGCATGGAGGATCTTCTCTTTGCGGCGGGCGGGCTGCGAGGAGGCTCGAGACCCCTTCACCGCCGGCACCGGCGCATGGAGGATCTTCTCTGCGACGGGCGAGCTGCGAGGGAGGCTCGGACCCCTTCACCGCCGGCCACCGGCGAGGTTGACTTACCGCGGGCGCGATCCCCCGCGGCCGCTCACACCCGACGACTCGGCGAGTTGAGCGCAGGAGGAGGATCGGGACACCCCGCCGGATACGAGCATCGCCGGTGGCGGCGGCATTTCCGGTTATGGCTCGGGGAGCCGAGAGGGATCGACTCATGGCTCGCCTCAAGGAGTTCGGGAGGTGCGGCGAGGACCTTTGACGGAGAGAAGGTCGACCACCGGATCGTGGAAAAGTGGTTGATGCACATGGAGAAATTGTTCCGTGACACGTTCGTGGAGGAGCGGGACGAGTGTGGCTCGCCACCCACCACTTGGACGGCGAGGCCTACGGTGGTGGATGGATCTTCGGGAGAACCCCAGCACAGACTTAGCTTCTATTACTTGGACGAGGTTCAAGGAGCTACTGTTGGCACACTACTTCCCCGATAGCGTCAAGAGGCAGATGGAGCAGAGTTTGCGCGGCGACACGGGGGACGGATACTCGTAGCCGAGTACGAGAGAGAGTTTTCTCGAGCTTCGCATTGCGTGCCCTTCGTCGTGCGGGATGACGAGGATAAGGCCCGCATTTTCGAGCGTGGTGCGCCGTCGATTTTCCGGTTCGTGCGGTCCTCCGAGCTTCGACTTGCGACATGTGGTGAACCGCGCGCTCACCGTGGAGAGCGGCGCGGCCATGGTGCGGGGAGACGCGAGGGTTTGGACAAGGGGAAGGGCAAGAGGCCCGCGGCGAGGAGTGCGAGCGACGCACTCTAGGAGGCCACCGAAGCATCAGAGATACCGGCGCGATCGTGGCGCACCGCCCCGGCGAGAGGATCGGCCAACGCCGGCCTCCCCGGTGTGTGATCTGCGGTGGTCCTCACCACCCGCCGCGGTGTCCACGGCGGGCGGCGGTGCTTCCGGTGTGGCCGGGAGGGCCACATCCGTCTCGAGTGCCCGAGAGGTTCTACAGGCACCGTCTTCACGCATCGGCACCGCTCTACCGGCGCCGACGGGGACCCCGTCGACACGATACGGCCCAGGCGGCCGGCCGTCCGGCGCGAGTGAGGGGTCACGACGGGCGCGAGTGGGCGCGTGTACGCCGCGCAGACGAGCGACGGCGGCAGTGAGGATGTGGTGGCGGTATCATTTTACTTGATGGCATTAGAGTACGTGCATTATTTGATACCGGTGCATCACATTCATTTATAGATCGGCTGTTTGCTGAGTTGCTTGACATCCAGTTTGTTCCCTTACTACACCCTGGACGTATTGTTGTACCCGACCACATTGTGGACGTGCGAGAGTCTTGCCCCAGTTGCCCTATCCGGGTAGGAGATTGGACCATGCCCGCGGATTTGCGAGTAGTGCGCAAGTTGGGGGATTTTGACGTGGTTTTGGGTATGGATTGGTTGACTAGATACTACGCCACTATCGATTGTGTTAATCGAACGGTTACTTTTAGAGAACCGGGTCAGAGTGAGGTGGTGTTTAGAGGATGTCAGAGTTCGCTTTTTGCGATGTCGATCAGTTCGTCTCGAGCTAGGCAGGCGATCACCGTGGATGCGTAGCCTATTTGGCTAGTATCGCAATGAGGGGTGAGGATGATACCCCTAGGATCGAGGATATCCCGGTGGTACGGGAGTTTCATGACGTGTTTCCAGCGGAGCTATCAGGCATGCCACCTGATAGGGAGATCGAGTTTGTGGTAGATCTCGCTCCGGGACTACCGATCTCGAAGGCACCCTATAGGATGGCACCGGAGTTAAAGGAGGCGAGGCACGATTACTGAGATATGTTGGACAAGGGCTTCATTCGGCCGAGTGTGTCACCATGGGGAGCAGGTTCTTTTTGTGAAGAAGAAGAACGGATCACTTCGCCTTTGCGTGGACTATCGTGAACTTAATAAAGTCACGATCAAGAATAAATATCCGTTGCCGAGGATTGATGATCTTTTTGATCAACTTCAAGGATCAAATGTGTATTCCAAGATAGACTTGAAGTCGGGATACCATCAGTTGAAGATTGCGCCTGGGGATGTAGCGCAGACGGCTTTTAGATCACGGTATGGACATTATGAGTTCCCTGTTATGCCGTTTGGGCTTACTAGTGCCCCGGCCTTTATGGATCTAATGAACCGTGTTTTCAAGCCTTATCTAGACGGGTTCGTCGTGGTCTTCATCGACGACATCTTGGTTTATTCCGAAGTGATGTGGAGCACGAGGAACACTTGAGATTGGTACTACAAGTGCTTCGGAAAAAGAAGTTATTTGCTCGGTAGAAGAAGTGCGAATTTTGGCTTCGAAGTGGCTTTTACGGGACATGTGATTTCGGGATCGGGTATAGCGGTGGATCCTAGAAAGATAGAAGCCATTCGGGATTGGCCAACACCGACGAGCGTCAGAGATCGGGAGTTTCCTTGGTTTGGCCGGCTACTACCGCATTCGTGGAGGGCTTTGCGAAGCTATCTACTCCCCTCACGAGGCTCACGCACAAAGGAGCTAAATTCATTTGGAATGATGCGTGTGAAAAGAGCTTTCAAGAGTTGAAGCTGAGATTGACGACCGCTCCAATCCTCACATTACCTATTGCTGGAGAAGGGTATGTGGTTTATAGTGATGCATCTCTTAACGGATTGGGTTGTGTCTTGATGCAGGGTGACAAGGTGATCGCGTATGCATCCCGCCAGTTAAAGGAATATGAGAAGAACTATCCTACACACGACTTGGAGTTGGCGGCCGTAGTCTTTGCGTTGAAGCTATGGCGCCACTATTTGTATGGCGAGCGGTGCGAGGTCTATACGGATCACAAGAGCTTAAAGTACCTTTTCACTCAGAAGGAGTTGAACTTGAGACAGCGCAGATGGTTGGAGCTACTCAAGGATTATGATTTGACTATCCTCTACCACCCGGGCAAGGCTAACGTGGTGGCTTATGCGCTAAGTTGGAAATCGACTGAGAACTTAGCGAGGCATGGTGTTACTCAACAGCAGTTGATCGAGCAGATGAAGAGGTCGGAGTTGGAGGTAGTGACTCCCGATACGCCTATGCGGCTGATGACTATGGTGGTGCAACCTACTCTTATGGATAGAATTAAAGAGAAGCAAGCTCTTGACTTAGAGTTGCAAAAGATTCGAGACAAAATGGTGGATGGTTGCACCGGCGACTTCCTAGTGGATGATCAGGGAGTGATGCGCTTTGGTGGACGGATTTGTGTGCCAGCGGATTTGGGACTTAGAGAGGACATCCTTCAGGAGGCCCACAGGGCACCTTACGCTATTCATCCGGGAGGCACCAAAATGTACAAGGACTTGAGGTTACTTTATTGGTGGCACAGGATGAAAAAGGATGTTGGCGAGTTTGTGGCTAGATGTCTAACTTGCCAACAAGTGAAAGGCGAGCATCGAGTTCCGGCGGGAAAACTTCGAGTTTGCCTATTCCGTGTGGAAGTGGGAGAAGATCACCATGGACTCCGTGACAGGATTGACTCGCTCTCAAGCTGAGCATGATGCTATTTGGGCGATAGTGGATAGGTTGACGAAGTCAGCGCACTTTATACCTTTCCATACTACTTGGGCTGGAGAGTAGTTTGCACATGTGTACCTTGATGGGATTGTGCGACTTCATGGAGTACCTACATCGATCGTATCTGGCAGGGACACTCGCTTTGTGTCACACTTACGGAGGAGTCTACGGGACGCCTTGGGTACTAGATTGGATTTCAAGACCTTTGCTTTCCACCCCCGAGTGACGGGCGGTCGGAACGCACTATCTGAGACTCTAGAGGACATGCTTCGAGCATGTGTGATTGACTTCCAGGGAGGATGGTCGCAGCATCTACCTATGGCGGAGTTTGCTTATAACAATAGTTATCAAGCAAGTATCAAGATGGCACCGTTCGAGGCATTGTATGGACGGAAGTGCGGATCGCCACTTCATTGGAGTGAAGTGGGCGAAAGATTGGCTTTAGGCCACGAAGTGCTCCGAGAAGCGAGAGGATAAAGTTCGAATCGCTCGGGAGCGACTGCGACGGCCCCGAGTAGGCGGAGGAGCTATGCGGATAAACGCAGACGAGACTTGGAGTTTCGGATTGGAGATCATGTCTTCTTGAAAGTCTCGCCGTCAAAGGGGATTCGGAGATTTGGAATTCGAGGTAAGTTGAGTCCTCGATTTATTGGACCCTATGAGATCTTGGAACGTATAGGTCCGGTAGCATATCGACTTGCTCTACCGCCGAACCTATCGGGCGTGCACAACGTCTTTCATGTATCGGTCCTTCGGAAGTATATCCATGAGCCGGCTCATGTTTTGGAGGCTATACCCATAGGGCTGCGGGAGGATTTGAGCTTCGAGGAGCAACCCGTGAAGATCTTGGCTCGTGAGGTGAAGAAATTGCGGAATCGGGATATTCCGTACGTGAAGGTTCTTTGGAGCAACCACGAGGAGCGAGAGGCCACGTGGGAGCACGATGGCGCCTGCGGGAGCGCTATCCCCATCTCTTTCGAGATGGAATCTTGAGGTATGAGTTCGCTTTAGAGTTTCGCGGACGAAACTCCTTTTTAGGAGGGTGAATGTAACATCTTGGACTTGCGCAAATTGCGGAGTTCGAGTATTCGACTTGAGTTCGGAGCTTTTCAGTTTTTACGGAGGGTCGTTGACTATGTTCACCTAGAGCACGTGTCTGAGGCTAGCGGATGAATCCTAAGCACTAAAGTCTAAAAGTTGGATTTTAGGTTGCTCTCGGGGAGTCTGCAGTACGAGAAATTGTTGCTATACCGAGTACGGAAATTGTTGCTATCTTGGTACGGGATGGATTAAATAGGTATGGGAGAACGATGGACGCCAACCGAGCCTCGGGTTTGGCGGTTCCTTGAGGTCTATCTTAGGTATGGGATGGCTTGTCTGTACGGCTGGCAGATTTCGAGCAATTTAAACTGCAGGGGTGTATTAGTATATTGTTGCTTCTATTAGGTTACCCCTTCACCCTATGGCTCCATTTGAGCACCCCCATTGCAGCAAGAAGGTAGGAGGAGCTTCTCTCTCTACTCTCTTGTGTTTCCTAGGGTTTTAATCCTCCAAAAATCAACCAAAACCCTAGGAAACACAAGAGAGTTGAGAGAGAAGCTCCTCCTACCTTCTTGCAATGGGGTGCTCAAATGGAGCCCTAGGGTGAAGGGGTAACCTAATAAAGCAACAATATGCTAATACACCCCCAGCTTTAAATTGCTCGAAATCTCGCTCGCGCACAAGCCATCCCATACCGTATAGACTCACCGCCAAACCCGAGGCTGGGTTGGCGTCCATCGGCTCTCCCATACCGTCTGAATCCATCTGTCACCGGATGGGCGAGCCGATGGACGCCAAGCCTCGGGTTTGGCGGTTCGCAGGTCTATCTGGGTATGGGATGGCTTGTCTGGCATACTGGCAGATTTCGCGCAGTTTAAACTGCAGGGGTGTATTAGCTTATTGTTGCTTCTACTAGGTTACCCCTTCACCCTAGGGCTCCATTTGAGCACCCCCATTGCAGCAAGAAGGTAGGAGGAGCTTCTCTCTCTACTCTCTTGTGTTTCAAAACCCTAGGAAACACAAGAGAGTAGAGAGAGAAGCTCCTCCTACCTTCTTGCTGCAATGGGGGTGCTCAAATGGAGCCCTAGGGTGAAGGGGTAACCTAATAGAAGCAACAATATGCTAATACACCCCTGCAGTTTAAATTGCTCGAAATCTGCCAGGCTGTACCGGTACAAGCCATCCCATACCGGTATAGACCCTGCGAAACCGCCAAACCCGAGGCTCGGGTTGGCGTCCATCAGCTCTCCCATACCTGAATCCATCCCGTATAGCAACAATTTCGTAGGTATAGCAACAATTTTACGTGCACTTCGAGAGCAACCTAAAATCTAACTTTTTAGACTTTAGTGCTTAGGATTCATCCGCTAGCCTCGGTACACGTGCTCTAGGTCGGAACATAGTCAACGACCCTCCAGAAAATCTGGAAAAGCTCCGAACTCAAGTCGAATACTCGAACTCCGCAATTTGCGCAAGTCCAGTATGTTACACAAATAGATGGTTCTAATGGCTCATGGAAGGTAGTAGAGAGCTTCCTAGGTGATCCTAAGCTAGCATTTGCTTGTGGGTGAGATCGATCTAGGAGAAAACCCAATGTGACATTGTTAGGGTTTGGAAATTGGGGCTTTTGCCTTAGAGTGTTTCCGAGGCTAATTGACCTTGTGAAAACCTAATTGGGGGTATTCCCGACGCGTGGGACAACTCCGTTCGTCGAAATGAGCCACTATGTAAATTAGCCTGATTTAGGCTCTGTTTAACGCGCAGGTCACAACCTAGGGATCGGATAGCTACGAAACTTGAACCACATCACCACCATAATATTTAGAGGCCGGGGGTGCATTCCGGAATCGTTGGATTCCCTTCTATGTCTATATCACTTCGTTGAGCATATTATATTGTAGAATATTTATGCATGATAGGGTAGTGAATATTTATGTTTATGGTTGAACCTCAATACTTTGTTATAATGTGGATGTACTTAGTGATTGAAATGGAATCGTAGGAGACACAAGAACTAGAACCCTATTCATGTGTGAGTATGACAAGGGACTTGATCATAGCAAACAAAGGTGATATTGAACATAGAGACGAGATTGGCATCGAGATGACAATAGTTGAACCTAGTTTAACTCTAGTGGCATTATGACAAGAATGACATAGTATGATAAGGTAGTAACCTATCTTTGACATAGTGACATTGTGGCTAGCGGCTATGAATCCTCAAGTAGAGGATTAGATCGATACTCATGATAAGTCTTGGCTCGAGAGAGGTAGCTCCTCGTCGAGCGGTGCGTTCCGGAACAGTCACCACAGGTAGCGCGGTCCCTGAAGACGGTCCCTCGGGTCTTGTAGTGCTTAGAGCCTCCCCGATTTAAAGGGATTTTGGTTATGAGTTATTGGGGTTAACTATGTTAACCGATAAGATTGGGTAAAGAGCTAATTAAAGAGTGGGTAAAGAGCATGCATGCATCGTTAATTACATTCGATTATCTATTCACTAACTTCTCTTCTGCAGGCATTGTATTAGCATATAGTATGGTTACTATTTCCTTTCCTTTGTAATACTTATGCCTAAATAGACCTAGTGGGTAAGTCGGCGAGGTCGGATGCCGAGCCCACTGGGAACTTCGTTGTAGTTCTCACACCACCAACCCTACAGGTGTTGGCACAAGCGGGGCAGCGGAGGACCGGGGCAAGGGTGTAGCGCCATAGCTAGCGGCCACCGGAGTACATACTTGTAGGAATTGCCTTTTTGTTATACATGTATCAACTTTATGTTTGTTGATCTATAGTGTTAAGCTGTAAACAATCATGTAATTTTGTGGGATGTCAAATTGTAAAAAGACATGATGTTTAAAGATAAAGAATGTAATAGTTTTAGTTATGTGTATTTGGTTCAAATGTAATCAAATAGCATGTATGGTTTACTTTATAGCTTAGAGCTTTGACTTCCGCTGTGTTTGTGGCTTGTCTTCGTGCAAGCCTTGTATAATTTGCAAATCTCTCTTGTTTGCTTATTATCCCCGTTGCTAGAGCCTTGGGCGGGCAGGGGAGGCTTTGTCCGTTCGGCGTCTGTTGACATAGCCGAACCCGACCAAAGAGGCGGGTAGCGGGACGTGACACTAGGTCTAATTCAGGCATAATAGAAGAAAAGGAAAGACAGTAACCAACTAGCAAATACAGCTAATATGCCTGAAAGTAAACAATAATATGCTCAAAAGGAAAAAGCATGATAATGCTAGATCATAAGACTAATACCCAATCTCTTGGCTAACCCTTAGGTTTTGCACTCAACAAACTCATCCAACTCAAATCCCTACTATCGGGAAGATACTCGCTACGACCCGACGGGACCGTCCTCTAGGGAATCTCCAACCCAGTGATGACAACTCCGGAACTCATCGCCCAAGGGGGAGCTACTACCCTCGAGCAAGGACTACATGGTGAGTACGATCAATCCTTATCTCTAAGGATTCCAAATCTCAATTCATTCCTTGACTTCAAGGAAAACTATGTCCAATGACCTTTATCTCTAAGGTTGTTGTCATAATGTCAATCCCAAGACTCTTCTAGTGTCATGTACACTACTTGTTCTTATTCATGTTATAGATGCCACACTTGTTGTCTAAGTACTCTAGACTTGTCATTGCCACATAAGTACTCTAGACTTATCATTACCACACTTGTTCTCTAAGTACATGTCCAATGTCACATTTATTGTCTAAGTACACTAGGTTATTGTTCTTTAGCATGCATACAGAGGGTTCTTTATCATACAATCTCATACAATTTTACCTCATGCATTTGAACTCACAAAAGCAATAAGAAATTTATGTTAAACCCTACTATGCAACATGCTCAATATATATACACTCAAATATGACACTTAGACATAGAGAGAAGTCCGATGTCCTTGGAATGCACCACCCACCTTTAAAAATTATGGTTGGGTTGTGGTTCGAGTTTCGTGGCTAACAGAGGCCTATCTTGCGACCTGCGCGTTAAACAGAGCCCTAATCAGGCTAGTTTACATAGTAGCTCATAGATAGGTTTTTCATTTAAATAAACGGAGTTGTCCCACGCATCGGGGATACTCCCAATTAGGTTTCTACAAGGTCAATTTGACCCTAGAACCTTTGTAGACAAAAGCCCCAAATTTGGGTACTCTACCAAGCCCTATGTGAAAACCTAGGATTTGATCTCTTACACTAGCAAAAGAAAGCTTGTTACACCTCGTAGAGATGATCTAAGACCATCTAAACCATTTCTAGGGCTTCACTTTGAAACCCTAGTAATCCACCATGAGAGCACATAAAGCATCCATGGATTTTTATAGAGCTTGAAGCTCTACAATGTCTCTAAACATGAGAGAAGCTCAAAAACCCTAGGTTTCATGGAAGAAAATCCAAACCCTAGCCTAGGTTTTCCATAAAAGCCTCACCTTGGCCCAAGCTTCCCAAGTTCCACCTTGTAGGACAGCTCCTAGAACCTCCAAAGCCTCCAAAATCTCCTCCCAAGCCTTCTTCTCCTTCTCCAAGCTCTAGGAGCAAATCGCTAGAGAGAGAAAGAGAGAAATGAGAGGGAGATATGTTGGGGTGAAATGGCTGTGAGGGAGGGCCCCTTGGGTGCATATAGTGTTGTTATAATTACCAAAAAGCCCCTCAAATCTCAAAAATTGCAGTCTGCCCAGTCTAGGCATTTTTCGAGCTCAGGGTCCGGTCTTGGTCATGGAGTCCGGATCCCGTAGGGGGCCATTCTGGGACTTAGCCAATTTTCAGCCTCTGCGCAATCCAAGATCGGTCTTCGATCTCAGGGACCGGTCTTGGGAGTTCGGTCTCGACCTCAAGTCTGAATCCCGTAGGCTGGAATTTGAGGACTTAGGCCGATTTTTCCTCTGTTTCGGCATCAGAGGGTGTGAGGTCCGGTCTCCACCCGTGAGGTCCGGACCCCACAAGTCCCAAGTCTGGAATTTTTCCAGGCTTGTTATTTTTGCTCTTGTGGGTCCCATTTTCACTCCACCTAGGTTCCGTTACACTTAGAACTTAGTGATACTCATCTCACTCCGCGTTCCGCTCATTTTGACGGAACTCGACACGCTTTATAAGGAAGTGGGTTGTTACAATAGGGGAATATGCCTGGGGTCATGCCGTATGTAATTATCTTGTAAGTTCGATCTCCAGAGCATCCCCACGTGTGAAGCATCGGAATAGCAGCCAAGAAAGACTTGCCGGTAATATTTACGGTTGTACAATAGTATTTTTGGTAAGTAATCTAATAAATTAGTATCTCAATATAAATTCTTTTGCATAATTTTGTTATAATAATAATAATGTTAATTCTTGATAAACTTGCAGAGTTGGGCATATGAGCATATAAAGGGGTTGGGTAGTTAAATGGAGACAAAGTCATCCCTCGGATGAGAAAATGGAAGGGTTCAAAACCTTATCGGAGTTACGAGAAGCTTCTAAAAAAGTTGCAGAGCTATACTCCTGCAGAGGTAATCATTTCTCTAATGAATGTAGTTTTCTAAAATTTTCTTCTCATTCTTATTAAATAAATTTATCTTTTTGGCAGGTTGTACCCACATTTACCTACCGCCCTTATGATATGTCAATATTGAAGCCCACATCACGTCGCCGCCTACCGGAGCAGGTATTGCTGAATTCAGTTAGTAGAAATTATTATTTTGTTAGAGTTTATATGTAAAATTATCATATTATCCTTTCGTACATTACTCTAAAAGGTTGTAGAGCGGCGGCCGCGGTAACATATCTTTAGGTGAAAGTAGCAATAATATAAGCTCGTTATTGAAACAATTGGAGCAATATCTAAATAAACTACAAGATCGGAATAAGTTCTTGGAGGAGGAGAATGCATTGTTGAAGGAAATAAATGCAAAGGTTGAAGCGCAATTATCTAGCGCCAGCACTGCCGCTGCTGCAGAAGGCCAAGCTGGAGCCGGTGTTGATCCAGCGCAAGGTGGCGAAGGCGCATTGGTTGAAGAAACCAGCCAACAGAAACTTGATGTTGGCGCGAGTGTAATAAAGGATATTCCTTCAAGAATTCAACGTATTAAAGGGCGTGAAAGGAAACAAAAAATAATGTCTCCTGACTTTACGCCCGGCGATCGTCATGTGACTCGCCAATATAAAAGAAAGCGGCGGCAGCTTTTGAAGATTTGGGGGGGGGGACAAAGCGATGAAGAGGGATCAGAAAGTGCGACCGTGACCATTGCGGAGGTCCTTATGGTATGATGTACTTGATTAAGTTAAGTGTCAATTAACTTATATCATATAAATTATGAAAATTGCACGTGATTTGGTTCAATATAGGATATTAAAGCTAAACTTCGACAATCAGAAAGTGGAAGTCCAGCTGTTGAGATTGATGATATCCCTGCGCCGTTTGAGGAGCCTAGGGTAATTATTGAGCGTCGTCGCAACTACCCTGGAAGAGAAAATATTCCCAAAGTTGAGCAGGATGCAATCAATTTTCTAATTTCGCGACCTACTACAAAGTTCGTCAATCTTTATATATATGTAGTAATTAGTTTGCATTATATATGTTTGGTCAAATATTCTATCTTAACTTGGCAGCACTTCTTTTATTTCGTATTAGTGATTAAATTATCTTTTTATAGAGACCCATATGGCTAGATAATACAAAAGGGTCAGATTCACCTTCTCTTAGTTGTCAAGTCCTCTTTGATTACTTATTTGGAGGCCCGACGCACGACGAGGTTAGTGCTGCCACAGATTATGTATTGTAGTTAGCGCTTGTTGCTTCTTATACACATATCTAATTATAGCTATATATATTATTCTAATTCTCTTTGTTTTGCTGACTTTCTTATTTAGGTGATTAATGTATATTTTCATATAATTGATAAGCTGGATTGCATCGGTGAATATAAATTTAGTCAACCTGGTATTTTTTGCCGAAGTGAAGTTGCGGTGAGTTTGATTCTTTAACTATTACATTAGTTGCTCTTTAGTTCTCGCTTGTTTTCTATTACCCTATCAAGCAAAGTGAAATAAATATAAAAGTGAGTCAAAATGGAAGATAAAAATCTGTTGAAGTCCGACTCCTAATTTGTTGAACCTTATTTATTAGGTCCTGTTTGATCATGTGTGAAAATATTAACCGTCCAAAAAATTGCATTTGAGTTTCCATAGCTGTTCGTAAGGCATGTTGGTAACTTGATTCCTTTTTATACGCAGATGCATGTACTAAATAGGATGCAGGGAATTGGAAAGGATGAGGCCTTAACAGCTGATTTTGTTAGGGATGTGGCATTTGGATCCGCATCTATACGCCACTTTCTCAAAAAAAATAAATGCAGATACTTGCAGCAAGAATAGATTTATACTTATACCTTTACATAGTAATTGGCATTGGCATTTATTAGCAATTGATTTGAAGGAAGGCCGTTTTGAGAGCTGGAACTCATTGTGGAGCCACAGCGGGGTACACGACGCGACACAGCTCCTGGTATTAATTTATTCGTGACAGTAGACACACTGTTTTAGTTATTTATTCACTTGGCAGTAAAATCTAGTATACACTCGTTTTAATTTCTTTGCCTTTTGTTCTCTTCGACAGGCGAAATGGTTTTCGTTCTATTTTGACCACATCCTCCAAATCCCCGTCTATCCTCCTGACGTCGTTTTTTATAAAGATTGTCAACAATAGGGTCCGACGGAAGTCGATTGTGGCATGTACACATGCCTTTTCGCCGAACGACTGGTACGAAGCGGCCTCCCCGATCTCTTATTGTACGATACTGACCCCCACTTTTTTCGTGCGCATATGGTCAGTGTAATATTAAGGGACCCATGCTGTGTGACCTATAATTCGATGATTGAGTGTGCTGTCCGGAAAGATGATGTCTAAATCATATATGATTTTGTAATTCTGAGTGGTAGTGGGATGTATTGTCACGCCCCGAGCCCGCCAATTCGGTCGGATTCGGCGCGCCGTGACCCGAACGGACAGAGTTTCCCCTGTACGTCCAAGGCGTCGCAATCGATACAATTACAAGAAGGTTCCAACTAGGAACAGTATTCAACATACAACGATTGCATAAGGAAGCTAGATATCAAACAACATAAACACATCCTATGTTATTACATTCATTTCACATCACAGTTTACTTTACATTAGACTTCCCAATACAATCAACTTACTATTACATCATTTCACAAGTTAGTTACATTTTGCTCACTACCCTCTAGTCCCCGCTATTAAAACGGCCTCGAGTCTGCTATCTCTCTCGGTCTCCGCGGGCGTTATCTGCGTATCTACGCCACTTGCCTCGCGCCGCTGCCGCTCACGTGTATACTGTACCCCCAAAACCACAACACGGGGGTGAGAACTATTGTCCATAGTTCTCGTGGGTACGATCACCCAAGAGAAACATTTCGACCAATAGGTCCAAGGAGGCACTGCAAATATGTTAGTCCAAAAACATATATAGGTATATAACTTGCAACTAACATAAAAACATGCCTCACAAATGCAACATGCAAATTATTACTTTAGCACTTAGCTTTTCTTTACCTTTTCGCTATTCTGTACTTTAGCTATTTCATTCTTACATAGCTATTCATAACTCATACCAGTTGTAACTCTAAGGTTTCTACTTACCTTAGCTCATGTCATTAACTTCCAAGATTTCTATAACCCTAGGTTTCCATCTCAAGTCCAACTTGCTTCTAAGGTGTCTATTACCTTAGGTTCACCATACATATCACTAGCTCTCAAGGTTCTTTCTACCTGATTCCAGCTAGCCACCCGACTCGGCCACGAGTCAATTAATAGCGGATAATCCGCACTTTGCACAGCTCGAGGTGAAGGACCACATCACTTGCACCTCAGCCTGCAAGCCAAGAACCACATCGCCCAACGGTCCGTCCGAAGGTCCGTGCACCGTGGTCAGGGATCCGCCAGTGGGAGAGGAACATGCCGCATACACCCATAGCCAAGATTCACGATAGGGAGAGGAACATGCCGCATACACCCTAGCGCTCACTTGTTCGTGCTTAGTCACAATCCTCGAAGTTCTTCCGTGGGAGAGGAACATGCCGCATACACCCGCGGAACCGAACTATCGAGCTCACAATTCTTGGGATTCCGGAATCGATTCCACTTTGCTTGAGGGTCGGCCTTAACCCTCAAGAGTCGACCCACTGGGTTCATTGTTCTTTACATCCTAGGTCCACTTGACTCTAGGATTCATTCCTTGTCACATAACCTAGGTTGTCTTAACTCTAGGTTCAATGTCATTCTAGCCCGACCTATGTTTACTCACACTAGGTCCACTGCCATCGTTGTTCAACCTATGTCCTTGACACTAGGTTCACTGTTCTTTCCCTAGATCCACACGACTCTAGGTTGCCATAACCTATGTTCATTACACTAGGTTAAACTGCCACACTCCTAGGTCCATTGACTCTAGGTTTACCATAACCTATGTTCTTTACACTAGGTTAGATGCCACTCGTTCACTAGCATTTCTATATTATGCTATTGTCATGTTCATCGAATGTTCACTATGCTAAGCATGCATTCCTTTACTCTTTTAGCATTATACTTTATGCTATTATCATGCATTTCATTTGTTTATTTGCATCTACTTAGCATTTTACTTTACCTCACTAGCATGCATTTCTACTCATGCATTATTGAACATGCGTCAATAAGAGTTAAATGACTCTTAGACATACAGGCGACCTAGTCGCTTCGGTAAACACACCCACCTTGGTTTTGCTCTCCGATTGCTCGTCGACACTTGCAATCGGCCGCCGCTGACACTCTCGACCGGTTTGGCTCGAATTCTTGCGCGACCACCCGAACGGTCTCCAAATCACTATCCGAGACTTTGTGGTGTTAACCCACGTCTTCACGATGCCCCAGATCCGTTTTCATGAATTTAGGGCTCCTATCTTGCGCACTACAGACATCTGGTAAGAATATATTAAATAATTAATATCTTCGTACTCGCTCGTCGGATCACCGAACCGAGCGCGCCAACGCGTTCGTTAGGCCCTCAATTAGGTTTACATGGGGTCAAATGAGATCAATCTCATCTATTTCTAAAAACCCCCTTTTTAACCCTAGGTTTTGCATCTTTGCAAAATCCACCGTTTCGATCCCTAGAACAAGCAATAGAAAGCTTGTTCAACCTCTAGGAACTCATCTAAGAGTACTAGGACCATCCATAGGGCGCTTAGGGCAAACCCTAGAAATCCACCATTAGAGCACTACGAAGAAAACATGGTTTTCATGTGTTCTTCGGCTACTACTATGTTTCTACGCTTGTAGAGAGATCAAAATCCTAGGTTTAGGGTTTAGAAACCCACTACTAGAAGATCTACCATGAGAGAGAGAGAGGAAGAACTCAAGCTTACCTCTCGAGAGCTTGCCCGCTTGAGGGAGAAGGAGGAGATGGTCATCATCATCATCACCATCATCTTCTTCTCCATCTCCTTCTTCCTCTTCCTCTTCTTCTTCTTCTTCTTCTTCTTCTTTCTCTCCTTCTTCTTGCGGTCGAACAGAGAGAGAGAGAGAGAGAGAGAGAGAGAGCGATCAGAGTGAGGGAGAGAGAGAGAGAGAAGAGGTTTTATCCCCCTCTTTACAACTAATCCCCTGCACACTTGCTATAATTCCCCTCAACTTTACAACATTTGAAACATTTAAAGGCATTTTCGGGCTCGGGGACCGGTCTCCCTAACCCGGGACCGGTCCCGAGAGCCTTGCTCCACTCTGCAGTGGGGACCGGTCTCCCCTTAAGAGACCGGTCCCCGAGAGCTTGCTCTCGCGGGACGACCTTCCGGGACCGGTCTCCCTTTTCGAGGACCGGTCCCCCGACCATCACCCTACTCCAAGGACTTAGCCAAATTTTCAGCTTTCCGTTTCTTCTCCGTTCCAACTCACTTTTGGCTCGTTTGACCTCCGATTCTTTTCAAATTGAACCGAGCCTCTCCACACATGATTTAAATCATGTCCACATCGTCATTTCATCCGCGCAAGTGCCGGATTTGGCTCACGGCCCAAAGTAGCCTTTCGGGCTCCGTTCTCGCACCTAGTGCACCGAAAACACCCGAAAGCTTCCAGACTTCACCGGAACCACTCTTATGGCCTTCTAAGCCAACATACCTCGTAACTTCAAGACTTTAGAAGTTCGATATGTCACATTCTCCCCTCCTTAAAAGAGTTTCGTCTGCGAAACTTCCTCATTTCCATCAACTCACAATCCAATTCAATTTATCGAGTAATTTAGGAGATTCCAATGCACTTTTTGTCTTCGGAGCGGCCTTTCACTAATTAGAATCATTCACAGGCCCATCACGAAGAATGTGAGACTAGTTTCACTCACATTTGCTAAGCACAACTTCAAATGTGCATTACAACTCCGATAAACATTAATGGAAGCGCAAGTCGACATTCAACGACCTCTCACGCTCCCACATCACTTGCAACCAGTTCACAAGGAACTTCACCTTGCGTTTACTCGTCTCATCTCTGAGCGCACTCGGATCCAATCACCCACATTGCCTAAAGCAACATCTTAGGAGCATCGCCTAATGGTGAGTGCCTCAATATCAACTGAATCTTGCTCTATCGTGAGATGGCACACTTTGGCGCATCTCGCCCCCATTCCGTAAAAGAGCATTATCCTCAATTGTCATGTGGCTTCTTCTATCGAAGTGTCTCCTAGAGACCACTTGCTTCAATTTCAATTGCCACGACTTATTCGGCTCCTTAGCTGCGATCACTTACACGAACACTTCGCTCGCGAATCCTGGCCAACTCTTCGTTAGAGTTATCAACTCACCGCTTACCTCGGTCTCTACGGGTGGACCAATGGTCGCCAACTCTACGTCAGCCTATCACTTAGACGTGTCTCAACTACGCTTAGCGTTCTCTCGTTAATGGCGTAGACCCAATCAGCACTTTCGGCGAAATTCTCACTTGGGAATTCGCACACACTCCAATCAGGAGCAATCAAGACCCCAATCCACACTCAACTCTCGGATTGGGTCACAACCGCACTCTCGGCGCATTATCGATCTTAAGATCCAACACGTGGCATTTTCACGTTCTCGGGTCCATTGCTCTCATTGGATTTTTGGGTGGTTTTCCTTGTGATTGATCACTCTTCTCCCTCTCTTTTGCTTGGTAGAGCCTTCTTCACCATTGTTGGAGCTTTGGAGCTTTTGATTGGAGCTTGGTAGAGGATCAAGCTTTAACCCTAGAGCCTTTTGAACTTGATTTGAAGCATCTTGGAGGTAAGCATCAAGTTCTCTTCCTCTAGATTCGGATTTTGAGGCTTTTTGTGTGATGAAACCCTAGAATGGGATTCTAGGGTTAGGTTTTGGGGATTTTCGTTTTAGGGCTTCTTAGACCTAATTGATGGATTTAGAACTTTGGTTTAGGTTGGATTGCAAGGACTCTAACTCCCATTTGGAGATCGAGAGAGTTTCCTTCGCATTCGGTGAGTTTTCTTCACCCTTTTGTAGAGTTCTTTAAAGATTGAACTCATGGTTCGTTTTCTTAGCTTGTAACTCCTAGGGTTTGCTTTTTAGGACTCAAGGAGTGATAATCGAAGCTTCGTTAGCGTTTCGGAGCGATGCTATTCGCACTTGGTGGGTTTGGCTTCATGAGCATAGGAGCAAATGGCTCCTAAGTGCTTTTTCGGTTTGATTTAATTCTTTTAAAAGTATTTTCATGCTAGATAGAATTATTATGAATTTTGAAACACTTAAAATGCATGCCTTATGTATGATAAAATTTTCACTCTATATAGTAGAGCTTTCTGGGTTAAACAGCATGCATGTGAGGGTGGGCTTTGTGGGCACCTGGGAGTGTGCCATTCATGTTTATATAGCTTAAATAATGTATTTATGAACATTAAACTCATGTTGGGACTTAGAAAAGCTAAGTGTCATAAAGCGGCACTTAACTTAGAAAACTATGAAACTACAACATAGAGACTTGACATAGGCTATTGGACATCTATTATTCCATGTTAGAGACATGATGACATAGAGATAGGCCTTTTGGACACTTGTATATTCCATGTTAGAGACATGACGATTTGGGACACATGGCGAGTTTTGTGACTATATGCCATTGTGCTCATTCGCACATGCTTGTGAGGATCGCTCCCTACAAGCCGGCACTCCGGAGTTGGCCAACGCGTTTCATGTATTCGCCATGCGGGATTGGGCGCCGAAGTGGATTGCCGTGGGATAGTCTCATTCCTAGGGTGGGGATGTTGACTACTACGGGGTCATTAGGCTCGGCATTTGGCTAGGTAGCCTTCGGGTGGGCATCGGCCAGACCGCCTTCGGGTTGGGTCTTATTGGAATTAAACTTAAAGTAGTTTAAAGGACATTGTGGACTATGACTAGAATCGTAAACTCTAACACTTTACTATCACTTGTGGACATTGTGGACTTTGTTTGGAATAGTGAACTTTAATCCTTTACTATCAATTTGGGAACATTGCACTAATTTAGTGCTTTTTATTCATGCTTAGAATAGCGTATTTACTTATGCACTTTTCATGCTAAGTAGGGACATTATGTTTAGTGGTTACTTGTTTAATTACATGCCGTTTACTTTACCGCTTACTTGTTTAGCTTTGGGCCTAGTGGAGCATGCAACTGAAGTCAGTAATTGCCCACTGGGAACTAATATTTAATAGTTCTCACGCCCTCTTTTTCTAAGGTGTTTCAGAGCCTTCGGCACCGGCGGAGGCAAGGGATCGTGGCAAGGGGATCGCTAGCTAGATAGCTACTTACACCGCTAGGAGGCGGTTCCTCTCTTTTTGGTTTTTGTGAGAGAGTGATTTTTGTATCCATGTATAGAGACCACCTTGTACCCTTTCTAGATGTTGTTCCGTTTGGAGGTTATGGTTGTAATTACTTTCAGTTCTTAGTGATTGTTGGTTCTTTCTTTTGTTAGTTTCCTTTTTGCTACTTAATTTAGAATTCTAGTTGTTATATTGCTCTGATACTTCTAGATTCTTCTTACCTTGTTGGTATTTTATCGTTTTTGGATAGACGCCTTGTATGATTTAGACATGAGCACGCGCCGGGCGGGCTTCCGCTGGGTCCCGGGGCGTGACAGCCGGCTTGTAGGGAGCGACCCTCACAAGCATGTGCGAAAGAACACAAATGGCAACAAGCATAGTCAAGTCTCAAGTCCAAACCTCATGTCTCAACATGGAAATAGTAACTAGCAACCCTAAGGTCTAGTTCAATAACTCTCATGACACTAGATTTTCTATGTCAAAGTTCATTTACGAGCCTAATGCCGCTTGATGACATTAGCTCACTATTCTACAAATAAATGCCAAGCCTAATGCCGCTTTATGACATTAGCTTTTCTCCTATGTCATGCATAGTTCTAAGTCCAATATTACTATATTACATGTCATTTTCATTAAGTCCAACATGCTCTCAGACCACTAAGTGAATGCCACACTATGTCTAAGTCCACAAAGCTACACTCTACTATATAGAGGCCAAAAACACATTACACATAAGGCATAGGTTTTAAGCATTCTAACATTCATAAATAAATCATATATCATGAAAATGTATGATTTTCTATTTTACAATACTCAAATAGCCATAATGAGAAATTATCTCATTGACATTGGTGAGGCCAAACCCACCGTTGCTCAAAGCGATGATCCGAACCGCTAACTAAGCTTATATTCCTTCTCCTAGCACCCTACAAGGCATGCCATAGAAGTTACAACCTCTAAAGATGAATCATGAGTTCAAACTTTAAGTATCTAGGTTAGGGCAAGGAAAAACTCACAAAAATGTGCAAAAATTCTTTTAGAAAATCCAAAAGGAAGCTAGATCTCTCCCAAGGCAACCTACATAAAGGTTCTAAACCATTCAAAAGGGATCTAAAAGCCTCAAATCAAAAAGCCCCAAATAAAATCCTAATTCCCAAAATCTAGGGTTTCTTCCAAAAGAGACATTCAAATCCCAAACTAGAGGAAATAGAGATGTGGTTTACCTCTTAGAAGCTCCAAGTCCAAGACCAAAGTCCTCTAGCCTTGAAGTTCTCTCCTCAAACAAGCACCAACTTTAAGCTCCAAGCTTCATCCATGGTGTAGAAGGCACCACAAGGCAAAAAGAGAGAAAAGAGAGAGATCAATCTCTTGGAAACCACCAAATACCCAAAGGGAAGCAAGGGAGGGAAGGGAAGAGCTCTCTTACCTTGCTCTCTCTCGGTTCACACAAGACAAAAGGAGCCCTAAGGGGCGTGGGGTGCTGATATAAGAGGCCACAAACGCAAAAACCCCCTGCAGTTCGCGCAGTTTAGATTCTGCCAGTTTGTACCGGTACAAATCCAATTTGTACCGATACAGATCCCTCGAAGCAGCCAAACCCGAGCCTCGGGTTTGCTAAGTCTAGCCATCTATACCGGTACAAATCCTGGTTTGTACCGGTGTAGCCACCATGTCTGTACCGGTACAACCACCAATCTGTACCGGTATAGATGCCTGAAATGGCAACACGAGAGGTACCCAAAATCAAACTTTTTGGACTTTGGTGCTAAGATTTCAACCACACTTCTCGGGACTCGCGCTATAGGTCGGAACACAGTCAACGACCCTCCAGAAAATCTGGAAAAGCTCAGATCTCACAACCAACACTCGAACCTTGCTATTTGCTAAAGTTCAGTGCGTCACAATATATTCATTTTGAAGTTACAAGATATAAACTTGATGTAAATGAATGGTTAAATGGTGTAATAGATAGACTTATCTCTCTTTATCTACTTGTATGATTACTTATATCTTGCTCTTACTTGGTCGCACCTTTAGGTGCCTTGTTTCTTGTCATGTATGTTTTAGAATTATTTCCTGGGCAATTCTTGTACATGACTTGGTTGGCGAGCCTTGGGCGGACAGGAGAGATGCTGTCCGTTCGGCGCCTGATCGGCGTGCCCGAACCGGACCAAATTGGTAGCGGTCTCGGGGCGTGACACTAACGTACTTGTCCAACAGACAGTCCCGTCGGGAGGCAGCTTAGGGCCCAACAGGATTAAGTTGGAGAGTTATAGTTAACCAAATGGTTAACCAGGTTGATTGGATATTGGTTACCAGTAGCATGCATGCATAAATATCACAAGTTATATATTGTTCTTTTCAGCTTTGTACAGGCATTATAGTAGTTACATGTTATAGCTGGTTACTATATATTCTCTTTTCTTGTCTACATTTGCCTGAATAGACCTAGTGGGAGAGTCGACGAGGTCGTAGTCGAACCCACTGAAAACTTTCAGTAGTTCTCACCCCACTAACCATGCAGGTTCTAGCTCGTGCGGGGTGATCAAGGATCATGGTTTGGACAGCGTTCCATAGATAGTGGACATTCATTGAGTATAGTCGTACCTTGTTTATTTCATCTATTTATAGTTGATGAAAGTAAATGTAAATTATTCATTTGGGAGATGATAATGTATATATTGAAAGAATGAATGTAATAATTATGTAAGCTTTGTATTTGATTTAAAGTAATCAAGATACAATGTATGAATGCTTTAGTTAGTTTACTTACACTTGCTTATGTTGCTTGCCCTCGTGCAAACCATGTATATTGAAATTTTTCCTGGGCATTTCTTTATACATGTTTGTTGTTGTTATTGAGCCTTGGGCGAACAGAGGAGGTTATGATCGTTCGGCGTCTGTATACGGGCCCGAATTGACCAAATTGGCGATAGCGGGACGTGACATCGGCAGAGTCGGCGGTCGAACCCACTGGGTACTATGGAAGATAGTTGTCACGCCACTTTGTTGCAGGGCCTAGTTCGAGCGCGCCGTGCGAGGATCGCGGCAAGGGTATAGCGCCCGAGCAGTAGAATAGTAGCTTTCCTTTTTCATTAACATCACCCTATGATATGAGTGAATTATGTAGGTGAGGATTTGGAGAGCTATGAGTGTATTTTGGTAGTTATCTAGTCAATCATGTAATCATTTCGGTAAGGTGAAAATATAATTGGATGTAAATGAATGCAATGGATGTAATAGCTAGTCAATCTCTTTTTATTTTACTTGTTGTACATGTGATTCTTGCTCTTACTTTGTTGGCACTAGTGGTGTCCCTCGTTGATCGTGTATGTATGAATTTAGTTTCCTGGCAAATTCTTGTACATGATCATATTGCTTAGCCTTGGGTGGACAGGGGAGGTGTTGTCCGTTCGGCGTCTGTTTGACGTGCCCGAATCGGACCAAATTGGTAGCGGTCTCGGGGCGTGGCACTTTACCTACGCTTCTACACACTGTACCTCCACGACTAGCAGACTATGGTGGACCATCGACGTCCGGCCATGCACCGATATAGTCCACCGAGGCCATCATCACCGATAGAGGAGCCACCTTATGTTATGGACATGCAACCAGCACCAATACCAGAGGATCCACCTCGACCAATTGATATTATTTATTATAGGCGCCGACGACAGATGTGGTATCTTCATACAGATCAGCCATCAACTTCAGCTCCTCCGCGGCCAAACATACTACCGACACCTGCTATGATTGAGCACGAGATCGGACGGGTGATCGAGACGCAGGACACTTAGCCGGTTATTGAGGGTGCTGCTATCGAGCATCTCGACCAGTTGGAGATCTTAGAGCCTTTTGATGAGCATGGTGTTGATCGTGGTCGTGTACGTGGTAGGCGACGTGGTCGAGGGAGTAGGAGGAGAACATGATATTATATTTCTATATTATTGAAAAACTTGCTTTAATTTTTGATATTCTATTGTAATTATCTGGTAATGATGCTTTATTGATATTCTGTTGGATTTGTTGTTGTATTGTTAATACTGAATTACTTGTATTGTTGGATTGAATTTGTTGTTGCGTTGTGATGTTGTAATGTACTGTTGTGATGATCTCGTTGTGATGTTGTATTGTACAATTGATCTTGTTTTTTGCGCTAACAAAAATGGCAAAGTACTGGTAGTTCTATTGAACACGGTGAATGGTTCACCGTATCTAGACACGGTAATCCATTCACCGTGTTAAAGACACGGTGATTGGTTCTCTGTCTTTCATGTATTATACACACGGGCTCTCTCCTCTGGCTTGGATGCAAGGCCAAGTGATGTATATATACATTGGACACGGTGAACCATTCACCATGTTTAGACACAGTGAACAGTTCATTAAAGACGATAAACCATTCACCGTGTTTGAACACGGTGAATGGTTTATCGTCTTTAATGAACTGTTCATCGTGTCTAAACACGGTGAATGGTTCATCATCTTTAATGTATTATGGACACGGGCTCTCTCCCTCTGGCTTGGACGCAAGGCCAAATTAATGATGTATATATAATACATTGGACACGGTGAACCATTTACCGTGTTCAGACACGATGAACAGTTCACCGTGTTTTAACACGATGAATAGTTTACCGTCTTTAATGTATTATGGACACAGGCTCTCCATCTGGTTTGGACCTGACGTATAATATATTGGACACAGGCTCTCCCTAATACATTGAACACGGTGAATGGTTCACCGTGTTCAACTTAACACTCTGGCCCCAGCCCTGCCCGCGTGGCGCTGACGTGGCGCCTGCATGGCAGGGTCAGTGTCATTTTTGCAATTTCAATTTTGATAAGGCTATTTTTTTAAAAAAAATTTCTCGGAGGGCTATTTGCAAAAAAACCCGATTATTAACTTGTATAAAATTCTTTATGCTTATTTGAGGACTGTTTCTTTGATAAATTTCCTTTCTTCATCAAATCAAAACAATTATAACAATAAAAATCATAAAAAGAATTGAAATTTCGGTAAATGTATTAACAGTAACTAAAACTTTATATTTGATAAGACATGCGATGTGATTTAACGACGGAACACCGTTTTTTTGAAGATTTTTTTTCTCCATCAAATCAAAACAAATATAGCAAAAAATTTCATCCAAAAAGATCTAAAATTTAAGCAGGCCAACAATGTTCAAGAAGCGCAAAATAATTATAAAACTACTCTTGGTAAAATTAAATAAATGAAAAATTATTTTCTTCTGTGTGTGCATTGGGTTAAAAAAATTGTAGAAAGAGAGAGGAAAGAGATTAGATTTTTAATTGGAAAGAGAGGCTTAACGGCAGAGCGCCGTTTTTCGATGAAGTCTTTTGCTACACAAAATCAAAACAAATTTAGCGCAAGAATTCCTCTGAAAGGAAATAAAATTTAAGCTACTCGGGAATGCAAAAACCAGTGTAAAATAATTAAGAAAGTAGAGGGGGAAAAAAGAGAGCAAATAAATTTCTTGTTTCTCTGGACCATCCTTTTATTGCTTCACTCTCTTTTTTTTTTTCCTTTCTGAATCCCTTTGCGTATGTGTGTGCCTTAGGTTCGGAAAAAATGTAGAGAGAGAGAGGGGAGCGAGGGGATAAATGACCGTTTTAATTGGAGAGCAAATACCCCTTGAATAAGAGGCCATGTGAGCCCATGTGTGCGTGTGTGTTGGATACGAAGAAATGTAGAGAGAGAGAGAGAGGGAAGGGAGAGGGGATGTAAGATAGGCAAGTACATGGCCTGTGGCTATCGAGTCCATATGGCCATGTGGGACTATGTGAAAGGAAAGAGAGGCCATGTGAGAGACAGAAAACTCGTATGAAAAAAATGGCGACATGGCACAACAAAGGAATGTCGTTTGGTTTCTCCTTTAGTATAGAGTTTAATAGTTCAATTTTGTCTTCTTCTTCTCTCTTCTTTCTCTCAAATAGTAAAATTTAGTCTCAAATATGTAATTAGTCTAAAAATAATGTAATTTTTGTTTTATATGGTGTAATTTTATCTTAACCATTGTAACTTATTCTCAAGCAGTGGAATTTTGATCTCAAACAGTGTAGCTTCGTTTTCTTCTTTTTTTTTCTTTTATTTTTTGCGGCCATAACATATGATGATTTTTTTACGAGAAATTTTTTTTTCTTTCACCCTCTATATTCTTTTTTGTTACTGTACCTTCTGTAAGTTACGGGGAAGCCCCAAGGATCTATCTAGATCGTATCTAATCACCTAGAGGGGGGTGAATAGGTGTAAAGGCCAAAAACCACAAATCTCGATGCTTTAAAAAGTAAATGCGGAAAATAAAAAGCACACCGAGATTTACGTGGGAAAACTCCAAACTCGGAGTAAAAAACCCACGGGACCAACACGCGAATAAACAATCAATAAGAGAAAAGATTACAAGGTGATACCGAACTCCACGGACTCGACCTCTCTAACTCTCCTATGGATCTCCGCGCAATCCTCCTTCGGGTTGTCCACGCCCTTACGTTCGAGTCCACGAACGCCACCACTTCGAATCCACGAAGCTTCTATCACGCCGAATCCACGACGCCACTCGAATCCACGAGCCAACGATCCGAATCCACGAACCGCCTTCAATGTGCCGAATCCACGACGCTTCACGATTGTATCATGAATATGGTGATCCTTCGCTTAGGAGTATCGTAGAAAACCGAAGAAGAAGACTCCAAGCGAAGCGAAGATCAAATGGACATATAATTGAGAAATTATGATATCTCGATTTGATCTAGAATAGGTTATTTTGTAGAAAATAGGTTTTAGATGAATTCCTAGCCTCTAGGGTTTCTCAAACATGTATCTTCATGTTGTGCATCGAATTAGAGAACCCCAAGACCTTATTTATAGGTTTAGAAAACATAGAGATAGATTAGGATTCGAAAACATGTTTTTAAAACCTATTAGAAGACTTAGAGATAAATTAGGATTTGAAAATATATTCTTAAACCAATTAGAAGACTTAGAAATTGACTAGGATTGTAAAAATCTGATTTTTAACAGATTTCACGCAACCAATGTCCGGTCTTCATAGTGATGTCCTTCTTCAATGTCCTGCCTTGAGTGGCTCGACCGGTCCCACCGTGTCGTCAATTTTTTCGCCCTCATCGAGACCTGGCCATTGCCACAATGTCCGGCCTTGACTTGCGTAATGCGTAGTCAAGCTCGTGGCATCCTGGACAAGACTCCATTGTCCTGGTCTTGGTTCTTAGAAAAACTTAGCTTTAAAAATTTATCGGTTTAAAAGTAATCCAAGTCTTCTAATGCCTCTTTACTTTGTTTAGATCACCATATTATGCTTTAAAATCTTACTGTCCTGGCCTTGACTTGCGTAATGCGTAGTCAAGTCGTGCATCCTGGACAAGACTCCATTGTCCTGGCCTCTTGGTTCTTAGAAAAACTTAGTTTTAAAAATTTATCAGTTTAAAAGTAATCCAAGTCTTCTAATGCCTCTTTACTTTGTTTAGATCACCATATTATGATTTAAAATCTTACCTTGGCATCGTGATCCAACTTTGTCGTTTTCTGTGAAGTCCAGAATTCTTCGACCATCTTCGATCCGCTCCAATCCTTCAAGACTCCGACCCAAAACATAAGCCACTAAACTTGCAAACACAAAATCCGTACCGATCACCCCCTTGGGCAATTGCGTGACAAAACACAAAAACTAAAAATACATCATAAAGACAAACGAAGTTCAATGTCATCACCAAAACATCAAACTTCTCGCGTGTAATCCAAATACAATTTTAAAACTAAAAATACACTAAAACTCCTAAAACAAACTCTATGACTTAGACACAAGGAGTCTTGCGCTTTCAATGATCTCGCAAAAAAAATTTACTATCTCCACGAACAAAGTTAGTAGAAAGAAAAAATATCATTCAAAATCTCCCCCCCTTTGTTCACGCATCTTATCATATAAAAATCTCTACCCCTTTGATCTTCTATTCAAGTCTACCCCTGTGATATTCTATTAAAGTTTTACTTTTCTTCTCCCCCTTTTTGTCAAAAATTGCCAAAAGAGAGTGCAAAAATAGAGAGAGCACCAATAATATTTGTGCATGAACACCATATATAGATTAAAACAAAATCCTCCAAAATCAAAAGAATTTCATAAAAATTAATGATTTTACTCCAAAAATCATTATGATGAAAATAAATTATTATTTGATTTCAAAAGACATCAAATCATCAAAATTTGATTTTAAAGAAAATCTAATATTTTTAAAACATCACGACGCAAATTGATGAAAAATAATTTCTAAAAATTTAGCAAAATTGACACCAATTTGTCGCAACCCGTTCAAAATAGAGATTTAGCTAATAAACACCGGGGGTGGCTCTTTGAGCATCTTTTTCAATCTACCACCTTATAACGCCGAAAATTCTAAAATATTCACATATATTTTTTTCAACCTTTTCGGTTTTTCATATAATTACCCATGTGGTAGCTTCACACACGTCTGACGACCGGGGTGGTAGCTCTTTCCTACATGTGGTGGTAGTTTTCACACTCCTTTCGGATGTAACTCTTTCCACATCTTTATAATCATAGGAGTTTTCTCCCTTTTTTTTTATAATATTCAAACTCCCCCTAAATTAGACAATCTCACATTTGAAAATAATTTTGACGAATTTTAGTCAATTAAGAAAATATCCATCAATTATATTCAACATTCACAACCAAGATGAATTTAAAAATCAAGAGATTAAAAATAATTTCAAAATTTTGATGAATGTATGTAAGAAGAAATCACATATTAAATTATCGTCAAAATAATAAAAAGTGGAGTAAAAACGATAATTAATATGAATTTAATTTGATTTGAAATGTCTTTGAATACCGTTTAATGCACTTTGAAAAACCTTTGATCTCTCCCTCTTTGAAATCTCTCTCTCTCATTTGAAATCCTTTTTTTTTTTACTTTTGAATCTCATCTCTCTCCTCAAGACGATTTTGAAACACATAGAATTTCAAGTACCAAAAATCGTTCTAAACATGTAATGCCATGAATAAAAGTATGAAATATGCACTAATCAAAGCATTACATAAACGAAAACAAATTAGAGAGAAAAGCATGGAAAGATATCACCTTTCCGAATCCAAACTTGTCGGATTTTCTGTTGCTTTGGCTTGTTGACGTGAGGCTTGATTTGCTTTGATTTTTGATCAACCGTTGATGGTTGCGATGGTTGAAACTTCGGTTGATATTGTCGTTGAGACTTAAAAACACAAACCGCTTGTGGCTTCAATTTAGAAATCCGGTTCGGTTGAGGTACTTGACTAACTTGATTTTTCCTTTGATTCCGTGGGGGAAGTCGAGTACTAGATAATACCAATTGAGATTTCCGAGTTGCCGATTGATTCTTCTTTGTCTTGTTCGGACAACTCCTTTTGATGTGTCCTTTGATGCCACATCTATGACACACCTTGTCTTTTAAATTTGTTGAGATTTTCGATGTCGACACTTGTACCTTCTCAACATATGTCCGTTCGTAGCCGAGACCAACCTTGTTCGTTTGACCCAAACCGAGCATGAGATCCAATTTCTTCGATCCGGAAGAAAATTGTTGAAGATCGGATTTGAGTTGATGAACTTGCTTGATTAAGACTTGATTAGATGTGTAGGTTTCCTTGAATTGTTGCTCCAAAAATCTAATCTTGTCTTTAGATGATTTGAACGTTAATTCCGCTTCTTCTAGCTTCTTTTGGAGGACCGAATTGTTGTTTAGGATAGATTCCCGTTCCTCCTCAAGAGCTTTATTCATGGTCTTCAAATTATTATTCTCCTCTTCAAAATCAAATAATTGTCTTCTCAACTTCTTATTAAACTTCGCCATCTTTTTCGATTCGATAAGAAGTTGATTGTATGCCTCCTCCAAATCATCGTCGTTTGATTCCTCCTCGCTTTCGCCGTTGTCACTCGAAGATCCATGCAAAGAAGGAGAAACATTTGAATTAGTAACAATAGAGGATAAACAAGTAATATTAGAGGAAGGCAAAGAAGACTTAGAAATTAAAGCAATATGATCTTTTTCTTCACCACTTGAAGATGAATCACCCGAAGTAGAATCATCCCAAGTTTTTGCTTGCAAAGCCTTTTGTTTATAAGTTTTCTTTGAAGGACAATCCGTTGCTATATGGCCGTAGCCTTTGCACTTGAAGCATTGGATCTCCCCTTCAAATTCATCTTTCTCTTTTAAAGATTTTGCAAATTTTTTATCTTTAGATTTTGAGGATGAAGAAGTTTTAGAAAAAGATTTTCGTTTCGAAGATGAAGCATCGTTTTTCTTTCGGAAGTTCCGTCGGAATTTTTTCGTGAGGAGCGCCAATTGTTGTTCAAAATCCGCAAGTGAAATATCTCCGTCGTAATCCGTGTCGTCGTTTTCTTCCTTTGTTGATTTCGATGCATTCCCCGTGCTTTTAGAAAAGACTTGGAAGAAGATTGGTTAGTAGGAAAAGTCATCTCGTACGTTTGTAAAGCGCCTACTAACTCTTCGACTTTCATCTCGTCCGATGCTTTACCGTTTCAATTGCGGCAACTTTTGCCCTAAAGGGTTCTGGTAGAGTTCGAAGAATTTTTCTAACTACTTGAGAGTCCGGGATCTGCTCTCCCAAATTAGCACATGTATTAATAATGTCTTGAAGTCTAGTATAATAATCGGTAAAAGATTCATACTCCTCCATATGAATAGAATCAAATTGACTAGTCAACATTTGAAGCTTTTGAATTTTTACTAGACTTGTACCCTCATGTGTAATTTGTAGAGTATCCCAAATTTCCTTGGCGGTTTCACACGCCGACACACGAGTAAACTCCGTTTGCGATAAAGCATTGAATAAAGCATTAATTCCTTTACCGTTAAACGAAGATGACTCTCTTTCATCTTTAGTCCACTTGTTTCGTGGTTTCGAGACGGTAGCATTATCGACCACTTCGGTAGGATGTTTCCATCCGAATTCTATCGCTTGCCATACCCGCTCATCGATCGCTATTAGAAAAGCTCTCATGCGAACTTTCCAATAGGCATAATTAGTGCCGTCGAAGAGCGGTGGTCGATTAATGTTTCCACCTTCATGATAACAATATATCTAGATCCCGCTCTGATACTAATTGTGAGTTACGGGGAAGCCCCAAGGATCTATCTAGATCGTATCTAATCACCTAGAGGGGGGTGAATAGGTGTAAAGGCCAAAAACCACAAATCTCGATGCTTTAAAAAGTAAATGCGGAAAATAAAAAGCACACCGAGATTTACGTGGGAAAACTCCAAACTCGGAGTAAAAAACCCACGGGACCAACACGCGAATAAACAATCAATAAGAGAAAAGATTACAAGGTGATACCGAACTCCACGGACTCGACCTCTCTAACTCTCCTATGGATCTCCGCGCAATCCTCCTTCGGGTTGTCCACGCCCTTACGTTCGAGTCCACGAACGCCACCACTTCGAATCCACGAAGCTTCTATCACGCCGAATCCACGACGCCACTCGAATCCACGAGCCAACGATCCGAATCCACGAACCGCCTTCAATGTGCCGAATCCACGACGCTTCACGATTGTATCATGAATATGGTGATCCTTCGCTTAGGAGTATCGTAGAAAACCGAAGAAGAAGACTCCAAGCGAAGCGTAGATCAAATCGACATATAATTGAGAAATTATGATATCTCGATTTGATCTAGAATAGGTTATTTTGTAGAAAATAGGTTTTAGATGAATTCCTAGCCTCTAGGGTTTCTCAAACATGTATCTTCATGTTGTGCATCGAATTAGAGAACCCCAAGACCTTATTTATAAGTTTAGAAAACATAGAGATAGATTAGGATTCGAAAACATGTTTTTAAAACCTATTAGAAGACTTATAGATAAATTAGGATTTGAAAATATATTCTTAAACCAATTAGAAGACTTAGAAATTGACTAGGATTGTAAAAATCTGATTTTTAAAAGATTTCACGCCACCAATGTCGTCTTCAATGTCCTGGTCTTGAGTGGCTCGACCGGTCCACCGTGTCGTCAATTTTTTCGCACCATCGAGACCTGGTCATTGCCACAATGTCCTGGTCTTGACTTGCGTAATGCGAGTCAAGTCGTGGCATCCTGGACAAGACTCCATTGTCCTGGTCCTTGGTTCTTAGAAAAACTTAGCTTTAAAAATTTATCAGTTTAAAAGTAATCCAAGTCTTCTAATGCCTCTTTACTTTGTTTAGATCACCATATTATGATTTAAAATCTTACCTTGGCATCGTGATCCAACTTTGTCGTTTTCTTCGAAGTCCAGAATTTTTCGACCATCTTCGATCCGCTCCAATCCTTCAAGACTCCGACCCAAAACATAAGTCACGAAACTTGCCAACACAAAATCCGTAACACCTTCTCTCTCGCATTTTGCCACAGCTGCCGCCGCCGCTCCGATGCCCTTTCCCTCTCCATCGTCCTCAAAGCCTCCGGCACCCTTATTGCCATTACCGTCACTATAAGCAGCTATATATTTTCGCTACATTTCGCTCTGTGCAATATCCAAGCCGGTGTCAATGGAGGTATGGGTGAAGCAAGTGAAGTAAGAGAGAGGAGCACGGCGGCGTTGACATCGAGGTGGTGAGGAGAAGGAGAAAGGAGAGAAAGTGGGAGGGAAAAGAAAAGAAGAAGCAGCGAGGAGAAAGAAGACGAACCGTACAAGACGAGCACAAAAAAAAAATGTTTTACATAATTTATTAAAGATAAAAGTTTATTAAAAATTTAAATTGAATTTGTAAAATTTAAAAAGACCGGTCAAAACTCAAAATCAATAAATTATTATTTATGTTAATGGGCAAAACAAGAAAAAGAAAAACAACAAGAAAAAGAAGAAGAAGAAGAAGAAGAAGAAGAAGAGAAAAGTTAAAAAAAAAAAATCTGCGAAACGCTCCAATATCCTTCTTTGTCGTCGCCCGTCCAAATGGGATCCCGAAAGTTCCCGCACGACCACATATAGCCCGTGAGCCGGTCGAGTCGAATCCCCTAGGAAAATTTTCGGCTACCCAAAATTTGGAATTTTAAAACGCCCTTTCTATTTTATCTGATTCTGGTGCGAGCCCCCCGGGCTTGCGGCCGTGGGTCTGCGCTTCCGTAGAAATTCCCCGGCCGACTCGTTCATCAGCGGTTTATCAAATTGGGTTTTCAGCAGCTCTTGTTAGCTCGACGAAGATGGCGGAGCTCTCTCTCGTGACCTCACCAACCTTCCCGCCGCCTGGTTTTCATCAGGTGAGCTAAACAAATATTCCGTATTTGTTATCTATCCTACTGATTAGTTTCTTCCGCTCCCGCTTCCGATTTTGGGTTTCGGAGGTATCGATGTTAGTGTCAGCAGTCGATTATGCCCTGCTGAACATAATCAAAGGGCGTCCGAGGCCAACTCCGCGTTTGAAGCAATTCCCGCACAAAGAATCCACTGAAAATTACTAAACTATGATGATTCGTCGGCGTTTAATGCTTGGATTGTTACGTGTTTGACCTGTTCATAATTCAAAACTGATGAAGGATTTTACACTGGAAATCTGAATGAGAGAGCCATTAATTTGTCTAGATAAGTGGTTATACGAAGTCGGAGGATTGCAATTAATTGAAGTGAAAATGAAAGAGAGGTCACTTTAGATGGGTCATGGGTGGGAAGGTTGCATCGCGTGCAAGAGGAAGATGCTGATATATCGCTCGCAATCCAAGTAGGCTATTGTGTGAGAATGAGGTAGCATAAGGGTGGCCAGGAAAGCCTTTTAGCCCACACCTTGATCAAGAGTATGGACAGCTCAAGATAGGTTTGATTGGCAAATAAAAAAAATACATGTTATGGGTCCTTCATCGTTTCTTTTGAGGATGAACATAATAGACCCTACTTAGCACGGGATGAAGGCTTGGTGGCGTCAAGCCTAGTTGTTCTCGTAGAAATTTCAATTGCTTCTCGTCATACTGTATAGTGTTTCTGTTTGTCCAGATCTTCATCTTTTCCGGAGGTACTTGTGTTGTATTAGTTGTTTGTCACCATCTTCGAGAAGATTTGGTCGTTGGTCAAAGCATCCCGGATACAATGTGGATATAATATCAATGTCAAATTCTCAATCCAACAAGCAAACTTTTCAAGTTTGTTTTTTCTTGTTGTGTTGCAGATTAAGAAGGGAAAGAAAAAGAGAAATGAAATCCAAAGAATTTGTAGAACTTTTTTCATATGTAGGCTTTCAAAATTTTATAATTGTATAAATAGTCCTTCAAAAAAATTATTTGCAAAATTAGGCCTTAATTATGCCACGTAGGCGGGAAACAAAGAAAGCGGTGAACAAATCACCGTTTCTAAATGAAGCAAATTGTTTATGCTTTATTTAAAATATTTGGGGTACTCATAAAAGCGATGAACCACTAACTTGTTTGTAAAAGCGGTATATATCTCATAGCCGAACTTAGAAAAGTAATACTTTACCTCAATAAAATTAATTCTTATGTGAATGTGGTGAATGATTTACTAATTTTAGAATGAGGTAAATAATTCTATGCATTCTAAAAGTGGTAAACGATTGCTTCTTTTTGCCGAAGTGGTGTAAATGGGTGTAATATTAGAAATAGAAGTTTTTTTTAAGGATTTATATTTACAATTGAAAAACCATATAGGTTTGCCAAAAATCCTCGAATTTGTGTAGTCCGTAATGTCATACAGGTTGATTTGTTGAGAAATGATGTGTTAGCATTAGATTAGGTTCAACAACCTCGGAAAGAAACGATTTTGAGACAATAGGGAAAGATAGATATAATTTTAAGGGATAATTGCCTATATACCCCTCATACGTTTGAAAATATCCGATTTATCCCTACTTTTTTTTTCTTTCTAAAATACCCCTCATATGTTCCACCGTTATTGTAAAATACCCCCAGCTTATCTCCGTTAAGTTAACTTGGGTTAAACGTGAGTTAAATATTTACCACGCTTAAAAAATTTAAAATGCCAATTTTGCCCTTAACTTAAGGGCAAATAAGAAATGTTGGTGATGGTGGAGGGGTATATTGGAAAAGACCAAAAGTCAAAAATACTTTTTGTGCCCCTGACTTTAAGGGCAAATAAGAAAGACAGTGATGGTATAGGGGTGTATTTGTGTCACGCCCCGGGACCCAGCGGAAACCTGCCCGGCGCGTGTCCAGACTCGTCGTATATCTAAAACATACAAGGTGTCTACCAAAAATGATAAATAACCAACAAGAGTAGAAGCATCTAGAAGTATCAGAGCAAAATAACAACTAGATTTCTAGAATAGGAAGCATATAAGGAGCTAACAAATAAAAGTACTAACATCCACTATGAAACTATAAAGTAAATACAACAAGAGTTCCCATAACAAAAGCTATAAAAGTGGTACACAGGTGGTCTCTATATATGGATACAAAAATCTCTCTACCACAAAACGAACAAAGAGAGAAAAACCACTTAAATAGGAGTAAAAGCTGAAGCTATCTAGCTAGATGCGACCCCCTTGCCGCGATCCCGTGCCTCCGCCGATGCCGAAGGCTCTGAGACATATAAAAACAGAGGGCGTGAGAACTATTAGATAATAATTCCCAGTGGGCAATTACTGACTTCAGTTACATGCGCCAGTAGGCCCCAAAACTAAACAAGTAAGCGGTAAAATAAAAGCGGTAAAACGACATGTAAAGTAAACATGTAAACTGCTACACATGATATCTCTACTTAGCATGAATGTGCATAAGTAAGAAAGCTATTCTAAGCATGAATAGAAAATATGACCAACTAGTCCAATGTCCACAATGCAATAGTAAAGTGTCAAGTTTTACTATTCTAGTATGTCAAATAAACTACTTAAGTTTAAATCTGATAAGACCCGCCCGAAGGCTGTCTGGCCTGAAGACCCACCCGAAGGCTGTCTAGCCGGTGCCGAGCCTAATGGCCCCGTGGTAGTCAGCATCCCCACCCTAGGAATGCGCCTATCCCATGGCAATCCACTTCGGCGCCCAATCCCGCACAGTGAATATCTATCGCGTTGGCCAACTCCGGAGTGCCGGCTTGTAGGGAGCGACCCTCACAAGCATGTACGAATGAGCACAATGGCAAGTAATCACAAGATTTGTCTCAAGTACCAAGTCCTCATGTCTAAAACATGGAATGTATAGCACTATGTCCAAGGCCTATCTCTATGTCATCATGTCTCTAACATGGAATATAGTAGATGTCCAATGGCCTAAAGTTAAGTCTCTATGTTGCAGTTTCATAGTTTTCTAAGTGCCGCTTTATGACACTTAAGCTTTCTAAGTCCAAACATGATTCCGCGGTTCAAGAATACATAATTCTAACCATTTTCCACATGCAACATGTTGTCCAACATGAATAAAGAGAATACTTTAAACATGCATGCAAGATACACATAGGGCTCTACTACATAGAGGTAAATTTTCATGATACATGGCACATGCATTTTAGGTATTCCAAAATTCATATTAATTCTATCTAGCATGAATATATTGCAAAGCGATTAAACCAAACCAAATAGGAGACATTTTCTCCTATTCTCGTGAAGCCAAACCACCAAGTGCTTCGCTCGGCCTTCCGATTTTCTAACGAAGCTTATATTCTAGCTCCTAGTGCCCTAAGAAGCAAACCATAGGAGTTACAACCTCAAAAGATGAACCATCAGTTTAATCTTTAAGCAACACAACAAAAGGGTTGAAGAAACTCCCCGAATGTGAAGGAAGCTCACTCGATCTCCAAATGGGAGGTAGAGTCCTTCCAATACAACCTAAACAAAGGTTCTAAACCCATCAATTAGGTTTCAAAGCCTCCAAATCGAAAAGCTCCAAAAATAACCGTAAAATCCCATTCTAGGGTTTCTACACAAAGAAGCCACCAAAACCCAAATTTAGAGGAAGGAAACTTGCAACTTACCTCTAAGAAGCTTCAAACCAAGCTCAAAATGCTCTAGGGTTGAAGGCTCTATCTCCACAATGCTCCAACCACAAGCTTCAAGCCTCCAATGGTGAGAAATGAGGAAGATGAAAGATGCTCCAAACCTACCAAGCAAGCTCTCCCTCACTCCTCCTTCCTTCTCTTTCTTCTCATTCTTCTTCTCTTTCTAAGTGTAAGAGAGGGTGTGAGAGAATGAAATGAGAAAAGAAGAGTGGCCATATAGGCCCTCTATTGTAACAATATCCCGAAAAGCCCCTCCACTTTGCAACATGTGCACTGCCTGGACTGGGCAGATTTCGGGCTCGGAGACCGGTCTCTGCTAGCCAAGACCGGTCTCGGGTGGTCCTCCCGCAAACCTCGCGTACGGGAACTGGTCTCTGATAGCCGAGACCGGGTCTCCAAGGCCTCTCCCGCAGCCTGCGCGTACGGGGATCGGTCTTCAGGGCTCGAGACCGGTCGCCACACCAGCAACCACCACACTGTTTGGGGAGACCGGTCTCTCCCTCCAGGGACCGGTCCCTGAGAGTGAGTTTCTCAGGACTTAGCCAAAAACTCCAGAATTTCGAACCGCGGGTCGAAACATCATCCACGACCCTCCACAAAGAGTGGAAAAATTCGAAACACCAACCAAACACTCGAACCTTGCTATTTGCAAAGTTCGGCCACAATTTGAAAGGGCAAAATAGTAATTTTATAGAGATAAGAGTTAATTAATGATTTTAACTCTAGGGGTATATTAGAAATATGTTGGAACGTAGAAAGGGTATTTTCAATATTAGCTTTCTAAGAGGGGTAAATCGGAAAGTCAGAAATTTTTCAAGGGTAAATAAGCAATTGCCCCTAATTTTAAAGGAGACTTTAGGTTATCAAAATCCAATTCTCTATTCAAATTGTAAATGTAAAGCCCGAAATACTAAATGGCCTAATACATGAAAGCACAACCATTTGGGTCAATGTTCCAAAATACGGTATACGGTATCCATGCGGCTCCCCACTGCATAGCACATAGGAGGTTCAAATTTATTAAAATTTTATATAAATATAACAAAGCTAAATAACTAATGAATGATTTAGCATTCACAAATTGAAATAATTAGTTTCAAGTAAAGGACCTCATATGCAACATGTAGTCATGTACCACTAAACTAATAATTAGCAATTTACTCTTAATTATTAAATAGAGAAATAAATAGAATGTTGATGAGAAGTGATAAAAAAAATGTCAAATAAAAATAAATTTTCTAAAAAATAGTATGCTAAACTATTTTGAAGAATAATATTTTTTTTCATAAACTATCATTCAAGTCATCAGACAGGCCAACACTTAAAAAAAAAATAATAATAACATCTAACAACTACAAAACTACTCTTTGATATTAATAATATTACTATTAGAATTATTAGATAAGTTAGGAATAACACCTACTAAAACTAAAATTGTATGAAAATAGATATGTGTATGTATAATCATTAACCAAACAATCTCATTCAACATATAAAAAAAAATGCTGCTTTTGCGGCCGTATATATGGTCGGACCGCATATGCGGCAGCATAGACCGCTTTTTGGTACATTCTTTGGGATAGCAAGGGGTTGACTTTATTTGGGTATCCTTGCTACTTGTATGGACAACTTTTAGAACTTTGAAAGGAGTTTCCAATCCTTTTTTTTCCCTTCTCTTAGAATGTTTTATGTGTAAAATTCATGAAATAAAATTTGAGTTGTTGCTTCAAACAGATTTTTGAAAGAGAAACTCTTTGGCTGGTTTTCCATCAGAGATTCTTTCTTATTCTAGTAAGTCTAATGCATATTTTCATTTCTATTATGCATGAGCTTTTTGACATAGGTAGTAGGTTAAAAGTTGTAATGACCCGACCCGCTAGCAATAAAAACTTGTTGGACCCAAACCACCGGCCCAAAATGCTTAACCCTAGTTATTATTATTAGCATACGAGGTCTTATATATTCCAATTAGAATTATTTTTTCATCCAATGTCGGATTATTGGAGTGTTACAAATTCCCCCTATTTAGACCCTGATGTCCTCGTCTTGGTCGAAACAAGATCACAGATGCAAACCAGAATTACCAGACGATGTGAGATTCTAGAAGTGGCCCCTATAAGTTCAAGAGGCGGCTCCCATCAAATCTGTTGATGTAGTATTTTGCCCCACATAGCATTTAGCTCTCATACTTCCGGCTGATATTTGGCTCTGATACCAAATGTAATGACCTGACCCGCTAGCTCCTGATGAATTATTTCCAACAAAAAAGGCGGGTCGGGCCGTTACAATGGTATTAGAGCTGATACCTACCAGAAGTGTGAGAGCTATGTGGTATGCGAGGCAACGTGCTACACCAACGGGTTTGGTGGGAGCCACCTCTTGAACCTGTAGGAGCCACCCGCCTGGTAATTCTGCTTTGTATGTCTGTGTTCTGAATTTGGATAGTTTGTATAATAACTGGGCTTAAACATTTTGGCCGGTGGTTTGGGCCCAACGAGTTATTATTGTTAGCGAGTTGGGTCGTTATAAAAGTACTGTGAAAATAATGCAGTCGCGGGGACCGTAGCATGCAGAGAAAAAAGAGGAAAAACAAAAATGCAAAGAAGGAGGAAGAAGAAGAATTAAGCCACACATGCTAGAATTCGGCCAAACGGGTGTAAAGAATGATCAGAAATCTAAAATAATATTTTATTCTCGAAACTCTTTTTTCTACGCAAGGCATTAGCCTAATTCATATAAAATAAACTCTAATTCTAATTAAGGTTTTATGCAAGGTTTTAAGTGCGTCAAGACAAAGTCGTATCCACCGTGCCGCATCGTGCCAACAAGATACCGGCACGATACAGACCTCGTGCCGATGACACAGCTCAAAACCCTCTATTTTTAAAATTAGCGAATAATTTTCTCAATAAAGTTCAAAAGATGTGATAAAAAGACATAATAAATAGTTAGAATATTTTGTTGTTAAAGAAAATAAATATTTCATGCTATTATGTGTCGGCACACAAGAATTTTTTTGACCGACAAGCATCGGCACGGCTCGGCACACACTGTGCCGTATCGTGCCGGCAAGTTTCGGGCACGACCCCGTGCCACGACACTTAAATGATTCTAATCTTAATCAAATCTTTGATTCTAGGGACTTTGCTTATCCTACATTATCCTCTCTGAAAAAAAATCTCACCTATATTTAGAAATCCCAGAATCAATCCTTAATTTTTAAGGATTTAGTCCATATGAAATATCCTAAAAATATTAAAAAAAATATAAAAATAAATATTAAAATAAAAATTTTGAAAACTATATGAAAATACTTTTAAAATTTTAATTATTGTTTTGAACGCATCACTTCCATTCAATGCGCGTAAACTCATTCTCGAGTCTCATGATTTGATTTAGTCAACTTCCAACTGGGATATGGATCTAAATCCGATCTTCATGGCTGGTCGAATTGGCTCTTCCAATCGCATTGAATACAGCACAGCACAATTTTCTTATTGTGATGTTGGAACGCGTACGAATTGAGATAGCCAGAATGTGAAACCTGGACAATCATATATCCATGGCTTCCTAAGAAGAATATGAGCTATAGTCTTTGGAGCTACATCGCACACGAATTCCTCTTTCCAATTAGGACCAATTGTGAACTCCACCAACTAGTGGTATACTGGTATGTGATGATAGTCCATTCATTGTTGTTAAGCTATGCCAGTGGGTAGGAATAATCTTTGCACTCTATTTCAGAATTTAGCTTTTTCACTAAATTGGTGGATACAATATTTTCTGCATAGCCATTGTTGATGACGAACAACTGGAAAAATCTTTCCACCACACGTCATGTTGGTCCTGAAATGTTGTGACATCTTTAACTTCTCGCATTTTAATTCTTTGCATTGATAGCATGATGAGAATAAAGACTGTGTGTCACCATTTACTTCTATAGAAGGATTTTTCATCTTTTGCATTTCTTTAGTTGGTGAAACTTTGAGAGCATTTACAACGGCCTCATGTGTCAACGAGGGCAGTTTTATGGGAGGTGTCCTTTCTCACAAGATTTGAAAAGCTTTTGACCTTGCCGTAATTCTGATCTTTTGGCATCGATTTCGACTACAGAAGGCTTAATCAACTTGTTTCGAAGTGTTTTGTGGCTTTGGCGCAAACGAAGAAGGCTCTAAACTGGATTTTTGGCTACCCACTCTTCTATTTAATTTGTGTTAGATTTGAAGTGTAGTGTTGACATTTCATCAATGGTCCTGAATTTTAAGCCTCCTGAATTTTAAGCCAACTAATTCGTCTTGTATGCCATTTCTCTCTAGTGTGATATTTGGGTACTAAGACCTTATCGGATGTGACCAATTTCGTGCGATAGGAATGCTCGTAAAATTTTGTTCAATGAGGCTTATCTTGTTACTTTAGGCAATAAAATTGTAAATTTTGATGATAATCAAGGAGATACATTTGCTTTAAAAAAAGGGTTTTAATCTCCTCCCAAGTAGTCACATCACAGTCAGATCTACTTGCGCTGTCTTGTTAATGCATCCGCTAGGTGTATTCCGCACCTCGAACCTTTGCGTGTGGATACAGTAGTTGTCGAGCCTTGTTTAATTGATACCAATTGAAGAAGCTTTGCGTATGCATACTCTAGATTGATGCTCCAACTCGAAAACTTTTCGAATCCAATTTTCTAGTAAATTTCGCACTTCCACTTCAACACCACAAATCTTGTGCGAAATTTTTGGCTCTAGTGGTGGCCGCAGATTAGCTGATGGAGTTCGATTTTTTTGCTGGTGACTCTCTTAGTTGTTGCATTATTAGTTGTTGTTGCAGCACGGTGGAAGACTGGGAACCATTAGGATCTGTCAGTATTGGAATAGTGAAGTTCTGTACTGTCTGTAGAGGAGATTTTTTTGGCCGTTAGCACTTTAACTGCTTGCACTAATTCGTCGAGCTTTTAAAGGATTATTAGAGAGAATCTTTTGTTAAGAAAAAATTTGATATAGTTCTTATTTAGTGAATCAAAAGAATAAGATCCTTAAAATCAAGAGTCTAGTTTAAATTTGGGATGGTCAGAGGTGTCTGTAGCAAGGCCTTTGTCACACCCCCGCCCCGATACAGCTACCGATTTGGTCCGGTTCGGCGCGCGAGTGACGCCGAATCTGACAAAGATTTCCCCCGTCCGCCCAAGGCTCAACAACAAGAATGTGTACAAGAATTCACCCAGAAACTAAATTCGAACATACACATTCAACGGGGCACAACCAGTGCCAACATCAAAGAGCAAGTAATCCACAAGTGAGTAACAAGTGAAATAAAGAGAGAATTACTAGCTATTACATCACATTTGCTTTGATTTACAAATTACATCATTCTTTTCCAAAAATGAATACATGTTTTATTTGTCCTCAAGTACATACATGATTCTTCCAAAATGTAAAGCATCTAGATACAATGGTACTCTAATGCATAAAAGAAAGTTACTAAGTGTAACTACTGCTCAGGCGCTATGCCTTTGCCGCGGTCCTCATCCGGCGTGCCCGCATTCGACCCTGTAATGAAGTGGGGTGAGAACTATCTTCCATAGTTCCCAGTGGGCTCGGTTGCCGACTCCGCCGATCTCCCCACTAGGTCCAAGTGGGCAAAAGTAACAACAACTAGATATATAGATAGATATCTAAAACTGTAAAAACATGGTAGAAAAACGAAGCTAATATGCCCAAAATCATGGATATGAATGCATGCATCATATAGTAAAGGTTAACTATCATGCTATCAAATTTATTCTATGTTCAATAAACAAGTGTTCAATGACATGTTAACTTTTCATTTACCCAATCTGTGGCGAAACCCTTGGGTTTGCCCACGCTCACATCTATATCCCTCGTGTAAGCAGCTCCATGTGCTCTCAAACTCGGGATTGTCTGCGGACATCCATGTTGTCCCGATCGTGCAACACTCCGGAGTACTCGACGACATGGATGGCTATACCATCCCAATAACAGACCGTGAGCTTGATCTATCCTCTTCACGTGAGGATACCCTATGAATTAGGGCCAACATCTCTCGGAACTCACTTATTCCGACAATCATGCATTTCTACTTAGCTTTACTAAGTTCTTGTTCACGAGTCATTTACTAGGCATTCCACCTATCTCTAAGTTCATAGACCACTAGTGTCAAATACACTATATTAATGCCACTCGTTGTTCTTTAACATTTAGATGCCACTCTCTATATCACTAAATAACTATCGAGTTCATCTTTCTCTTTAGCACTATAGGATTCAATATCCGCACCTAATCCTCACCTATCTATTTCACCAAGTATTTCATGTATACTAGGTTTTCATTTAGAAAGTATAAGGAAAGGTTTAACATGCAATCCTACAATGCAACATGCAAGAGATAGAATTCATGTATTTCTAAGACATAGAAAAGAGATCAGTTGCTTCGGGATGACACCCCCCACCTTTCAAAGATGTTTTGCATTGTGGAGGTTCTAAGAAGACTCTTCGTCACTTGCTTCCTCAATGTCTCAACCGTTTAGACTGAAAAGAAGCCCTGACAAATCTTGTTTTGCCTATAGTTTTTAATCCGTTCGACGAAACGCGATTCCGTCTTCGCCAATGCGTTTAGACACCTAACAATTAGGTTTAGATACCAGCATTTGAGCTCAAACCTCTCTAATTAACAAAGCCCCAAATTGGAGCCCTAGGTTTGCACATATAGCAAACTACCCAATAAAACCCTAGATTCTAGGATTGATCTACTCTTAAGCTTGCTAAGGGTCTATTTGACCCATTTCTAAAGCATTTAACTCAAAACCCTAGGTTCTACCATGCTAGGGTTAGTAGCTTACCTCTAGCAAGCTCCCGCCAAGGAGAAGATGAAGGAGATGATGGTGAGCTCCTTCCTTGTCTTCTTCTCCTTCTTTTCTCTCTTTTTCTTCTTCTCTTCTTCTCCTTCTTCTTTGCTTCAAGAGAGGGAGAAAGAGCTAAGAGAGAGAGAGAAAGAGAAATGTGAGAGATGGGAGGGAAAAATGAGAGAGAGAGAGGGTGTGTATTCCCCTCTATACCCTCACTAATGCAACAATAGCATTTAGCCCCTCCACTTTGTTTCCTGTCAACAAATTTCACTGGGTTGTTTTCGCGAGGGACCGGTCCCTCTATTGGGACGACAGTCCCCGAGAGCACTCTCCTGCGGGCCGAGCTCTCTCGTCAACCCTTTTCACGTACGGACCGGTCTTTCCCGCAGGACGGTCCCCCGCAGACCGGTCCCTTCACCTGAGACCGGTCCGTGAGAGCTTGCTCTCGTGGGACACTTATGGGAACCGGTCTCTCATTGGGAGACTAGTCCCCAAAGGGACCTCCTCAAGGCTTATGGGGACCGGTCCTTCCCGGGACCGGTCCCCGAGAGCAATACTTGTGCACAGGAGATTTTCCCTACGCACCTTGCTTACAGGAACCGTTGCCCACCTTGCTTACGGGAATCGGTCCCTCATACTGTGGACCTGGCCCCTCGAGAACAGACCGCCAATTGCAGATTTTTGCACTCTTGCTCTCGTGGACTCTAACTTCAAGACACTTTGGGTTTTAGACCTCTTCGGCTTTTCCGGAGCATACCCACGCGACAATTAGTCGATTCTGGACGAAGTACAACTCGCGCTGTTACATAAAACAGCCACTTGCTATTACAACCATTCGTCTCAAGTTTAACTTTTACAAACTTCCTAATACAATCTAGTGATTACAAATTTGATTACAATTTATTACAACTTGTTCTCCCTTGCTATACCCCTAAGCTCTGTCAACTGGGGTACTTCTATCTCTGGTCTTCTGGTAGGGCGCTATCTACTGAGCTACGCCTTGCTCGCCGCGCCGCCGCTCACGTGTGTACCGCCCCCAAAACCACAACACGGGGTGAGAACTATTGTCCATAGTTCTCGTACGGTCACCCAAGAGAAAAGCTCGACCAATAGGTCCAAGGAGGCACTGCAGATATGTTAGTCCAAAAACATATATAGATATATAATTTGCAACTAACATAAAAACCTGCCTCGCAATATGCAATATGCAAATCATTACTTAGCTCTTAGCTTTTCTTTACTTCATTGCTATTCTTTGCTTTAGCTTTTCCATTCTTACTTAGCTATTGATTAAGTTAGCTATTTATATTCTTACTCTTTACTCTTGGCACTTATGCTATTTAGCAATCACATCTAAGGTCACCTCTACCTCAGCGCACTATGCCACCCGACTCGGTCTTGAGTCAATCTCTTGCGGATAGTCCGCGCACCGTCTGGCTCGAGGTGATGGACGTCTCGCAACACCTCAGCTTACGACAGCCTGCCGCCCTTTGCGACTCAGCCTCTTAGCGGCGAAATCGTCGCACACGCTGAACCCGGCTCGAGTCACTTGACATAGCCATTCTGGTGGCGAACACGGCGTCCTTACCCAGCGAGGACTAGAGTCAGGACCTAACCATCTGGCGGCGAACTAATCGCACCTCACCCAACAATGGTTCGAGTCGTGTCGCAGCCACCTGGCGGCGCACGCATCGTACTTACCCAGCAATGGTATTCGTCACACTCACGGCGGTCTGATCCTCCACCGGCTCAACCGGTATAGAGCTCAACTCGGCTTACCCACCCGGCGGCGAAATCGTCGCACAAGCGCCACGTCAGTGGTATAGCCCTGGACGGCGAAATCGTCGCACACGCCCGACACCCACTTGGTGTCCATTCTCGGGATTTCATGAATCCGTTCCACTTAGCTTGAGGGTTAGCTAGGCCCTCAAGAGACGACCCTCTAGGTCCATTGTCTTTACCTCCTAGGTCTACTTGACACTAGGGTTCATTCATCATCACATAACCTAGGTTGACTTAACTCTAGGTTCTATGTCCTTCCATCTCGACCTATGTTTACTAACACTAGGTCCACGATCCTCTTTAACCAACCTATGTCCTTGACACTAGGTTCACTGTTCTTTACCTAGATCCATTTGACTCTAGGTTGCTATAACCTATGTTCATTACACTAGGTTAGATGTCATTTCCTAGGTCCATTTGACTCTAGGTTTACTACAACTTATGTTCTTTACACTAAGTTGGATGCCACTCGATCTATATGTGTATTAGTCCATGACTCACATTCTTTACTTAGCATTCATTTACTTAGCATCCTTATACTTGGCAATCTTACTTAGCATTCTTTACTTCATTATCTAGCTCATGCTTACTTGTTCTCTAGCATTTCTATATCATGCTATTATCATGCTCATCTTGTGGTTACCCTGCTAAGCATGCAACTCTCTCTAGTCACCTAACATTATTCATCATGCTATCGCATGCATCTACTTAGCATTTTACACTAGGTTCTTTAACATGTATTCCTACACATAGTTCACATGCATCAACATGAAATTGTGTCTCTTAGACATACAGGCGACCTAGTCGCTTCGGTAAACACAACCCACCTCAATTCGCACTCCGATTGCTCGTCGACACTTGCAATCGGCCGCCCGCGGCACTCTTGACCTTGCTCGCTCGAACTCTTGCACGACCAACCAAACGGTCTCCGAATTGCAATCCGAGACTTTGTACCGTTGCCCCACGCCTTTAAGTTGCCCAGCCCGTTTTCATGAATTTAGGTCTCCTATCTTGCGTCATGACATCCGGTATGAATATATTAAATAATTAATATCTTTGTACTCGCTCGTCGAATCACCGAACCGAGCGCGCCAACGTGTTCGTTAGGCCCCCAATTAGGTTTACATAGGGTCAAATGAGATCAATCTCATCTATTTCTAAAAACCCCCTTTTAACCCTAGGTTTTGCATTTTTGCAAAACCCACCGTTTCGATTCCTAGAACAAGCAATAGAGAGCTTGTTTGATGTCTAGGAGCTCATCTAAGAGCATTAGAGCCATCCCTAGGGTGTTTAAAATAAACCCTAGAAATACACCGTCAGAGTATCACAATGAAAACCATGGATTTCATGGAGTTCATGGTCTCCACATAGTTCTAAAACTTGCAAGGAGATCAAATCTCTAAATCTAGGGTTTAGAAACCCATTACAAGGAGATTTACCATGAGAGGGGACTAAAGCTTACCTCTCCACGTGAAGCTACCTTGCTCTAGGAAGAAGAAGAGGATGGCCACAAGGATCACCATCATGATCTTCTTCTTCATCTCCTTCTTTTTCTCTTTTCTCTCTTTCTTTCTTCTCTTCTCCTTTTTCTTCTTGCTGTCGAACAGGGAGAGAGAGTGAGGATCGTAGGAGTGAGAGAGAGAAAGAGAGTGTTTAATCCACTCTATACACTCATCTCATGCCAAAAATGCTGATAAGTCCCTCAACAATGCACCCTATGCAACAGCCCAAACTGGGCATTTTCGGGCTGCAGGGTCCGGATCTCATGTATGGGGTCCGGACCCCAAGTGTCTTCACCAGGGTCCCATCGCGCGTGGGATCCGGACCTCACCAATGGGATCCGGATCCCGAAGGCAGCTTTTTCAGGACTTAGCCAAATTTTCAGCTTTTTCACCGTTTCTTCTCCGTTTCAACTCACTTTTGGCCCGTTTGACCTCCGATTCGTTTCAAATCGAACCGAGACTCTCCAAACATGATTTAGATCATGTCCACATCATCATTTCACCCGCGCAAGTGACGGATTTGGCTCACGGCCCAAAGTAGCCTTTCGGGTTCCGTTTCCTCTCCGTTCCAACTCACTTTTGGACTTGTGGGTCTCCGATTCACTTGAAATCGCACCGAGACTCCCCACACATGATTTGGATCATGTCCGCATCATTATCTCATCCGCGCAAGCGTCGGATTTAGCTCGTGGCCCAAGATAGCCTTTCGGGCTTCGTTCACGCACCTAGTGCACCGAAAACACCCGAAAGCTTTCAAACTTCACGGGAACCATTCTTATGGCCTTCTAAGCCAACATACCTCGTGACTTCATAACTTTAGAAGTTCGGGGTGTTACATTCTCCCCACCTTAAAAGAGTTTCGTCCGCGAAACTTACTTGTCTCCATCAATTCATACCCCAACTCAATTTATCGAGTAATCAGGGGTCCAATGCACTTTTCAGCTTCGGAGTGGCCTTTCTTTTATTGGAATTATCCAAAGGTACACTACAAAGATTGTGAGACTAATCCCACTCACTTTTGCCAATCATATCCTTAAAAGTGCATTACGGCTCAACTTCACTTCTCCCATGGCTTTCACTATTTAAGTGTCTCGTAGAGACCATTTATCTCAGACTTTCACTTGCCACGGCTAATTTGGCCTCGTTGCCGCAACCAACTCACACGAACGCTTTGTTCGTGACTCGAGGCCAACTCATCAATAGAGTTATCGGCCAAGTCATTCTCCTCAATCTCTATGGGTGGACCAATAGTCACAAACCCAACGTCGGCCTATCGCCTAAACCTTGTCTCGACTACGCTTAGCGTTTCCTTGTTACTAGCGTAGACCCAATCAACATTCTCGGGCGAAATTCTCTCTTGGGAATTCGCACACAGTCCAACTAGGAGCTATCAAGACCCTAAACCACATCAATTCTCGGGTTGGGTCACGACTGCACTCTCAGTGCATTCTCGATCTTGAGATCCAAACACGTGGCATTTCCACGTCCTCGGGTCTAAGCTTAGACTACCGTCCTGACCAAAACTCTCGCCCTACCAATAGGTATCGGGCCGCTGCCACTAGCAACGGCCATTGCCTTTGCCCAACGGGCCCGGGCTCCACGGTCCACAAATGGTCCAGCACGGGTCGTCACAAGCACTACCGTAAACGTCGTCTATACGACACACTCTATAAAGCTACACACTCTGTCGGCTCCTAAGCACCTAGTGCGAGCCACCAGCCTCCAAGAGTGATCCATGGCCCGCTTCACACTTAGCCAAGCTAAAGTGCTACTGCCAACTCACTCACTCGGCTGAAACGAAACCGTACTTCACGAGTATCTCTACTCGCGCGCTCTATACGCCACTCTAGCGTTTTAAGCTAAGTTTCAGCTTCGGCACAGTCATCCCCGCGCATCGTCTTCTAAGCGACTTTCCTAACCTCACATAGAGGTATCACTTGGCCCACGGCCAACTTGGCTCTAACACGAGTCTCAATCCTCGTCTAGGAAGCACTACTAGCAACTTGCTAGTGCCATTTCTATTCCACACCTGCGCCAGCAGGTATTACGCCTACCTCACAAGCATGCCCGGGTATCTACCGACCCGCTCAATGGTTCCTACTATGAAATGCACAACTAGTAGCAACTAACCAATGATCATGGCATGCAATGCACCAACTTACAATCATACAAAAGCATAATGATTGCTTAATAAATTCATACCTGCCCCGACGTCGTCGATGTCGGCGGGTTCCACCACTCAGTCGCGCCCGCGGCCACTCGCCGCGAACCCTCCGGTGGGATCATCCTCAACGGCCGCTCTCGCGGACACTCGTCCCGCATACGCGCGGTAGTCCACACTTGAAGCACACCTCACGCTGTTCACCGCACCTTGGGAAATGAGGGCCCCTACATATAACACACTCCGCCGAGGACCGAATGCGGTATGTCCCCGGAGCTCGAGATCGCGAGTGCGAACTTGCCGAGGTCTTTCGGGAACTTGACTGACCAGCGGATCCACCCGTCGATCGTCCTTTCCCCTTGTCCCTGTAATATGCCTCGCGCTCCTCCCGGAGGAACGCGTTGCCTTGCTCTATCCATAAGGCTCGATCCAGGACATCAGCAAAGGTCTGCAACTGAAGTATATGCACAGCCTCAAAAAGATCTGGCCGAAGTCCACGCACAAAGCTATCGGCCTTACCCTTGTCATCCCGCACCACATCCGGGACGCAATGCACGAGGCGGGAAAATTCTCGCTCGTATTGCCTAACCGAGCGGTCTCCTTGCCGCAGCTTCCGGAACCTTTCCCGGAGCTTCGTTTCTCACTATCGGGGAAGTAGGTCGAAACGACATTCCCGAAACTCTTCCCGTACCATAGGAGGGAGATTAGGCGATCGGTTTTGCCGAATGTCCTTCCACCACGCTTGTGCTGCGGCTAGCGGCACCTTGTCTCGCTCTAAGGTGTACGTCTCCTCTAAGAGGGTTTCCATAGAGTCAATCCACATCTCTACGATCCATGGATCGACGTCCTCTCCATCAAAGGTAGGCGGGTCAAACTTCTTAAAATCCATTAGGGCCGCTAAAGCTCGCTCCTGTTCCGCCGCCACCTCTGAACCAACAGTGGTCGGATCGCCCGACCTCGGCGGAAACGCTTCCGCCGCAACTCCCGGCCGTCCATGACGAGCCGCAGCCGGTGCAGCCACCAGCTGATCCAACGTCTCTTGGAGTCGCTTCATTTGCTCCTCCTGGCGCATGGCAGCCTCCTGCTGCCGCTGCACCACATCGGCTTGTTGCCTCACCACTCCCACGAGTGAGGCCAACTGATCACGAAGCTCAGAGTCTCCGCTCGCGTCAACTTGCTCAGGGACATAGCTTGTCCCCTCCCGCGCCGATCTGGACGAAGATCGCCTACGCGGTGCCATCGTTTCCTGAAACACGATAACTCGATTAATCCTCGACCAACTTGGGTCGAACTCGAGACAACTAATACCGGCTCAAAAGCCAATCAGGCGAAAGTCAAACAAGGGCGTCCGTTCTCGTCCTTCGGTTTCATGTTGTAGCGCGCCAACATGAACACCCTCAGTCGAAGACGAACGACACCTCAAGTCTACCTCTAATATCCGTCTTAGAGGTTCCAACACAACCCAATCCGTACTACTTTCGCCACAAAACACAAGTCCTCGTCTCTCACGAGCCTTAACCTCTAAGGTTTTGCTATCCTAGGGTCCCCTAGGTTCACCTAAGCCATTGTCCCATTCACTACTTTATGCTCTGATACCATCTTATCTGTCACGCCCCGAGCCCGCCAATTCGGTCGGATTCGGGCGCGTCGAACAGACCGCCAAACGGACAGAGTTTCCCCTGTACGTTCAAGGCGTCGCAATCCATACAATTACAAGAGGTCCCAAAAAGGAACATATAACACAATCAGATTGCATAAGGAAGTATCATAAACATAAAACAACCATTTGCTATTACAACCATTCGTCTCAAGTTTAACTTTTACAAACTTCCTAATACAATCTAGTGATTACAAATTTGATTACAATTTATTACAACTTGTTCTCCCTTGCTATACCCCTAAGCTCACAATCGGGGTACTTCTATCTCTCGGTCTTCTGCAGTGGCGCTATCTATGGAGCTACTGCCTTGCCTCGTGCCGCTGCGCCGCTCACGTGTGTACACGCCCCCAAAACCACAACACGGGGGTGAGAACTATTGTCCATAGTTCTCGTGGGTACGGTCACCCAAGAGAACAGCTCGACCAATAGGTCCAAGGAGGCACTACAGATATGTTAGTCCAAAAACATATATAGATATATAATTTGCAACTAACATAAAAACCTGCCTCGCAATATGCAATATGCAAATCATTACTTAGCTCTTAGCTTTTCTTTACTTCATTGCTATTCTTTGCTTTAGCTTTTCCATTCTTACTTAGCTATTGATTAAGTTAGCTATTTATATTCTTACTCTTTACTCTTGGCACTTATGCTATTTAGCAATCACATCTAAGGTCACCTCTACCTCAGCGCACTATGCCACCCGACTCGGTCTTGAGTCAATCTCTTGCGGATAGTCCGCGCACCGTCTGGCTCGAGGTGATGGACGTCTCGCAACACCTCGACACGACGGCTGCGCCCGCGACTCGGCCTCTTGTGCGAAATCGTCGCACACGCTGAACCCGGCTCGAGTCACTTGACATAGCCATTCTGGTGGCGAACACGACGTCCTTACCCAGCGAGGACTAGAGTCAGGACCTAACCATCTGGCGGCGAACTAATCGCACCTCACCCAACAATGGTTCGAGTCGTGTCGCAGCCACCTGGCGGCGCACGCATCGTACTTACCCAGCAATGGTATTCGTCACACTCACGGCGGTCTGATCCTCCACCGGCTCAACCGGTATAGAGCTCAACTCGGCTCTCCCACCCGGCGGCGAAATCGTCGCACAGACGCCACGTCAGTGGTATAGCCCTGGACGGCGAAATCGTCGCACACGCCCGACACCCACTTGGTGTCCATTCTCGGGATTTCATGAATCCGTTCCACTTAGCTTGAGGGTTAGCTAGGCCCTCAAGAGACGACCCTCTAGGTCCATTGTCTTTACCTCCTAGGTCTACTTGACACTAGGGTTCATTCATCATCACATAACCTAGGTTGACTTAACTCTAGGTTCTATGTCCTTCCATCTCGACCTATGTTTACTAACACTAGGTCCACGATCCTCTTTAACCAACCTATGTCCTTGACACTAGGTTCACTGTTCTTTACCTAGATCCATTTGACTCTAGGTTGCTATAACCTATGTTCATTACACTAGGTTAGATGTCATTTCCTAGGTCCATTTGACTCTAGGTTTACTACAACTTATGTTCTTTACACTAAGTTGGATGCCACTCGATCTATATGTGTATTAGTCCATGACTCACATTCTTTACTTAGCATTCATTTACTTAGCATCCTTATACTTGGCAATCTTACTTAGCATTCTTTACTTCATTATCTAGCTCATGCTTACTTGTTCTCTAGCATTTCTATATCATGCTATTATCATGCTCATCTTGTGGTTACCCTGCTAAGCATGCAACTCTCTCTAGTCACCTAGCATTATTCATCATGCTATCGCATGCATCTACTTAGCATTTTACACTAGGTTCTTTAACATGTATTCCTACACATAGTTCACATGCATCAACATGAAATTATGTCTCTTAGACATACAGGCGACCTAGTCGCTTCGGTAAACACAACCCACCTCAATTCGCACTCCGATTGCTCGTCGACACTTGCAATCGGCCGCCCGCGGCACTCTTGACCCGGTTCGGCTCGAACTCTTGCACGACCAACCAAACGGTCTCCGAATTGCAATCCGAGACTTTGTACCGTTGCCCCACGCCTTTAAGTTGCCCCAGTTCCGTTTTCATGAATTTAGGTCTCCTATCTTGCGTGCTGCGGACATCTGGTATGAATATATTAAATAATTAATATCTTTGTACTCGCTCGTCGAATCACCGAACCGAGCGCGCCAACGTGTTCGTTAGGCCCCCAATTAGGTTTACATAGGGTCAAATGAGATCAATCTCATCTATTTCTAAAAACCCCCTTTTAACCCTAGGTTTTGCATTTTTGCAAAACCCACCGTTTCGATTCCTAGAACAAACAATAGAGAGCTTGTTTGATGTCTAGGAGCTCATCTAAGAGCATTAGAGCCATCCCTAGGGTGTTTAAAATAAACCCTAGAAATACACCGTCAGAGTATCACAATGAAAACCATGGATTTCATGGAGTTCATGATCTCCACATAGTTCTAAAACTTGCAAGGAGATCAAATCTCTAAATCTAGGGTTTAGAAACCCATTACAAGGAGATTTACCATGAGAGGGGACTAAAGCTTACCTCTCCATGAAGCTACTTTGCTCTAGGAAGAAGAAGAGGATGGCCACAAGGATCACCATCATGATCTTCTTCTTCATCTCCTTCTTTTTCTCCTTCTTCTTCTCTTTTCTTTCTTTCTTTCTTCTCTTCTCCTTTTTCTTCTTGCTGTCGAACAGGGAGAGAGAGAGGGAGGGATCAGAGGGAGTGGGAGAGAGAAAGAGAGTGTTTAGTCCACTCTATACACTCATCTCATGCCAAAAATGCTAATAAGTCCCTCAACAATGCACCCTATGCAACAGCCCAAACTGGGCATTTTCGGGCTGCAGGGTCCGGATCTCATGTATGGGGTCCGGACCCCAAGTGTCTTCACCAGAGTCCCATCGCGCGTGGGATCCGGACCTCACCAATGGGATCCGGATCCCGAAGGCAGCTTTTTCAGGACTTAGCCAAATTTTCAGCTTTTTCACCGTTTCTTCTCCGTTTCAACTCACTTTTGGCCCGTTTGACCTCCGATTCGTTTCAAATCGAACCGAGACTCTCCAAACATGATTTAGATCATGTCCACATCATCATTTCACCCGCGCAAGTGACGGATTTGGCTCACGGCCCAAAGTAGCCTTTCGGGTTCCGTTTTCTCTCCGTTCCAACTCACTTTTGGACTTGTGGGTCTCCGATTCACTTGAAATCGCACCGAGACTCCCCACACATGATTTGGATCATGTCCACATCATTATCTCATCCGCGCAAGCGTCGGATTTAGCTCGTGGCCCAAGATAGCCTTTCGGGCTTCGTTCAAGCACCTAGTGCACCGAAAACACCCGAAAGCTTTCAAACTTCACGGGAACCATTCTTATGGCCTTCTAAGCCAACATACCTCGTGACTTCATAACTTTAGAAGTTCGGGGTGTTACACTAAGCCTGTATTGGCTGTCTATTTCTCTCTCTTTTTTCTTGTTCTTCTTTCTATATTTCTCTCTTCTTCTCTCTCTTTTTCCCACTGGACTGCCAGAGTAACACACATCCACTGTGCAGTACTGCAGCTACAGTCCTACAACACTAATTTGGCTGCATCAGTTGGCCACTTGGCCATCAGCTGCCCAGTTGGCCATACAAAGGAAACATAGACCGTCCCTAGTACAGGTTCCCTGATCTTAAATTAAACTTCTAAGACTTGGTAAGCATAAATGAAGATGTAACTCAGTTTTATCTTTTACCCATTTATTGTTGAGAGGGAAATAATAAGTAACTAAATCTTTCATAGATAATCAGATTCACATTTGATTATGTCCAAAAATCCTTGGCATCTAGAGGATTTATGAATGCATGAAAGGATGCATAAAATTGGTAATTGACAATTTTAAGGCTATCAAACTAAATTAGTTGTTCTGCAAATTGAGGACCTGGTTCTTAAATAGTCAACACAACATTTAAGAATTTGAACTGGTTTGCATCAGCGCGAAACTTTCAAATGGTTAATATTGAATCAATTCGTCATCTGTTCTTAAACATTTTCTAATCGCAGCAAAAGAATTTGTGCTTATTGACTAATTTATTTATATATTATTTTGTTTATGCATTTCTCTTGATTAGGAGATCCTATCTGCTTTATAAGTTATGTTGCTTTTACCTTTTATGATACAGGAGCTTCAAACTCATTTACCTACGCATGGCAGAAGGCAAGATATAGTGAGATGCGGTTTTTTACATCTCAATTCTCATCATCTCGATGATCGAGGACAAAACAATTCTCTATCGTCAGATTGTGGCCCATCATGTATTATTCCAATGGAGAAAATACCTGTTCTTATTGACGTGCAAGGTTTGTGCCTTGTCTCTAGCAGGTTTACGTGATTGTAAATAGAAATGTGTGTTATTAGTGTATCTTTGAACGAAGTATTTTAATACATTATTACTCCTAAATGGAAAAAAAACTTGTTTTTATTTAAGCATATAACTTTTTTATACTTGGAAAGACATTGCTACTATTAATTTATATCATGAAACTTTTGTCTTTGACATTATCAGCACTAGACTCGGGATTTTGCAGACTACTACCTTGTCGTTATAGCATTGAACCAACTATACAAGATAGAGGTTTCAACAAGATTTTCTAATACAATGACATCCAAGTTCCACATTCCTAAAAACATCCAGATACAAATTAACTTTATGTACATTTACAGCACCTTTCATTGGCTTGATTGCACAACCCAACAAAGTCTTGGACAACCACCCATCTCTTGTAGCAGCTATTAGGCAAGGTTGATCACTAGTACTAGCTTTTAAATTTGGTTCTTTTGACAAGAGTCATGCCACCGCCAAATGCAGGAGCATTAGAATGAAAGAATTTGGAAAGCAATTTTAGGTTGAAAGTTTTGAAGAAGAGGTTTCTAAGCTATGCCGTAGAAACAGGGGCTTCACCATGCCGATACTTTGTTAGCATCATATGGTATTGGTTGGCACGTGTCGACGAGCAAATAAGTCCTTGATTAGAATGCATATCCACTACTAACTAGTAAAAGTCTATTTCCTTTCCCTTTAAATTCAAGATTGTCCGTTTGTTTCCTAGGCTATATCAAAGTCTATTGCCTAAGGGTGCATTTGCGCTACATGACAATGCTAGGCCTTGTTCCGTTGGCCATGTGACTCCATCTCTAGATGAAACAGTTCTAATTTTCGATAGGATAATCTATTTTGTTGTATGCTATTCATATGGTGTGCGTGGGAAGAATGCAGTGGCATGAGTCGGGATGATTTTTGTAAACTTGTTTATGTTTCTGTTTTGATGTTTGTTCTGGAAACAGATTCTCGCCCTGATTCCATCCTTTTCAGTTTTGGGATTGCTGAGCAGTACACTAGACATGAAAAGATTCTAAAGTTTCTTACTTCTGGATCTAAGTTGACTGAACAAGGCCTAAATATTGCTTTATTATCTGACCTCATGGGATTTCGGAATGTGGCTATCGGCGTGTGTCATCAGGCATTTATTCCTAATCAGGATCTCTGTCTTTATGAAATTGGAATGACTGAGCCCCAAATTTTCCTGAATCCACAAAGTCACTTTTATACCCCTTATTCGCTGTTGAGCTTTTTTGGAAATAAGCCACAGATATCTGTCTTAACTGTTAATAGAAATGGACAGGTTTTATTTACTGGTAATGGAGTGGAAACGCAAGATCTACTTTCGATAATCGCAGAGTTTAATCTGTCAAAAAGATCGACAGGTGGTAGCAAGCTTCCAATGCTAGTTCCATACTTTACAAGGTAGGCTACTATCTCCTTTGTGGAAATCCAAATGTTTCTTCAATTAATAGCATAATTTTCCATATTTATGTTATTTACTGAATCCTCCGCTTGTACTGTATGTCACTTGTTTGAAATCTGTTTGTTTTTTTTTGCGATAATTTACCATGTAGTGATCCAGTCACCTGTAACTATACACATGCCCCTCCAGATCTTGTAATATCATAACTACCTCATAAATCTTAGAAACATTAAAAAATACCATAGGAGGTATCTGCCTGTAAAAACTAGAAGAAATAAATATTTTAGCCATTTTGCCCTTTGCTTTGAATTGTGCGTTAAATGTGCCAATAACTATTGTTGATTTAAGATTAAATTTGTTTTGATTGACACCTTTTTACTTTATTATACTTATGTTATTTTTATTTTATGTTAATTTTTTCGTAATCATTTGAGGTGATGATTTTTGTTAAAATTAATGAATTTATTAGGTATTAAGGGTTAACAATCAAATTTTTAATCAGCACTTTCTTAACTCTAATTTTTAGTTTGAATTATTCTTGCAAGTACTTAAGTATCATATAATAGTTATTAGGGTTATTTGTATACACGTCCCTGCAAACATAGTGAATTGTGGAAATATCCCTGCAAAACGGAAATTCCATAAGTTGTCCCTACAAAAGACCTAAGTTATGCAGATATGTCCTTGCCGTCCAGATCCGTTAGAAAAATTTTATTAACCACGGTTAAAATACTTAACCATGGTTAATTAAATTGTGAATTGACAGTTCTACCCTTCTTCTTCTTCCTCCTCTTCTTCCCTCTTCTTCTTCGTCGCCGGCGAGGGAGGAGATGCGGCGACGTTGGCGGCGGCGGCGGCAGCGGCGGCTGCTGCGAACCCTCTCCTTCTTCCTCTTCATCTTCCCTCTTCCTCTTCCCCTTTCTTCTTCCTCTTTCTCTTTCTCTTCTCTTCTTCGTCGCCGGCGAGGGAGGAGATCCGGCGGCAACTGTGAACCCTCTCCCTCTTTCTCTTCCCCTCCCTCTTCTTTCTCTCCTTCTATCTCTTCCCTTTTCTTCGTCGCCGGTGAGGGAGGAGATGCGGCCGCGGCGGCGAACCCTCTCCCTCTTCATCTTTCTCTTCTCTCTTCCTCTCCCTCTTCATTTCCTTCTTCCTCTTCCCTTTTCTTCTGACTCTGCTTATTTCTCTTCCATTTTCTTCGTAGTCGGCGAACTTGACACGCGCCGCCACCGTCGTCCGCTCCGGCGGCCCAAAGAGGAAGGGAAAGAGAAAGGGAAGAGAGATATTTTTGGAGGGATATATTTGTGAGGGCAAAAAGGTCATTTCACAGGAAAACTATTAAAAAATAAACGGTTCACTAACGGATGTTAACCAAAGGGACATATCTGCATAACTTATGTCTTTTGCAGGGACAACTTATGAAATTTTCGTTTTGCAGGGATATTTCTGCAATTTACTATGTTTTTAGGGACGTGTATGCAAATAACCCTAGTTATTAAGTGGTTTGGTCTGATTTCTAACTCTAGTCCTATTTGCTAGAAATGTTTTAGAATTAGTAAATTTGATAAAATCATCAATTAATATGCTAAGATGTCTAATTTGTTTGATTAAAGTCACTCAACTCCACATAATAAACAATTCAATGAGATATCAACGAGAAAAAGTACTTCATTTTGAAGTGGTCTACAGTTGAGGGGTCTCCATACATTTTTATTAATTAATCATTAATCTTAAGCTATGATTCACAGATACTTCATTTTACTCCCTATATCGTATCAGATACGTACCGTATACCTATACTCACACGATACACGTCTGATATGTGTCAGGTACTTCATAAGAGTATCCGACATTTTGAAAAATCTAGAAAATTACTAGACACTTGACAGTTATTTGATGGATACACTAAGGATACTTGCGAGATAAGGGAGGGGTACGCTCGATAATTTCTCAACAGTTTCAGCAAGAGATTTGATATTAAAAAGTTCAATGTGACACCCCAATAGTCCCACATCGGATGGGAATGGGGTTGTCATTGGGTTTATAAGAGACTTAGACACTAGTAATAATAACTGGGCTTAAGCATTTTGGGCTGGTGGTTGGACTCAACGAGTTATTGTTGCTAGTGGGCTGGGTCGTTACAGTTGGTATTAGAGCCGGTTTACCAGCTGGACATATGTGGGGAGCCTCGGCTGAGTCAGGATCTGGATGACGAGCTAGCGAGACAAGTCTCACATCGTCTGGTGATCGTGGGCTGTGTGTGTGATTGGACTAACGAGGACGTCAGGGGCCTTAACGGGGAGTCGCGACACCCCAAATAGTCCCACATCGGATGGGAATGTGGTTGTCATTGGGTTTATAAGAGACTTAGACACTAGTAATAATAACTGGGCTTAAGTATTTTGGGCCGGTGGTTGGACCCAACAAGTTATTGTTGCTAGTGGGCTGGGTCGTTACATTTAAAGATGTTACATTATCGACAAAGCGAGCATTTATTGGGGAGAAAATGTATGTCTCAGGTTTCCTATAACAATTCTTGTCAACTAAACCAAAACCGTGCCGGCTATTCTTGTCAACTAGTTAACATAATGAATATTTTATAAGAGAATGTTGTTAGAGAACTATATTGACTTTTGATGTGTGGTTATGACGCTGCACACCCTTGATTCACACTTCTACAGTTATTTTCTTCTTGCTTCTGTACATATGCAACATGTCACTGTTTATCGACATGCAAAGACAACATTAGCACCAAATTGGGTACAGCTTTTCTTTAAATTTTTTCACTTCCTCAAATAAAGGGTGACATTAATATGCACTACATAAAGGCATCTTTATACTTACACATTTCTACAAGGTAGACAGTTCAACTTCATATGTGATTTCGAATTACTTCCAATAGAGTAACTACTACATCACTCTTACTTTACGTGTTACGAGTCTTGATGATAAATCAATATAAATTGATCTCCATCATCTATGGTAACGGAGCATGTCTACATAGCCATTTGAGTGAACAAGGTCTTGTTGGACAGCCAAATAGTTTGCAATAGTTTATTGGCCTTGTCTCAAGATAAAAATCAACCTGAATAGTTGAAGGTGACGTTTTGAGATTTAGCAAGTGGTAGTTTCTAGTAGTTTCTGAACCAAGCTTCTTGATACTATAAATTTCTGTGTGATAGGATGATAAGTACTGATCAGGTCAAATATTAATGGATGCACTTGATCGTCTATATAATTACCGTACTAACTACTTGCTAGATGAGTAGTTTGTATTTCATTGAGCTTTGTTAGGCAATCATAAATGGATACCTCAGAATTTCTTGCATCTTGTAAGGCTTCACCTTTTTCAACGTATGCGAATTGCCAAATAGATACAGCTATGTAGAATGATATCCTCTGAACAGATATATGTGTACTTACTGTATGTATATCTTGTGGACTAGCCATTAAGGCCCAGATTGGAAGTGCACTATCAAAACACACCTGTTTGATGCTTTAGAGAGACCAAGAAAACCAAAAGTGCTTTAGTTCTTCTTTTAAACGCTATAAAATGGTGGTTGGAACCGCTACCTACGAAGCACCTGTGTCACGCCCCGGGACAAGCGGAGGCCTTCCCGGCAGCGCACCCAGACCCGCCATATGTCAATACATATAAGGCGTCTAACAAAAACAGCGGAATAAAACCACAAAAGGCTACAACTAGAGATATCAAAGCAATATATAACTAGTCCTATCAACAAGTATAGGAGAAAGAGAACTAAACAATAGTATAATAAAACATAAAAGATACAACGTCTCTCTCAAATGTCTCAAAATGTGGTGGTCTCTATACATAGGTAAAACTCTCCAAAACCTCTCCAAAAATAAAAAACATAGAGAAGGAGCCCACCTATCCAAGGTCCCTCGCCCAAAAGTCGCTATTTCGAGGCAATCCCCTTGCCGCGGTCCCTAGCCTCCTCCGGTGCAGAAGGCGCTGAAAAGAGTCAGAAAACAGAGGGCGTGAGAACTATAATTTATAGTTCCCAGTGGGCAATTACTGACCTCAGCTGCATGCACCACTAGGCCCAAAAGAGATAGTATAAATATGCGATGAATGAACAACTGTAATAAAAGCATAACTGAAATGCTATCTACTATGTCACAAGCATGATCAGTGTACACCTATCATGATCCAATATAACAACCAAGTATACTATGATGCAAAAAATGAACTGTCAAGTATACTCTCAGTCTCAAAGCTATGCTCTAAGCATGTCCAAGTAATCCAACTACTATGTCCTATCTAGTAGTGATTATCATTTACTATTGAATGTCATTGTTCAATCTCTTTCTATGATCTACACAAGTGTAATCCAGCTCGTGCCACCTAAGTGCCGTGGTAGCCCAAGCATCCCCCGTAAGGAATGAGTTTATCCTACTCGGCCCCGTAGGTTTCTCAATACTGCACCGGCGAAACAAGTCGCAAAGGCTAACTCGGAGTCTTGAGCTTGTATGGAGCGACCCTCACAAGCATGTGCGAATGAGCACAAATGGCAAGCAAGCAAAGTCAAGTCTCAAGTACCCAATCCTCACGTCTCTCACATAGTAATAGTCACTAGCAACCCTAAGATCTAGTACAATATCTCTCATGACACTACAATTCACTATGTCCATGTCCAAGTCCAAGTCTAATGCCGCTTTATGACATTAACTTACTAGCTCACATATTATGCCAAGCCTAATACCGCTTTATGACATTAGCTTTTCTCCTATGTCAACATGGTTTCTATGTCTAAGATTACCATTTTCATGTCATTTTCTCCATAGAAAGCATGATCTCAAACAACTAGTCGAATGCTACAACATGCACGAGTCCAACATGACTATTCTCTACTATATAGAGGTCAAAATGCATTGTACATAAGATATATGTTTTAAGCATTCTAAAATTCACAAATAATGTTTACAATATGAAAATGCATGAATTTCCATTTAACCGAGTACAAATAAATACCAATGAGAATTTCTCATTGTGCTTGGTGAGGCCAAACCCACCGATGCTCCAAGCGTCGCTCACGCTAACGAAGTTTATATTCCCGCTCCTAGTACCCTAAGAAATAAACCATAGGAGTTACAACTTCAAAATATGAACCGTGAGTTCAATCTTTAAACATCTATACAAGAGAGTAAGGGAAACTCACCTAAAGTATAGAAAATCTCTTAGGAAATCCAAAATGGAGTAAAAGCCTTCCCAAAGCAACCTATACTAAGGTTCTAATCACATTAGAAAGCTTCTAAAAGCCTCTAATCAAAAAGCCCCAAATAAATCCTAGATTTTCCAAAACTAGGGTTTCATCTAGTAGGAAGCATCAAAACTCAAATCTAAAGGAATAGAATGTGATGCTTACCTCTTTGAAGCCTCAAACAAGGTTCAAAGTCCTCCAAGCTTGAAGATCTCTTCTCTATCAAGCACCGACTCCAAGGTCCAAGCTCCACCAATGGTGGAAATGAGGAGAGAGAGGTGCTCCAAGACTACCAAGCAAGCTCTCCTCCACTCCTCCTTCTCCTTCTCCTTCTCCTTCGCCTTCTCTTTCTCCTTCTCCTTCTCTTTCTAAGTGTGAGGAAGTGTAATAGAGAGAAATGAGGGAGAGAAGAGAAGAGAAGACCATATAGGTCATCTAATGTAACAAAATCCGTAAAAGCCCCTCAACTCTTCAACGAGTGCCTTTGCACAGTGCAGGCATTTTGAGTGAGAGACCGGTCTCTGCCATCCGAGACCGGTCCCTCAGGACCTTCCAGCAAAAACACGCGCATGGGGATCGGTCTCTGCCAGCCGAGACCGGTCCCTAAGGACCATCCCACAAAACCAACGTACGGGAACCGGTCTCTGCCAGCCGAGACCGGTCTCAAGGGTCCCTCCCGCAGACTACGTGCACGGGAACCGGTCTCCCTAAGTCCTCCACAGCACTCACTCAGGGAGACCGGTCTGTCACCTCTAGGGACCGGTCCCCGAGAGTGGGTCTCCCAGGACTTAGCCAAAATCTCCAGAATCTCGAACCGCGGGTCGGAACACCGTCTACAACCCTCCACAAAGTGTGGAAAAGTTCGATACACAAACCAAACACTCAAATCTCGCAATTTGCAAAGATTTAGTGCGTCACAACCTGCCTGATACTTCTTTCATGCTGGTTTTGACCACAATCTTATATCTTTGTAGGAGGGACACTTTAAAGTAGTTTCAAATTTTTTTGGAATTTTTAAAGCATCGAAGTGGGTTTGTTCAGATAACAAATCCTCAAAAGAGGTCTAATTCAAGGTCTTAACTTTCTCCTAGTCTCTTCCTTTCTCATTACCATAACTTTATACTTTGAAGCTAACATACATTTGCTATGCAAGCAGGAAGTTTCGTGCACATTCACGAGCAAACAACCAAGTGTCTTCCCTGGGGCTACACAGTGAGACAGTTGCACCTTTGAAAAGGTTTATTTCTAATGATTCGGCAATATTTATTGCAAGTGTCTTTTTAGTTTTGGAAAATTACATGGTACCATTTATGTTCAATATATATAATTGGTATTAGCAAACAAATTAACATGTTGATAGTTTGAAATTTTCCTTTCTCGTAATTTTACAATGCAAGAAGTAACTCCTGGTTCTATTATGGAGAGTGGGAACCGGAGGTTCTATGGTGTAAAATCTTGATAAAAGATTCATTGATCTGGTAATAAAGAAAGATTTGAGCTTTTGGTTCCATGTGATTAGTACCTCAATAGAACGGCATAGGTATATATCAATCTCTTGGTGCATTTGGTTTCGGGATAATTTTCTTTAGGATAACTTTGTTGTTCCCGGGATAATTGGGATATGCAAAAGCAAAAGTAAAATTGCGCTTGCTTGAAGATTCTTATGTTTGTCTGTCCTTCCTCTAATAGAAGAGAGTAATGAAAAGTATAGTAGTTCAAATAACAATTTTGATCTTCAATGCAACTAAATCAATATATTTAAAATTCATTTAACTCTCTCAATGTAACCCCCCGAGCCACAGCGGAAGCTCATACTGAGGATGCGACTAGATCCGCCACAGACACTAGGGTGTGACTCCTGCACTGTATGGTGTTGATATAGATTACTTGACAAAAGAGTACACGTCCTAGGATGACTCTAAATTTTCTCCAATTTTGGCATCAAATGACAAGTTGAAAACACTAGTAGCATAAACCAATCCTTCTACTATTTTATTACAAAAACATGCCATCCACACATATTTGTCATGTATAATTTCCAAAATATTGCTAATACAATGGTCACCCCAAAATGTACAAAATCTAGAGTTTGGTCTGAGAACTATCTCGCACGTGCCCTCACTCGGTGTTCCGCTCCTCTAAGCCCGCATCACCGTAAAAACGTGGGTTGAGAAACTTTGGACAAGTTTTCTAGTGGGACAAAGGCCGCAAGTGACGAGATACACCTCGGTTCACTTGAAAATATAGATAGATACCGAAAGTGGATGAGAAGGCATGAGTAGAAGCTATAAGGAATTAACTGCACTATGATACTACTTAACCATAAACAAAGCTCATCATAATGCAACAATAATAATAATCTAACTATAGTCATGCATCAATGCCTCCAAATACTCCAACTACTCAACCGTACCCAAACCTAACCAATGGTTGGTCATAGGGACTCGACCTAAGCATGTCGATGAAGCATTGTGGGGAACTCACTGCCACGGTTACTTTGTTGCATGCAAGGTCGGGCTGGCCCCCACAGCTCTTTACTATGCAAACCGATTGCCACGGTTGCCGCATAACAACTGCCTACTCCGAGGGGGACTGGGGGAACGACCACTCAAAGTGTCTATCTTAGTGTCACTATGTTGCAAGCTATAGTCATATGCATTGCTTAAGAGTTAGTAGCAGATCCAATAAATATAGCCAATCTCAATGGCCCCTACAAGGCGAATATGTCAATCACATATGAGTAGGCGCCAATGTCCCTACAAGGCTATGTCAAGTCATGATGCCCCTACAAGGCGAAGTTTGCTACTAATACATATCCACATGGAAGGTCCCAACTAACATGCCTCCAATGTCAATCATAAGTGCCTACAAGGCGGGTTTAAATCATGAGTTCTTCTACGAGGCAATCAAGCATAATATGAAGATGATGAACTGTGGATATCACCAAGTATAGTGTCAATGCCAGGTATGCTAGTTAACAATTGAAATGTAACATCTATCCTCCTAGGATTTAAGTGCCATGGTACGGGGTCGTGCCGGAAACTTGTTGGCACGGTATGACACGATGCGTGCCGAGTCGTGTCGATGCGTGCCGATCATAAAAATTCTTGTGTGCCGACACATGATAGCATGAAATATTTATTTTCTTTAGCAACAAAATATTGTAATTATTTATTATGTCTTTTTATCAAATCTTTTGAACTTTATTGAGGAAATTACTTACTAATTTAAAGAATAGAGAGTTTTGAGTTGTGCCGTGATCGTGGTGCATATTGTGCCGTATCTTGTTGGCACGATACGGCAGTGGATACGGCCCGTCTTTGACTTAAAACCTTCTGCCTATCCTCATACAAGCATATGTTAAATCATCGAGGCATCACGGTCATAGCAAGAGTGAATAACAAAGAAGTGTTTGAGTAAAAAAAAAATTTGGAAAAAAATATAATAAAAATAAAAACAGAAAAAAAGGAAAAAAATAAAAGAGGAAGAAATTAAAAAAAAGGAAAAAAAATTCATACCTTGTATGAAAGTACGATTCCTTTTTTTTTGAATTTTTTTGAATAATTTCTAAAATTAATATCGGTCATTATAAGCTTATTAAAAAGCCTCTTACAAAAAGAAAAAAAAAGAGAAGAGAAGATCCGAAAGAGAAGAAAGTAAAAGAAGAGAAGAAAAAAAAAAAAAGAATAGAAAGAAGAAGAAAGAAAAGAAGGAAAAAAACGGTGAAAAGAAAGAAAGGAGGTTTTTTTATATACTCTCTCTCTCCCTTTTTCTCTCTCGGGTATAAAGGAGAGGCCCTTTTTTTTTTTTGGGCAGGCTGGCAGAGGAGGGGTGCCATGTGTACCCCACCTCCTTTGTCCGTACTACAGCAACCAAAAAAAAGGGGAAAAAGAGAGGACTTTGGCTCTCGCATTCAAATACGACTTCGACAACGACAAGCACGACGACTTCTACAACAATAGGAGAAATGCATGCATACGCATAGCGTAAGTGCGTTTTTTTGTCAATTTGATCAACCCGACCATCTTCGTGATAGGTTTCGAACCGATCAAATTTGTTAAATCGTCACTTCTGCCCTGCGTATGCACCGCTAATCTCCAAACCGTGCGGCTATCTTCGTGATAGGCGCGACATGGTCAAAATGATTGATCGAACCGGATGTTTTATTACGTAAACTGTGCGGCCATCTTCGTGATAGGCTCGACATGGTCAAAATGGGTGATCGAGCACCATTTATTTTGTTACGAAAACCGTGTGGCCATCTTCGCGATAGGCTCAACATGGTCGAAAGCGTAAGCCGTGCGGCCATCTTCACGATAGGTTCGACATGGTCAAAATGGTTAATCGAGCGGCTATCTTCGTGATAGGCTCGACTCGATTGAATCCCACGTACTTGAACAAAAAGTGATATATATATATATATATATATATATATATATATATATATATATATATATATATATATATATATATATATATATATATATATATATATATATACATACACACACACACACACACACACACAATAACAAAAATGATAAAAAAATTGGACGAGTGCCGTTTTGATTTGTCAACTTCGGCTTGACGTGATCAATTTCGTATATTTGGGCTAAAAAAAAGAGAGATGAATAAAAAAAAAAAAGAAAAAAAAAAAAGAAAACAAAAAAAAGAGGGGGAACACCCTTCCTCTCTCGGTTTCGTACGGAGAGAGAGAGAGAGAGAGAGAGGGAGTTGGGTGTCCTGCGGCAATCAAAAAAAAAAAGAAAAAAAAGAAAAAATAAAAGAAGAATCAACAGAAAAAAAGAAAAAAAAAGAGTTGGGTTTCTGGCAGTCAACACCAAAAGAAAAGAAAAGAAAAGAAAAATAAGAAGAAAGAATCGAAAAAAAGAAAAGAAAAGAAAAGCAAATATATATACAAAGGAGTTGTTGGGTACCACTCCTCTCTCTCTAACGGTTTCGTGCACACATAGAGAAAGAGAGAGAGAGAGAAATCACCTGGCAGATATAAAAAAAAAAAAAAAAAAAGAAAAAAAAAAAGAAAAGAAATAAAAAAAAATAGAAGAAACAAAAGAGATGTTGAGGGAATGGATTTGGGTTATTTGAAAAAGGTCCAATTCATCACTTATGGGCCCAACAAACAAATTTTATAAGCAGACAAAAAAAAAAGAAGAATAAAGCATCAAGCCCACATCCAGATTCGGGTCCAAGGCCCAGAACATGTGAAGTCCAAGACCAATCTCAGCCCACGTGCAGATTCAGGTCCAAGGCCCGGAGCATGTAAAGTCCGAGACTAATTTCAGTCCACATGCAAATTCGGGTCCAAGACCCAAAACATGTAGAGCCCGAAATCCATCCCACGTGCGATTTGAATTCAAAATCAATAAAAGTCCAGCCCACACATCTGATTCGGGCCCGAACATGTAAAGCCCCACCTAGCTCAACCCACATGCGGATTTGGGTCCAAAACAAATAAAAATTCATATTAAGGAATTTCTTAACCCAAAATCTCAAAGCCCACAAATAAAATCCCAAATATCTCAAAGTTCACAAATAAGATCCAAAACCCAAAATCCACAAATAAGATCCAAAACCCAAAATCCAAAATCCACAAATACGATCCAAAATACAAAGTCCACAAATAAGGTCCAAAATCCAAAGTCCACAAATAAAACCCAACCAAATCTACCAAACCTTATGTCATCTAAATATCTCCAACCCAAACCGAATTTATGGGCTTCTCAAATAGGCCCTTTATTATAAATTAATTTTATGGACTTCTCAAATAGACCCCTTTTTATAAATTAATTCTATGAATTAATTTCTTGGGCTTTCCAACTGGACCCCTTATCATGAATTAATTCTACAAATTAATTTCATGAGTTTACCAAATAGGCCCCTTATCACGAATTAATTTTATGAATTAATTTCCTGGGCCCTTCTTGTCATAAATTAATTTCATGAACTAATGGGCCTTCCAAATCCTTATCATAAATTAATTTTATTCAATGGGCTCTCTAAATGGCCCTATCATGAATTAATTTCATCAATTAATTTAATGGACCTTACAAATAGGCTCCTAGCATGAATTAATTTCATGAATCAGCTTCATGAACATCAAAACTCAAATCGACCGCCAAGTCGCTAAATTGAGCAAATTGAGTTCAGATTTGACCGTCAAGTCGTTAAGCTGAACAAATGACTATTAAGTCATTAAATTGAACATCCGACCGCCATGTCATTAAATTGAGCACCAAAACTCAAACCAACCGCTATGTAATTAATCATCTCAACTCAAACCGACCGCCATGTCATTAAATTGAGCATCAAAACTCAAATCGACCGCCATGTCGCTAAACTGAGCAACTCAATGAGCATCTCAACGCAAATCGACTACCATGTCGCTAAAGGCGAGCAACTCGATCTAAAATCGACCGCTATGTCGCTAAACTGAGCATCTCAATTTGATCCCAATCTACCACCAAGTCGCTAAACTGAATATTCTAGTCTTATAAAATTCATGTACAGTGGGGGTATGCCCCTGCTTAAGCCATGTAAACGGCAAATCATATTAATAAAATTTTATTTGTCTGTTCGGTTTCTTTTATTATCAACATTTATATTCGGTCTCTTAATCGAGGGTTCCTTAACACTGAAAGTGTGGGGTAATTAACAGTAGATTCTTGAGTCTGTTGGAAGCCATGAACCTATAATCCTGATTTCAAAATAAAATTTAAACAAATTTAATCTGTACCATGAATGACCACTCGCCTTAGAAACAACCTACGGCTGGGTCGGTTCGTTCGCGGCAGACAAGAAGGATAGGAACGGGCGGACCGAATGGTGGAGTAAGACCATTTCGGATTGAGTACTCACCTTGAACCACAACTTCACATCTACCACGCGTCGCCTGCTCCTCGAACTTCAATTGGTCCTAAGAAGAAATACACAAACATCACCTTTTGCTACACATAGGGCTTAGGGTTTCCCAACACAACCAAACTCCCACCAATTTGGGGGATTCTACAACCAACCACAAGAAGACCCTAGATTTTTCCACATGATGCCAACATCATGTCTCCAACACAGAGAAATTCCAAATTAGCTCCAAAACCCTCAAAACATGAAATCAACAACGACTAGATCAAGGATTTTAAGAGTTCAAGAGCAACTCACCTTGATTCACAAGCTTACCCTTTCCTCTAAGAAAAGCTCGTCTGGTTGAAAGTCGTCGTTTCTTTCTCTTGAGGCTTCTATCCCCCCATATGTCCTAAGGAGCACGAATCCGGACTCCATTTCCTTCGAAGCTAGAAGGGGAGGGATCAATGGAGTGGAGAGCGAGAGAGGGTTGAAGAGGAAGAAGAGAGCAAGAGGATGTGGAGAAGAAGAGATTAGGGCTTCTTTTCTCATGAGAGGGTCCCTTAGAAAAAGTGGGGTTGTAACGATTTGCAACTTAACCCATGAGTTGCAATATTTTGTATAAAACATCCTTTCTTATACACGGCCTCGGCACGGGAGGATCCGGACCTTCAGAAGATCTGGATCCTGGAGGTACTTTAGACCATTTCGCAGTCAAGGTTCGGGTCTCTCTTCCAAGGTCCGAATTTTTACCTCTCATGATTCGAACTTCCCTCCCAAGGTCCAAATCCCGAACGTTATCCTGCACAAAAACGACTTAGGGTCTGGATTTCTCCAGTGGGGTCTGGACAACGAAGTTTCAAAATCTTCAAGGTCCGGAATTCTCGACAAGGTCTGGACTCTTTAAAGTCCCAGCTTTCAGAAACTTGTTCTGGAAACTTCGTTGTCGATCTATTTTCATCCAAACATGGCCCCAGGTTATCTTTTAGCAACACGAACTATTCCAAATTGTGTTTGCACCTATTTCATCTGTACTTTATCCTATTTGATAAAGCTCAACATACTAAACTGAAATTTAGTATATTACACTCAATATAATACGTGTTGCACTTAACCTCCTTAGGTTAAAAAAAAAACACGTAACCCTCCTACAATATGCCGTTAGCACTTGCCCTTTCCATTAGCTTGTTGTTCCAATTCCGTCATAACTTCAGTTTTAAATTGAAATTGTCCTTCTTTCTCTCTATCTATAGTTCTATATCACAATTGTCCTTCTTTCCAATTTCTATCTCATTATCTTCCTTCTCTCATATATTTCCCACTTCAAATTACAATATTAATTGCCCAAAACCGTAATTCGAGTAGTCTTGTATTTAGGACCACCCAAGGGGTGGGAACTAGATACGAAAAGGAGCAAATTCCCAAGATATCATCTCCTTGTTGCTCTTTCAGACCATCATGAAGCAATTTTTGTTTTTCTTCTCGACTTATACGATGTAGTGACTTTTTCCTATGAGAGAATGATGAAGAACATGAAATAGAGTTCACAGTAGTTGCATGTATAGGTAAAGGAGGAAGAGAATAATGGAAGTAGAAGATTGAGGAGAGGACAAGGTGGATGAGGGCTGGATGGAGAATGTAGTGGAGGTGCAATTAAGGCAAAGAATGAAAGGGTGATAGTGTTGGTGGCAGCCACGGCAGCGTAGGAGGTAGTGAAGAAGGTCCTATGAGGAGTAAGAGGAAGTGAGTAAATAGAGGTACTTTAATTATTTCACTATTTTTTTTAACATTGTAACCTGATAAACTATTTCTATTCCATTAAGAGGAGATAAGTGTTTTTCTTTGTTTTAATCAAGGGGGTTAGAGTGCAACCTACAATATATGTAGGGGGGTTATCTACATTTTTTCCTTATAAATTAACCTTATAAAATATATAAAGTAGTATCGTTGAATTATAATAAAATAATATACTATACTAATTATGTAGTTATTTTATATTATAATAAATAATGAAATAACTATAATAAATTATATTTTTTTACTATGTTATATTTTAATAATGGTATAATACAATATAACCTATAACAAATAGTAGAATACAATGCAATATAATATAGTATAATATAAAATATGTTATGCTATGTTACAATATTGTGTACTAATAAGTAATAATATAGAATGATAAAATATAAAATAAAATAACATAACATAATTTAATATGTTAAATATCTTATATTAAATTACATGCTCTATAATAAATATCTATTTCATACAAGCAAGGATTAAAGTGCCGTGGCAGGGGGCCGTGTTGGAAACTTGCCGGTAAGATACGACACGGTGCGCGCCGGGCCGTCGATGTGTGCGGGTCAAAAAAATATATGTGTGCCAACACGTAATGGCATGAAATATTTATTTTCTTTAGCAACAAAATATGTTAATTATTTATTATGTAATTTTATCAAATCTTTTGAACTTTGTTGATAAAATTACCTACTAATTTCAAGAACAGAGGGTTTAAGTTGTGTTATCGGCACGGGGGTATCGTGCCAATGTCCTGTGGCACGATACGGCACGGTGGATACGGCCCGTCTTGATGGACACTTTAATCCTTGCATACAAGTATAATATACCATAATTTTTATAATATAATATACTTAGATAATTTCAAAATTGCCCATGGAACAAACCTGGAATGAAGTTGTTCCCTCTTGTGTTTGTCCTAGGATAACCCATAAAGGACTAATTGTTCGGACCTTTTTTTTTTTTTCTTTTTCTTTTGTTTGCATTTGGAGAATTAACCGGGATACCCTAGGGATATCCTTGCTTATAAACCAAACAGGGCCTTGATGTTTAAGGCTAAAAGGGTTGAAAATTTTTGAATGTTCACATTATAATTGCAATAGCGATAAGAGAGACGTAGGAATTTTTTTTCCAAATAATCCTAAAAAATATTATAATTGGCTAAATGATCTTACTAAAAAATATTTGGCGAAATAACCCTCCTTTTGCCAAGTCAGTTCAGAGGTGGAATTTTCTTTTATAAGTGGTGAATCATTCATCGTCTTTAAGAAGACGCGAACGATTCACCGTCTTCATAATTTCCTATTAAAGCGGTGAATGATTCACCACTTTCTTGAAGATTGTTTTTTAGGATTTTTTAGGTTGTTAAGATTGTATGTGATTTGTTTAAATTTTTATATGGTTGTTAGGATTATATATGGAAAATAGAAAAAAAAAAGAGATTGTTAGAATTGTATGGATAGATTATTAGGTTTTTTTAAGTTGCTAAATATGTGATTTGTTGAAATTTTATGTGGTTATTAGGATTATACATAGGAAATAGAAAGATAGTATATTAAGGCAAAGATGGTGAATGATTCACCGTTTTTGTGGAAAATTTGGACGGCGGTGAAGGTAGTGAATCATTCACCGCCTTTAAGAGAAAATTCCACCGTCATTCCTACATAGCAAAAGGAGGGTTAGTTTGCAAAATTTTTTTTTTTCATAGGGTTATTTACCTAAATAGAAAATTGTATAGGGTCATTTCGAAAAAAAGTCCAGAGATGGATGTTGAGGAAAGATAAATAAGGGAATTTTCAAAGAACCTGTTGTGCACAAAGAGTGACGAACCTAGAATTTTTGTACTTCTGAGGATAAAAAAACTAAAGAATGAAAGAGAGAATGAAAGAAGAAAATAGAAGAGATTAAAGTATTTGTGCTACTTGAGTCTAGTTGGGAAGCACTATGCAGCCAACAACATAGGAGATACAACTATGGCTACACCTTAATTTTTAAAGTAAACATTTATGAACGAAGAACAAAGTCAACGAACCATTAGAGCTCTATTTGGAGCCTCCCCAGCCACCTTTTCTAGTTGGCTTAAGATTAGGGCCTTTAGCAAAACCAAGAAAAGGCTTTTGCACTCTACTTCCTATCTTTTAAATACTTATATTTTGCCCTGTTAAAATTTAAAGTTGTAGCACTAAACCTAGTATCATTATTATTCTGTTACTTTTCCACGTGTAAATTGTGTGATACAGTAAAGCAAGTTATTAAGATACCTATTATATTTGGTGGGAATGCATAAGAATTTTTTATTTTTCCTTAAATTATGTAATTTTATGAAAGGGCTAAAATATAAACTCCTTTGTAAATACCCGCTTTTTTACTTTTCTCTCATGACTTTTAAAAACTTATACTTTGTCCCCTCAAATTTCAGAAATGTTTTCAGGGGATTACGACGTTAATGGAGAGGGCAAAATGACCATACTTGTTATGGAGGGAAAAATATTTTTTTTAATATATTTCTGCGATTTTTAGGCGTATTTTTAGTATATTCAATTATAAATTATTAGAAATATAGACGGAACTGTGATGGAATCCTAATGCAAGGGGGTTAAGTGCACATCAACTCCTGTGATGGAATCCTAATGCAAGGGGGTTAAGTGCATCAACTTGAAATTTTTCGGGGGTAAAATATAGGTTATTGAAAGTCAGGAAAGGAAAGTGAAAAAGAGGGTACTTACAGGGGAGTTTTCTGTACTTCAGCCTTATGAAAGAGATCACCTAGTTATTTACCAATTAACTTTCTTTTTTCTGTCATATCTAAGTGTAAAATGGGCATACTAGTAGTTACCCTGTTGTACCATACAATGTATTAAGTGAGTGGTGACGACATAGTGATGGTGTGAGGTAGCTGCTACAATTTTAAATTTTGAGGGAGAACAGTGGAGGTTTTTAAAAGATAAAGGGCTATAGTGCAAAAGAAGATATTTATTGGGAGATTTTCTGCATTTTATCCTAAAATAATAATAGTTCCTTTAGAAGACCCTTGAAAATTTATTTCTACTATAATTCCTAATTTCCTATCATTAGGGGTTGTATTTCTAATCTTTGTTTAAGTCATAAAACTCTAGTTCAAAAGAATATTTGACTATAAAAGAAGGATCAGATTCAATTTAAATCAGTGTCCCATTATGGCTCAAATTGATATGAAGAAAACTAAGTTTGACCTAAATTGAAACTGAACATGCCCCTGTTGATTTAATCCAAAGACAACAGCTCAAGAATGATCTGGCAATGTAGTCCAACGGTCACATCACAATCAATCTATGTTAACAAAATCTTTATCTAGTCGTCTGGAAAGGTTAGAGGATTGATGTTCAAGAACTTGATGATATAGACTACTTGAATCGGGATATCAAATAAAGGGTTGATGAATTTGTTTGGGGTCTTTAGGAGGTCTTGGATCTGCATAAGAGGTGGACTATGAAGCACGGATACTTCAAATTTCATGCCGTATCCGTATCGGATACGTATCGGATACCGATACGCGCCCGATACGTGTCCGATACGGGAATGAAGTATCCGATATTTATAAAAAATAAAGAAATATCGGATACGACTAGGATACGTGAGGGATACGGCGGGACACGGGGGGGATACGGCCAAGTTTTTCTTTGGTCTAAAATGATCGAAACTTAGAATTTTTTTAAAAGCTCACGTCCAAACCTATTGGAAAGAAGGAAAAGAGTGAGAAAAACACCAATCTCTATTCAATTTGTCATTTCATCTATCTTTTTGCTCTTAAATGGTAGAAGGTGCTCATTCTCGTTCTATCTTCACACTGTATTTACTCTCCTTCATCTAATTTGTCAACCTAGCATTAAGCAACAAAGGCTATAAAATATATGATTTTTTTTTTCCTTCTTTATTAAATTGTTAGCATATTTTTTTATTACTGTTTTAACAATAGAACTAACAAAATAGACATATATATTGAATGGCTAATTATCTAGTTTGTGCGACTACATATCTATTGTTATCATTTGATCAAGTTGGATGATAGTTAGTTTAATACTTTTTGAATTAATATTTTATATGATAGATTATTTTTTTTTATGAACATATAGAGCAATTATACAAGTTAATGCATATTAGAATATATTCCTTAATATAGTCCAGATATCCTAATTTTTCTCAATATATCATTACATACAATCAACATATATTTAAATATATTTAGAATAATAATATTTTATTCAAGTATATTCCCCGTATCGTATCCTAACAGTTTTAGAAATTGCCGTATCACCGTATCCGTATCGTGTCGTATCCGTATCCCCGTATCCGTATCTGTGCAACATAGGAGGTGGATATGATGTGATCTGCAGCCTGGAGGGTGGAGTTTGAGGCTCCTTTGGTGGTGATGTGGTGACTTACAGCATGATCAGTGCCTGTTGTGCTCTATGTGTAGAGGTGAAGTTTCCTTGATGTATGGCGCTGCATCAGCAAGATAGACTTAATAATTTCTTTCTAGTTCTAGAGTTGGTGTTGGCAGTGAAGAGATATTTAAAATATTAGCAAGTGTTCCTCATGGTTTGTGACATTGGAGTCAGGGCACCTTGGGAATGGTCTAAGGGATAATTGATTGTGGAAAAGTTATATATTAGAGCCCTTAAATGTTCTTTTAACTTAGGTATTCTGATCAAAACATTGATTGTGGTTGTTCGGAATTAGGGGTAGTCGCGAAAGCTCATGGCTTACGAGCCAGCCTGAGCTTGGCTTGTTCTTCCCTAGTCTCAGGCTTATCAAACAAGCTAAGCGCAGCTAAGATTTTGGGCTCACAGGTAAATTATTTTCATATGTCTGCAAATCTGTTATGAACCATTTAACAACTTTATCTCGAGTCCTTTTCACCTGATGTATTTGAACTCTCATTGAAGCCTCGTAGTGATTGCTACACAATTTGTGCCATTTTGTGCTTTATAAGTGCATGAAATAATTTTATCCCATATGACCATAACGGTTATCTAAATACGTTGAAAAGTAATTGGGTTATATGAGAACACAAGATGGCTATTGACTCAAAGGGAATGAACTCGACTCCAATTAGCTAGATAGCGAAGGTTATGCTGGATCTGTTGTTTGGCGAGTTGAGTCAAGCTCAGTCACTTTCTGCTGCATTTGACTGAGCTTGCCTTAACTTGTTCAAGCTTGGAGGTTTACATCATCATATTGAATTCTCAGATCAGTAGAAGCTCCAACTTTTAATCTTGGTGTTAAGACCTATGGAAAATCGTTATGCATCCTCTTTACTTGTTACATCTTGCAAGTCAACTGCAGTCCCTCCCTCTTACTCGAGCAAGAAAGCACGTAGAGAAAGGAGTAAAGAAAATCTCATAAGCACAAATGGTTTCTAAAATAATTCTAAATTTCTTGAAGTCATATTTAACTTTTCTTTCGTCTATGGGTAAATAGCTGGCCAGCTAAAGAATAGGATCCATATAAGATACCTTGGACATAGAAGGATTGTGGATCTGGATGCTTATAATATCCTGCTCTCAGGATTCATCAGACTCTGCTTGGTGCATCTACGCATATAGAACCATGCTTGTTTGAGTCATTGACTTTAAGACTTAAGACTAATGGGTTTCAGGCTTATAGGTGAAAGTTAATTTATTTTCCAACCATCAATTTCTGATATTGGTACTCATATTTATCTGTTTATCGCCGACTTCCGTCGTGTGATCATTATTAAATTGCTCAGCTCTGACAATCTCAAGTGGAAGGCAATGCCGAAGAGGAAAGAAACCAAAAAATCAGGAAGAGAGCGTGACTTGTACCATAAGAATTATTTCCATGCCTGTGAAAGTCTTTTAACGCTGATTTTAGATAAAGACAAAGGCACTACGGCTCTACTCTTGCTGAAGAAATCAGGGCGTGAGATCTCCCAGCTCCTTACACAACTTTCCGCGGGCATTGCTGGAACAGGCCTCGCTGTCCTCTTCTCCATTGGATGCAAAATGGCTGGCGGGAGGGTACCTTTTTGCACTACCAAGCTCTTGAACACCGGATTTGGACTCGGGCTGTTTTGGCTCTCATGGGCAGTCAACGGATTAAGAGACACAATTATCTCTATCAGCAAGAAATCGGGCTCGCTAAAGCTGGAGGAGGAAGAAGTTGCTGGTAAGATTGAGAAAAGCATGAATGATGTTCTATTCAGAGCTGCAGCTTTGGTGGCAGTGGCGGCATTGAGATTTACATAAACCTTGTTAGTTTAAAATTCTCTTATATTTGACGAACCTGTCCATATATTTGACCATAAAAGATGGCTTTGTTTTGTTTTAAGCTGCTTTTGATGGCGATTTTGTCCATAAGATCTGGGCTGCGAATATCTGTACATTCCTCTTGTCTCATACAATTTGGTGCTACTTTGTAATGTGCAAGTCAAGCTGCTTTCATTGCTTAAGTCTCTTGTACCATGGTTGGACCTAGACAATGATATTCTTCACCCTACCAACCCTCCCTTTTTTCTTTATTTTTTCTTTTTACCTCCTTTGATACGTCTCAAAAGAGATATATTGCCATTGAAGCATGGCCAGTGTTGACTGATATCAAAGGACTTCCAGTTGGGGCTTTTTTATAAAATAATCTTTTAAAATTTTATAATTTGCGAAATAATTCTACCAAATTTATATTTGGCAAGCTAACTTTCTCTTTGCCACGCAGGAGCCATATGAGGTTTTTTTTTTTAACAGATTTTTTTTCGAAAAACAGTGAATTGTTTATCACATTCTCTCGTGTTTTTTAAATGTGGTGAATCGTTCACCACATTCTATCGTGTCTTTTAAAGGCGGTGAATTGTTCGTCGTATTCTTTAGTTAAAATTATGCTTGGATTATATAGGAAATAGAAAAAAAGTTTAAGTTGTTAGGATTATATGTGGATTAATCGATGAATCATTCACCCCTTGCTAAAGAAGGTAAACGATTCACCGTCTTTAAAGAAAATCTCCATTCTGACGCCTACGTGGTGAAAGGAGTATTAATTTTCATAATATAATTTGGACAGTTATTTTGCAAGTCACCAAATTTTAGAGACTTATTTTGTAAAAAATTCCTTCAGTTGAGTCTTTAGATTTCCGTCCTGGAATTTGGGTCCGCACAGGGGACTCATCGGCTGCATTTATAGAACAAGCATGTATTGAATTAAGAGAAAAATTACCTGTATATTTGGGAGGAATTGAATTTTAAATTGTTAGATATGTTTCGAATTCTTTAGCTGCATTCCTAACCTTAGTTTCGTCGATCTATGAAGCTAGAATTATTTCTAATTTGTTGGAGTTTACTCTTAATTTCGTTGAATATATATATATAGAGTAGGGCTACGATACTATTATGAGTAGTAGAGCCCTACTACTCATAAGTTGTTTTCGATGATAGAGCTTGAATCGACGATCCACTCCGTTAAATATGATCTAGAGTATTTAAAACTTCTAGAAAATAAATTTCGTAATTTTTCAAAATCATTTACCTTACGATCAAAAGCTTACAAAATTGACAATTTTTAACGATATGGGATACTTGCTAGTTTAACGGTGTAAAAGAATTGAAATAGGTTGAATTTTTGATAGAAAATTCTATTCACTACCTAGATAAAGATCAATAACTCCGATCTTAAATTGAAGGATCCGATCATCTATTTTTAGGACATCGTTCGATTTCGGCCATTCATTTTATGCCCATTTGATGGACTTTATTATGATTTTGAAAAATTACGAAATTTATTTTCTAAAAGTTTTAAATACTCTAGATCATATTTAACGGAGTGGATCGTCGATTCGGAAGCTCTATCATCGAAAACAACTTATGAGTAGTAGGGCTCTACTACTCATAATAAGTATAGTAGCCCTACTCTCTCTATATATATATATATATATATATATATATATATATATATATAACTAGGCTACTATACTATTAATAGCACCAAGTCATTGGTGCTACCAAGTTTTTGACCGTTGGATTGAGAGATGTGCGGTTAGGATGATATGGGCCCCATAGAGTTAAATGGGTGGTTGGTTAAATAGTATGATCTAATGGGTGAAAATCATTAAAGGGGTGGATCTAACGGTGGAAAACTTGATAGCAGAGTGCTTCGTGCTATTGATAGCATAGCATGGACTATATATATATATACGGGGCAATTGTCTATATATTCTGAAAAGTTTTCGGTTTTCTTATTTACCCTCTTAGAAGGCTAATATTGAAAATAGCTTCTTATGTTCCAAATCTTTGTAATGTACTTCTAGAGTTAAGTTCCATCAGTGAGCTGTCGTTATCTCTAAAAAATTACTATTTTTCTCATTCCAATATACTCTTATTATATTTCAAGTCTTTCTAATATATTCCTGGTGGTGGCTGTGGCCGTACGCCGCCGCGTGCGTGCGCATCCCGACGATGCGCACCGCGTCGTCGCCCTTGGCGGTGTCACGCCCTGGATTGCAAGTTCCCCGGGCACGCCGACAAATCCGCCGTATATAAAGAACTTTCCCCTGTATACGAAGCGTTGCTGTAAAACAAACAGTACTACAACCAGTAGTATAGAGTTGTAAATTGTAACCAAGAATAGGTAGAAAGTAGGTTCCATATACATATATAGTATCTAGGTACAAAAGGACTCACACCAGCGAGTTATAACATCAGTATGTACATGAACTCCGAAACACTAGCACTACTTGCAGTAAGAACGTTCACGAACAGCAGCAACGGGGGAGGGCTCTAACTCGCGACGCCCTTGCCTTGATCGATCTCAGAAGGAGCAGCAGCCGAAACAAAAGGCCCTGCAACAACAGTGAAAGAAAAAGGGCGTGAGAACTACTGTAAAAACAAGTAGTCCTCAGTGGGTGCCACCCTCAACATCATCGGTCCACCCACTAAGTCTACGGGGGTAAGCAATAAAAGTAAGGAAGGCGGAAACACTCAACAGCTACATACCACTATACTATCATGCTCTAAAACCAATGCCTATAGATAGATGTCATGTGGACCCAATACGAAATGAGACGTAATCATACCGTCCACAGACGTGAACACACCCGTCCCATCTAGTTAGGTAACACCGTAACTCAAGAGTATCTGGCGGAGAAAACTCTCTCGAAACTGGGAATACACCAGTCTCGCCTGTCAAGGTTATACCATATCTCAAGAGTAACTGGCGGAGAAAACTTTCTAGAGACTGTGAACACACCCGTCTCGCTCAACTAGGCTACACCGCATCTCAAGAGTAAAAGGTCCAACAGGACGGCTAAGACTCCACTCATGTCACAACCTCACTAAAGGTAGAACAAAGGGGTCACTGACTATCTCACCCGGGCTGCCCAAACGGGCCCACCCTGCCTGTATCTAGCTACGCCGTACACCACCCCGAAGGTGGTCGGCTCAGGAGCTGTCCCAAACAGAAACTGCGACACACATCACACTGATACCTCATTCCGGAATGGCATTCGAGGGGCGCGACCCACACGAGTTTACAAATGTCTCTGTCATATTCATTCAAGCTCTCACAGGCCAAAGTCAAGATAACAGGGTTCAATTGGTCTATCAACCAACAAGTCCACGTGCCCTTGGCACAATCTGAGACCAAAATAGGAATCTGGGCCCATTGTCTACCCCGACGGCCCCGACAACCCGAAACAGTCTAGATTTTGCTGTAAAACTAAGCTCGGCATCCCAGCACGAGCGTAAATGCAATCTAAACTACCACAGGTATCCATCACGCTAGCACTGACACTGTGACGATACAAGTAACACACGGCTCCTAGAGCTAAATCAGGTAGAAATTGCATATGACGGTTAAATTCGCGGTTTTCTCCTAAGTCAAGTTCCAAGTCCAACATGCATGATTTATTTAACTTACTACTATTTGCTCCAAATTCAGATTTCAACTAACAGGATAATCCATGAATTTGAGCTAATGTAGGCTACACCATTGCTGAAATTATTCACATGTAGACTGCTAGAAAATTGGAAGAAAAGCCGATGATTAACCCACCTCTCGCGCAACTCCACGGCAGCAAGAAGGTCACGACAAGCTGGAAACTTCAGCCAAGATCCTCTCGTCCAGCACACAAAGGTCTTCAAAGCTCTAAACACCAATAACACTAAACTCCATCAAATAAATACATTTCAGCCCCAAAGCTTAATTTTTGCTCAATTGCAATGCTACTTTTACCTTTAAATTCCCAAATCAGGTGAGAAAAGCTCTCAAGACAGTGTTCTAAGATAAAATAATCTTCTATGGTCCAAAAGCTAATCTTCTCCCAAGATCTATTCACAAGAACATCAAGTTTGCATCAATAACCCCAAAATTCAGCACTTAAACTAAAATTCACAACTCCAATGTCAAAACTCACCTAATCACCACCAAATTTGGTGAGGAGGGTCTCAAATCCAGTGGAGGGTGACAACACACATGGCTCATGTAGCAAATCCAGCTCCCTCCATAGGTAGCATCAAGAAAATCCAAAATAACCCAAATCAGGTCCAAACTACCAGCAGCAAAGGAAATTGCACAAAAGACCAAGCTAACCTCAACCAAATTATGCAATTTTGGGTTTCGTGGATTCCTCTTGAAGTCTAGATTCTAGTAAACCAAGTTTCACCGCAATTCGACCTTCCTACGTCGCGTACGAGCCAAAACACCGAAGGTTGTCGCTGGAAAACTACAGAATCAGCACTCCTCAAGCTGAAATTGTGGAAGTTTGATGCAATTTGGGGAGTTTGGAGGGGTTGAGATGCAAATATGTGTTCACTGTGAAGAAAGGATGAAAAGAGATCAAAGGGGACGCCTACCAGCTATTTATAGGCAGAAGAAATGGTCAGATAATCCTCAAGAACCGCTGCTGAAATCTAGTGTCCCTATAGTTTCGGGCACTTCTGGGCACCCGGAAATATGTTCTGGGCGACCGAAACATCCTGGCTATACAAATCTCTCTCTTCGGTTCCTCCGCTCGTGGTGTCTTTGCGCCCATGCTTGGGTTCAGCGGACCTCGCCTACCACCGTGTCGGCACGTTCGATACTCACGAGATAAAATTTCTTGTAAGGACTGAGATTTTTACAGTGCAATTTAACCCTTGGTTGACAATGTTATTGTGTGTAATTTAATTACAAAAGCACTCGTCAAATTTCGGGCGAAAATGAGCTAAGACGGAAAAGTTACGCGACCCGGACCTCTGACTTAAAGTGAATAGTAACTCCGGCTTTTCGTTGAGCCGGGAAGTAGAGAAGGGTCCCGGTGCGTACAAAACTCCGAATATAGGCTTCCAATAGCTCGTTTCGAACGGCGCGGATATTACGGACCCGTTGGCCGATGGAATTGGATTCGTGCACGGTTGTCGAGAAAAAGGGTCCCGAGTAAAATCACATATATTATATATATATATATATATATATATATATATATATATATATATATATATATATATATATATATATATATATATATATATATATATATATATATATATATATATATATATATATATATATATGTGTGTGTGTGTGTGTGTGTGTGTGTGTGTGTAGGTGAGGGTGGTTTATTTAGGTTTTAAAGGAGAGATGGGTTCGTCGCGAATTGGAGACCAAATCGAGCGAAACAAAATGCTAGGTTTGATGCTCCGATCGTCTTTGAACGCGCCGGCGCAATCCGTTGGGAAATCCGACGCACGGATCTCGGGAATTGCGAAATGTTCGCGAGAGGGGTCCGAAGGGCAAATTCGGAAATTCCGCGAAAACCCCGATATTTTATGTGTCGAATTGCGCGAATTCGAACGTGGAGGGTGTATGTGCATAATTCACATGTTGACGGGGACTAGGATTAGGATTATGACCTAGGGAGGACTAAAGTGCAATTGTGCACTTTGTATATATACGCATAGTTGGGTATTCTTGAGAAAACCCTTAACCTACATCTAATCCCTGCAATCCATGAGCCATAATCGACCTTCCTCATCCTTGCCGTCACCGTGCGCACAACCCCGACCTCCGGCAACCCTCGCCGCGGAATCCACCCTATACCTTCATTTTCCCTCTCCCCGCCACCTCATCTCACCATTTCTTGTTACGGTGGTGGGAACCTCTCTGACCCGAGCACGGGATCCCCCAGTCAAGGGGTTGCCCAGCTTCTTTGCCGGCCCGGCGCCGCCGTCCCGGAGCGCCGCCGCGGCCGCCGCTCCTGCGGCCGGCAAGAGTCACCCGAGGCCAAGCCGGGTGATCTCGGCTCTTGCGCACCACCGCCGCCCTCCCGCAACCGCGCCGCCTTCCTTCGCCGGCCCCGGTGACCACCGGCACCCCCGGCGCACCTCTCCGGCGACCCCGAGCGCCGCCGGCCGCCGCTCTTCATCCTGCGCCGCACGGCCTTGGTGCACCGAGGGTAGGGCATCGCCATCTCGGCGCTCCGCCTCGGCCTAGGGAGGGAAGCACCGACTTCCCCTCGATCCCCGCTGCCGGAGCATCGCCGGCCCGACCTTCTCCGGCTGTCGGAGCGCCGCCGGAGAGACCTAGAACCCGAGAGCTTTGGCGGCTTTTGTAATAATCGACATTTTTATCTTAATAAATAAATCCTTTTGTTGACTATGTTATTGTGTGTAATTTAATTACAAAAGCACTCGGCAAATTTCAGGTGAAGATGAGCTAAAACGGAAAAGTTACGCGACCCGGAAGATTGACTTAAAGTGAATAGTAACTCCGGATTTTCGGCGAATCGCGGAGTAGAGAAGGTCCGAAGCATACCGAACTCCGAATTTAGGACTTCAATAGCTCGTTTCGAACGGCTCGACTATTCTGGAACCAACGACACTGACGGAATTGGATTCCGATGCATGGTTGTCGAGACAAAGGGTTTTGAATGGTTATACATATATATTTATATAATTGGAATTATGGAGGAATAAAAGAGGGACCGTTCTGTCGATGATCGGAGACCAAATCGGACGAAGTAAAATGCTAGATTCGATGTTTAAGTCGTTACGAACGTCTTGGCGCAATCCGATCGGAAATCCAACGGACGGATCTTCGGGAATTGCAAGAGTTTGAACGTAGAGGGTCCTATGCGCGTAATTCAACTAATGGCGTGGAATGGAAATTATGGGCTATGGTGGGCTAAAATGCAATTTGGCCTCAAGTATATAGAAACTAGTTTTAGGGTTTTCATGGAGAAACCCTAATCAGAGGCCCTTCACCTCCCCCAGCCGCACTAGCCACCTCCAGCAACCCACTGCCCATTTCGTGCTTGCGGCCCGGCCGCCGGCGAGGAGCTCCGGCCGCCGGAAGAGCATCCCCGAGCCCGGATTTCCCCTCTACATCCTCCTCCTCTCCACTTGTTGGCCGAGAAAACCACAGAAGGCAAGGGGAGACTCCAAGGTCTGGATCTGACCTTTCCTCGGCAAGATCCACCCAGAGGCGCGCCCTCGGCCATCCCTCGTCGCCGAGGGTTGCCGGAGCGCAAGAGCCGCTGCGGCTATAGTTGCTCCACCCAGGCCGAGGCTCGGGGAAGAAGCTGATCCGAGCGCCTTCTTCGGCTAAGGAGGCTTGAATCCTCCTTCCCCGGCCACGAGTCACCTCCGGCGCGCCTTTCTCGGCTTCCCCGTACGCCGCCGGCCGCCGTTGAACGCCCCCGCCGCCGCTCGGATTCGGTGCGGACCGCCGCCGCTCGGATTCGGTGCACCGAGGTTGGAGCCCCACGGCTTCGAGGTGCGGCCGTCGTCCATCGGAGGGAGCACGGAGGTCCTTTCAACCCCCGGCGCCGATCCTCGCCGTCCCGACCGCCTCGCCGCCGCGCTCCGCCGGAAGCTCCTCAACCCGAGAGCAAAGGCGAGTATTGATCGCCGCCGCCGCGATTCCGGCCGCCTCCCGCCGCCGGGCAGTGACTGCCTCGGACCTCCCGGACCGGTTGCTTCCTTCCCCGGCCGGACCGACCGCTGCCGTACCGCCGGCGGCCAACACTAGCTCCCTCGGGTCAGGTGAGCAGTGTTTTCATTAACATCACCTAGTCTAGGGTTGTAGGCACGATTTTCGAGGCTACAGTGGGTCTTTTTGACTAAGTGAGGTGAGCACGGTCATCGCCTTTTCGTGCTGAACGCGATGCTCACCTCCGTATAGAGTTTCGATGCCTCGTTTAGCGGGATAATCGTACTTTACGCGCTGTGCGCAGTGTTTACAGAACTTCGCGTCGTTTGTGCGAGTTCTACAGTGACCGAAAGTGCTCCGAAAGGTGAGCACGGTCTCCGGCACGCCGAAACCTTCCAGTAACTACGATGGCTCGATTTATTGAGCATCGGTTTGCGTGCACGGTCCATAAAAGCCCAAAAATTACATGAAATAATGTGTTTTTATGATTTGTTAGGGGCTTTTATGCAATTGTAAATTACGTAGCTGCTGTGGGTAGTGTGTACTTGCTGTGGGTATCCCCTGGACTGATCGTCCAAGGTCCCAAGCCTTTACGGAAATCGAAAAGCGATTTCCGGAGCGTTTTTCGGCAAAATCCGCCGACGGGAATGCAATTACGGTTCGGATTTCGTCCGACAACTCTTGGTACTTATTTACGATGTCGCTGAGCCTTGTTGGCTGGTCACCGCGTCGTTTCGAGGGTTCGAAAACGACGGGTGAGCGACAGTGGGATTCCGGTACAGTTTTCGGGACTTCCGGGTACTTCGGCAATCGGTTTTGGGAAACCGATTCCCGTGGGTTCATTAGTGGAGCTTCATAAATAGTAGTATTTGTGTTGGAGGGTTAGATGCTAACCCGGTGGACCCTCTCGTAGGTCCAGTTGCTTCGCTTCCATAGTCGACAGATCTTCTACAGTTGTACAGGTGGGTACCTCGACTCGTCGTCCGTTCAGTGGTGCACGCTGGTGACGTTTCTTCCACCTTTCTGTTTATATCATTATCGTAGATATATCGTGCATCTTTACAGTATTACTCTACTCAGTGTTTCCATGCTTAGTACCATGTGTAGGAGTAGAGTAGTTTGCTTCTTGTCAGCCTATGACATCAGTGACCTGTTCGGTCAGTTTACACAGTGACCTTGTTGTTCGGTTGGTCAGTTCTCGTGTTTCCTTCAGTAGTACTTGCATACAGTTGAGAGGATGTTGAGTTGTTCCATCCTAGTTGACCTGAGTGGTCAGTTCTTGTGTTTCCTTGAGTAGTACTCGCATACAGTTGAGAGGATGTTGAGTTGTTCCATCCTAGTTGACCTGATTGGTCGATTCTGGTACTTCTTTACAGTTTGACGACCTATACGGTCAGTACGCCTGAGAGGCAGGATTGTCGGCTGGTTGCCGACGTTTGGCTATTAAGCATATCAGCATCGATCGCCCGAGACACACACGCATTTCACGAACACCAGCGGTCTGGCCACCGCAAGAGGGTGTTCTTTTCCGAAAAAGTGGTTTGGGACTGATCATATTGGACTTGCCAACCCGTGAGCCCATAGACTACCTTGGGTTATATGCACCCTGTGACCCGGATCGATCGGGTTGTACACGAGCGAGTGACGGTGGGCATAGGCACAGTGCAACGGACCAATAGGGCAGTTTCCAGATTGGGTGTTTTTGTACTTTCGTACCGTTGACGCATACTTACAGTAGCTGTTGTTTCATATCTGTATATCTCTCCATTTATTTGTTTATCATAGCTACTGTACTACTATTATCTCCTCTTGTGTCTATCTCCGCGAGGTATCCGGGAGGGGAGACATGTTTACATGTTCTCACCCCTCGTCTTCTTTTCAGGTGACGTTGCAGGTCTTAGTGGGACAGCTGGTGAGGAGCGAGTCTAGTACGCGACATGGCTCCGTCCCTTCGTTGGTTATTTCTTTTTCCTTACCTTGCATGGTTTAGACTTATTTATGGTTCAGTTCAGTATTTACTTTTGAATATGAGATGTTTTATAATGTAATAAAGAATGTGGATTTTATGTGATAAAATGGTCTTCTACCCCTCGTGGTAGCGTGTTTTTAAAAGAAAAGGCTTTCATGTGGTTTTATCAACTTATTTATATCTCGAAAGTGAACCTGTGGTGAATGGTGTATGAATTAATATAACTGTTGGATGTTGTATGTTCATTATTGTGGTTGTTTCCTGGTAGTCTACTACACTCTGTACATGTGCGACGCCGTGCAAATATAGGGGAGACTCTGTCCGTATGAATAGTGGACGCCCTGTATTTGTGGCGGATTTGGCATACCTTGGGGTCAGGTTTTAAAAAAAAAAATTCCGCTGTATTTTTCACTTTATTATTAACCCCGGGGCGTGACAGTTTTGATCGCCGCCGCCGCGCCACCGGGTTGCTGCCCGCCGCCGCCGGCCATCACCTCCTCCGACCCTCCGGACCCGGTGCACCCTTCCCCGGCCGGAGTGCGTGACCCCCGGCCGCCGGCGACCGAGCACTAGTCCTCCCTGCCGGTAAGTTGTGTTTTTCCTGTTTCTGGTTGCGGTCTAGGGTTTCGGTCACCTATTTGGTGATCCGATAGGGCTAACTGACCTCGAAAGGTGAGCACGGTCACCAGTTTTTCGTGCCGAACGCGATGGTCACCTCTGTTGTGGGTTTTGATGCCCTGGTTAGCGAGATATTCGTACTTCACAAGCTGTGCGCGTTGTTTCTTGATTTTCGTGTCGCTTGTACGCTTCCCACAGCGGCCGGCTTTGCTCCGAAAGGTGGGCACGGCCTCCGGCACGCCAAAATCTATCAACGGGTGCCTTGGTGGGGTTGATTGACCTCTCGGTTGGTTCAGATGAGCCATAAAAGCTCCGAAATCGCATGAAATAATGCGATTTCGCGTAACTTGATGGGCTTTTATGCAATTTTACTAATTGTGGCCACTGTGGACAGCGTGTACGTGATGTAGGCAACCCCTGGACTGATTGTCCCAGGCCCCAAGCTTTACGGGAATCGAGAAGTTAGGTTTCGGGTTGTTTCTCGGCAAAATTTGCCGACGGAACGCGTCGTTTTGGGTTGGTTTTCTTCCGACGGTGCTTAGGGTTTAGTTACGTCGTCGCAGAGACTTGTTGGCTGATCACCCGCGTCGTTTTGAGGGTTCGGAAACGACGGGTGAGCGACGGTGGGTTCCGGTGTCGAAATAGACACTTCCGGGAACCCGTATTCGTATAATTATCCGACGTTGTTTGTGTAGTAGTGTTTGTTAAGGATTTTGTGTTGGCAAGTTTCATGAATTGATTCGAAGTCTTGAAGAGTCGGAGTGGATTGAAGAAGAACGAAGAATCCAAGACTTCGAGAACTCAAAAACTAATCACGACATGAATCACGATGCGAAGGTAATGTTTTAATTCATGGTATGGTGATTAATATTTAGTTATAGAAATTAGAATCATGAAAATCAATGTTTAATGGATTAGAAATTGCTTTGGAACTTTGTGAAACTTGAAACATGAAAAAGCTGTAAATTGCACTCAGACGGACCATCAACTTTATTCTGTGAACACGAGATTTGTACGGTCATGACCATCAACTTTACCGGTAACAGCCTGAGATTTGTGCCGGTACAACCATCAATCTGTTACCGGTAATGGCCCTTCGCAGAAATATCTTCCGTCATTGTATTACCGGTAACAACCTAAGTTTTGTACCGGTACAGATAGGTAAAAAATCTGAAAAATCTCTAATCCGAATCTAATTGATTCTAAAGTCTATAAATAAGATGTTAGGGTTCTCTAACTCCGTGTGCTTCATTAATATACATGTTTGAGAAACCCTAGAGGCTAGGAATTTATCTAAATCCTATTTTCTACATCATAGCCTCTTCTAGGTCAAATCGAGACATAGTAATTCCTTCTCTATATGTCGATTTGATCTACGCTTCGCTTGGAGTTTTCTTCTTTGGTTTTCTACGATACTCCTAAGCGAAGGATCACCATATTCATGATACTCTCCTGAACGGCGTCGTGGATTCGGCGTGACGGGTCGTGGATGCGACGTGATTGAAGGCGGTTCGTGGATTCGGATCGTTGGCTCGTAGATTCGAGTGGCGTCGTGGATTCGACGTGTTCGAGGCTTCGTGGATTCGAAGTGCGTGCGTTCGTGGATTCGAACGTGCGGGCGTGGACAACCGGAGGAGGATTGCGCGGAGATTCATAGGAGAGTTAGAGAGGTTAAGTCCGTGGAGTCGGTAATCACCTTGTAATCTTTTCTCTTATTGAATTGTTTATTCGCGTGTTGGTCCCGTAGGTTTTTTTTTTACTCCGAGTTTGGAGTTTTCCCACGTAAATCTCGGTGTGTTTTTAATTTCTGCATTTACTTTTAACGTATCGAGATTTGTGGTTTTTGGCTGGGACACCTCTTCACCCCCCTCTAGGTGATTAGATACGATATAGATAGATCCTTGGGGCTACCCCATAACTTACAGTGTTATCTTTTGTTTGCTGCCAAAACATCCAAATAGGAGTGTTTGTTGACAATGGGTGACTCGTGACATGAGTTGGTGCGTTCCGGGACAGTTCGTGGGTCCTTGCGGAGTCCCGGTGCGATTTTCGGGACTTCCGGCGAGTTACGGTAATCAGTTTCGGAAAGCCAATTTCCATGGGTTTGTTTGTGGAGTTGGGTTTTAGTGTTTCCTATTTGCGGGTTAGACACTAACTCGGTGGACCCTCCTTAGGTCCGGTTAACTTTCAGTGCAGTTAGGAGACAAACGCGACATCCTATTTTTCTATTCTAGCATTTTTAGTCTCTACATGCCATTGTTTGTTTATCGTTTGGTTATCGTATCTCGTTGATTGCATTTGGATAGTTATGGATAGACATGTAGAGCAGGTTACTTATGTATATTGTATCTCTGTGGACCTTGGGTCCAGGCAACACATTGACTCTCTTGTCACGTGTTTCGATCTGGTTGATCGAGGTTCGGCGTTGTACGCTCTAGCATCTATCACAGTTCGGCGATGTACGCCCTTGTTGTTGGCTTCGGCCTAGGCACCGGCTTTAGCCGAGATTTGTTTGAGCATACCAGCATGACTTAGTCACAGCACTTGGGGGTATTCATGACACCGGATCGGTTTGGCCACCGATTGGAGGTGTACTTGGCCGGATGGGTCGTCCTTTGGGGCGGATGGATCAGGTCGGTGCAGGTTAGTGACAGGCAGCGCTTGAGGTCTATGGACCAATATAGCAGGCATAGATTGGGTACAGTTTCTGGTTCCTTACTTTGAGGCATTCTTGCATTGATATCTATACAGTAGCAGGTTTATTTATTGCTCCTTATTATCTGTTGTAGCTATTGTAGTTCTTTTCATATCACAGCTTATATATTTGTTTATCTATCTCTTTTGGTTTCCGGTGAGTACGGCTTTCCTTCGTGGCTTGCGGTACCCAGCTGGGAGGAGACATGTTTACATGCTCTCACCTCCCCCACTATTTTTCAGGTACCGCGGGCGGTGAGAGTTGAGGCGAGACGTGAGGCACGTTCATAGTGGTCGCTAGAGCTTCCGACCCAGTTTGTTGGTTTAGTCTCTACCCTGTTTGCTTTAATAGCTTAATATTTCATGGTTCAGTTGGTTTATGTTATTTGAATTCATGTGGTTTGAATGAACAATAAAGTTTGTGGATTTATGATTTAATAAATGAATTTGAATCTGGGATGAATAGTGTATGTGAATGTATAACTGTCGATTGTTTGTATGTTCACTCGTTGTGGTTGATTCCTGGTTTTATTATAATACTCTGTACTTGTGTGACACCGTGCAAATACAGGGAAGACTCTGTCCGTGTGGACAGTGGATTCTCTTTATTTGTGGCGGATCTGGCATACCCTGGGGTCAGGTCTTTCAAAAAAAAAAAATCCGCTGTGTTTCTATCAGAAAGGACCTCGGGGCGTGACATTTCTGGACCCACTTCTGGGCTCCCGGTCACAGGATCCGGAAATGACTTCAGTTTTGTCCAATTCTGCACTCAAGTTACGGGCGACACGAAATATCTTCCGGGCGCCCTAATGCAAAACTCCGATTTTGTTTATTTGAGTGCGCCGAGTCCAATTCTGCATCCATTTCGTGCTGAATTGACTATGACACAGTCTGACACTCTCCCGACGTGTCGTCCAGTCACTAACACTGAAGTCAATCCTATCCAAACCTCAGGAACACTATAGGCGGAGCCCTCATCCTGGTTCTCTTCCACGGGTAGCTCCGGCGCCGCCATGATGATGGAGCGCTCGTCGTCGTCCTCCACTGTGCTTGTAGAACTAGGTGGCGAGGAAGTCGAGGACGAGTGTCACGCCCCGGGACCCAGCGGAAGCCCGCCCGGCGCGTGCCCAGACCCGCCGTACATCTACAACATACAAGGCGTCTAACAAAAACGATAAATAACCAACAAAATAAGAAGAATCTAGAAGTACCAGAGCAATATAACAACTAGAATTCTAAACTAGGAAGCATAAAAGAAGTGACTAAATAAAGTACCAGTAAGGATGTGAATTCTCGAAATCCGAGAGTTTCACCTCGTCCAGGATCGACTAATTGTCAAGTGGGTATGCTTTGGAAAAGCCAAAGATGCCTAAAGCACCGAAAGTGCAAAAGTGCATCGCGATTGGAGTCCGCGAGAGCAAAGTGAGAAAAAACCTGCAATCTGGCAGAACCTGCTCTCGGGGACCGGTCTCTAGAAGGAGGGACCGGTTCCCGTAAGTGCGGTGCGCGAGAAAACCCTCTGCGCACCAATATTGCTCTTTGGGACCGGTCCCCGTCGAGGGAGACGGGTCTCCCCGAGCTCTGAGGTCCACAGGGGACCGGTCCCCCAAATTGGAGGCAGGTTCCGAGCGCGTCCACCCGAGAGCGGTTCTGCGGGGCCCCGGTCTCGGTGGCGACCGGTCCGTGCGCGAAATTGGGTGGGCGACGGAGGGCCCGGCCACGGGGGTGCTCTGCGGGACCGGTCTCCACATAGAGGGACCGGTCCATGGGCGCGCCTAGTCAGGGGCGGTTGAGGAATTAAAAGTGGAGGGGTTTTTATGAAATTGTTGCATTAGTTAGGGGTATAGAGTGCAAACAGCACTCTCTCCCTCTCATTTCCCTCACTCCCTCCCTCTCACTCTGTTTTCTCTCTCTCTCCCTCTCTTGAGCGACAGGAAAAAGAAGAAGAGAAGGAAGAAGAGAAAGAATAAGAAGGAAAAGAAGAAGAAGAAGGAGGAGAGTAAGGAGAGGATCCTCTCCACCATCTTTCTCTCTCCCTCTTCATCTCTTTGGAGCTAACCTAGAGGTAAGCTCTTGAACCCTAGCTTCTAGAACTTAGGGTTTTGGGTTTTGAAGCTTAGAAATGGGCCAAATGGGACCCTAGAGAGCTTCTAATGAGATCAATCCCACGTATTAGGGTTTGGATCTAGTGGGTTTGCTATAGGTGCAACCCTAGGGCACCAAAATGGGATTTTGGTAAATGTAGAGGTTTGATCTCAATTGATCATGTCTAAACCTAATTGCTAGGTGTCTAAACGTGTTGGCGAAGGCGGATTGGCGTTTCGTCGAACGGTTTAAAAGCTAGAGGCAAAACAAGGTTGGTCGGGCTTCGTTTCGACCAAAAGAGAAGTTGGCGGAGCACGTGCGATGAGTCTTTTTGGAGCCTCAACAACTTAGAAAAGCTTTAAAAGATGGGGGTGACACTCGAATACTTCGAACTCCTTTCTATGTCTTAGAAGTAATTTAATTTCATCTCTTGCATGTAGCATCGTAGAATTGCATGTTTAGACTATTCCTTATGCTTTCTAGTAATAACCTAGTGTACGTTGAATGCTAGGAGAATGGATAGGTGGGGATTGGGTCTGGATGTGGATTCTAGAGTGCTAAAGAAAGAGATGGATTCGGTGTTACTTAATGACATAAATCGAGTGGCATTAATATAGTGTATTTGACACTAGAGGTCTTCGGACATAGGGATAGATGAAATCCCAAGAGAAACGGCTCGTGAACATAGATCTTAGTAAAGCTAAGTACATGTGATTGTTGGTCGGAATAGTGGAGTTCCGAGAGAGTTGTTAACCCCAGTGGTAGGGTATCCTCACGTGGAGAGGATAGATCAAGCTCACGGTGCCGTTGTCGGTGGTGGTATAGCCATCGGTGTCGTTGAGTACTCCGGAGTGTCGCACGATCGGGACCACGTGGAGGTCCACGGACAATCTCGGGTTGGAGTGCACGTGGAGCCTCCTCCCCAAAAGGGATCTATATGTGAGGCGTAGGCGGGAACCCAAGGGTATCGCCAGATTGGGTAAAGGAAACATTAATGTTAACATTGAACAGTCATTGTTGAACATAGTGAGAACTTGTTAGCATGATAGTAAACCTCTACTATATGATGCATGCATACAATTCATAAGATTATGGGCATAGTAGCATAGTTTTCCTATTATGCATTTACAGCTTTCAGATATTTATATATATATATCTAGTTGTTACTTGTGCCCACTTGGACCTAGTGGGGAGATCGGTGGAGTCGGTGGCCGAGCCCACTGGGAACTAAGGAAGTTAGTTCTCACCCCACTCTATTTCCAGTGTTCGGTGCAGGTTCGTCGGGCGAGGACCGCGGTAAGGGCGTCGCCCCCGATCAGTGAGGATCGTGGTAGTTACATTAGTAGCTTTCCTTTTTATGCATTAGAGTACACCCTTTGTATCTAGATGCTTTACGTTTTGAGATGAGCTATGTATATATTGGAGGTCAATCGAATGTATTCATTTTGGGGAAGAATGATGTAAATTGTAACTAAAAGTTTATGTGATGTAATAGCTAGAAGTATTCTCTCTTTATTTCACTTGTATTATCTCGTGGATTACTTGCTCTAGTTGTTGGCACTGTTTGTGCCCCTGTTGATCGTGTATGTTTAGAATTTAGTATTCCTGGGTAAATTCTTGTACACGATCTCTTGTTGAGCCTTGGGCGGGCGGGGAGAGTCTTTGTCCGTCCGGCGTCCGCTCGGCGCGCCCGAACCGGACCAAATCGGTAGCGGTCTTCGGGGCGGGGGCGTGACAGTACCAATCTCCACTATAAAACTATAAAGAGAGTACAACAAAACATCCCATAGTAAAAACTAAAAGAGTACATGGTGGTCTCTATACATGGATACAAAAGTCACTCTCTCACAAAACACAAAAAAGAGAGGGATAACCACCTAAACAGTGGTTAGCGGCTATCTATCTAGGCGATCCCCTTGCCGCGGTCCCTTGCCTCCGCCGGTGCCGAAGGCTCTGAAACACATAAGAAACAGAGGGCGTGAGAACTATTAAATAATAGTTCCCAGTGGGCAATTACTGACTTCAGTTGCATGCTCCACTAGGCCCAAAACGAAACAAGTAAGCGGTTAATATATAAGCGAAATAAACGACATGTAAATAAACATGTAAGCTACTAAACATGATATCTCTACTTAGCATGAATTTGCATAAGTAAGTAAGCTATTCTAAGCATAAATAGAAAGTATGACTAACTAGTCCCATGTCCATAAAGCAATAGTAAAGTGTCAAGTTTAACTACCCTAGTCAATATCCAATGTCGATTAAACTTCTTTAGTTTGAATCCAATAAGACCCACAGAAAGGCTGTCTAGGCGATCAGAGCCTAATGGCCCCGTGGTAGTCAACATCCCTACCCTAGGAATGAGCCTATCCCACGGCAATCCACTTCGGCGCCTAATCCTGCACGGCGAACAAGTATCGCGTTGGCCAACTCCGGAGTGCCGGTTTTTAGGGAGCGACCCTCACAAGCATGTGGGAATGAGCACAATTGCATATAGTCACAAGAACCGTCACGAGTCTCAAGTCATCATGTCTCTAACATGGAATGTACGAGTGTCACAGTGGCCTATCTCTATGTCATCATGTCTCTAACATGGAATATAGTAGATGTCAGTGGCCTATGTCAATGTCTCTATGTTGCAGTTTACATAGTTTTCTAAGTTAAGTGCCGCTTGATGACACTTAAGCTTTCTAAGTTCAAACTTGCGTTTAATATTACCAATACACCATTTGAGCTATATTAAACATAAAAGGCACGTTCCCAAGTGCCCACCAGAACCACCCTCACATGCATGCAAAATAACACAGAATGCTCTACTACATAGAGTGAAATTTTTATCATACATAAGGCATGCATTTTAAGTATTGTAAAATTCATAATAATTCTATTTAGCATAAATATGCATTCAAAATAATTTAACCAAACCAATTAATCACTTAGGAGACATTTTCCCCTATGCTCATGAAGCCAAACCCACCGTATGCTCCGAGCGTTGTTCCGAACCGCTAACGAAGTTTATATTATGGCTCCTAGCACCCTAAGAAGTAAACAATATGAGTTACAAGCTTAGAAGATGAACCATGTGTTCAATCTTTAAGAAACTCTATAAAAAGGTGAAGAAAACTCACCGGATGCGAAGGAAACTCTCTCGATCTTCAAATGGGAGTTAGAGTCCTTCCAATCCAACCTAAACCAAGGTTCCAAACCCATCAATTAGGTTCTAGAAGCTACAAAACGAAAATCCCCAATTCTAACCCTAGAATCCCATTTCTAGGGTTTCTATTCAAAGAAACCAACTAATCTTGGATATCAAGGAGAGTAAGTCACTAACCTTCTTAGAAGCTTCAAACCACGTTCAAAGTGCTCTAGGGTTGGAGGTTGATCCACTCTCAAGCTCTACACTCCAAGCCAATACTTCTTCAATGGTGGAAATAGCACCCAAAAGGAAGAAAAGAGCAAAAGGAAGAGTTTAATCTTCAAAAACTCATGCAAAATCCAAAGGAGATGAAGGAAAGGGAGTGGAGGGTGCCCTACCTTCTCCTTGCTGCTCCCAAGCTCAGGGAAGAGCCCAAGGGGTGTGGGGTGTACTAATAGAAAGGCTACAATAGCTAAAAACCCCCTGCAGTTCGAACTGTACGCAGTCTGCCAGTTTGTACCGGTACACGGGCATTTGTTCCGGTACAAATGCTGTGAAATGGCCAAACCCGAGCCTCGGGTTGCCCCTCTCTCGGCCAAGTATCTAGTACAAAACCCGAGTCGTGCGGTGTAGCCATCATGGGTATCGTACAACCATCGGTTTGTACCGGTATAAAGCCTAAAATTCTCAATCCGAGAGCTGACCAAAAATCCGTCTTTTCGGTTTTGGTGCCTAGATGCAAACCATCATTCTCGGGGTTCGAACCATAGGTCGGAACACTGTCAACGACCTTCCAACAAATGTGGAAAAGTTCCGAACTCAGTCGAATACTCGAACTCCGCAATTTGCGCAAGTCCAGTATGTTACAACGAGGGTGGCGAGGGCGGCGGCCATGACGACGAACCGGAGAAAGGAAGTCCGCGTTGATGGCCTTGGCGAGGGCGAAGAAGCCGCTCTTCGTGCTCAGGAGGCGCCGCCGCTTTCGCCCTGCCGCCAGCGGGACGCCCACCATCCCCGCCACCAGGATCGCCGCCAGCTTCAGTCGTAACGCCGACGCGTTGTTGCGGCACCCCTCCTCCTCCTCCGTCGCACCGTCAGCTCCCCCCCGTGGTGCGGGAGGCGGCGGGCATCCTCGCCGTGGTGCGGGAGGAGATGAGGCGAGGTGGAGGCGGAGGAGCGGCGAGGTGGAGGTGGAGGAGCCGACGATCAAGGAAGGAGAGGAGGGAGAGAAAGAGAGGTTAACTTAAGGAATTAGGATAATAAGGTAGGGGCAAAATAGGTATTTTAGATAGGTTTTAACTCTAGTATACATTTAATCCATATTTAACCTAAGTTAAACTAACAGGGGATAACTGCAGGGGTATTTTGGAATAACGGTGGAACATATGAGGGGCATTTTAGAAAAAAAAAAGAAGAAACAGAGGTAGATTAAATATTTCCAGACGCATGAGGGGTATATAGGCAATTATTGTTAAGGATTTTCTGTTGGCAAGTTTCGTGATTTGAGTAGGAGTCTTGAAGGATCGGAGCGGATTGAAGATGGTCGAAGAATCCTAGACTTCGAAGAAAGAGACAATGTGAATCACGGCGTCCAGATAAGTTTTTAATTCATGTTATGGTGATTCATACTTAGTGGTAGGCATTAGAATCATAAAATCATTGTTTAATGGATTAGAAATTGTATCGGAACTTTGTAATATTTAAAAATTGGAAAAATCAGAAAATTTACAAAGTGTACTGGAACCTGTACCAGTACAAGCATGGTTGTTATACCGGTATAGCCATCAAACCCATTACCGGTAACAAGGCTTCAAAACCTCTATCTTCCGTCCTTGTGTTACCAGGTAACACTATATAATTTGTCAGATGGTTAAAAATCTGAATTTTCTCTGATCCGACTCTAATTGATTCTAAAGTCTATAAATAAGATGTTGGGGTTCTCTAACTTCGTGTGCTTCATGATTATACATGTTTGAGAAACCCTAGAGGCTATGAATTCATCTAAAACCTATTTTCTACGTCATAGCCTCTTTTAGGTCAAATCGAGATATTGCAATTCCTTACTATATGTCGATTTAATCTACGATTCACTTGGAGTTTTCTTCTTTGGTTTTCTACGATACTCCTAAGAGAAGGATCACCATGCTTATGATGCTTCTCATGAACGGCGTCGTTGATTCGGCGTGAGGCGTCGTGGATTCGACGCGATTGAAGGCGATTCGTGGATTCGGATTGTTGGCTCGTGGATTCGAGTGGCGTCGTGGATTCGGCGTGATAGAAGCTTCGTGGATTCGAAGTGGTGGCGTTTCGTGGATTCGGGACGTGGCGTTCGTGGACTCGGACATGAGGACGTGGACAACCCGGAGGCGTGCGCGGAGATTCATAGGAGGTTAAGAGAGGTTAAGTCCGTGGAGTCGGTAATCACCTTGTAATCTTTTCTCTTAGTGGATTGTTATTCGCATGTTGGTCCCGTGGGTTTTTTACTCCGAGTTGGAGTTTTCCCACGTACATCTTGATGTGTTTTTATTTTCTGCATTTACTTTTAACGCATCGAGATTTGTGGTTTTTGGCTAGTACACCTATTCACCCCCCTCTAGGTGTCGGATACAATCTAGATAGATCCTTGGGAACCCCATAACTTAAAATTATCCCTATATATATATGAGGATCTAAATGGCAACCTAAGAGGGGGGGTGAATTAGGTTTCTAAAACAAAAAGTCAAAAATCAAGTAAATTAAAAACCCGATACAATCAACAAGTAAGGAGTATAGAGAAATGCAAACTCAAAGAGCACAAGGTCGATTTGTTTCGAGGTTCGGCACTTTGCCTACGTCCCCGCCAACTTCTCAACGCAAGAGAATGTTGGATCTCTACTAGATGATGCTTTTGCGGGCAAGCACCAAGCCTTCACACCAACACATTCTTCTTATCAAGCTTCAAGACTTTGCATCTCTCTCTTTTTACAAGAATAAATCTCACTATAAATTTCACTCAAGTTAAGAGAGAGAATAGAGAGCTAAGAGTATTAAGAATGCTGAAGTTTTTAAGCTCAAACTGAATTGCTGGAAGAAGCTTTGAGATACCAAAGAGTCATCTATTTATAGCCTCGGCCAGCTCCTGAACGTTGCACTTTCGGGCGCCCTAAAGTCACTTCCGGGAGCCCAGAACTTTTGCATGCGCACTGTGCTTCCAGCTGCCTGTCACCCACGTGCGCCACTTTTCAGGAACCGTACACTTGGGCCGTCAGGATTTGCAGGCGCCCTGTACTTGCGAGCTGACTTTGCTGGATTTGTACACTGGAGCCTTCGACGATTGCGGGCGCCCTGAACATGTGCGCTGACTTTCTGACAAGGTCAGACACGTGCGCCGCTTTTTCTGACAGAAATCAATTGGGCTTCTAGACATTTCGTGGGCGCCGGAATTTCGACATGCGCGCCGCTGTCGCGTCGCGTTACTGTCTTTGCCCTGTGCGCAAATGCCTTTGTGTTGGAACTTTCGGACCATACTGTCGTACAGTCCAGAACACGCAACCTGTCAAGTCAAATTTTCCGGTCGACCTGAACTGATTTGCGGTCGCCCGGAATAGGTAAAAAAGAACTCTGGACTGCTTCGAACAGCAAGGTGGCTGATCCAAAAATACTGTATGTTTTGGATCCACTGTGGGTTGCCTAGAACAGAGTCCAGAAATCAAAACTGAACATAATATGGATTTTGAGCAGTTTTAAAGTGATAATTGAAAAGATTAAGCTTAGCTCAAAAGGTCTCACTCTAATTATAATTTTAATTCATGTATAGGTAGAGAGAGTGAGTTTGTCAATTTGACAAATGTAGCAAATGTAACTTCAATATTTGAAGCTTGATACTTAGAGGATTGCCCGTCTTGAGTTCTTTAGAAGATAGAGATCTAGAAAAACAAAGCTCAAGATAAAGAGATTAGTCCAATAAAAATGATTATTTGTTATCATCAAAATTTAATACTAGATTATGGTGCTAGGCCAACAATATATATATATATATATATATATATATATATATATATAAACCCTAAACCCTAAACCCTAAACCCTATATATATATATATATATATATATATATATATATATATATAAATTTGGTATGCTATTAATAGCACGACGAACTTGGTGCTAGTAAGTTTTCTACCCTTGGATTAACCCCTTTGATTAATTTTACCCGTTAGATTATGCTATTCAACCAACCACCCACTCAACCCTAGGCGGCCCACATCATCCTAGCCGCACATCTTTTAATCCAAGGGTAGAAAACTTACTAGCACGAAGTCATTGGTGCTATTAATAGTATTCCACTAGTTCTATATATATATATATATATATATATAGGGTTCGGTTACTACTATACTATGATGAGTATGATTGCTCTCACTCATAAATCGTTCGATGATAGAGCTTCCTCGACGATCATTTACAGTATTTAAAATTTCTAGAAATCAAATTTAATAATTTTTTGACATCATTTACCTTACGATCAAGAGGTCACAAATTTGACAATTTTTAATGGCCGGTATGGAATACTTGCTAGTTTACAGGTGTAAAAGAATCGGAATTTGTTGAATTTTTGATAGAAAATTCTATTCACTATCTAGATAAAGATTAATAACTCCGATCTTGAATTGAAGGATCCGATCATCCTTTTTTAGGATGTCGTTTGTATATATAGAGTTGAGCTAGAATACTATCGATAGCAAACGGGCTCGATCCGTTGCCACCCATTTGTTTTCGATGATGGAGCCTCCAAATCGACGATCGACACTGTTGAACATGATCTATACTACTTGAAGTGTTTAGAAATCAAATTTCAAATCTTTGAAGTTTGAATTAAAAATGAATCGAAAATTAAAATTTAAAATTAAACATTGAATTTAAAAAAATATAAAAATTTGAAGTTTGAGTCCAAAATCAGAATCAGAATCAGATTTCAAGAAGCAGTTTTTTTTCTGTTTCTGATCCTGGCCCTTCAAAATTAATTTTCTGATTCTAAAAAGTAGAAGTAGATTTTAAAATGGAGGGTGTCAAACCCTCTATTGAGCCGAAAATCACTTTTGAACCAAAAAGCATTTTTTAAAAGCTAGACCAAACACCCCCCTATGTCCAGGTTAAAAAGCTTTTGAGAGTAGTATTGAATGTATTTAGTGCACGGGTACATGTGGACGGGTTGTCTTCTTAGATTATTAAAGGACGAAAGAAGGGTGGGAGAGATTCAAAAAGGGGGCTCGGATTGTATCTATTCTTTATAGAAGACGAGTCAGGTATTGTTTTCTCTTATTTAATGAATTTTATTTTATTCATATATTTTCTGTTTTGATTTTTCTTTTTTATATAATTGTATCAATTTTTGCTGAAGAGAAGAATTTATAGTAAAAATCCAATTCTATATTTTTGCTGCAGAATTTTAACAATCAGTACCGGATCAACAATAGCCCGTATCGAAAAGAGTTGTAAATTTTTAAAATCTAATATCAAAGTGAATACCAACTTTCTAATATCTTATACATATGATAAATTTGTGTACTTGTTGGATAGGGTTCTGGTAGAGTTTAGGACGTGACAAATTTAGTTCAGATAATGCAGGCATTCGGCTGGGAAGGGACGAAAGTTTTAAAAATAAAAAATAAAATAAAAACGAAAAAGATCTTTTAAAAAGAGTTCTAATTATCCGCGTGCGGTTGTCAGCCTTATTCGAAACGTCCCTTTCTTCCTATTGAACCGTAGCATTCTGATTCAAGAAATTCTAAAGAGGGAGTTTTGCGTCAGCATTGCAAGAATGTCATCCGTACCGGCAACGATAAAAAAAGGCTGCAGGATCTTCTGACAATATATGAAAGTATGTAAATACAATGAAAGCTATGATTCCTGCCCACTAATTAAAAGGACCGTGATAAGGACAGCAGCCAAATACCATGCCACTCGCGTTACTCTTCCCCTTCAGTTCCCTGCCACCCAAGCAAAATATTAGCGCAAGAACCCGGTGCACCACCGTACAGGAAGAACTCTACTACAACAATTTAAAAGATCAAATTTACAAACACATACCATTTGTGACATATATATATATATTTTATATATAAAAGAAAGAATTTAATAATTTTGAAATTTTACGATCAAAGACCTCGTTTGGTTTTTGTGGATACTTTTTTTTTTTTTTTTTTTTTTTTGAAGTACTAATTTTATATAATTTGAAGTATTAAAGAAAGAAAATTTCTTTAATTTGTTGTTATTATCGGTTAATTTGAAATTCATTACAACTAAATAATAAATGATAACTTATTTTGTAAAGAAATTAAAAATAAAGAAATTATTTGAAATTTCTATTTTGTTGTTTTCAAATAAGTTCATTCAAACTGAAGAATTAATTTTTCTCATACCATTTCATGTCATATATTTAAATACTATATGTGAAAAAAAAGAAAGGAAAAACAGGGAGAAAACAATACCAAAGGAGCATAAATTAATGGTAACACGTGATTCAATGTCTAAAAACAGGTGATGTTATCGAATTAATCGTCCATACAGACGGTGCACGCAATAGCAATAGCAATAGCAATTGCAATTGCATCCCCGCGCGGGAGGCGTGTTCTCCAAGTTGATCCACCTGATCTCCATCCCGATATCCCGCTTGAAATTTCCTTTACATCACGTACCCCTTCCTTACACACTAGATCTCCCTCTCTTTTCATTTACTTCCCCGTCCTTGGCGCGCGCGCTTTCTCTTTTCTTACACACTACCCAATCCTCGATCAGATCGCTGCCGCTGGTCTCTCTCTACAGCCACCTCGCCTGCCTTCCGGGCAAATATTACCTGTCCACCGCATGCAACCAACTCCGGCCGAATCCCACCACGCAATCTGTGCCGCCGCCTCTCCGTTTCTATATATATATATATATATATGGCCACTCTTGCTCCTATGTATATCAACCAAGTACCGAATTAAGGTACCTAGCTAGTTAATTAATTATATATATATATATGTATACATATCTAAGCACCCGCTCGATCCGGCCATGCGTACAAATACAACACTACCTGCAAATTTTCATAACTAACTGAAAATTAATTGAGCAGCACCAAAAGTAATATTACGACAGATCGAAATCACAGCAGATATATATACTCCTCGATCGATCCTCCTTGTACATAATAACAAGATTGATTACGCGCGTACTGGATTCATTAGGATAGGCTAGATAGCCAGCCAGTATTGGCAGCGATTGTATAGAATGGAAGGCCAATTAGGTGAGGGGAGCGTTCGTCTGCAAATTACGGAGCAGCCGAGTGAAGCGAGCATCTACATGTCCACCTTGTTTGAGCCGCAGCGCGAGACGCCGCCCTCGTGCGACGGCGACGATGGTCATGATCCTCGCGGCGGCGGCCCGTCCATGTACTCGTGCCACGACACCTATGAGGCCCCCGAGAAGAAGCTGACGCTCTTCGCTCTGCGGCTGGCCATCCTGGAGAAGGCTGCGAGCGGCCTGGGCGCGCTGGGCTTCATCTGGGCCACCGTCGTGCTGCTCGGAGGGTTTGCCATCACGCTGGAGAAGAAGGACTTCTGGTTCATCACCGTCATCCTACTCATCGAAGGGACGAGAATCTTCAGCCGCAGCCACGAGCTGGAGTGGCAGCAACAGGCTACGTGGTCCCTCGCCGAGGCCGGCCGCTCCAGCTTCCGCGCCCTCAAATCCAGCTTCCGGTCCCTCAAGCTCGCCTTCCGGCCCTTCTCCGTCGACAGCGCCAGGATCGCGATCAGCGACGTACGCAAGACCGGCGCCGAGCCGCCGAGGGGGCGGCGGCGGACGTGGCGGAGCGCCGACGTGCCGCTCCTGCCGTACGCCGGATGGGTCTTCCTCTCGCGGAACATCAGCCGCGCCTTCTACTGGCTGCAGCTGCTCTCGGCCTCGGCCTGCGTCTCCCTCTCGCTGATGCGGCTCATCGAGCAGGACTTCGGGGCGGTGCGTGCCGGCGACTCCGACAAGACGAACCGCAAGTCGGCGCTGAATATCTTCTACGGGCTGGCGCTGGCCGAGGCGCTCATGTTCCTGGCCGAGAAGGCCTTCTGGGAGTACAAGGCCAGCCACCAGCGGCTGCTCGAGTGCGTCAATGCCGAGTGCCAGCTGGGCCTCCGGCATGGTGTCGATCAAGCGCTTCTTCTACGACGCCTACTCCAGGTGCGTCAACGGCAGCATCTTCGACGGGCTCAAGATGGACCTCGTCGCCTTCGCGGAGCAGCTCCTCGTGTCCAGCTCCCGCGACGAGCAGCTGATCGGCGCCCGGATCCTCATCAGCTTCTCCACCAGCCGCCCCTTCGCCGACAGCACCCTCCGTAAGATCGGCACGTCCACGGCGGTCATCGAGCGGCTGATCGACATGCTGAACTGGAAGAACGCCAACCCGGCGGAGGAGGAGATCCGGCGGTCCGCGGCCACGATCGTCTCGAAGCTGGCGGGCAAGAAGCAGAACGCGCTCCGCCTCGCGGGGATTCCGGGCGCGATGGAATCCATCTCCTCGCTGCTGTACACCGGACGGAGCGTCCCGAAGCCGGGGGAGATATGCGGCGCCGCACGACGACACGCCGCCGCCGCCGAAGACCGTGCGAGCTGCTACGACTTGTCGGCCTTCAATCTGCTCGGCCTGCTGATCCTGAAGAAGCTCGCGCACGACCACGACAACTGCGACAAGATGGGGAACGCGCGGGGCCTGCTGGACCGGATCATCGACTTCACGAGCACGAGCACGAGCACGGGCAGTGGCAGTGGCTTGCGGACCGAGTCGCAGATCAAGGCGGTGAAGCGGTCGCTGCAGGTGGTGAAGATGCTGGCGAGCACGACGGGGCACACGGGGAGGGCGCTCCGGCAGGAGATATCGGAGATCGTCTTCACGGTCAGCAACATACGAGAGATTCTGCGGTGCGGGGGGGGGCAGCACATGGAGCTTCAGAAGCTGGGCATCGGGATCCTGACGAGCCTGGCGATGGACGACGTGGGGAGAGAGAGGATCGGGAGCACGGGAGGGATGATCAAGGAGCTGCTGAGGATATTCTTCCGTCGGACCACCACCCCTGCGCCGGGGAGGAGAGCGCGGTGAGGACGGAAGCAGGGGAGGCGCTCTCCATGCTGGCGCTGGACAGCAGGCGCAACTGCGAGAGGATCCTCAGGCACACGGACGTCGTGGAGAGGCTTGTGGCGGCGTTGGACGGCCCGGCGCTCCGCATCGATGCTTCGAGGATTCTGCACAATTTGTGCGCCTACGCGGGCTCCCAGTGCTACCTTCAACTCAGACCAGTCACCCACGGCAGTACCACGGTAATTAATTAAGCAGGAGGAACTAATTAATTCATGGCATATCACAAATGTTTTTTCTTTTTTTATTATAAAATTACTAATTATATTATATTAACACATATTATTTGTATTTTAATAAAGTATATTTAAATAAATAAATTATTTTTATTAAATTTAAGTACAAGTAGAATTTGAAAAAAAACATTTTTTCTAATAAATTATTATTATTATTATTATTATAATAAATCATTTTTATTGAATTATAATTTATATCAAATTCAACCATGGCTTTCTTTCCAATCTCCTCTGCTATTCTATAAAATTAATAAAACATAATTTTAGTTATTCCTGAAAATAGCAATATTGTAAACCAAACACAATTTTAATTTTATTTCTTACTATTCCGTAATAGTAAGTTATTTAAAAAATTAAAAATATTATTCTAATGTTCATCATTTCCGAACCAAAAGGTGTCTGAAAAAAAAAAAAAACTGCAGCAGTCGATCGATACAAATTTTTGGGGCATGCACTGGAATTATAGCTATATATATATATATATATATATATATATATATATATAGCTGGGTGCTGATTGATTATGTCCCTCATTATTCTTTCAGCTATTCAATTTCTAGGAACAATTAAAGAGAGCGTTTAGATTTAGCGTACAAGTAAAACTTTAAATCAGAGTTGTGCATTCAATCTCCATAATTGTTAACTCTGCTGTTTGGAGCCTCCCTGGGAACGGGAAGGAATTAATATATTGAAGATTGTACTGCGAGTACGTACATTTGAAAAACATCAAATGCGTATTACTTGCTTGTATCTTCATAATCATTTTGTCCTTGGGGTGATTGTTAGAAGAACATTACTACGGTCGAGCAACCCATAACTCGATCTGCAGCTGACGCGGCAACTGATCCGTTTCAAAGTTTGACATGCATAATAAATCCCATAATTAATTTCCTCCTAGTATACCATTTGTGCTTACCTGATTTTGGTTTTTCTTGTTTCACCTTCGATCCTTCCTAGCTGGCTAATCTGAGCAGTCACTCCCTCTTGTAATCTCAAGTAATTAAAACATTGAACTCCCAAACTGGTCGACGCATATATATATATATATATATATATAGCTGAATGTGTACGTATATCTCTCTGCAGGTGCTTAATGCAATCATGGTGGAGAAGTCGAAACTACTCGAGGTCTCTCTCGGTCTCGCCTCTCAAATGTGCAAATTCATGAGCGCCGAAGAATTCAGTGGGCAATTGTACAAATCCGGCATTATTTCAGAATCCGACTTTGTGATCAACCTGATCCGCATTCTAAACAAGTATAACCATCCATCTGTAAAGGTTCCCAGGATAAGGAGGTTTGTGATTGAGCTGGCGATCTGGATGATGAGAGCAGATTCAAACAAGATCAAGCTATTCATCAGTTCTGGGATGGAGAAGGAGCTACGATCTGTATCGGAGACAACTTCGGAGCTCGAGTGTTTCAATGTTTTCTCCGGTAGCGTGGGACTCAGTCGGCACGATGTTAGTCTTTGTTCTCTAGTAGACACGGCGCTGCTACTGATGGGAAAAAGCTAAATGGAGATATTCGTTACGTACAGAATAAGTATAATATCAATTCATTGTTAAGCAATTCTTTCATTCATCCTATGTGTATAAATTTACTCATTTTGGACACTGCTCGGCTTCGGCTTTATCTAGCTAATTTGCTGACGCGATAATTAAAAGAGTCTTATTATTTGGTGTATCATTTTCTATCTATTTTTCCAACCATTTCAATAATCCCCTAAGGTGTGTTTCCCCGGTTTATGCATAATAGATGTGTAGACATTAATGGGTACAATCAATCATCCACTTACTCAATCTATCACAAAGATTTGTCGTTTAAGAAAACAAAATATGACAAAAATATTGAACGCGTTAATGTTTCAATATGGCCCTGCTAATCATAGTTAAATTCATAATAAACCTCAACTTCCCCTCTTTATTTTTGCATTTTTTTTATTTTACCATTCTGTGATTTTATTTTCACCGAAAACATATGCTGTCAAATAGAATTGTAAAGTAATTTTCTTTTTTTAGAAAGGAATGTATTGTTAGAAAAAAAAAGGAAAAAAAAAAAAAAAAAAAAAAAAAAAGAAGCACGGGAAGGTAATTTTGAATTTTTAAAATTTTTCGGAAGCCAAATATATATCACATATGAAAATCGAAAACTAATAAATCAATTCACTGCGGACAGATCACTCTTATATTACTATGCAAAAAATTTAATCTAAATAAATTTTTTTATGTTTAGAGATCTTACCGTGGACCAATTAAGATCTCTTGATCTACTGTACGGTTGGTAGCGAATGCTTCAATCATTGATCTAAGATTTTGATATAGCCCGCACATGTGCCCGACCTCTACACGTAATCCACACGGAATCGGCGCATATCCGATCGATCCTCGTGAGCACGAACCGTATGAGTCACGGATCATCTAGACGGTACTTATAGCAATCCCTTCATGATTCATCAGTTGATGAAGAGTAAAGAAGTTGAGCGCAGAAAACCTGCGCAGGGGAGAGAAATCGGAGAGAGATTGATCTCTGAATATAGATCAAATACAATATGTATCTAATTAATTAAGGTACAAGGCACCTTAATTAATTAGCATGCCTCTAATTTGTACGGCTCATAGTGATGTAAAGATTTATTTTTCTTTTCTTTTTATCTAATTTGTTATATATATATATATATATATATATATATATATATATATATATATATATATATATATATATATATATATATATATAGAGAGAGAGAGAGAGAGAGAGAGAGAGAGAGTTCGGCTACTATACTTTTATGAGTATAGAGGTTCTTGTACTAATAACTTTTTAGCCATTTGATCAACCCTTTAATCATTTTTACCCGTTAGATTATACTATTCAACCAACCACCTACTCAACCCTAGGGGGCCCACTATCAATCTAACCGTAATCACTCTCATCCTAGCCTCACATTTTTTCATCTCAACGGCCAAAAAGTTATGAGTACGATGACTCCAATACTCATAATAGTATAGTACATATATATATATATATATATATATAGAGAGAGAGAGAGAGAGAGAGAGAGAGAGAGAGAAAGAGAGAGAGTTGAGCTAGAATACTCTTAAGAGTACCGAGCCCATTTTACTCTCGAGTTGTTTTCGATGATAGAGCTTCCAAATTGATGATCGGCTCCGTTGAACATGTTCTATATCACTTAAAGCGTTTAGAAATCAAATTTCAAATATTTTCGACATCATTTGCCTAATGATCAAAGGGTTTCAAAATTTGTAATTTTAATGTTGGATAAGAGATGTTTTCTCGTTTAACGGTGTAAAGATATCCAAATCAATTGAATTTTTGTTAGAAAATTCTTTAAACTATTTAAAACAAGATCTATACTCTTGATCTTGATTACAAGACTCCTATCATCATTTTTTAAAGAATATTCATTTTCAACCATTCATTTTCTGTTCACTAGATGGATAAAAGAACAATATCGAAAGTGCGTGAAATTTGATTTCTAGGTAGTTTAAATGGTTTAGATCATATTTAACGGAGCCGATCGTCAATTTGGAAGTTCTATCATCAAAAACAACTCAATAGTAAAATGGGCTTGATTTAAGAGTATTCTAGCTCAACTATATATATATATATATATATATATATATATATATATATATATATATATATATATATATATATATATACTAGTTGAGTGTACGTGCAAGTGCACGTAACAATTATTTTAAAATTAAATAGAAAAATAAAATATGTTATCTTAAAGAAAAGATATTTTAAAAATCGAAAATATATATAGAAAAGAAAAAATATTTTGAAATTATAGAAAAATAAAATCGGTTAAAAAAATTTTGAAAATATATTTTGAAATTAAATAGAAAAATTTAATCCGTTATCTTAAAAAGCAAAAATGTTTTGAAATTCGAAAATATATAAAGAATCTTTTATAGAATTTTTAAAATATCTAAAAAAGATATTTTAAAACAAAATAGAAAAATATCTTTTATATGATTTTCACACCCGTAATTTGTTATAGAAAACTTACTATTGAAATTTCAAATAAAAAAAATAAAATCATTATCTTAAAAAGAAAAGATATTTTAAAATTCGTAAATATATATAGAAAAAAATCTTTTATAGGATAAAATATATTTTTTAGGATTTTCATAATAATAATCTGTTATAGAGAAATTACGTATTCATTACGATTTCTATTTTTATTTTTATTCTTATATTTAAAATTTTACGTACAGAAAGAGAAATAGGCGCTAATAAAATATGTGCTAATTTTCCTGCCGAAAAATGAGTCTGTCGACAGACCCAAATTTGAATGGAGAGCCATGTGTTCAAACATTAAGCATCTCACAAGAGGGTGAAGGAAACTCACCGAAAACGAAGTAAGCTCTAACGATCTCCAAATAAAAGGTAGAGTCCTTCCAATCCAGCCTAAACAAAGGTTCTAAACACATCAATTAGGTCCCAAAGTCCTCAAATCGAAAATCCCCAAAATCTAACCCTATAATCCCATTCTAGGATTTCTACTCACAAAATCCTATAAAACTCGGATCTAAAGGAAAGAAACTTGCTACTTACCTCTAAGAAGCTTCAAACTAGGCTCAAAATTCACAAAGGTTGATGATCACCTCACCAACAAGCTTCTCACCAAGCCTCAAGTCTCCAACAATGGTGGGAAAGTCTCTACCAAGCAAAAAGGAGCAAAAAGAGAGGTTTTAATCCCAAAAACCCAAGCAAAATCAAAGGAATGGAACTGAGAGGTGTGGAGAGCTCTCTTACCTCTCTCCTTGTTGTTCTAAACTCAGAGGGATGCCCTAGGGACGTGAGGTAGCTTATAGAAAGACTACAATTGCAGAAAACCCCCTGCAGTTCAAACTGCACGAAATCTGTCAAAGTGTACTGGTACACGGGCAAGTGTCCCAGTACAAATCCTGCGAAAACAGCAAACCCGAGCCTCGGATTTTCAGATTTCGACCAAGTGTACCGGTATAAATTCCAAAGTATACCCGTACAACCATCACAAGTGTACCGGTACAAAGCCCTGAAAACCCAATCCGAGAGTTAACCAAACATCCGACTTTTCAGATTTTGGTGCTAAGTGGTAAACCAACGTTCTCGGGGTTCGAACCATAGGTCGGAACACTGTCAACGACCTTCCAGAAAATATGGAAAGGCTCCGAACTCAAGTCAAATACTCGAACTCCACAATTTGCCCAAATCCAGTATGTTACAATAAATCATGTAGAAAGATAAACTAAGCATGTCTGAACGTAAATAAAGCAAGAAAACAAGTTCATTACAGAGATAAAAGGATCAAACACCATGAAACACTATGAAACCCTAATTTTCGGATTTAACAAGCAAAATAAGGAAGAAAACGAAGATCATACCGTAAACCACGTGCAAATGAGTGCAAATGTCAAGGGGAAAGCTCTGGAGTCTATAGAGAGAGAAAGGAAGAAGAAAAATTTCGAATAGAAGTTAAAACCAAAGAGCCCTAACCGAGCTTCATATAGCTGGTCGGGGCGCTGAGACCGGTCCTCACACCCTCTCACACAATGTTCGGTCAGGGAGACCGATCCTACTAGGCAGAGACCGGTCCCCGCAGCGAGTCAGTCAAAAAAATATATTTTTCAAAAAATTTTAGCGCCAAATAATTTATTGACAAAAATTTCATGAATGAGTTTAACAAAATCCAATATAATTCAAAACTGTCATAAATGTTTGAACCCTTCATCAACTAAAAGCTAAATTAGTATACCGTGGAATTAAGCACATCTAACCAAGATCTAAAAAACAATTGCACCGATTTTAATCTTCAAATTTTCACAAATAAAGACTAAGGAGACCTCATTAACTGAAATAGCACAAGAATATAGTCAAATTGAGTTATGCACATTTTGAAATCAGGGAGTGGCTCTTTGAGCATCTTTTTAGAATCCACCTTATATCATTCGGAAGATACATTAAATGTAACATGACAATATATCATTTTCCAAACATCTCACTATTTTATCTTGACATTGTTTCAATTCTAGAGATGTACAGATATAAACATGTGGTAGCTGCACACACTAACCGGACGACCGGGGTAGTAGCTCTTTCCTCTATGTGGTAGTAGTTTTCACACTCCCCGAGGGGATGTAACTCTTTCCACATCTTTTAATTTTCATATTTGATAATCAGTTTACTCCCCCCTCACTTAGTGCAACCCACAAAGTGAAAATAGTATTGTGACTTCAGAAAATAGAGAAATTATTTTTCATATTATGCAAATAATCAAATAAATTCAATACAATTTTGATAGTTTAAAGACAGAGGTGCTAATTTAACAAGTATAAGCAACAAATTTTAGACGATGCAGTTGTGCAAAAAGAATGACATAGAAGAATTGAATTGAATAAGACAATGTTAAACAAATCATGTAACAAACAAAGTCAAGTCATTATATTCATAAAAAACGATTCATGGCAAGTCAAAGAATATGCAGGAATAACACAAGAATGAAATGAATGATGCAGATTTGACAGTGTATAAATTATGGCCCATAGAATGTATCTAGTAAGATGGATTCATACCGATAGCCTTTCGTAAATGTAGAAAACGTTTTTGATCTAAATGCTTAGTTAAAATATCAGCTAGTTGATTATCGGTAGAAATGTATTCAAGTTGAAGAATATTTGATTCGACCAATTCTCTTAAAAAAATGATATCGAAGTTCAATATGTTTAATTCGAGAGTGTAAAACAGGATTTTTGAAATATTTATGGCACTTGTGTTATCATGGAAAATAGTGAGAGTGGTGGAAGGAATCCGGTAGACACTCAGAAAGAAAAGATTTTACCTTTGCGCACCCAAACCTTACGTGTTTTGAGTTGCGTTGGCCGACTTGATTTAGACAAGTGTGACTTGTCGACGATTCGTGTATCTTTCTTCTTTGGATCATCCCTTTTAGGCTTCCATGATTGTTTCGCCTTTAATTTCGAATCATCTTTCTTTGACTTCATGATGTCCTTTGGTTCAAGTGAGTTGTGGAGTTCTTCGTCTTTTGATTGCAAGACCTTTTCACATGTCCTCGAACACCACAAAGATGACAAGTTTTGTTAACATAAGACTTCTTAACAGGGACAAAATTTTCTTGTACCTTAGGTGTCGGATTTGCCAAAGTTACGTGAACTTTCTTCATTGCTTGCTCAACATACGTCCGTTCATATCCAAGTCCAAATTTGATAGTTTGACCAAGTCCTAACATCTTATCAAATTTGGTAGACCCGGACATGAGTTGAATGATAGTCTTGGTAAACTCCATGTTTACTTCCCTAGCTTCCGTGTATTGCTCGGTAAGGAAATTAATGTTTTCCACATATAATTCCTTTTCCTTCTCAAGCAATGCACATTTATCCATTAAGGCATTGTAAGACTTCGTCAAACCCTCCTTTTCTTGCTCGAAGCTTTTTGCTATTGAGTTCAATTTTGTGTTCTCTCCTTCTAGATCAATTATTCTCTGCCGCAACTTTTTGTTGTGCTTCGCCATCTTCCTCGACTCAACAACCAATTGGTGATATGCAGAGGCTCCATCCGATTCTTCGTCCGTTGAGTTCTCCGGTGTAGATTGTTCATGCAAAGATGACGTGGAAATAGAGTCAATAGTGGACAAACACATAAATGAAGAATCTTGTGCCATAAGAGCTGTGGCATTTATATCCTCATCGCTTGAGGTTGACTCCTCGAGAGAAGAGTCATCCCAAGTAATGGCTTGCATCGCTTTTTCGAATTCTTCTTATTCGGACAATCCGATGCTATGTGTCCAAATCTCCTACACTTATAGCATTGGATTTGTCCTTCTCCATTTTTCTTATCTTTTGAATAGTCTTTAAAAATATTTTCAGATTTTTTAAACTTAGAAGAAGAAGAAGAAGAAGAAGAAGAAGAAGAACTCTCTTTTGATTTGCTTGATTTGAAGGGAGTTGACTTGGAAGGAAATCTCTTTTTAAAGTTCCGACGGAACTTCTTAGTTAAGAGTGCCAATTGTTTCTCAAAGTCCTCCAAGGTTGGGTCCGAATCCGAATCCGAGGAAGAAGAGTCCGCGTTGCCTCCTTTCGTCGATTTGGGCGTCATACCTGTAGACTTGGAAGACAACTTGGAAGAAGATGAATTAAAGAAAAAAGTCATTTCATAAGTTTGTAGTGCACCTATAATTCATCAACTTTAATTTCATTCGGATATTTCACCGTTTCAATGGCCGCAACTTTCAGACGAAAACGTTCGGGAAGTGTTCTCAAAATCTTATGAATAATCTTAGGTTCAAAAATTTTCTCACCCAAATTCGCACAAGTGTAATACTCGGTAAAATTTTCATTCTCTTCCATATGAACAATCTTAGTCAACATTTGTAGCTTTTGAACTTTCACTAAGCTTGTTCCCTCGTGAGTGATTAATTTGTAAAGTATCCCAAATTTTCTTTGCGGTTTCACGCGCTGAAACTCGAAAAAATTCGGTTTGATTTAAAGAGTTAAATAAAGCATTTATACCCTTCCCATTGAAAGAAGAAAGTTCGTTTTCGTCTTTAGTCCATTTATTTCTCGGTTTGAGGCTGGTAACATTATCGACAACTTCGGTGGGATGTTTCCATCCGAATTCAACTGCTTGTCAAACCCTCTCTTCGATGGCAATAAGGAACGCCCTCATTCGCACTTTCCAATATGCGTAGTTAGTGCCATCGAAGAGAGGAGGTCAATTAATATTACCTCCCTCGGGCATTGTTTACACCTATACCCGCTCTGATACCACTTGTTGGTTATGGATCCCAAGAATTTAAAAGGTAAATAACACCTAGAGGGAGGTGAATAGGTGTAAAACGGCAAATTAAAAATCCTGATGCAATTTTAAAATAAATGCAAAAAATAAAATCAACACACCGAGACCTTTACGTAGAAAAACTTCAAACTAGAGTGAAAAATCCACGGGACCGATCACGCGAAAAATCCACTAAGAAACAATTGAGTACAAGGTGATATACCGAATTACCCAACCCAATTTACCAAATCTTCCAAGTAGATCGCTTTCACGGCCCTCGATCGATCGAAATCCTTCAACGGATCACGCCGCAACTCCTTGCCGATCACGCCGCAACTCCTTGCCGCGTCAACGCCTCAACTTCTTGATGCGTCCACCGAATCCTCGGCCTCACACGCGATCCCCGCGCATATCCTCCATCCGGAGCTCTTAGAGAAGATGATTTGTGGTGATTTGATCGTTAAAGAACCTTAAGCAATAAGGGATTCCCTTTTAGTTAATCATCGACTCGATTCTCGAAGGAACATTCAAAATAAAAGCCTAAGAATCAAGTCGTCGATCAACAATTCGAAACTCGCTTTAAGAATTGAATCATAAAGCTCAAATACGAGTTTCTAGGATTTTATGATGGTTTAAATTCTAAGCATGCAGATTAATGAATCTCCTATGGCTTATTTATAGATTTAGAAGACATAGACGTAGACTAGGATTGCAAAAGGCCATTTTTGGAAGTTTTTCGTAGTCAAGGTCCGGTCCTCACTGATGAGTCCGGTCTCTCAAGGTCTGGTCACTCGTGACCGAGACCAATCCCTTGTTGCGTAGCAAAAAATAGAAGCTATGGGAACCGATCTCTACTCCTAAAGACCGGTCTCTTCCTTCGTAATTAGAAATTCAGCTACGAAGGACCAGTCTCGTGACCCAGGGGACCGGTCTTCACTTGCGTAACAAGAATTACAAGCTTACGGGAACCGGTCCTCAGCTTAGGGTCTGGTCCCTTCTTAATATTACGCAAGGGAAACCTACGGGAACCCGTCTCTAAGATCAGGGACCGGTCCCTTACCCTGAAAAACTTCAGTTTGAGAATTTTTCAATAAAATGCAATCTTAGTCTTCATAAAAGTAGTTTATCATTTTAAAATCACCATAAATGATCTATATATCGTACCGGAGATGTCGAGCTTCATAGACGAGTCTTGGATCTTCAGTTTGCATCTTCTTCTTCAAAGTCCTTCTTTGATTTTTTCAAAACCCCATATAACTTCACGAAATTCACCAACTTATAAAATCCTTAACTTCATGAACGATTCTCCATCATCATTGTCAGCAGGACTTAGTATCCAACAAATCTAGAATATGCAGAATTGAGAGAAAACTTTAAGAAATAAGGACACAATGATACAAGCAATCAAACCTGAAAATGGTAACGGATTCCAATGTAATATGGAGAGTTGTTTTGCACTGTTCATCAAAACATGACCAGAAAGATTTAACTGTTTACTGAAGAGAGGAAGTTCTCTTATTTCAAGCTAAAAATGTCAGGTAAAAGTCATAATATTAAGATAGCAAGTAAACAATACCGCAATTTCATATATTGCATATAGTTAGTTATAACGCTCATGTATCAAATCTTGTTTTAATGCTAAATAACAACTGTATTTCATTAGTGTCTTTTCGACCTTTTTTTTTTTTCCTATTTGTTCAAGAATATAAGAGTTCTACTGCACAATGATATTTCAATATTAGTTTTGAGCAACAATATTCACTATTTGAACAAGCGAAACTTCTATACAATAATTGATGTGTATCATTGACAAACATGTTCTCAAAGACGAATGTCAAACCATTTTCTCCACTACCGTCACAACCGCCCAAGACCTTCAAATCCAAAATTAGTTAGCAGTTAGATGAATTCAAAGTTGAACAGAGAGGATTCTTCGAAGAACCTTTCCACACTTGATGCTCAGATATTGCATCAATACAGGTCTCCATGGACAAGTAAAACTCAAACCAAGTTAGATGTTGGGGTGACAGGTTGGATCACAGTAGCGAATTGAGAAGACACCAAAATCACACCAACAAATGCGCATCTGCTCCTTAATAATTGTTCTGAACAATTGATAACAATTGATACTTCAAAATTATTTCCCAACCTAAAATATTCAAACAGAAAAAAAAAAAAAAAGAAGGGTGGTGACAGTTTCTATGACATTGAAAAGCAACAATGTAATTAGCAAGGAAAGCTTAAAAATGTAGCAAAGCAGCTACTTACTTTGATTATCTATCATATACTGGCAGAATTTGCCACATCAACGCCTCCTAGCTATGTGGATCTATAATTTTTATACAACCCAACTATTAAATAGATAAGAAGAGAATATGCCTTCAACGTCACAAGACCCATACGTATAACTATCCAATAGCTTGCATTCGATCGAAATAGGAGCAAAAAATGTCGATTTCGAAAAATCATTGTGCATAATCTCACACATCTCGTTGACCAAACCGCCTCTCCCTGTTCTGGAAAGAGCATAAAGCCTCAAGATAGTCAATCTCCCCAAAGTCAGGCCACTGTATCCTTGTAAAAAAGCTCTGTGTATGCTGACTGCCATAATAAGAAGTTGCTCAACCTCAGCTCACCACTAGTTCTTATAAGTAAATCTGGGTACGGATAATCAGTAGTGCAGTTTGTTTCTAGCTCTTGTGCAAATAGCAATTCTGTAATGTCTTCTGGGTCAACCAACTTATTTTTTACCTTGTCAACAATCCTTTGACATGCTCGCACTATGTCCCTTCGTCCGCTGTAGCTAACAGCCACAATTAAGTCAAGTTGTGAGTTGTTTCTTGTTGCCTCCTCTACCTCTCTGGCCAACTTTTGTAGAGAATTTGGGAGCTTTGAGGAGTCACCAATTACGCAAATGCGAATACCCTCCCTGCTTGGAACGAGCAAAGGAGATGCTGTTTAATGTCATTCTTTACAGCAAAACATCTTTCTTCTGATACATGTTAATTTGCAAACATTAATCCGAGTCCATAGGTCACATGCTCGATAGAATACTAGTAACAGTTCTACGAAACGAAAGATTTCCATCAACTCATATAACCAGGCAAACAAAAATTATGCCACCAATATTGATTCTCATGCAGTTCTGCTTCAACAGATACAGGAAAGCTGCCATATGATCATTTATGACACAGACATATAACAGACTCACGCATGCTAAATGTACAAAAAGAGCAAAACACTGTTGTATCAAAGTGGTAATCATAGCTGAGGCGTTCCGAGAAAAATGACACTGCTACCACAAAATTCTTATTAGTATAGATAGCTGGATCATTGATTCTTTAGAGAAATAGCCTTAGAGAACAAGTGGACAACAAAGAGAAGAAGATACTACATTTAGCATTCAGCGGCCACTAAGGCACTTATATGATTACATCCATTCTGAGATTATGAGCAAGATGATAAATATACATAAATGCATACAATAGAATTCTGCCGAAAGCAATCTCTAAACGCTGGTATATAGATCTGTTTCAACCTCATTATTTCAGGGTTTCAAATCAAACTCTCCAAGACAATCCTAAGAAAAATCACACTATAATATCTACAATGAAACCTATCTACCCACTCAGCCAACCTTTCTAACACACAACATCATACATGACAGGAATTGCTCTAGAGTGCAATTATGTTCTTCCTTATGTTAGTCACTCAAAACACTATACTAATATGCACACTCCCAAATCAAGGAACACCATCTCTATCTGAATAAAGAGTACGAGGGAAATTTCAGTTATGTTTCATGCATGCCGTCCACTCTATTGCATCCGCATGTCTAACCTACTTGGTCTTGTTACACTGAAATCAGAATTCCTGCATTATGGTCAAATTGATGCTCCGTTTTCATCTTCAACTAGAAGCTCTTTTCAACGGACATATTATAGAGAAGGCAGGCTTCATTCTGATTGAAGTTTCTGACAGAATATTGCAACAAGATAACGTTATATTTAGTTATTAAATTGAAAATCTTCAACCTCATTATAAATTTAAGGGATAATTGCCTATATACCCCTCATGCGTATGAAAATATCCGATCTACCCCTACTTTTTTTTTCTTTCTAAAATGCCCCTCATACGTTCCACCGTTATTGCAAAATACCCCCGCAGTTATCTCCTGTTAAGTTAATCTGGGTTAAACGTGAGTTAAATATCTACCACAGTTAAAAAATATTAAAATACCAATTTTGCCCTTAACTTAAGGGCAAATAAGAAAGGTTGATGACGGTAGAGGGGTATATCGGAAAAGACCAAAAGTCGAAATACTTTTGTGCCCCTGACTTTAAGGGCAAATAAGAAAGACAGTGATGGTAGAAGGGTATATTTGAAAAGGGCAAAATAGTAATTTTACAGAGATAACAGTTACTTATGATTTTAACTCTAAGGGTATATTAGAAATAGATTGGAACGTAGGAGGGGTATTTTCAATATTAGCCTTCTAAGAGGGGTAAATCAAAAAATCGGAAACTTTTCAGGGGTATATAAGCAATTGCCCCTAAATTTAAATGCTACTTAGATCAGATTGAAAATTTTCAACCTCATTATAAATTTAAATGTTACTTAAATCAGCTTTTTCCTGTCTATGTATTTGAAAACTTTGGCACGTGTGCTGAGGAAGGAATGTGCCATTCCTAGATGCAATTAACTGTTTTAAGATAAAATTTCATTTGCAGCAACCTTCATCAATACCAATCTCTCAGCATTAAGGAAACCAGCGACTGGTATTCACAATGATTCATCTCCCATGTAGAACACCTTACAAGTAGTAAGCATGGTTCAAGTCTTATATGGACACACCTGAAAAGGATTATTAGTTTGCGCGTTAGTATGGTAATGTGGTGGCTAAAAGCAGCAATTTGTATACTATAGATTGCCCAAAAAAATCTAAAGGCGTTTTCAATCTTTTCTTCTTTTTATTATAAAATTGAAATTGCAACCGCCGCCGGAGAAACATGCAAGCAGTTGTAACCGCAATTTTATAGTATAGAAGAAGGAAAAGTTGTAAGCACTTTGGAATTTTTTTTTTTTTTTTTTGGGGTCTTCCATAGTATAAAATTAGTGCTTTTAACCACCACATTTCCAAAGTAGGTCGAAGAGGAATGAAATCCATGAATCCGACCGCAACAGATAGAGACATATAGATTCAAGAAGCTCTCAGCGCCACTCTTCCTGGAAATCTGACTAGTGCTGCTATTTTTGTTTAGTCTAGAGTATAATAAGAGGGTCAAGGAACTTGCTTAGTGGTTTCATCATCAATGTTATCAAAGTGAAATCTGCATCTGCATAGTACGCTAAAACTGGTACCTCAAGAAATCCCCAATATTCTCCCGGAGGACGCCCTCGAACAGCGTCATGAGAAAATCCACCTCTGCCTGCAAAGAGGTGATGGACCATTAGTTAGTCATAAAAGAGGCCTATTATATATGTGGATGATCTCGGAAAGAAAAAAAAAGAAAGGGAAAGAAGAGGGGGGGGTGCCTCAGACAAAGAAACCTTGGGGCGGAGCCAATTCTCGGAAGAGAAGGCGAAGACGGTGAGCACTCGGATGCCCCAACGGCGGGAGAGCCTGACCATCTGCTTGAGGGAGCGATAGCCCGCCTCGTGGCCTGCCGACACGGGAAGCCCCCTCGCGCGCGCCCACCGCGCGTTGCCGTCCATGACCACAGCCACGTGCCTAGGAAGCGCCTCCGGAGACAGCCCATCCGGCAGCAGCAGCGCCGCGGCCTCTCCTGATCCCACGCGCTTCTCTTGGAGCTCGCCGGACGCCGAACCCGAACCCGCCGCCGCGTCGGCTGAGACGAGACGAGTCGTTCGGTACGCGACGCAGGGAGAAGCGGTGAGTTCGGCTAAACCATTGTATAAACTATTACTGTTGTTATTGCCACTGACATGCAGCCGCTTCTTACTACTCCTCACCCTACTGGCCGCCCCAGGGTAGCAGGGAAACAATAGATGATTCTGTTGGGGACGACGACTTGGGCTTACCACCAGAGTCCCGTTTGCAGGAGCGGGGAGAGGAGGAAGAGACTGCATTGCATGTTTTAGCAGCTGTCTCTGTAATCCCCGCCCTCTTTCTAAACCTCACTCTTATCTCTTTCCTAAGCTCCCACCCCCCCCAGATCGCTGATGTGTTCAACGTGCGCGAGCGTGCGCCAGCAATCGAGTCCTCGGTGTAACGGCTCAATACATACGGTCACCAGCGCCGAACGAGGCACCAAATGGACCCCAGGGTTTAAGTGTACTTAATACACATTGAAGTGGATTGGACCTTTGGTCTGCACAAAATTTATTGCATCGGCAGATGGGAGGTACAAAATTTATTGCTTCTGGAGTCTGATGGTGACTATGAGCCTTAGGATAAACTCTATCCCATATATATAGGTACAGTTTGATTGGGGAATAATTAAGAATTAGCTATTCTATACGGAGATAAGAGTAATTTTATATTTGGATGAAAAGAAATATAAGGATAGGTATAAGAAGAGATAAGAAAGGAAAAAAATATTTGGATGGTATTTGAAGATAAGAGGATAGTGAGATGGTGAAGTATGAAAATTACGTAACTACCGCTATGAGAAAAAGCAAAGGGTGAGTTGTAGGATTGGTATGAGTAATTTTTTTTAAATGAGTTCATTACCTAATTTTTAATTTTATATTTAAATTTTCAATTGAATCTAAAATTTACTCCAAACATTTTGATTTTGATTTTTGAAACCGAAATATAAATTTATAATTATATTCAAAATTAGGATTTTTAATTATAAATTTGAATTCAATATTTAAATTTTAATTTAAGATTTGATTTCAATTATAAATTTTAATTTAAACTTTATATTCAATTGAACATATTGAATTTGAATTTTCAAATAGAGTTTGAAATATAATTAGAATTTTTATTTAGTAATGTGAATTTGAATATAAAATTATAAATTTAAAATTCCTTACAAAATTGGAATTTGAATTCATATGTACGTAAAATAATGCGATTATTTTTTTCGGATATTATTTAACCGATATAATAATAAATAAATCAAATTGTAGCGCAATAGTTGTAAAAAAGACATACGCTATTTTCGAAAAGACGTACAAACAGATACTTCGACAATGGCGCAAAATCCAAATTGTAACCTAGCACATATTAATTATTTGAAACTAACATTATAATATTGTAACACATAACATAAATTTTACACCTATATATAAAGATAATATGTAGTGCTACAACCAAATGAAAGCAGGAATCTTCAGGGTCGATTATTCCATAGTTGGTCGGTAATAGAGCGTCGCAAGGACTCCCCTCGTGTCGAAGCATCGCCTCCACTTGGAATAGGCTCGGGATCGCCATCGTCGCCCTCAGGGGTTTCTTGCTCTAATTGCTCTACAAAATATCTATCATTTTCTTGTCGTCGTCGAATAAAATTATGTACCACACAACAAGCCATAGGTATCAAGCATTGAACTTTGATGGAAAATGGAGTTGCTTGAGTTAAAATCTTAAACCGCTTCTTTAAAATATCAAAACTCTTTTCCACGACATTTCTCAATTGCGCATGCCGATGATTATATAAATCTCGAGAATTCTGATGCATGCGAGCCGGCGTAGAAGTGTCAAATTGGCTTAGATGATACCGCTCACCAAGGTATGGTGCTAGACACTTGTCAGTGTTTGCGTACCTCGAATCGACCAAATAATATTTACCTATAGCAAGTAATAGATTATTTATCAATTAATACAAAATGAATTAATAAGTGAATATTGAACAATATAGAATAATGTACCTTCGGGAACTGTAAAACCCCTCATATCGCACACCCATCGAAGAACACGCATATCTGCAACCGATCCTTCCCAACCAGTGCAAATAAAGAAGAAAAGGTGGTCGAATGAGACTGCAACCATCATATTTTGTGACGAAAATCCTTTGCGGCAGTGAAAACGCGGTTGTGCACTTTTTTCGACACACACAGGGATGTGTGTTCCGTCTATCGCACCAATTACATTCTACAACATAAGATGCATTCAGAAATTTTTGACAGAAATTTTCAGTTGCAACAAATAAGCTATTGTCATCAGGCAAACTTACTTTAAATAGATGAAAATTTATATTATCCCGAATTCTTGGTTGCGGGGCCGCATTACTTAGCGGCAAATTCATATATTCATCCTTGAGCGTTACAAGTGCTCGTAGCACATTGTTCAAGTGTCGACTAATTGTTTCTCCTGAATGCTGAAATGTTTCTGCCAACACTCTATTTCCCACGCCATGACCGACACAAAAAAGAAAAATAGCTAACTGCTCATCGGCTGTCATACGTCGGGTTGCTCGTATCAATGTAAGGATGTGAATTCTCGAAATTCGAGAGTTGCACTTTGTCCAGAATCGACTAATTGTCGAGTGGGTACACTTCGGAAAAGTCAAAGTAGTCAAAAATTCGAAAAGTGCATCGAAATTGGAGTCCACGAGAGCAAGGCGCAAGAATCTGTACTTTTGTAGATTTGGCTCTCGGGGACCGATCTCTGGTAAGAGAGATCGGTTCCCGTAAGCTGGGTGCACAGGAAAAATTCCCTACGCACCAATGTTGCTCTCGAGGATCGGTCCCTGGCTAGGGAGACCGGTCCCTGTAAGTAGGAGGTCCCTGTGGAGACCGGTCCCTGTAAGTAGGAGGTCCCGTGGGGGCCAGGTCTCGGGTGGAGACCGATTCCCGTATGTGTCCCACGAGAGCAAGCTCTCGGGGATCGGTCTCGAATGGAGGGACTGGTCTCTGAGGGACCGGTCCTCAGGGAAGGGACCGGTCCCCGCCTACGAAAAAGGGCTGGCAGAGCTTGGGGTGCTCTCGGGGACTGGTCTTCAGGTAGAGAGACCGGTCCCCGAGCTCGAAAATGCTCACGTCTGGGCAGTTGACAGGGAATAAAGTGGAGGGGTTTTTATGTAAAATGGCATTAGTGAAGGGGTATAGAGTGCAAAGAGCACTCTCTCCCTCTCTCATTTCTACCCTCACTTTCCCCCTCTCTCTCATTTCTCTTCCTCTCTCTCTCTAGAAGGAAAAGAAAAAAAAGGAGAAGGAGAAAAAAGGAAAAGAAAAGAAAAGAAGAAGGAGAAGAAGGAGGAGGAGAGCAAGGACAAGACCATCTCCACCATTTTCCTCTCTCCCTCTTCATCTCTTTGGGCTTGCTTAGAGGTGAGCCATTGAACCCTAACTTATAGAACTTAGGGTTTTGGGTTTTGATGCTTAGAAATGGGTCAAATGGACCCTTAGTAAGCTTCTAAATAGATCAATCCCATGTTCTAGGGATTTGATTGGGTGGTTTGCTATAGGTGTAAACCTAGGGCACCCAAATTGGAGTTTTGGTAAATATCGAGATTTGATCTCAATTGATCGTTTTTAAACCTAATTGTAGGGTGTTTAAACGCGTTGGCGAAGACGGAATTACGTTTCGTCGAACGGTTTAAAAGCTAGAGGCAAAACAAGATTGTCGGGTCGTCGTTACCACCTAGGAGGCCGAGGCTTCGAGGGAGCAAGGGCCGAGGAGTTTTCTTAGAACCTCCACAGCTTAGAAAAGCATTAAAAGGTGGGGGGTGTCGTCCGAATTCATTGAGCTCTTTTCTATGTTAGAAAAATACATGATTTCATCTCTCGCATGTTGCATTGTAGGATTGCATGTTCAGATATTTTCTTATGCTTTCTGATGATAACCTAGTGTACATGGAATGCTAGGTGAATAGATAGGTGAGGATTGGGTCTGGACGTGAATCCTATAGTGCTAAAGAAAGAGGTGGACTCGATGGTTATTTAGTGACATAGATCGAGTGGCATATAATGTTAAAGAACATGATGAGTGGCATTAAGTAGTGTACTTGACACTAGAGGTCTATGGACTTAGGGATAGATGGAATCCCTAGAAAATGACTCGAGAACAAGAACTTAGTAAAGCTAAGAATATGTATATGTTGGGCGGAATAGATGAGTTCCGAGAGAAATGTCGGCCCTAGTTCGTAGGGTATCCTCACGTGGAGAGGATAGATTAAGCTCACGGTCTGTATCTGGGATGGTATAGCCATCCATGTCGTCGAGTACTCCGGAGTATCGTACGATCGGGACCACATGGAGGTCCACAGACAATCCCGGGTTTGAGTGCACGTGGAGCCTCTTACCCAAAAACGGATTATATATGAGGCGTAGGCAAACCCAAGGGTTTTGCCACAGATTGGGTAAATGGTTAAATAACAATGTCATTGAACACTTGGTTATTGAACATAGAGAAAACTTATTAGTATGATAGTAAACCTTTATTATATGATGCATGCATTCATTCTACATGATTATGGGCATAGTATCATAGTTTTCCTATTATGCAGTTACAGTTTTTAGATATTTATCTATATATATCTAGTTGTCGTTGCTTGTGCCTACATTGATCGCCCGATACGTACTCATCGCATTTCACGAACACCAGTGGTCTGATCTGTAAGTTATGGGGTAGCCCCACGGATCTATCTAGATTGTATTCAACACCTAGTGGGGGGTGAATATGTGTAAAGGCCGAAAACCACAAATTCTCGATGCGTTAAAAGGTAAAAGCGGAAATTAAAAAGCACACCGAGATTTACGTGGGAAAACTCCAAACTCGGAGTAAAAAACCCACGGGACCAACACGCGAATAAACAATTCAAAAAGAGAAAAGATTACAAGGTGAGTACCGACTCCACGGACTTAACCTCTCTAACTCTCCTTCGAATCTCCGCGCAATCCTCCTTTGGGTTGTCCACGCCCTCACGTCCGAATCCACGAACGCCACGTCCCGAATCCACGAAACGCCTCCACTTCGAATCCACGAAGCATTGATCACGCCGAATCCACGACGCCCACTCGAATCCACGAGCGCACTCCGTCCGGAGCAAGAACCATACGATCGGTGATGATTTATTGCTTAGATAATCATTAAAGAACCGTAGAAGATATTTCTAAGCAATAGCCGGATCAATTCTCCATGAAGAACGAGAAATTAGGGTTTCAAAAATTGATCCGATAGAAACTTGTTGTTGAAGAAAGAAAGACTAGGATTGTGAAAATCTAATTTTGGAAATAAATTAGAGATAGACTAGGATTTGAAAACATGTTTAAAATCAATTAGAAAACATAGAGATAGACTAGGATTTGAAAACATGTTTAAAATCAATTAGAAAACATAGAGATAGACTAGGATTAGAGATAGACTAGGATTTGAAAACCTGTTTAAAATCAATTAGAAAACATAGAGATAGACTAGGATTTGAAAACCTAAATTTTATCCATATATTCAATTTAAAAACATCCTAAGTCTTCCAAACACTTTTAAATATTTATAAATCATCATCCATAATATTTGAACTTACCGAGCATTGTGGATTTATGTTTAGAATATGCGAGTCTTCGATCTTCATCTTTTCTTCTTTAAACCTTCAAGACTCCGGACTCACTTCACGAAATATGCCAACTTAAAATCCGTAACAATCTCCTCCTTTGGCAATTTCGTGACAAAACTCAAAAATACATAAAAATACGCACAACGCTCATCTCTCCAAAAATAAAAATTGAAATTCATTGCCATCACCAAAACAATGAACTTCTCGCGTGAAAGATCCAAGGAAATACAAAATTACAATTTTGCAACTCCTAAACAAACTCTATGACTTAGACGCAATTAGGAGTCTTGAAGAATTGCTTTCCTGCAAAACAAATTTTCAACAAATATTCAAAAATATTTTATACCTCTTCTCCTCTTTGTTCTTTTCTCCAACTTCTCGTTGTTCAAAAACATTCTCTCCTTCTCCCTCCTTAATCTCATCATGTCTCCCTTCGTGTATGCGTCAAATACCAAATATCTTCTCCTCTATACCTTGTTCTTCATTCTCCCCCTTTTTGTCAAAAATTGTCAAAAAGAAACACAAATAGAGAGAAAAGTAAACTAGCAAAAAGAAAGTAGTCATGTCATAGTTAAAAGCAAAAATAAGCAAACTAAACATAGTCCTAGGAGAGAAAAGATAAAACATAAATAATGAGGCTCAAAAAGGTAAAATCACTCCGTGTCCTCCTCATCAAAAATTTTACCTTGTTTCCTCAAAAATTCTTCAAAATTAGATTAATTTCATAAAAATTAAAAGTTGTACTCCAAAAATTATTATGATGAAGATAAAATATTAAGTGATTTCAAAAGACATCAAAACATCAAAATTTGATATTAAGAATAATCTAATTATTTAAAGTTATCAAGATGCAAATTGATGAAAAATAATTTCTAGAAATTTAGCAAAATTGACACCAATTTGTCGCAACCCGTTCAAAATAGAGATTTAGCTAATAAACACCGGGGGTGGCTCTTTGAGCATCTTTTTCAATCTACCACCTTATAACGCCGAAAATTCTAAAATATTCACATATATTTTTTTCTCAACCTTTTCGGTTTTTCAAATAATTACTCATGTGGTAGCTTCACACACGTGCACGACCTCTTTCCTACATGTGGTGGTAGTTTTCACACTCCTTTCGGATGTAACTCTTTCCACATCTTTATAATCATAGGAGTTTCTTTCTTTTTTTAAAAAAAAACAAATATTCAAACTCCCCCTAAATTAGACAATCTCACATTTGAAAATAATTTTGACAAACTTTAGTCGATTAGCAAATATCCATCAATTATATTCAACGTTCACTATCAAGATGAATTAATTACCAAGAGATTTAAATTTAATTTTAAAATTTTGATGAATGTATGTAAGAAAAAATCACATATTAAATTATCGTCAAAATAATAAAAAGTGGAGTAAAACCAATAATTAATATGAATTTAATTCAATTTGGATTGACTTTAGATACCGGTTAAGGCTCTTTTAAATACTTTTAATCTCTCTAATTTAATGATTTTCAATTATCTCCTTTCTCAAAATTTTTTAATCAAATTAAAAACTCCCCAAAAATCTTTCCTTAAAAACGATTTTCAAAACAAATTTTAAAGATCAAACATCGTCTAATTATGTAATGTAATGAAAGAAAAATATGCAATATGCACCAATCAAAATATTACATAAACAATAAAAATAAACTAAGATGAAAAGTAAGGAAAGATATCACCTTTTCGGATCCAAACTTGTCGGATCTTTCGTTGGCTTTGCTTGTCGACGTTAGGTTTGAGTTGCTTTGATTTTGGATCAACCGTCGGTGGTTTCATTGCTTGAAGCTTCGGTTGATGTTGTCGTTGAGGCTTTGAATTAGAAATCCGGTTCCACTTGATGGTTCGGTTTTGAGATCCAATTCGGTTGTGGGTTCGGTCGAACTCGCCTGCTCCTTAGAAAACCGGTCCGAAAGAGGCACTCGACTCAAATTAATTTTCTTTTGATTCCGAGGAAAGCCGAGTAGTAGATGATCGATTGAGGTTTCGATTTTGCCGATCGATTTTTCTTATCCTTATTCGGGCAACACTTTTTGATGTGTCCTTTGATGCCGCATCGGTGACACACCTTTTCCTTCGAATTTGTTGAGACATTAGATGTTGACGTTCGATCCTTCTCAACATAGGTTCGTTCGTATCCGAGGCCCAACTTGTTCGTTTGACCTAACCCAAGCATATGATCCAATTTCTTCGATCCAGGAAGAAAATTGTTGAATGTCGGACTTGAGTTGATGAACTTCCTTGGTCAACTCTTTGTTGGATTTGTGCGATTCCTCAAATTGATGCTCCAAAAATTCAACTTTGTTCTTAGAGGATTTGATCGTTAAATCCGCTTCATCTAGCTTCTTTTGGAGGATCGAATTATCTTTTAATATTGCTTCCTTTTCCTCTTCGAAAGCTTTCGTTATTGTTTTCAAATTTTTGTTCTCCTCTTCAATGTCAAGTAGACGCTTCCTAAGCCTTTTGTTATGCTTCGCCATCTTTTTAGATTCGATGAGGAGTTGATGATACGCTTTCGCTAAATCCTCGTCGTTTGATTCCTCATCGCCGGAATCCGAGTCCACGTCTTCTTCCTTTGATGTTTTCAACGCCATCCCACTACTTTGAGAAAAAGACTTGGAAGAAGATTGGTTAGTAGGAAAAGTCATATCGTAAGTTTGCAACACACCTACTAACTCTTCGGCCATTAGATAACAATATATCTAGATCCCGCTCTGATACAAATTGTAAGTTATGGGGTAGCCCCACGGATCTATCTAGATTGTATTCAACACCTAGTGGGGGGTGAATAGGTGTAAAGGCCGAAAACCACAAATTCTCGATGCGTTAAAAGGTAAAAGCGGAAATTAAAAAGCACACCGAGATTTACGTGGGAAAACTCCAAACTCGGAGTAAAAAACCCACGGGACCAACACGCGAATAAACAATTCAAAAAGAGAAAAGATTACAAAGTGAGTACCGACTCCACGGACTTAACCTCTCTAACTCTCCTTCGAATCTCCGCGCAATCCTCCTTTGGGTTGTCCACGCCCTCACGTCAATCCACGAACGCCACGTCCCGAATCCACGAAACGCCTCCACTTCGAATCCACGAAGCATTGATCACGCCGAATCCACGACGCCCACTCGAATCCACGAGCGCACTCCGTCCGGAGCAAGAACCATACGATCGGTGATGATTTATTGCTTAGATAATCATTAAAGAACCGTAGAAGATATTTCTAAGCAATAGCCGGATCAATTCTCCATGAAGAACGAGAAATTAGGGTTTCAAAAATTGATCCGATAGAAACTTGTTGTTGAAGAAAGAAAGAGAGCACCCAACAAGTTTCTAGAGTTTCATAATGGTCTAAACTCTAAGCATACGAATTAATGGAACCCCCATCGCTTATTTATAGATTTAGAAGACATAGAAGTATACTAGGATTGTGAAAATCTAATTTTGGAAATAAATTAGAGATAGACTAGGATTTGAAAACATGTTTAAAATCAATTAGAAAACATAGAGATAGACTAGGATTTGAAAACATGTTTAAAATCAATTAGAAAACATAGAGATAGACTAGGATTAGAGATAGACTAGGATTTAAAAACCTGTTTAAAATCAATTAGAAAACATAGAGATAGACTAGGATTTGAAAACCTAAATTTTATCCATATATTCAATTTAAAAACATCCTAAGTCTTCCAAACACTTTTAAATATTTATAAATCATCATCCATAATATTTGAACTTACCGAGCATTGTGGATTTATGTTTAGAATATGCGAGTCTTCGATCTTCATCTTTTCTTCTTTAAACCTTCAAGACTCCGGACTCACTTCACGAAATATGCCAACTTAAAATCCGTAACAATCTCCCCCTTTGGCAATTTCGTGACAAAACTCAAAAATACATAAAAATACGCACAACGCTCATCTCTCCAAAAATAAAAATTGAAATTCATTGCCATCACCAAAACAATGAACTTCTCGTGAAAGATCCAAGGAAATACAAAATTACAATTTTGCAACTCCTAAACAAACTCTATGACTTAGACGCAATTAGGAGTCTTGAAGAATTGATTTTCTGCAAAACAAATTTTCAACAAATATTCAAAAATATTTTATACCTCTTCTCCCTCTTTGTTCTTTTCTCCAACTTCTCGTTGTTCAAAAACATTCTCTCCTTCTCCCTCCTTAATCTCATCATGTCTCCCCCTTCGTGTATGCGTCAAATACCAAATATCTTCTCCCTCTATACCTTGTTCTTCATTCTCCCCCTTTTTGTCAAAAATTGTCAAAAAGAAACACAAATAGAGAGAAAAGTAAACTAGCAAAAAGAAAGTAGTCATGTCATAGTTAAAAGCAAAAATAAGCAAACTAAACATAGTCCTAGGAGAGAAAAGATAAAACATAAATAATGAGGCTCAAAAAGGTAAAATCACTCCGTGTCCTCCTCATCAAAAATTTTACCTTGTTTCCTCAAAAATTCTTCAAAATTAGATTAATTTCATAAAAATTAAAAGTTGTACTCCAAAAATTATTATGATGAAGATAAAATATTAAGTGATTTCAAAAGACATCAAAACATCAAAATTTGATATTAAGAATAATCTAATTATTTAAAGTTATCAAGATGCAAATTGATGAAAAATAATTTCTAGAAATTTAGCAAAATTGACACCAATTTGTCGCAACCCGTTCAAAATAGAGATTTAGCTAATAAACACCGGGGGTGGCTCTTTGAGCATCTTTTTCAATCTACCACCTTATAACGAAAATTCTAAAATATTCACATATATTTTTTTCTCAACCTTTTCGGTTTTTCATATAATTACTCATGTGGTAGCTTCACACACGTCTTGGACGGCAAGGTGGTAGCTCTTTCCTACATGTGGTGGTAGTTTTCACACTCCTTTCGGATGTAACTCTTTCCACATCTTTATAATCATAGGAGTTTCTTTCTTTTTTTAAAAAAAAAAAAATATTCAAACTCCCCCTAAATTAGACAATCTCACATTTGAAAATAATTTTGACAAACTTTAGTCGATTAGCAAATATCCATCAATTATATTCAACGTTCACTATCAAGATGAATTAATTACCAAGAGATTTAAATTTAATTTTAAAATTTTGAGGAATGTATGTAAGAAAAAATCACATATTAAATTATCGTCAAAATAATAAATAGTGGAGTAAAGCCAGTAATTAATATGAATTTAATTCAATTTGGATTGACTTTAGATACCGGTTAAGGCCCTTTTAAATACTTTTAATCTCTCTAATTTAATGATTTTCAATTATCTCCTTTCTCAAAATTTTTTAATCAAATTAAAAACTCCCCAAAAATCTTTCCTTAAAAACGATTTTCAAAACAAATTTTAAAGATCAAACATCGTCTAATTATGTAATGTAATGAAAGAAAAATATGCAATATGCACCAATCAAAATATTACATAAACAATAAAAATAAACTAAGATGAAAAGTAAGGAAAGATATCACCTTTTCGGATCCAAACTTGTCGGATCTTTCGTTGGCTTTGCTTGTCGACGTTAGGTTTGAGTTGCTTTGATTTTGGATCAACCGTCGGTGGTTTCATTGCTTGAAGCTTCGGTTGATGTTGTCGTTGAGGCTTTGAATTAGAAATCCGGTTCCCTTGATGGTTCGGTTTTGAGATCCAATTCGGTTGTGGGTTCGGTCGAACTCGCCGTTGCTCCTTAGAAAACCGGTCCGAAAGAGGCACTCGACTCAAATTAATTTTCTTTTGATTAGGGAAAGCGAGTAGTAGATGATCGATTGAGGTTTCGATGTTGCGATCGATTTTCTTATCCTTATTCGGGCAACACTTTTTGATGTGTCCTTTGATGCCGCATCGGTGACACACCTTTTCCTTCGAATTTGTTGAGACATTAGATGTTGACGTTCGATCCTTCTCAACATAGGTTCGTTCGTATCCGAGGCCCAACTTGTTCGTTTGACCTAACCCAAGCATATGATCCAATTTCTTCGATCCGGAAGAAAATTGTTGAATGTCGGACTTGAGTTGATGAACTTCCTTGGTCAACTCTTTGTTGGATTTGTGCGATTCCTCAAATTGATGCTCCAAAATTCAACTTTGTTCTTAGAGGATTTGATCGTTAAATCCGCTTCATCTAGCTTCTTTTGGAGGATCGAATTATCTTTTAATATTGCTTCCTTTTCCTCTTCGAAAGCTTTCGTTATTGTTTTCAAATTTTTGTTCTCCTCTTCAATGTCAAGTAGACGCTTCCTAAGCCTTTTGTTATGCTTCGCCATCTTTTTAGATTCGATGAGGAGTTGATGATACGCTTTCGCTAAATCCTCGTCGTTTGATTCCTCATCGCCGGAATCCGAGGCCACGTCTTCTTCCTTTGATGTTTTCAACGCAATCCCTCTACTTTGAGAAAAAGACTTGGAAGAAGATTGGTTAGTAGGAAAAGTCATATCGTAAGTTTGCAACACACCTACTAACTCTTCGGCCATTAGATAACAATATATCTAGATCCCGCTCTGATACAAATTGTAAGTTATGGGGTAGCCCCACGGATCTATCTAGATTGTATTCAACACCTAGTGGGGGGTGAATAGGTGTAAAGGCCGAAAACCACAAATTCTCGATGCGTTAAAAGGTAAAAGCGGAAATTAAAAAGCACACCGAGATTTACGTGGGAAAACTCCAAACTCGGAGTAAAAAACCCACGGGACCAACACGCGAATAAACAATTCAAAAAGAGAAAAGATTACAAAGTGAGTACCGACTCCACGGACTTAACCTCTCTAACTCTCCTTCGAATCTCCGCGCAATCCTCCTTTGGGTTGTCCACGCCCTCACGTCCGAATCCACGAACGCCACGTCCCGAATCCACGAAACGCCTCCACTTCGAATCCACGAAGCATTGATCACGCCGAATCCACGACGCCCACTCGAATCCACGAGCGCACTCCGTCCGGAGCAAGAACCATACGATCGGTGATGATTTATTGCTTAGATAATCATTAAAGAACCGTAGAAGATATTTCTAAGCAATAGCCGGATCAATTCTCCATGAAGAACGAGAAATTAGGGTTTCAAAAATTGATCCGATAGAAACTTGTTGTTGAAGAAAGAAAGAGAGCACCCAACAAGTTTCTAGAGTTTCATAATGGTCTAAACTCTAAGCATACGAATTAATGGAACCCCCATCGCTTATTTATAGATTTAGAAGACATAGAAGTATACTAGGATTGTGAAAATCTAATTTTGGAAATAAATTAGAGATAGACTAGGATTTGAAAACATGTTTAAAATCAATTAGAAAACATAGAGATAGACTAGGATTTGAAAACATGTTTAAAATCAATTAGAAAACATAGAGATAGACTAGGATTAGAGATAGACTAGGATTTGAAAACCTGTTTAAAATCAATTAGAAAACATAGAGATAGACTAGGATTTGAAAACCTAAATTTTATCCATATATTCAATTTAAAAACATCCTAAGTCTTCCAAACACTTTTAAATATTTATAAATCATCATCCATAATATTTGAACTTACCGAGCATTGTGGATTTATGTTTAGAATATGCGAGTCTTCGATCTTCATCTTTTCTTCTTTAAACCTTCAAGACTCCGGACTCACTTCACGAAATATGCCAACTTAAAATCCGTAACATGATCCACCGCAAGTGAGGGTGTTTTTTTTCCGGAAAAGTGGTTCGACAGCAGATCGACCCTTGAGCCTTAAATGTGGTTATATGCTTGGGAGAGTAGTAGGGGCATTGGCTTGAGGTCTGCAGTGCTGACCAAGAGAGCATTGGTTCAAATTGGGTACTCTTGAGTTTTCTATACCTGTTGACGCATACTTACAGTAGCTGTTGTTTCATATCTATATATCTCTCTCCATTTACTTGTTTATCATAGCTACTGTACTACTATTATCTCCTCTTGTGTCTATCTCCGCGAGGTATCCACTGGGAGGGGGAGACATGTTTACATGTTCTCACCCCTCGCCTTCTTTTTCAGGTGTTTCATCAGGTTTTAGTGGGACGACAGAAGAGGAGCGTACCTAGCACGCGTACTAGCTCCCGACTTGTGGTTTGTTTACCTTACAACTTATCTTATTTGATTAAGTAATTAGCTTTGTATATGGTTCAGTCTCTCTAATACTGTTTTGGAATCATAAATACCGTTTGGTTTTGGAATATAATATTAGTTTTTGGAATTTCAATATAAAATAGTTTTCTACCCCTCGTGGTAGCGTTTTAAAGAAAGAAAAGGTTTCCTTGTGGGAAACAGTTTTTAAAAAGCTTTTCTTGTGGATTTTATAACTTAGCATTTCAAAATCAGTTTCCGAGTAGGAAACATTTCAAATGATAGATGTGGTTTTATGAGTGAGTAAATATGAATGAACCTGTAGTGAATGGTGTGGATATGTATATGTTTGTTGGAATAAATATCTGTACACTTGGTTGTGGTTGTTTGGCTTTATTTTATTCTCTGTACTTGTGCGATGCCGTGCAAATACAGGGGAGACTCTGTCCGTGTGTACAGTGGTCTTTCTGTATTTGTGGCAGGTCTGGTACGTCCTTGGGGGTCAGGGTTTAAAAAAAAAAAAAAATTTCCGCTGTTTTTATACGCTAAAATGACCCGGGGCGTGACAGATTAAAGTGGTATCAGAGCTAAGCAACAACCACAACACCATTCACAGGTTGTTTTGAAAAGAATTTGAACTGAACAAAAAGAGAACTGAGCCATTGGTTAGGTTGACCCTAGGAAGACCTACGATTATAGGCACGTGAGAGTGCGGGGTTTGGACTTGTGTCCTGGGTTGCATTCGAGTTGGGTAAACTCAGAGTGCACGGTTATTTCCGTCGGTGTTACGATTTTCGCAAAAGCTCGTGTCGCAGTCGGGAACAGTGGTGGTGCTTCTTTTGGACAGTGAGTGGTGGGGCGGTGTTCCCCAGGTGTAGTCACTCCTGTCAGATGGGGCCTGAAAGGGCCAGTACTTGCGAGCAGAGGCGAGTGTCCTTACTGCCGACGCCTATACCACTGTTGTACTTTGACACGGGAGCTACTGCGAGTGTCTTTACTGAGACAGTGCTTCGACCAATTTCGGTCGTGCCTTCTTTGGGGCTACTTGGGGGTAGTCCAGGGTTTTGGTTAGCAGCTGGCAGCTGTCTTGGCGACTGCAACGTTGGTGTTGCTTTCGTGGTTCTTTGGGTAGAGTTGTGACGCCTACTCCTTGTTTGCTGATGGAATCAGCAGTTCAGGTCTTCTGACCTTTAACGAGTTCATACGTCAAATTGACGTGTACTAGAATTGGTTAGACACAGTCTTGGTGTCAGGTCTTTGTTTGTGGATACATCGTATACAGTTATCTTAACACCTTAATTGGTGTGTTTTGGGTTCGTCTGTGGTTGGTGATAGGAGTCGAATTAACTCGGGTTACTCCAAAGTAACGACGGAGTTCTCGGAGCTTTGAGTATAGCTCAGTTGTGGTGCGGAAATCGGTTTGAGCAATCATTTCCTAGAGCCTCAGTTGCGTGTTTGTGACTTAGAGTCGCTAGTAGCTTTCAGAGGTTGAAAGCTATGGGACTCCCTGTGAGTCGGTCGTTCTATTTTCAAGTGTCGACTTGTAAAGTCGATGTTTCGATAACAATAGTTGTGAACTCTAGGTTCAGTGAAGAGGTATCAATTGGTTTGATACTACGACGTGTCACGCTTCCAACTCGATGTTGGTAGTGGATCTCGGATATTTCGCCTTTTCTTTTGATAAGTACATTGGCTGCAGACAATGTACTGTCGAAAGTCGGATGAAATACCATTTTCCCTGTTTGGGACATATGGATTGGGTCAGTGTCTTCTCTCTTGCGAGACAATCGCTATAGATAGTCTTGCGAGAAATCTTGAGTGTTGATCATTTATGATCACGTAGCGAGCTTGGGTTATTCCCTGGCGGGTTTTGCGTAGTTGACTTGTCGTCACTGCTGGTGGTTTTGACTTTGGTCGAGTCTAGATGCTTATTAGTTCTTTAGTTGTGCCTTCCGCAACTAAAAGGGGTGATTGGTTAGTAGCCTCGGTCTGGTTGCCGAGCGGTTCGTATCACAGTTGTGAGTGACTTGAGCCTAGTGGTTGTCTTCGTTTGTCACCGTATGTGATAGTGTATAAGGTTTGCGACTTGGCTTAACGTGCAAACCTTGGAATGGTATGCTTGTCCAGTCAAAGTGGTGACAGGTACGTCTGGGTCTCAATGAGACAGATATTTGGGTGTTGCTGGGAACATCGATCGCTAGGGTTTTGGTATGGACGACGGCGCGGGGGTCTCGTGGAGACGGATGTTGAGCATCACCTATGGTCAGTATCGCATATGCGATTGGCGACCTGTGCGTCGAATGATGGACTTGCAAAGAGCATTTGGTGGTACGGTTTGGATTAAGTTGAGGAGACAAAATTATCTAGCTCAATTGGTATTGTGAACCTTAGACCTTTTGGTCAGGTGGAAAGTGAGATCTTGGACCTAGGATTGTCGAATACCACAAGTGGCTTTCTGTTGATGAGGTTTTGACTTCGACTGTGGGTCTAGTTACTGGTGGGAGACTTTGGTCTCTGAGGTGAGTGTTTTGACTCAGGTTTTAGAGAACGATACGTTTAGCTTGCGGTGAGCTAATCGATGTTGTGGACGAGTCGGAGTATGTCGTTTCGGCCTACGAAACATACTCTAGACTTGTGGTGGTGTCCGTGAATTTCCGATGTGGCCAGGTCGGCTACGGATATATATACATGCCAAAGTGGGGTGGACCTAGTATTCGAAGGATGAAATGTTATCCCCTAATTGGCAAGTCGAGATTGGATAATCTGGTCGCGGGTTGTCTTTGTTCGCGAGGTTATGAGATGAATGTGATCCCGGTGAGTCTTGGTTAGTAGATTTGGGTTTGAATATATACCCTCGTCTTGTCCAGTTGGGCCCGTAGTTCCATCCTTTCCTTATTTGAAAGTTGATTCGGTCCAAACACAAGGAAATATGATTGACCTGTACCCATAGGTGATACCGCATGGGCGGACCAATATCCAAATTGGTTATGGTGGGTACCTGGTCAAGTTTCGGGGACGAAACTTCTTTTAAGGAGGGGATAATGTAAAGACAGAGATTTTTGACAGTGCAACTAAACTCTCTGTTGACGATGTTTATGTGTGTAATTTAATTACATAAGCACTGGTCAAGTTTCAGGAGAAAATGAGCTAAAACGGAGAAGATACGCGATTATGAAGTCTGACTTAAAGTGAATAGTAACTTCGATTTTAGGATAAGCGGGAATAGAAGTTAGGTTCAGGTACGTGTTGGATTCCAAATATAGGCTTCCAATAGCTCGTTTCGAGCGGCTCAGATGTACTGGAACCGTTGGCACTGACGGAATCGAATTTCGATGCACGGTTGTCGAGAAAAAGGGTCCCAAACGATATTACATATATAAAGTATATATGTTAATAAGTTGGTTTATTACGGGAAAAGATGGAGAGTTGGGTTCGTCGCGAAACGGAGATCAAATCGAGCAAAACAAAAAGCTAGTTTCAATGCCCTCGACGTACTGAACGCGATGGCGCGATCTGTTTGCAAATCCGACGGACGGATCGCCGGATATTGCAAGATGATCGCAAAGGGGTCGATGTGTAATAATCGAATTGTAGAGAGGGGATGGATTTCTTCGCGAATCCGTGACCGATCGAGGCGAAGTAAAATCATGGATTTATTGTCTTCGTCGTGCTGATCGCACTGGTGTGATCCGTTTGTAAATCGGACGGACGGATCTACGAGAATTGCACGTTGATCGAGGCGAGGTCGTTGCGGACAAATCGGTATTTTCGCAAAGAGCTTATATTTTATGTGCCGAATTGCGAGAGATCGCACGTGGAGGGGTGTATGCGTGAGTTACGCATGCTGTGAGGGACTAGAATGAGAATTCTCAGGTTTGGTGGACTTAGTTGCATATTGGCACTATACATATATAAGTACTCCAAAGGGTTCCTAGGGTTTTGATCCACCAAACCCTAGACCTAGACCTAGCCGCACACCCCAAACCAACCCTTAGCCTTCCTCACCTCCCTGCCCTTCCCGTGCGCATGCCCCGCCGCTGGCAACGTTCCCCGGCCGCCGGAAAACCGATCCAAACCATCTCTTCCCATCCCCACGGCCATCACACCTTGATCTATCAAGATCCGTGGGCCTGGAGACCTCGACCGAGCTTCGTGATTCCCCGACCAAGAGAAGTCGGAGGCTCACCTCCCCGGTCGGATCCGCCGTCCCGGAGCGCCGGCGCCGCCGTTGAAGCTCCCTGCGGCCAACCTAGACCACCTAACCCGAGCCCGAGTGCCCTCGGGTTCAGCGCGCCACCGCCTCCCCGGGTCCCGCCGCCTTGCCTTCGGCCCCGGCGACCCCACGACCCTCGGCGCACCTCCCCGGCGATCCCCGACCGCCGTCGGCGCCGCCGAGCCACCACTGCGACCATCTAGGGCCGGTGCGGACCGAGCCCTAGCACCCTCGGCCGCCGCGCCTTCCCTCGGCCCAGGAGGGAGAGCCCCGGCCTCCCCGTGGTCCCCGCATCCGATCGGTCGCCGCCCGGCGATCCCCGCCGGAGCGCGCGGCGGAGAGATCTACAACCCGAGAGCACTCTCGGTTAAGTGCACCGCCGCCGCGTCACGGCCGCCTCCGCCGCCGGCCGACAACTCCCTCAAACCCTCCGGACCGGCGCACCCTCCCGGCCGGCGCGCCTTCCCGGCCGTCCGCCGCCGCCGCCATGGCGTAGAGCGCCGCCGCCGCGCCGCTCGGACCGAACCGAGCCGTAGGGGCTCGGGATGACCAGCCAGCGCCGCCGTCGCCTCCCGCCGCCGGGCGGCTTGAGCACCGGCTCCGCTGGCCGGGCGCACCGTCTCCGCCGGCGTACCACCGCCGGAGCTCCTGTTGGCGGAGTTTAACCCAAGCTCTTCTCGGGTTGTGCGGCTAGGGCATCAAGGCCGCCGTCGTCGCCGCCTCCGCCGCCTGGCGCAAGCCCGGCATTCTCGACCTCCCGCCTTTGTCACGCCCGAGCGCGCCTATTTGGTCGGATTCGGGGCGCGCCAGACCGCCGACAGACAGAGAGTTTCCTATGTTCAAGGCGTCGCAATCCATACAATTACAAGAGGTTCCAAAAAGGAACATATTTTACAAACAGATTGCATAAGGAAGTATCATAAACATAAAACAGCTACTTGCTATTACAACCATTCATCTCAAATTTAACTTTTTCATTTTTACATCCACATGACAAACTTCCTAATACAATCTAGTTATTACAATTTTATTGCAAATTGTCCTTTCCTTTCCTGCGATACCCCTAGCTATAGCGACTGGGGTACTTCTATCTCAGTCTCCTGGTAGGGCGCTATCTATGGAGCTACGCCCTTGCCTCGCGCTGCTGCTGCGCCGCTCACATGTGTACCTGTACCCCCAAAACGCAACACGGGGGTGAGAACTATTGTCCATAGTTCTCGTGGGTACGATCACCCAAGAGAAAAGCTCGACCAAGAGGTCCAAGGAGGCAATGCAGATATGTTAGTCCAAAAACATATATAACTTGCAACTAACATAAAAACCTGCCTCACAAATGCACTATGCAACTTTCACTTGATTCTTAGCTTTTCATTATGTTCTTGCTATTCTTTACTTTAGCTTTTTCATTCCACTATTAGCTATCTACAAGATTTAGCTAATTTCAGTCTTTACTCTATACTCATGGCACTTATGCTATTTAGCAAACATATCTAAGGTCACTTGGCCTCAGCTCACTATGCCACCCGACTCGGTCTTGAGTCAATCGCTTGCGGATATTCCGCGCTCTGTCAGGCTCGCGGCGAAGGACGTCTCACATGCACCTCAGCCTTAGATTCTCTCGACTATAGGTCCACGCACAGGGTGAGAACTATCATCAACCCCCGGACCACAAGTCGCTCAATGGACCCACGGGCGAGGAGAACCACACGTACCCGCGTCCCCAATCTCATACTCATACCGGGCGAGGAGAACCACACGTGTCCGATGAGTCAGCCGAGCGAGGAGAACCACACGTACTGCAGGTTGCCATTCACTTACTGTGCACTAGCAGCATTCATTCCTAGGGATTCCGGAATCCATTTCACATAACTCAAGGGTTGGTCTTAACCCTATAGTGTCGACCTATCTAGGTCCATTGTTCTTTGCATCCTAGGTCCACTTGACACTAGGGTTCATTCTTTGTCACATAACCTAGGTTGACTTAACTCTAGGTTCAATGTCATTCCAACTCGACCTATGTTTACTCACACTAGGTCCATTATCATCTTTAACCAACCTATGTCCTTGACACTAGGTTCACTGTTCTTTACCTAGATCCACATGACTCTAGGTTGCTAGAACCTATGTTCATTACACTAGGTTAGATGTCATTTCCTAGGTCCATTTGACTCTAGGTTTACTATAACTTATGTTCTTTACACTAAGTTGGATGCCACTCGATCTATATATGTATTAGTCCATGACTCACATTCTTTACTTAGCATTCTTATACTTGGCATTCTTACTTAGCATTCATGCACTTAGCATTCTTTATATCATTATTTATCTCATGCATACTTGTTCTCTAGCATTTCTATATCATGCTCATCTTGTGTTTACCTAGCATTATTCATCATGCTATCTCATTCATCTACTTAGCATTTTACACTAGGTTCTTTAACATGCATTTCCTATACATGGATCACATGAATCAAGTTGAAACCTTTACTCTTAGACATATATAGGCGACCTAGTCGCTTCGGTAAACACAACCCACCTCAATTCGCACTCCGATTGCTCGTCGACACTTGCAATCGGCCGCCGTGCACTCTTGACCGGTTCGTCTCGAACTCTTGCACGACCAACCAAACGGTCTCCGAATTGCAATCCGAGACTTTGTGCCGTTGCCCCACGCCTTTAAGTTGCCCCAGTTCCGTTTTCATGAATTTTGGGCTCCTATCTTGCGTGCTGCGGACATCTGGTATGAATATATTAAATAATTAATATCTTTGTACTCGCTCGTCGGATGACCGAACCGAGCGCGCCAACGCGTTCGTTAGGCCCCCAATTAGGTTTCTATGGGGTCAAATGAGATCAAACTCATCTATTTACAAAAACCCCATTTTGGAGCCCTAGGTTTGCACTTTCGCAAAACCCACCGATTTGATCCCTAGAACAAGCAATAGAGAGCTTGTCTAACCTCTAGGAACTCATCTAAGAGCACTAGAACCATCCATAGGGTGCTTAGAGCAAACCCTAGAAATCCACCATTAGAGCACCTTGAAGAACACATGATTTTCATGAGTTCCCAAGTCTCTACAAGGTTCTAGAGCTTGCAAGAAGATCAAAACTCTAGATCTAGGGTTTAGAAACCCTCTACTAGAAGATCTACCATGAGAGGAGCAAGGGCTTACCTCTACAAGAAGCCCTCTTGCACAAAGGGGAGGAAGAAGATGGCCATTGGAGTCTCCACCATCATCATCTTCATCATCTCCTACTTCTTCTTCTTCTTCTCTCTTTTCTTCTTCCCTTTCTTTCTCTCTTTTCCTTCCCTTTGGTCGAACAGAGAGAGAGGGTGGAAGAGATCTGTGGGAGAAAGAGAGAGGGAGAGGGTTTTAACACTCTCTAATCACTTAACCCCCTGCCAAAATGCAACAAAGCCCCTCAACTTTGCAATATTTGCAACAGCCCAAACTGGGCATTTTCGGGCTGCTGAGACCGGACATTCATCAATGTCCGGACCTTGGATGTCCAGACATTCATCAATGTCCCGACTGGCTGCGCGGGCCCTTTTGCCCATTTTCCGACTTACGGGTCCGGACATCCACCATTGTCCGGACATTGGATGTCCGGACATTGGATCAATGTCCCGACCCCGCAGGTCCCCTCAGCCCACTCAAAGGACTTAGCCAAATTTTTTGCTTTTTTCCGTTTCTTCTCCGTTCCAACTCACTTTTGGCCCGTTTGACCTCCGATTTGTTTCAAATCGAACCGAGACTCTCCAAACATGTTTTAGATCATGTCCACATCATCATTTCACCCGCACAAGTGACGGATTTGGCTCACGGCCCAAAGTAGCCTTTCGAGTTCCATTTCCTCTCCGTTCCAACTCACTTTTGGACTTGTGGGTCTCCGATTCACTTGAAATCTCACCGAGACTCCCCACACATGATTTGGATCATGTCCACTTCATTATCTCATCCGTGCAAGCGTCGGATTTAGCTCGTGGCCCAAGATAGCCTTTCGGGCTTCGTTCTCGCACCTAGTGCACCGAAAACACCCGAAAGCTTCCAAACTTCACCGGAACCATTCCTATGGCCCTCTAAGCCAACATACCACGTAACTTCAAGACTTCAGAAGTTCGGGATGTTACATTCTCCCCTCCTTAAAAGAGTTTCGTCCGCGAAACTCAATCATTTCGCGAACTCACACCCGACTCAAATTATTGAGAAATTTTAGGGAATTCCAATGCACTTTTTATCTTCGGAGCGGCCTTTCACTAAATAGAATTATTCAAAGGCCTGACATGAAGAATGTGAGGCTAGTTCCACTCACATTTGCTAAGCACATCATCAAAAGTGCATTATAACTCTTGCGAGTATTTCGATCTCATTCAAATCCTGCTCTCTACGAGATGGCACACTCCGGCACATCTCTACTCCATTCCATAAAAGAGCATTATCCTTAATTCTCACGTGGCTTTCATCACTCAAGTGTCTCCAAGAGACCACTTATCTCAATTCCAATTACCACGGCTTATTCGGCTCCTTAGCCGCAATTAACCCACACGAACACTTCGCTCGCGAACCTAAGCCAAACTCTTTAATAGAGTTATCGGCCAAGTCACTCCTCAATCTCTATGGGTGGACCAGCAGTCACCAACCCAACGTCGGCCTACAGCCTAGACTTGTCTCAACTACGCTTAGCGTTTCTCGTTACTAGCGTAGACCCAATTAGCATTCTTGGGCGAATTCTTACTTAGGAATTCGCACACACTCCAACCAAGAGCTATCAAGACCCCAAACCACATTCAATTCTCGGGTTGGGTCACAACCGCACTCTCAGTGCATTCTCTATCTTAAGATTCAAACACGTGGCATTTCCACGTCCTCGGGTCTAAGCTTAGACTACCGTCCTGACCAAAACTCTCGCCCTACCAATAGGTATCGGGCCGCCACTAACGGTGGCTATCACACGCCAAAATGGGCCTAGGCTCCACACCACAATAGGTCCAGGCACGGGTCATCCCAAGCACTACCCGCAAACGTCGTCCTATACGACATACTCTATAGAGCTACACACTCTGTCGGCTCCTAAGCACCTAGCGCGAGCCACAGCCCTACAAGTGATTCATGGTCCGCTTCACACTTAGCCAAGCTAAAGTGCTACTACCAACTCACTCACCCGGCTGAATCGAAACCGCACACCACGAGTATCTGTACTCGCGCGCTCTACGCCACTCTAGCGATCTACGCTAAGTTTCAACTTTGGGGCAGAATTGCGCTCCGCGCACCGCTTACTAAGTAGCCTTTCTAACCTCACCAGGAGGTACCACTAGGCCCACGGTCAACTTGGCTCTAACACGAGTCTTACTCCTCGTCTGGGGAGCACTACTAGCAATTTTGCTAGTGCCAACATATTCTCTACCTGCTCCAGCAGGCACTACGCTTACTGCACTAGCATGCCGGGGTATCTATCCACCCGCTCAAAGGTTCCTACTATGGAATGCGTATCTAGTAGTAACTGACCAATTATCATGGCATGCAATGCACTAACTTATACTCATGTAAAAGCATAATGATTGTTTAATAAACTCATACCTGCCCCGACGTCGTCAGCATCGGCAGGTTCCACCACCCGGGTCGCGCGTCCACGGCCACCTAGCACTCGCCGCGAACCCTCCGGTGGGATCATCCTCAATGGCCGCTCTCCCGACCAGGCCGCAGGTGGCACACCTGTAGGCTGTCCCCGGGAGGAATAGGCCGTTGCCAGCCTCAAGGCCTGGCCGCCGCCTTGCGGACATTCGTCCCGCATATGGCCCGGTTGCCCACAACGAAGGCATCTCCCATCGCGCTGCACACATCGCCGCGCCCAATGAGAACCGCCACAAATCACACAGCCCGGGGAGGTTCGGGTAGAGGACGACTTCGAGTGTTGCCCGGAACTCGGCTGACCACCCGAACCGCTCGACAATGGCCCCACCCCTCCCCGCGCTTTGTTTATGGGATTCGCTCATCTCGCACGAAAGCCTCGCCATACTCTACCAACAATGCTCGATCCAAAACCTCTGCGAAGGTTGTGAGCTCAAGAAGTTGCACCTTCTCATAAATGTCTGGTCGAAGTCCACGTAAGAACCAATCGGCCATATCCTTGTCATCCCGTACCACCTCCGGCACAATTTACGATGCGGGAGAATTCCCGTTCGTACTCCCTCACGTAGCGGTCTCCTTGCCGAAGCTTCCGAACTCCGTCATGGTCTCTTTTCAATGTCGGGAAATAAGTAGAAAATACCAATCCCGAAACTCTTCCCAAGTCGGGGAGGAAGACTAGGCGATCGATGCTGTCGCTTGCCTTTCCACCACGCCTTTGCCGATAATCTCAAACAGTGCACGGCTAGGTTCACCTTATCCCGCTCCACGGTATACAACTCCTCAAAGAGCGTCTCCATGGAGTCAATCCACATCTCCACGATCCATGGGTCGACATTCTCCCCATCGAAGATAGGTGGATCCAACTTCTTGAAGGCCATCAGGGCCGCCAAAGCCCGCTCCCGTTCTACCTCCACCTCTGGACCAATTGCGGTCGGATCACCCGACCCCGGCGGAAACGCCTCCGCCGCAACTCCCGGCCGTCCCTGACGAGCCGCAGCCGGTGTAGCCACCAGCTGATCTAACGTCTCTTGGAGTCGCTTCATTTGCTCCTCCTGGCGCATGGCAGCCTCATGCTGCCGCTGCACCAAGTCCGCTTGTTTCCTTACCACTCCCACGAGTGAGGCCAACTGCTCACGAAGCTCAGAGTCTCCGCCCGCGTCAACTTGCTCAGGGACACCACTTGTCCCTTCCCGCGGCGATCTGGACGAAGATCGCCTACGCGGTGCCATCGTTTCCTGGAACACGATAACTCGATTAGTCCTCGACCAACTTGGGTCGAACACGAAACCACTGACACCGGCTCAAAAGCCAATCGGGCGAAAGTCAAACAAGGGCGTCCGTTCTCGTCCTTAGGTTTCATGTTGTCGCGCGCCAACACGAACACCCTCGGTTGAGAACAAACTACACCTCAAGTCTACCTCTAATATCCGTCTTAGAGGTTCCAACACAACCCAATCCGTACTACTTTCGCCACAAAACACAAGTTCTCGTCCCTCACGAGCCTTAACCTCTAAGGTTTTGCTATCCTAGGGTCTCCTAGGTTCACCTAAACCATTGTCCCATTCACTACATTATGCTCTGATACCATCTTATCTGTCACGCCCCGAGCGCGCCTATTTGGTCGGATTCGGGCGCGCCGACAGACCGCCGAACGGACAGAGTTTCCCCTGTATGTTCAAGGCGTCGCAATCCATACAATTACAAGAGGTTCCAAAAAGGAACATATTTTACAAACAGATTGCATAAGGAAGTATCATAAACATAAAACAGCTACTTGCTATTACAACCATTCATCTCAAATTTAACTTTTTTATTTTTACAACCACATGACAAACTTCCTAATACAATCTAGTTATTACAATTTTATTGCAAATTGTCCTTTCCTTTCCTGCGATACCCCTAGCTATAGCGACTGGGGTACTTCTATCTCAGTCTCCTGGTAGGGCGCTATCTATGGAGCTACGCCCTTGCCTCGCGCTGCTGCTGCGCCGCTCACATGTGTACCTGTACCCCCAAAACGCAACACGGGGGTGAGAACTATTGTCCATAGTTCTCGTGGGTACGGTCACCCAAGAGAAAAGCTCGACCAATAGGTCCAAGGAGGCACTGCAGATATGTTAGTCCAAAAACATATATAACTTGCAACTAACATAAAAACCTGCCTCACAAATGCACTATGCAACTTTCACTTGATTCTTAGCTTTTCATTATGTTCTTGCTATTCTTTACTTTAGCTTTTTCATTCCACTATTAGCTATCTACAAGATTTAGCTAATTTAACTTTACTCTATACTCATGGCACTTATGCTATTTAGCAAACATATCTAAGGTCACTTGGCCTCAGCTCACTATGCCACCCGACTCGGTCTTGAGTCAATCGCTTGCGGATATTCCGCGCTCTGTCAGGCTCGAGGCGAAGGACGTCTCACATGCACCTCAGCCTTAGATTCTCTCGACTATAGGTCCACGCACGGTGAGAACTATCATCAACCCCGGACCACAAGTCGCTCAATGGACCCACGGGCGAGGAGAACCACACGTACCGCGTCCCCAATCTCATACTCATACCAAAGTATGGAGAACCACACGTACCCGATGAGTCACCGCCAAAGCGAGGAGAACCACACGTACTGCTTGCCATTCACTTACTCGTCGCCGCACTAGCACCCGCCGCACTAGCAAGATTCATTCCTAGGGATTCCTAATCCATTTCACATAACTCAAGGGTTGGTCTTAACCCTATAGTGTCGACCTATCTAGGTCCATTGTTCTTTGCATCCTAGGTCCACTTGACACTAGGGTTCATTCTTCGTCACATAACCTAGGTTGACTTAACTCTAGGTTCAATGTCATTCCAACTCGACCTATGTTTACTCACACTAGGTCCATTATCATCTTTAACCAACCTATGTCCTTGACACTAGGTTCACTGTTCTTTACCTAGATCCACATGACTCTAGGTTGCTAGAACCTATGTTCATTACACTAGGTTAGATGTCATTTCCTAGGTCCATTTGACTCTAGGTTTACTATAACTTATGTTCTTTACACTAAGTTGGATGCCACTCGATCTATATATGTATTAGTCCATGACTCACATTCTTTACTTAGCATTCTTATACTTGGCATTCTTACTTAGCATTCATGCACTTAGCATTCTTTATATCATTATTTATCTCATGCATACTTGTTCTCTAGCATTTCTATATCATGCTCATCTTGTGTTTACCTAGCATTATTCATCATGCTATCTCATTCATCTACTTAGCATTTTACACTAGGTTCTTTAACATGCATTTCCTATACATGGATCACATGCATCAAGTTGAAACCTTTACTCTTAGACATATATAGGCGACCTAGTCGATTCGGTAAACACAACCCACCTCAATTCGCACTCCGTTTGCTCGTCGACACTTGCAATCGGCCGCCCGCGGCACTCTTGACCCGGTTCGGCTCGAACTCTTGCACGACCAACCAAACGGTCTCCGAATTGCAATCCGAGACTTTGTGCCGTTGCCCCACGCCTTTAAGTTGCCCCAGTTCCGTTTTCATGAATTTAGGGCTCCTATCTTGCGTCTTTCATGACATCCGGTATGAATATATTAAATAATTAATATCTTTGTACTCACTCGTCGGATGACCGAACCGAGCGCGCCAACGCGTTCGTTAGGCCCTCACTTAGGTTTCTATGGGGTCAAATGAGAACAAACTCATCTAACTAGCAACACACCATTTTGGAGCCCTAGGTTTGCACTTTCGCACAACACTCCGATTTGATCCCTAGAACAAGCAATAGAGAGCTTGTCTAACCTCTAGGAACTCATCTAAGAGCACTAGAACCATCCATAGGGTGCTTAGAGCAAACCCTAGAAATCCACCATTAGAGCACCTTGAAGAACACATGATTTTCATGAGTTCCCAAGTCTCTACAAGGTTCTAGAGCTTGCAAGAAGATCAAAACTCTAGATCTAGGGTTTAGAAACCCTCTACTAGAAGATCTACCATGAGAGGAGCAAGGGCTTACCTCTACAAGAAGCCCTCTTGCACAAAGGGGAGGAAGAAGATGGCCATTGGAGTCTCCACCATCATCATCTTCATCATCTCCTACTTCTTCTTCTTCTTCTTCTCTCTTTTCTTCTTCCCTTTCTTTCTCTCTTTTCCTTCCCTTTGGTCGAAAGAGAGAGAGGGTGGAAGAGATCTGTGGGAGAAAGAGAGAGGGAGAGGGTTTTAACACTCTCTAATCACTTAACCCCCTGCCAAAATGCAACAAAGCCCCTCAACTTTGCAATATTTGCAACAACCCCAACCGGCATTTTGTCACGAGACTGACATTGGATATTCATCAATGTCCGACCTTGGATGTCCTGGACATTCATCAATGTCCCGACCGGCTGCGCGAGGCCCTTTTGCCCATTTTCCACTTACGGGTCCGGACATCCACCATTGTCCAGGACATTGGATGTCCGGACATTGGATCAATGTCCCGACCCCGCAGGTCCCCTCAGCCCACTCAAAGGACTTAGCCAAATTTTCAGCTTTTTCCGTTTCTTCTCCGTTCCAACTCACTTTTGGCCCGTTTGACCTCCGATTTGTTTCAAATCGAACCGAGACTCTCCAAACATGTTTTAGATCATGTCCACATCATCATTTCACCCGCACAAGTGACGGATTTGGCTCACGGCCCAAAGTAGCCTTTCGAGTTCCATTTCCTCTCCGTTCCAACTCACTTTTGGACTTGTGGGTCTCCGATTCACTTGAAATCTCACCGAGACTCCCCACACATGATTTGGATCATGTCCACTTCATTATCTCATCCGCGCAAGCGTCGGATTTAGCTCGTGGCCCAAGATAGCCTTTCGGGCTTCGTTCTCGCACCTAGTGCACCGAAAACACCCGAAAGCTTCCAAACTTCACCGGAACCATTCCTATGGCCCTCTAAGCCAACATACCACGTAACTTCAAGACTTCAGAAGTTCGGGATGTTACACGCACCCTCCACTGGCCGGCGTGCCCGCTGTCCGGCTGCCGCTGGCCGCCGTGCCCCATCCTAGCTCCGGTAAGCTTAGAATAGGGTTGTCTTCTTGTTCTGAGAGTTCCGAGGCTCCCCGATCCCAACGAAAGGGAGCACGATGATCAGGACACATCGCTGATCATCGTGCTCACCTTATTTTCTGTCGGGGAGACCCCGATCTACTGTTTCGGCTTAGTCGGTCCTTTTTCGACCTTTTTGGCTGCTGTCTCAGCTTGCGCGCGCTGTTCTGGAGACCCGAGGCTGTTCCAGTGCCTCCGGAGGGGAGCACGGTGATCGTCTGTCAGTGACGATCAAAGTGGTCACCTCATTTGGGGTCAACGAGTTCCTGGTTAGCGAGATTTTGCATGTTTTCATGTAGTACGCACAGTTTACTGAACTTCGGGTTGCTCCCGTGCTCTCCACAGTTTCCGGAACTGCTCCGAAGGGTGAGCACGGTCTCCGGCACGCCGAGACCTTTCAGCAGGTGTCCTGGTTGGTGGGTTTGACCTTCGGTTTACTCTGTCGGACCATAAAACCCCCAAAATCGCATGAAATAATGCGATTTCGTGTAACGTGAGGGGCTTTTATGCAACCGTACTTATTGTTGCTGCTGTTGGCAGCATGTGTGTGCTTTGGATAACCTCTGGACTGATTGTCCAAGGTCCTAAGCCCTCGTGGAGATCAGAAAATGATTTCCGGCGCGTTTCTCGGCGAAATCCGCCGACGGAACTCGGGTTTGGTTCAGAATTCTTCCGACGGTGCCTCGCGAGTTATTAAGTGTCGCTGAGCCTTGTTGGCTGATCACCCGCGTCATTTCGAGGGTTTAGAAATGACGGGTGAGCGACGGTAGGTTCCGGTGTCGAAATAGACACTTCCGGGAACCCGTATTCGTACGATTATCCGGCGTTAGTGGTGTCGAAGTGTTGTCTTGTGTTTGCTGCCAAAACATCCAAATCAGAGTGTTTTGTGGCAGCGGGAGACTCGTGTCTCGAGTTGGTAAGTTCCGGGACAGTTCGTGGGTCCCGGCGGAGTCCCGGTGCGGTTTACGGGACTTCCGGCGAGTTGCGGTGATCGATTTCGAGAAATCGACTTTTCGCGTGTTGTTTGTAGAGTTGTGCTAGTAGTGTTTTGTGTTAGTGGATTAGACACTAATCTGGTGGATCTCCTTAGGTCCGGTCGATACTTCTTTCTCAAACGAGAGTCAGACGTCGTGTTTGTACGGGTGGGTACTTCGATCAGAAACGTCCGTACGATGGTACACGTGGTGACGTTCCTTCCACCCTTACTGTTTATATCGTTTATCCTAGATATATCTTGCACCTGTTTGTTACAGTATTACTCTACTCAGTGTTTTCATGTTTAGTATCATGTGTAGGAGTAGAGTAGATTACTTCTTGTCAGCCTATGACATCTATGACCTGTTCGGTCAGTTTACTTCAGTGTACTCAGTGACCTTGTTGTTCGGTTGGTCAGTTCTCGTGTTTCCTTCAGTAGTACTTGCATACAGTTGAGAGGATGTTGAGTTGTTCCATCCTAGTTGACCTGAGTGGTCAGTTCTTGTGATTCCTTCAGTAGTACTTGCATACAGTTGAGAGGATGTTGAGTTGTTCCATCCTAGTTGACCTGGTTGGTCAGTTTCTTTCTCTACTCAGGACCTGGTTGGTCAGTTACTTTGCATACATTGGGACCTGGTTGGTCAGTCACTTTCTGTACTTGGGACCTATTTGGTCAGTCACAATCAGTACTTGGTACCTAGCTGGTTCTTCTGGTTACTTGACGACCCACGTGGTCGATGGGCCCTGGGGGGCAGGATTGTCGGCTAGTTGCCGATGGATGATCTTTGAGCATATCTACATTGATCGCCCGATACGTACTCATCGCATTTCACGAACACCAGCGGTCTGATCCACCGCAAGTGAGGGTGTTCTTTTCCGGGAAAGTGGTTCGACAGCGGATCGACCCGTGAGCCTTAAATGTGGTTATATGCTTGGGAGAGTAGTAGGGCATTGGCTTGAGGTCCGCAGTCTTGACCAAGAGAGCATTGGTTCAGCTTGGGTACTTTTAAGCTTCTATACATTTTGACTAATACTTACAATAGCTGTTCTTTACATATCTATCTATCTCTCTCCATTTACTTGTTTATCATAGCTCGTACTACTATTATCTCCTCTTGTGTCTATCTCCGCGAGGTATCCGGGAGGGGACATGTTTACATGTTCTCACCCCTCGCCTTCTTTTTTAGGTGTTTCATCAGGTTTTAGTGGGACGACAGGAGAGGAGCGTACCTAGCACGCGTACTAGCTCCCGACCCGTGGTTTGTTTACCTTACAATTTACCTTATTTGATTAAGTAATTAGCTTTGTATATGGTTCAGTCTCTCTAATACTGTTTTGGAATTATAAATACCGTTTGGTTTTGGAATATAATATTGGTTTTTGGAATTTCAATATAAAATGGTTTTCTACCCCTCGTGGTAGCGTTTTAAAGAAAGAAAAGGTTTCCTTGTGGGAAACAGTTTTTAAAAAGCTTTTCTTGTGGATTTTATAACTTAGCATTTCAAAATCAGTTTCCGAGTAGGAAACATTTCAAATGATAGATGTGGTTTTATAAATGAGTAAATATGAATGAACCTGTAGTGAATGGTGTGGATATGTGTATGTTGGTTGGAATAAATATCTGTACACTTG